>BJCG01002347.1:0-600000 GCA_005406145.1 Prunus yedoensis | reverse complement strand
ATTATTGACCACATATTTAATAGAAAGTTCTATCCATGCGTCTAATCTGATGAGAAATATATTTATCTGTTGACAAATGTCTTTGGGTTAGGTAAAGAGAGTAGTTAGCTGATTAGATTAATTTGTCATTATTTACTCTTGTAAGCAATTAGTTACAGCTGTTGTAACAGCTTGCACAGGTGGCTTTATCTATTGTATAGAGTAGACAGGTGTTGTATACTCTTCTATAATCTTTTCTCAATTAATTAATGAGAATCATAATTCCTTTATGGTATTCACTAGTGCTGGCGTCTCTCGTGCAAATATTCATCATCTTTGTCAGCGTCTTCAGAATCTTGTCGAGGGGGAACTGTTGTTGAATATTGGCTCAAATATTATTTTGTTTACTATCTCTGTTGGGTTGCATGTCGTCCACTTGGAGAAAGGAAGATATTATTTCTTTCCTTTCTCATGCATTTGCCGAAAGCAAAGGAAAGGAGGTTGAAGTCAGCCTTTGTAAAAAAGGAGGGAACAAAAGCCATGTGAAGCAAGTTGGAAAATGGGAAAAGCAAGTTTGACTAGCTGCATATTGATCACTATTTGCATGTGATGGTTTATCCCTAGATTCATAGAGTGGCTACTATATTTATGAAGCCAACTAGAGCTATGCGTAATAGGGACTTCGTTGCCAGCAGAAGAGGTGTGTGCAGGTGTGCCGCACCAAAGAGGAGCGGCTGGTTTCTTTTCCAATGCTGGTGGTTGAGTTGTTTCGGTGCAAGGGCGGAACCAGGAATTTTTTAATGGGTGGGCTAGCTAAAGTTATTAGGTTAAAATTTAATGATTTTTTTTTTTTTTGGTACTTACAATTTCTATAGTCTTTCTAGAAATAAAAGTAAACATTAAATCATATAAAACCAAGCTAGTTCATAGCTCCATAAACTAACTTTCAATAAGTTTTAACATAAATCAAATAGGGTTTAACACCATAGTGGATTGAACATCTAAGGCTTTTTACTTAGATTGACCTTAGGTTCCTTCATGCATTCATATCATACATGAAAAGTTGTTTTATGTAAAAATATTGACTAAGTATGAAAAATGGGTTTTTGGAATAATCATTTTCTCAAGATAATTTTTGGCGGCTTTTATTCCTCACACATCAAATATGAAAACTTGATTTTTTGGGATTTTAGTATGAAGTATATATTGACTTAATGAGCCATTATTTTTAGCCTAAATCGTATTTTGCACTAAAACCGATTTTTCATATTTTGATTTTGTGGGAATTTGATTTTCTAGTATTTTTATTTGAATCCAAATTGGGGGGGTACTTCCTTATTTACATTGTAAACTTAAGTAAATGGAGTAATATAAAAATAAATAAAAGTAATCTGTGCAGCGCCACTGACTGGGCTAATATTGAAAACAAGTTAAATATATAGGTTTTTTTATTTTATTTTTCTTAAAAAACCACAATGGGCTACAGTCCCCACTAAGGAGTTGTTTCTCATGCTTAAATAAGACACCCCACGTTCTATTCTTACCCTAGCTGGGCTTTTACAGCAGCCCAACAATAAAGAAAAACCTAATTAAAACAAAAATCCAAAATGGGTAAGTACTTGACTCCTCTTCCTACTTGGACTGGGATAACATGTCAGTTACTTTGCTTGCACGTTTGTCTTATCTTTCCATCCATATATAGCACACCTTGAGGAAAAATCAGGAAAGTCTTCAAATGGTCATTCTTCCACAGCAGCACAGTTTTGACGGGATTGCATCTTATGCTGATTTAACTTCAAAGGCTGCTCTCATTGGCTGCTCCGAAAATTCTAGAAAAATTCCACAATCATCTTCAAGATCTTAGCTTTCATCTCCAATTGGTCTTGTGCTAAAACTCCACCAAAAAGTCATTTTTCCGTTGAAAACAAATTACTTGCTCTGGAAAGCTGAAAATTGAGAAAATAAAGTAATAAGTCCTTTTTAAACCAAATTCTCCTACAAAAACTAAGTATAAAGAGTACATAAATATGTAATTTTATGGACTTATCAATACTAGTGGAAGTTCTTGCCATCTTCGAACTGGATGTAGGCTACACACGAGCCAAACCAGTATAAATCCTTGTGTCTCTTGGATTTTGCTATTTTCATATTTGTCTTGTTGTTTCAACGGTTCCATATTGTCCACCTAGTGCAATCCGCTTCCGCTGCGCACAACATCTGTCTATGGTTTCCTATCTGCAACAGATGAAGGAAATTGCCGATGGCTTGGGCGATGCTGGTCAACCTCTAACTGATGATGATTTGGTGGCTTACATTCTTTCCGGTCTGTCTGAAGAGTACGATTCCTTCGTCACTTCTATTGAAACTCGTCGGGAGAAAGTTTCCTCTAATGAACTTCATGGTTACCTTCTTGGTCGTGAAGCAATCAACAAAAACTGCCTGATCAAGGCTCTTGTTTTCAAGATACTCATAAACCAAAATGCGCTGGGTTCCTTCAATGCAACATCCACACAATTTCACTAGATTGCGATGTTGGACTGCAGATATCATAGCAATCTCGGTTACAAATTGACTCTTCCCTTGGTGAGATGCTACTGAAAGTTGCTTCATAGCCACTACCCTCCCATCAGATAGTGTACCCTATAAACAGAAATGTTGGCGTGAGTCAACGTTCCTATTAGGAATATAATTTATATTTTATTGTAATTATCTAATTTGAGTAGAATTAGGAGATTTTGTACATATTTCCTATTTGTACCCACTTTGTATGTAGTATATATATTCCTCCTTGAGGGAAGAATTAACATATTAGTTTAAACCCTAATTATTTTGAGTTGGTATCAGAGCGGGTTCCGATCCGTCTCTACAACATCAAAACCCTAATCCTGAAAAATACCTATTTCCACTGCACCTAGCCTATACACCTAAGCTTGTGCCGTCTTATATCTCTTACTGTCGTCGTCGTCTAATCTTCTGCTGCCTCCGCCATCTATCACCATGTCAAATGTCACTGAATCTTCTTCTTCTACTCCTATTGTGACAGTTCATACCGAATCGTCTACCAATCTACCTATTGGATTCAAATTAAATGGATCCAACTATGAGATATGGGCTTCGATGATCAAACTCCATGCTACTACACAAGGAAAATTGGGTTACCTGACTGGCGACTCTGATGCCCCTGATTCCCAAGACCCAAAATATGGGAAATGGAAAATTGCTGATGCTGTTGTGAAAAGTTGGATGCTATGAACTATGGAACCCAGTTTTTTGAATATGTTTCATACTCTACGTACTGCTAAGGAAATTTGGGATGCTGTTAATCAGATGTTTTATGATGGCTCTGACATATCCCAACTCTATGAACTGCGGTGCCAGGCTACCCGTCTCAAGCAAGAGGGTCGTCATGTCTCTACCTATTTTGCCGAACTTAAGGCAATCTGGCTTGAATTGGACAAGAGACGTCCTTTTCAGATGAAGTGTGCTGATGATATGAAGACTTTTCAGGCTGCTGTTATTGCAAATCGTGTGTATGATTTTTTGGATGGCCTTGACGATACTTACGACAAGGTTCGCAGTGATATTCTACGGAGTGATAAAGTTCCAAGTATCGAAAATGTATTTTTTATGGTCCGTCGAGAGGCTCAACGCCAAATTACTATGCTTGGATCCGGCACCAAGATTGGGGAACCTGGTGTTGTGTTTGCTTCTAAAAACACTGCTTTGGTTTCTCGGCATACAGAGTCTGGCTCTTCTGTTGTTCCGCCTCGTCGCCTGACTTCTGCAAAAAAAGACAAATTGAAGTGTGATCACTGTGGTGAAAAGAGACATACTATTGACACCTGTTGGGCATTGCATGGGGTACCAGACTGGGAGAAGGAGCGGAGGCGTTTAAAGAAGGAACAACTGAACAGCAAAGCTCATGTGGCTGTTGCCCCCACTTCTATGGCTGACACCACCACTGGGCACGGCCACCTTACTGCTATGCCTCCTCCGACCTTGACCGTGGTCTTAAACACTCCACCACCTCCACCTCCAGGTAACTTTGGCAAGGGTTTCCATGCTCATGACACACGCGATACAGGTTGGATTATTAATTCAGGAGCTACTGACCATATGACGTATAATTCTGCTTTATTCTCTACTACTCTTCCGCCTCATCGTGATCATGTTCTGACTGCTAATAATGCCGCTGCTCTTGTCACAGGGGCTGGTTCTATACTCTTGACACCTGCTTTACCATTGGACAAAGTGTTACTTGTTCCATCTTTGTCTAGTAATTTATTATCTGTGCCGCAAGTTACTGAGCAGTTAAACTGTGTTGTACTGATGTATCCATCTTTTGTCTTACTACAGGATATCCAGACTCGAGAGATCTTTGGTCGTGGTACTAAAAAGGGGGGGCTTTATTATGTGGATGATGTGGCAACTAGTCGGGTTCTTCGTGCTGGTAGCGCCGAAACTTCTCAGCATTGCCGGATTTGGTTGCTACATTGCTGATTTGGTCATGCCTCCTTTGGATATTTACTGCATTTGTTTCCACCATTATTTAGTGGTGTAAACGAGTCTGCTTTCCAATGTCAGACTTTTATTTTAGCTAAGAGTCATCGGGTATCCTACCCTCCAAGTTGTAATAAACAGCTTATGCCATTTGATTTAGTTCATTATGATGTTTGGGGACCTTCCCCTGTTTCTACAACCTTGGGAGTTCGTTGGTTTGTGTTATTTGTGGATGATTGCACTCATATGATGTGGTTATATGGGATGAAAAATAAAAGTGATGTGGTTGAAATTTTTCAGCGTTTCTATCAGATGATTCAGACTCAATTTATGCTCCTTATCAAGGTTTTTCGATCTGATAATGGTGGAGAATTTGTTAATTCGGCATTATCCCAGTTTTTCCACACTAAGGGTGTACTCCATGAGACTACTTGCCCTCAAACACCACAACAGAATGGGGTTACTAAACGTAAAAATGGGCAGATCCTTGCTGCTGCCCATGCTATGCTGCTGGATGCTGTTACCTATGCAATCTATCTCTTGAATCGCCTACCTTCACGAGTTCTGGATTTCCAAACTCCTATGCAGGTACTGACCCATCATATCTTTGCCTCTTCTATGTTGACTCTGTCTCCAAAGGTGTTTGGTTGTGTCGCCTATGTTCACCTCCATCAGAATCAGAGGAGTAAGCTTTACCCCTGTGCTCTCCGCTGTGTCTTTCTGGGTTTTTCTCCACATTGGAAAGGCTACCGATGCTATCATCCTGCACCCCGAAGTCTATATGTCTCTATGGATGTTACCTTTATTGAGGATGAAATGTTTTTCTCTGATACACCCGAGCATGTCCTTCAGGGGGAGACTAGTTGTGAAGGACATAACTGGCTAGATTTACAAGGGGGAGTAGTATTGGATAGTTTGATACAAAGGAAAGAACCGACCAAACCTGTTGAACCAGCTGAACCTGCTACACTAGTTGAACCTGCTACACCAGCTGAACCTGCTACACTAGTTGAACCTACTATTTTAACTGATGCCCCCCATGAAGCTTCTCTAATAGTACCCGATCAAGCTCCCCTGGATATTCCTGAGGCAAGTGCTTCTATTCATACTGATGATAATTCTTATGTTTTACCGCCTAGAAGGAACCGTGGGGTTCCACCTGATCGTTACTCACCAGAAGGCGAAGCAAGATATGCTATTGCCCATTATGTGTCTGATCACAGGTTATCTCCTGAGTGCAAAGCTTTTGTGACCAGAATGGATAGTAGTAAAATTCCAACCGTGTTGAGGAGGCATTTAATGATCCAAAGTGGGCTGAAGCCATGAATATTGAAATGGAGGCGCTGCAGAAAAATAATACATGGGACATTGTTGATCTTCCAAAGGGAATGAAGCCTGTAGGATGCAGATGGGTGTTTACAGTTAAATATAATGCAGATGGTACTGTGGAGAGGTACAAGGCAAGATTAGTAGCTAAAGGGTTCACTCAGACATATGTAGTTGACTATCATGATACTTTCGCACCTGTGGCTAAGATGAATACTCTCAGAGTTTGGTTGTCCTTAGCAATAAACTTGGATTGGACCTTGAGGCAATTTGATGTAAAAAATGCATTCTTACATGGTGAACTAGGAGAAGAAGTGTACATGAGTCTTCCACCAGAGTATAGTGTTACCGGTGGCACGGGGAACGTGTGCAAATTAAAAAAGGCGTTGTGCGGGTTAAAGCAGTCTCCTCGGGCATGGTTTGGCAGATTTACTACAGCTATGAAGAAGTTTGGTTACCAACAGGCCAATACTGATCATACTCGGTTCATTAAACATAGGGCTGGTAAGGTGACTTTGTTGATTATTTATGTTGATGATATGATTGTGACGGGTGATGATACTGTAGAAATTGAGAAACTGCAAAAGCGTTTAGCATCTGAATTTGAGATGAAAGATTTGTGCAGTCTGAAATATTTTCTAGGAGTGGAAGTCACTCGATCTGAACATGGCTTATTTCTTTCACAAAGGAAGTATGTCATGGATCTGCTAGCAGATACTGGAATGCTTGACTGTAAACCAGCTGATACACCTATTGTTGAGAATCATAAACTTGGTATTTATGTGGATCAGGTTCCAACTAACAAAGAAAGATACCAAAGGTTAGTTGGAAGATTGATTTTTTTATCATTGACACTCCCTGATATTGCATATGCGGTAAGCGTTGCTAGCCAATTTATGCATTCACCTAGTGAGGACCATATGGCTGCTGTGATGCGTATTCTGAGTTACTTAAAGTCTGCTCCTAGGAGAGGTTAATTATTTAAGAAAAATGGCCACTTGGATTTAGAAGGTTACACTGACGCAGATTATGCAGGGAATATTACAGATAGACGTTCTACATCAGGTTACTTCACCTTTGTTGGTGGTAACCTTGTTACGTGGCGTAGCAAGAAGCAAAACGTTGTGTCTCGGTCCTCTGCAGAGTTTGAGTACAGAGGAATTGCCCAAGGGGTTTGTGAAATATTGTGGTTGAGGTGGTTACTTGCTGAAATTGGGTTTAGACTGGATGCTGCTACAAAGCTCTACTGTGATAATCAGTCTGCATTTGAAATTGCTAACAATCCGGTGCAACATGATCGAACTAAGCATGTAGAAGTTGATTGGATTTCATTAAGGAGAAGCTGGAGCATAAGTTAATTTCTATACCTTTTGTGCCTTCTTCAGAGCAGCTTGCAGATATGTTGACCCATGCCGTGTCAAAGCGCCGATTTGAAGACTCACTTGACAAGTTGGGCATTACCGATATCTATGCACCAACTTGAGAGGGAGTGTTGGCGTGAGTCAACGTTCCTATTAGGAATAGAATTTATATTTTATTGTAATTATCTAATTTGAGTAGAGTTAGGAGATTTTGTACATATTTCCTATTTGTACCCACTTTGTATGTAGTATATATATTCCTCCTTGAGAGAAGAATAAACATATCAGTTTAAACCCTAATTATTTTGAGTAGAAATACAATTTAGTGACATGAAAGGGAAGTAAAAAGAATCTATTTTGCATCTCTCTCAATTCTTTTTGTAAGAAGTCAAAGTCATTACTTTAAAGTAGCAGATATTGATGTAAAATAGATTTCACCTTATAAACAGGTCCATATCCTCCCTCTCCTAGCTTATTTGAAGGATTAAAATCTTCTGTTGCAGCTCTCAACTCAGCATAACTGAAAGTATTTGGTCGGGGCCTAATCCTAGAAGATCTGCATATTCAAAAGAAAAGTATGACACATACGTTTATATTTCGAAACAATACATGCTACTATAAAATTTGTGTTAATGTCACAACACATAAGAAGTAATTTCTTTCAAAGGCTTCATGCTTATCAACACTAGAAAGAACCTAAAACTGCATGCATAATTAACCACTAATAATTGCCCTTTTACCTTCATCGTCATCTTTTTCTGATTTTTTTCTCCTCGTATATAGAACTGCAAATAATAATAGCAAGCTCACAACCCCAACAGGGACTGCAATACCAACTATCTGTTGTGAAAATGAACAAACACTTTCACTCACTCCCCTAATGATCTTGTTGTTGATGGATTTTGTGACACACACAAGGATGGATGAATCACACACACACACTTGAGAAACCAACCAAGCACAAAGTGACACAAGAATTTATAGAGGTTCAACAATTGCCTACATCCTCTTGGTGATCCCCTTGAGAAATTCATTAATGAAAGAATAAGTTACAACTTTGGTTTACAAAGAAACCCCCTTAGAACTCTATTCTCTCCCAAGCTCTCTTTTCTCTCTCACCCCTTGCTCAACACTTTGATGCACTTGTGAACACTCTCACAACCCTTGGTGTTTCCCCCCTTTGGTGTCTAGACTACTCAAAACTCAACTCAGCTCTCTCTTGAACTGATTGCCCTCTCTCACTTCCTCCCTTGGTAAGTTCAACCTCTTGGACACAATAGCTCCAGCTACTTGACCACTCCTTGAGATTAACCACACACTTATTGTCTTGCATCTTCTTTTCCTTTTGTAGGCAGACCTTTGGACTTAGTAGAGGACTACAATTACTCCTTCACGTTCTTGCTTTCAGCTACCCACCTAAACACAAGGTTAGACAAACCAGAAAACAAGCCATAAAGCATGCACCCTTTGTCCCCTTGTCTCCCACCTAGAAAACCCTTTGGTACAAGACAACAAACAACATTTAAATGGTGTTCCAGCTTCTAAGGCACGTTGCCAAACTTCCTAGAACCCATAAAACTCTTTGGAGGCACTTGGAGTTAGGTAGGGAACAAGCACATGTGAACGGCACCTTGAAAAACGCATGGAAAAATGACACAGCACTGCGTGCGACCGGTCGCGGATACCTTGCGACCGGTCGCAGATACATTTTGGATACCTTGCGACCGGTCACTACCTGCGAATTCTCCAGACTTCGACTCTGTGCAAAACGACCGGTCGCTTTTCCCTTGCGACCGGTCGCCTCCTCCTTCACTTGCATACTAAATGTGAGCCAATTTTACAACAATCTCCACCTTGGCGAACCATTTAATCACCCGTGAACCATTGTTGACCTCTAGAACCTCTTCAACCTCTTAGAAATCGTTCTAGTAATTTCCAAGAGCTCCACCATGGCAATACACCTCTTGCCTCAATGCACCTTTGGTGGAAGGTGCTCCACCCAAGCCTAGACTTGAGTAACCTGGACCTCTTTTGCAGAAGAGAGATCCCCCATGCCAAATTCCTTGCTCCTTATTGCCTTCTTAGAACCTTGAATCTTGGACATGCCTTGATATGTAAACCACATACCAAACCTTTGTTCACTAAATCCCCACTTAGCCAACCTTGCTCTTGGATTTAAGAACACATTTCTTTTCATCAATGCACCTCTCCAACTTTCCCGCTTCATGCTCCCTATAGCACTCCGAAACGTGGCTGGAACTTCTTGGTCCATCCATCCAAAACCTAGGGACGGTTTGATGGATTCCTTGGGCCCGGACCTTGCAATTGATGATGGCTCCACCTCAAATAGAACCCCTTTGTGAGTGTGTTGTTGTTGCCCTCCTTCTTCAGCCCTTGTGTCAAGCTCCACCTCAAATGGAGACTCCTCCATGACCACTACTTGACCACTCCTTGAGATTAACCACACACTGAAACACCACGGGTTGTGAGAGTGTTCACAAGTGCATCAAAGTGTTGAGCAAGGGGTGAGAGAGAAAAGAGAGCTTGGGAGAGAATAGAGTTCTAAGGGGGTTTCTTTATAAACCAAAGTTGTAACTTATTCTTTCATTAGTGAATTTCTCAAGGGGATCACCAAGAGGATATAGGCAATTGCTGAACCTCTATAAATTCTTGTGTCACTTTGTGCTTGGTCGGTTTCTCAAGTGTGTGTGTGTGATTCATCCATCCTTGTGTGTGTCACAAAGTCCATCAACAACAAGATCATTAGGGGAGTGAGTGAAAGTGTTTGTTCATTTTCACAACACTATCAACTCAGTCATGCTCTTCTTTCCTGGAGTAGTTGGTGGAAGCCCAAAATCTGACCAATGAAATAGAATAATTGTTCAGTGTCAATAATTTAGCAGCAGAAAGATACATTTAAACCATTCATAGGAAATCTTCACAATTTAACATTATATTATATACCTGAAGCAGCAGCATGGACAGCCGATATTAGCGGCCCGTAATCACCCTCTTCAGATATGCAACATGTTCCCTTACCAGCCCAGAACAGATGAATATCTAGGTAATTCTCTGTCCCATCAGAAAGTGTACCATATAAACAGAAATACATGAAAGGGAAGTAGAAAGAATCTATTTTGCTTCTCTCTCAATTTCTTTTTGTAAGAAGTCAAAGTCATTACTTTAAAGTAGCAGATATTGAGAAATATATTTATCTGTTGACAAATGTTTTTGGGGTAGGTAAAGAGGGTAGTTAGCTGATTAGATTAATTTGTAATTAGTTACTCTTGTAAGTAATTAGTTACAGCTGTTGTAACAGCTTCAGCTTGTACAGGTGGCTTTATCTCTTGTATAGAGTAGACAGGTGTTATATACTCTTCTGTAATCTTTTCTCAATTATTAATTAATGAGAATCACAATTCATTTAGTAGGTAGATTCCATTAATAGCATTGATGTTAAGGATGTTGATGTATGTGGAACATTTCCAGTTAGATTTTAGCCACACATTGACAACCTCAGCATTAAGACTACGTTGACTGACTTCAGAGGTTTTGTATATATCATTACTTCTTTTCTCCTTTCCAAGTTGCATGATCAGATGGCTGCCACTATGAGCCAGGGACACTTGAAATCAGAAGCAGCTGAGAAAGCATAGACTGCAAAAGGACGCTGAAAGAGGCCATGGTTGCTTCAACATCCTCCTCAAATTGATCATGTTATTGTCAATGGTTCCCAAACTTTTTAACAGAGAGTAGAGAAAAGCGATTTTCCCAAAGTACTCATACATGAACTATTGACCACTTTCTATACATATATATATGGGTCACTGAGAAAGATTCCATTAATATCAATAATGTCAATGTATATATTGACATGACAAACCTCAGCATCAAGACTACGCTGACTACACAAGTCTTGCATAGATTTTTTTTTTTTTTCTTTCCAAGTGGCATATGATCAGATTTTTTTGTTGTTGTTAGAAAGTAGGATTTCATTAACAGGCCAAAGCGAAGCCACCAAAACGAAACCAAACAAGGGAAAAAGTCCCAGACAGAACAGGACGAGCAAAGAAACAAACTAAAAGCAAGCTGCAAGTAGCCACAACACAGACGTTGCAGAGCTGCTCTAAACGTCGCCACCTGCAAAAAGCCTCCATGCTAACTAAGGGTGAGGGCTGGGTAAACCATCCTTATTCAGAATGTGCACCAGGGAAGATGGGGGTCGCCTGACCCAAGTTTCCTTGTTCATCTTCACACGAGCCAAATTCGCAATATGATCTGCTACAACATTTGCTGATCTTGGGCACCAAGTCCAGCTAGAAAATGTTGGCGTGAGTCAATGTTCCTATTATGAATAGAATTTATATTTTATTGTAATTATCTATTTTGAGTAGAATTAGGAATTTTGTACATATTTCTTATTTGTACCCACTCTGTATGTAGTATATATATTCCTCCTTGAGAGAAGAATAAACATATTAGTTTAAACCCTAATTATTTTGAGTTGGTATCAGAGCGGGTTCCTATCCGTCTATCCTAAAAATACCTATTTCCGCTGCACCTAATCTTTTGCTTCCGCCACCATCTATCACCATGTCATATGTCACTGAATCTTCTTCTTCTACTCCTATTGTGACGGTCCATACCGAATCATCCACCAACCTACCTGATAGGCTTTTTTGTACCTGCACAAACAAGGTTAAAACTCCTATAAAACTTGCAAGAATGACAAGGTTATTGTAGTATAAATGATTCTCGCAAGGTCGTTCTCCGCAGGGATTATTAAATAACTCGTCGCAAACCAAATCCTAATTAATTATTGTAAAAGAGAAAATTGAGTTGTTTGATTTGAAAACCTTAAATTAAAACGAATTTAACTAATAAAAATAAGGCAATATGCAAAATTAAAGCTAAGAGCAAGAGAAACAGTTGTGTTTTTAGAAATCAAATTAAGAAAGCACTAGGGATCCGCCGTCACCTTAACAATTCTATATAGTTCTCCCAATTACTTATGACCTATACATGCATATTTCGAAGGTTAGGTATTCCTAATATATGCCTACTTGGACCCCCAACATAGAGCGTATATCACACATGCAATCCATCTGTGGTATTCATATCAAATCTAAACATACATGACTCATTAAGTTCTGTGAAACCTTTTGAAAAACCATGCAACCCTTAAGACGTGGTATTCATCCTAAGTGAACTTGCACATATTAATCACAAGAAGCCTTCATCAATTTCAGGGACCGACCTCCGACCAAAACTGCATCAAATTACTTTTCTAAACATCCTAATGGTGATCAAACATCAAGACACTTAGATAGTTTAACCCAGTGATTAATAATTCGAAAACCTGCATGCGTATAATCATAAGCAAATTGGACAAAAACTACATATTCTTGCTAAGGCTCGTGGCCTCACCCTAGCAAAAGAGAGTTAGTTACGCATGTTCATAATAAAAATAATCAAGTTCTTCATTAAAATAATAAAGATCGAAAACACCTTGAAGTAGAAGTTCTTCCAAAACCCTAGCAAAAGTCGCATTCAAAAGCCAAAAGAGAAGAAAAACCTAAAAATTCGGTGAAATAGAACTTAAATACTCCCCCAAACAAGCTGCCCACAACCAGCTTTTCTATCCCCACAAGAAAACTAAATAAAATAAAATAATGACATGACATAAAATCCAAATTGGACTAGGAGAATCTGTCCATAATCTGCCCAGCCACGTTTTGGGCTCAAATATCCTCCAAATCCAGCCCAATATAGCTCGTTTTAAAGATAAAAACGTTCCGGACACTTCTCCAGAAGGCCACGAATCCATCAGAGGTCATCTCGGGCTCCAAAAACGCCATAAAAGCCCAAAACGTCACTTTCCAGCACTGCACACTGCTCCTTTATTTTATCGCCAGAAAATAACCGCTTGGTAGAAAAGTCTGAAATTTTGATACGATCAAGCCAAGTGACTCACGAACGTCCTCCAACTGGAATTACTCCAAAATTCGTCCATTTGATTATGTTTTGCTCCAGAGAAAGTCGAAAGTCCTATATTGGAAATATAATTCAAAGTATCAAAATTCTTCCAAAATATCAACCAAAATATACTAAGAATGTGGCTAAATATATAATATAAAATATGCCCATCAAAATCTATGGGATTCAAATTGAATGGATCCAACTATGAGATATGGGCATCGATGATCGAACTCTATGCTACTACACAAGGCAAATTGGGTTACCTGACTGGCGACGCAAATGCTCCTGATTCTCAAGACCCGAAATTTGGGAAGTGGAAAATTGTTGATGCTGTTGTGAAAAGTTGGATGCTGCGAACTATGGAACCCAGTTTGTTGAATATGTTTCATACTCTACCTACTGCTAAGGAAATTTGGGATACTATTAATCAGGTGTTTTATGATGGCTCTGACATATCCCAACTCTATGAACTGCGGTGCCAGGCTACCCGTCTCAAGCAAGAGGGTCGTCATGTCTCTACCTATTTTGCCGAACTTAAGGCAATCTGGCTTGAATTGGACAAGAGACGTCCTTTTCAGATGAAGTGTGCTGATGATATGAAAACTTTTCAGGCTGCTGTTATGGCAGATCGTGTGTATGATTTTTTGGCTGGCCTTGACGATACTTATGACATGGTCCGCAGTGATATTCTATGGAGTGATAAAGTTCCAAGCATCGAAAATGTATTTTTTATGGTCCGTCGAGAGGCTCAACGCCAGATTACTATGCTTGGATCCGGCACCATGATTGAGGAACCTGCTGTCGTGTTTGCTTCCAAAAACACTGCTTTGGTTTCTCGGCCGACAAGGTCTGGCTCTTCTGCTGTTCCGCCTCATCGCTTGACTTCTGCAGAGAAAGACAAACTGAAGTGTGATCACTGCGGTGAAAAGAGACATACTATCGACACCTATTGGGCATTGCATGGGGTACTGGACTGGGAGAAGGAGCAGAGGCATTTAAAGAAGGAACAACTGAATGGCAAAGCTCATGTGGCTGTTGCCCCCACTTCTATGGCTGACACCACCACTGGGCATGGCCACCTTACTGCTACGCCTCCTCCAACCTTGACCGCGGTCTCAAGTACTCCAACACCTCCACCTCCAGGTAACTTTGGCAAGGCTTTCCGTGCCCATGACACACGCGATACAGGTTGGATTATTAATTTAGGAGCTACTAACCATATGACATATAATTCTGCTATATTCTCTACTACTCTTTCGCCTCATCGTGATCATGTTCTGACTGCTAATAATGCTGCTGCTCCTGTCACGGGGGCTGGTTCTATACTCTTGACACCTGCTTTACCATTGGACAAAGTGTTACTAGTTCCATCTTTGTCTAGTAATTTATTATCTGTGCCGCAAGTTACTGAGCAGTTAAACTGCATTGTACTGATGTATCCGCCTTTTGTCTTACTACAGGATATCCAGACTCGGGAGATCTTTAGTCGTGGTACTAAAAAGAGGGGGCTTTATTATGTGGATGATGTGGCAACTAGTCGGGTTCTTCGTAATGGTAGTGCTGAAACTTCTCAGCATCGCCGGATTTGGTTGCTACATTGCCGATTTGGTCATGCCTCCTTTGGATATTTACGACATTTGTTTCTAGCATGATTTAGTGGTGTAAACGAGTCTGCCTTCCAATGTCAGACTTGTATTTTAGCTAAGAGTCATTTGGTATCCTACCCTCCAAGTTGTAATAAACGGCTTATGCCATTTGATTTAGTTCATTCTGATGTTTGGGGATCTTCTCCTGTTTCTACAGCCTTGGGAGTTCATTGGTTTGTGTTATTTGTGGATGATTGCACTCGTATGATGTGGTTATATGGGATGAAAAATAAAAGTGATGTGGTTGAAATTTTTCAGCGTTTCTATCAGATGATTCAGACTCAATTTATGCTCCTTATCAAGGTTTTTTGATCTAATAATGGTGGAGAATTTGTTAATTTGGCGTTATCCCATTTTTTTCACACTAAGGGTGTACTCCATGAGACTACTTGCCCTCAAACACCACAACAGAATGGGGTTGCTGAACGTAAAAATGGGCAGATCCTTGCTGTTGCCCGTGCTCTGCTGCTTGGTGCGTCAGTTCCAAAGCGGTTCTGGATGGATGCTGTTACCTATGCAGTTTATCTCTTGAATCGCCCACTTCACAAGTTTTGGATTTCCAAATTCCTATGCAGGTACTGACCCATCATATCTCTGCCTCTTTTATGCTGACTCTATCTCCAAAGGTGTTTGGTTGTGTCGCCTACGTTCACCTCCATAAGAATCAGAGTAAGCAAGACCCCTGTGCTCTCCGCTGTGTCTTTCGGGGTTTTTCTCCTCATCAGAAAGGTTACCGATGCTATCATCCTGCAACCCGACGTCTATATATCTCTATGGATGTTACCTTTATTGAGGATGAAATGTTTTTCTCTGATACACTCGAGCATGTCCTTCAGGGGGAGACTAGTAGTGAAGGACATAACTGGCTAGATTTACAAGGAGGAGTAGTATTGGATAGTTTGATACAAAGGGAAGAACCGACCGAACCTGTTGAACCGGTTGAACCTGCTACACTAGCTGAACCTGCTACACCAGCTGAACCTACTATTCTAACTGATGCCCCCCATGAAGCTTCTTTAATAGTACCCGATCAAGCTCCCCTGGATATTCCTGAGGTAAGTGCTTCTATTCATACTGCTGATAATTCTTATGTTTTACCGCCTAGAAGGAACCGTGGGGTTCCACCTGATCTTTACTCACCAGAAGGAAAAGCAAGATATGCTATTGCCCATTATGTGTCTGATCACAGGTTATCTCCTGAGTGCAAAGTTTTTGTGACAAGAATGGATAGTATTAAAATTCCAACCCGTGTTGACGAGGCATTTAATGATCCAAAGTGGGCTGAAGCCATGAATATTGAAATGGAGGCGCTGCAGAAAAATAATACATGGGACATTGTTGATCGACCAAAGGGGATGAAGCCTGTAGGATGCAGATGGGTGTTTACAGTTAAATATAATGCAGATGGTACTGTGGAGAGGTACAAGGCAAGATTAGTAGCTAAAGGGTTTACTCAAACATATGGAGTTGATTATCATGATACTTTTGCACCTGTGGCTAAGATGAATACAGTCAGAGTTTTGTTGTCCTTAGCAGTAAACTTGGATTGGACCTTGAGGCAATTTGATGTAAAAAATGCATTCTTACATGGTGAACTAGAAGAAGAAGTGTACATGAGTCTTCCACCAGGGTATAGCATTACCGGTGGCACGGGAAACGTGTGCAAATTAAAAAAGGTGTTGTACGGGTTAAAGCAGTCTCCTTGGGCATGGTTTGGCAGATTTACTACAGCTATGAAGAAGTTTGGTTACCAACAGGCCAATACTGATCATACTCTATTCATTAAACATAAGGTTGGTAAGGTGACTTTGTTGATTATTTATGTTGATGATATGATTGTGACTAGTGATGATACTGTAGAAATCGAGAAACTGTAGAAGCGTTTAGCATCTGAATTTGAGATGAAAGATTTGGGCAGTCTGAAATATTTTCTAGGAGTGGAAGTCACTCGATCTAAACATGGCTTATTTCTTTCACAAAGGAAGTACGTCATGGACCTGCTAGCAGATACTGGAATGCTTGACTGTAAACCAGTTGATACACCTATTGTTGAGATTCATAAACTTGGTGTTTATGTTGATCAGGTTCCAACTAACAAAGAAAGATACCAAAGGTTAGTTGGAAGATTGATTTATTTATCATTGACATGCCCTGATATTGCATATGCGGTAAGCGTTGCTAGCCAATTTATGCATACACCTAGTGAGGACCATATGGCTGCTGTGATGCGTATTCTGAGTTACTTAAAGTCTACTCCTGGGAGAGGTTTATTATTTAAGAAATATGGCCACTTGGATTTAGAAGGTTACACTGACGCAGATTATGCAGGGAATATTACAGATAGACGTTCTACATCAGGTTACTTCACCTTTGTTGGTGGTAACCTAGTTACGTGGCGTAGCAAGAAGCAAAACGTTGTGTCTCGGTCCTCTGCAGAGTCTGAGTACAGAGGGATTGCCCAAGGGGTTTGTGAAATATTGTGGTTGAGGTGGTTACTTGCTGAAATTGGGTTTAGACTGAATGCTGCTACAAAGCTCTACTGTGATAATCAGTCTGCATTTGAAATTGCTAACAATCCGGTGCAACATGATCGAACTAAGCATGTAGAAGTTGATCGTCATTTCATTAAGGAGAAGCTGGAGCATAAGTTAATTTCTATGCCTTTTGTGCCTTCTTCAGAGCAGCTTGTAGATATGTTGACCCATGCCGTGTCAAAGCGCCGATTTGAAGACTCACTTGACAAGTTGGGCATTACCGATATCTATGCACCAACTTGAGGGGGAGTGTTGGCGTGAGTCAATGTTCCTATTATGAATAGAATTTATATTTTATTGTAATTATCTATTTTGAGTAGAATTAGGAATTTTGTACATATTTCCTATTTGTACCCACTCTGTATGTAGTATATATATATTCCTCCTTGAGAGAAGAATAAACATATCAGTTTAAACCATAATTATTTTGAGTGAAAACTCAAAGTTTGGATGGCCAAGTTGGTCCTGAATCCTACATAAGAACGCGTACAACTCCCACCTACCACGACTAATGTTTCCATTGATCCCACGCACCAACTCCAGGCAGTCTGACTCAAACTGGACAAGTTTGAAACCGTGTTCAATAGCTATAGAACAGGCTTCAACAGCTGCCATGGCCTCTGCCTCCTGTACAGAGTTTGCCATGCAGGGAATAGCCATCGCCAGAATAAAGGTTCTCATATTGTCACGAACAACCAGACCAATGCCACCCTGATTGGAAGTGGGAGACCATGCAGCATCCAAGTTAATTTTAACTCTAGGAAGCACCGGAGGAATCCAAGTATAAGCAGTATCCACAGGTGTGGGGGAGGGACAATTCAGACGGGCAGCGCTTACAGCATCAACAAACTCCAATTCCGCCGTAGAGATAGCAGAGATGGCTGCCAATGGTGACAGGGGTCTTCCTTCAATGACTGCTTTACAGCGAAGTTTCCAAATAAACCAGCAGGTAAAGGCAATAGACGTAGCCACTCGGGCCAAATATGCTTTATTAAGGCTTGCCCGGATCACCACCTTAAGGAGCCACTCACATCGTTGTGATTTCACTTTTGCAGATTCTCATACTCAAAACACCTCCAAACCAGACAGGACCAACCCATGGACAAAGGAGAAGAATATGCTCGACAGATTCCTCAGATTGATGGCATAAAGAACATAAGGGCGAAGATCTCACCCTTCTCCTATAAAGATTCTCATTTGATGGTTGCCACTTTTCTAAGTTCCCACTTGCAGTGGACTAATTCTTTGACAAGTGACATCCACATTGAATATTATTATTATTACCATTGAGCCAATTAATTTAGAGTTTGAAATATTTAGCTAGAATTCTTGTTCACAAATTTATTAAACTGAAGGACTAAACTATTGTTAGTTTAGAGGACGTGCTCTTCATTGGATTAGAAAATTAATTTTTCTGAGAGAGAGAAAATAATGTGAGATCCGAATAACACAAGGCCATTCATTTCTTTGACCACTTTTGTATGAGACGAAGGCTACACGTCCTTGATTTTATGTATTTTAATCCGACTGTCTTTGAATCGGCAATAAAGAAACAAGGCCTTATTGGATACTTTGGACGACAAAATGTCAAATTGTCAAAGGTGATGAATTGCTGAGCAGTTTGATGATGTGGAAACCGTGCCCTACTATTACTAACGTCATCATAGAATTGGTTTTTTTAACAAAAATATTCTTTAACCGGATAATTATCCTTCTTTTATTTGACACAAGTTTTCAACCAATAGATTAGCGTACAATGGGCTCGTTTGGTACACCGTATTAGACTCTAGATATGAGTAAATAGTCCATGTCAGGTGTTTGGTGTCAACTTGTATTATTTAATTACCTGACTATTTTATACGGGTTGGGCTTTTAATACTCTCCTTACTTGACTAACTAATACAACTCACACACCCCGAATTAGATAATACACTCTTAATTATACAGATAGGGAAAAAGAACACACACGTTCACATGGAAAATTCGACGACACTATTTTCATCTTCTTCTCCTAGGGTTCTTCTCTGCTATCTTCTCCAAGGTTATTCTCTTCACTCTTCTCCAGGTATCTATCTCTCTCTCTCTCTCTCTCTCTCTCTCTCCGATATGCTTCTTCTCTCTTCTTCTTTCTTCATCTTCTCTTTCTTTATATATTTCCTCTTTTATTAAATTTTTGTGGAAATTAGGTTATGAGTTTCTCTTTTTTGATTACTGTATTGGAACAATACATGCAACTGTATATCCAACTCAATAATCAAATAATCATAATGTGGTTGTGTATCCAACTCAATAATCAAATAATCATCATGAGGTTGTGTATCCAACCCAATACATGTTGCTGAGTTTTTCTTGCGTTTTTTTTCTTTATGTATTTCATCTTCTCCAGGATTCCAACTCAATAATTAAATTTTCATCCCAAGTCAGCCATTAGAACAATACATGCGGCTATGTTTTTCTTGCTTTTTTTTTTCTACTTGTAGTGCTTTGTTGATTTGTTTTCTGGTTATTTTTGTGTTGCTATTGCTGGCTGTTGATTCTCTTATTGCCTGCTTTTGTTGGGCTTCAATATATTCTCTTTTTTTCTTAATTATATATATGCAAATTATATTGTCTATATTTCCACTTAAATTATCAAAGATTTTTTTGTAAAAAAATAGTTTGATCCCCAAACGCCTTATAATATTATTGATAAACAGTCAGTACTCCGAAACAGATTAATACTTTCAGCAAAAAAGAAAGAAAGAGATTAATACTATCTGATAGAAATTAGTCAGTACAGTCCAATGTACCAAACGAATGGCTAAGAATAAACAAACAAATTTTTATATTTTTTTATATAATGATATATTGTAATTAATTTTTTATTGACTTTCCCACTCCATTTTCTCACTCTGTATTAATATTTGGCTTATTTTTTTATATACCCCCTGAAAATGTATTTGAGTCTTATTTTACCCCCTAAATAAGGACGGATCCATGTATAGGCTAGGTTGGGCTCTAGTACGACGTAAAATTTTAAAAATACTAAACTTAGTACAAATTTTAAAAGCTAATCCGACTCCAAAAAATATTAACGATCTCTTTGTCTCCTAGCCTGTGATTGTTTTTTGTTTAATATTAGTTCACCTCTTTTGAGTAAAAAAAACACATTTATGACTGCTTTTGGAACAAATAACATGGTAGTAATAATAAATTATTATCAAAACAAATATGGGAAATATTGAATGTTTGCCAACATGAAGATTTACTAATTCTTCATGCTCTACGTTCCCTAGTAGCCGTAAACCCCCTTTCCTTTTTTGCTAAAATAAACTGTAAACCCCTCTTCTTTGGCTCTATTTTAAATATTTTACAAGTATCAACTAATTAAGTTGGTTTTGAAGTTGAAACTCCAAGGCTTGAGGTTAAATAGTGGCTGGTCTGGTTCCTCTGAAATATTTTAAATGTTATTATATTATTATAACTATTATTTTACTTGGAGTCCCCAAAGCCAGGAAAAATATTAGCCCACTTTCCTGAATTCGTCATTGCCCCTGAAACTCATTTTGTCTCACTTTAGTCCTTTTTCCACACATATTTGCCTCACTTTGCCTCGATTCCAGTGAGGCCAACAATTTCTGTTCAAAATATTAATTAAAATTAAAAACTAAAAACTCAATTTTAAATAAGATTAAATATTTAAAACATAATGTATATTAATTGAGTATTTAATTTTTAATAATATTTTGACCGGAAATTATTGGCCTCGCCTGAATCTAGACAAAGTGAGACAAATATGTGTGAAAAAAAGAGTAAAGTGACACAAAATGAGTTTCAAGGGGCAAAGTGAGACTCAAATACACTTTCAAGGGGCATATCATAAAATAAGCCTTAATATTTTGGGAGCTTTAAGCCCTACTTGGTATTGTACTTAAAAAAGTAAATTCAAAAACTATGATTCTTGTTAAAAACATGAGTTTTCAAAGAGTGATTTTAAGATCTAAAAACTTGTTTGGTATTTTACTCCAAACTATTTTCGAGATCTAAAAATATTGGAAGTAAATGAGCCAAGAGAACATGTGTTGTATGACAACATAAGTTAAATGAGCCCAAGAAACACTATGGCTAAAATACAAGGACGAGGTTTTGCTTCATCTTTGTATTGGCTTACATAAGCCACACTTAGACCGTTTTCTTTCTAGGGTTTGAAGAATCCAACTTTGGAGTGGGTTTGAGAGGAGAGAAATCTCCACTCTACCATGCTAGAACCGGCCACCAAGAGGAGAGGGCTACCACCTTACCTCCTTTTCGTCATATCACTACTACAAAAAAGGCAAAAGACGACAGGAATTCACCATCGTGTATCCGGTTTTCAAACCGTCGTGAAATCGACCAACATCTTTCCAAATAAAACCACAACGGTAAATCCCCGTTGTTGTTATAACAAACGACATCATTAACAAATAACAACCGACGTCTGTGTATTGAAAAATGAGCCAAAAAAATTGTCAAGGATAAGCATAGACGACCAATTTTATCAAACAAACGTCGTTTACAAGGCAACACATGACATATTTTAACAGAGCATGGCCGCAAGAGACGCATACCACGACGAAAACTAAAACTCACAGCCGATACATACACCTTTCACGACATATGATCAAACAAGAAACGTGAAATACAATTATGACGTCTTTAAATAAATAAAAGACGACGTTATTAATTCATACTACGTCACCACTATTTATATAACCGTTGTGAATAAATTTTCCACTTTGTTTTATCCATTAATATTGACGTGGAAACAGCGGTTAGGGTAATTACTTACGACACATGTATTTCTATAGACGACGTTGTATTTAATGAACAACGTCGTCCACAAATAAAAGACAACCGTGTTTCAAAATTTATACGTCATCTTTAAAAACATGATCGTCGTCTAATATATTTTACACGGCACAAATTGTCAGTCGATCGCCATATAAATTTATTTTAACGACATGATCTGAAAATAAACGACATGGAAAATATGTTAAGGTCATTACTTATGACACATTTACTTCTACAGACGACGTTGTGTTTGATGGACTACATCGTCATCATGTAAAAGACAGCCGTGTTTCGACATTTATACGTTGTCTTTACCAAAATGACAGTCGTCTAATCTATATGACACGGCAAAGTTTATCAGCCAATCCCCGTGGAAAATACGTTTAACGACATAAGAATAAAAAAGAGACCCGGATATTCCCATATAACGTTGTTTTTGTAAAAGAACGACGTCCAAATATCCCTTTACGTCGACAAATTTACCTATGGATTTCAAATAACGTCGTGAATTGTTCTTTTTCCACTTCGTTTATGAGATAACAAGCGACGTGGTAAAATTTAAGACGACGATTTTTGAGTTGTTACGGACGAGTTCATGATCTGAGACGTCGTCTTTTGTAACGTTCAAGTTAGATATTTTTAGACGTCGGTATTATGGGATTGGAGTCGTGTTATTTGTAATTACATGTCGGCTCTTTAGGCTTCTCTGACGTGATATCGTTAATAACTGTTTCACAATACCGTCGTGGTTCTTCATTTTTACGCTGCTTTTAGACGTCGGTAAATACATTGCCGTCGTTGAATGCTCCAAAACGTCGTTTTTTAATGACAATTTTATTAAAATAGACGTCTGTTTTTCACATTTTTATCAGGATCGTCGGTTTATAATATTGAACTAGTATTTATGTACTGATTGTTTTGTGGCCAAAACCTGCATAACGAAAGTGAAGAAAACACATTATAATTTATTACAAAATTAATGTCATACAGTAGTGCCGTTTAGGGCATAAGTAATTTCATTAATTACAAGAGCATCATTCAATCCATATATCTTCACACCCATCTCAAATATTTTGACTCCCAAACTCACCCACCAGTTCATCAAATGTGTCAACATTTGGCATCCCTCTAGTAAATGGCTCACACTCAATTCTCACATCACCTAAGACATCATCACCAATAACATCATTATATTCTCTATTAGGCATTGATAACACTACCGACCAACCACGATGCATCGGGTCGTCAACAAAAAATAATAGTTTGACTTGAGAAGCCAAAACAAATTTGTCATTCCTATGTCCAATTTTACTCAAATCTACAAGGGTAAATCCAAGTTCGTCGACTACAAGGCCAGAAGTACTATCTATCCAATCACACCTAAAGATTGGGATTGTAAACTTTTGGTAGTCAAGGTCACAAATTTCTTGAATGACACCATAAAAACCCATATTTGAGAGAATTGGGTTTTTATCCTTGGCACTAGCAACTTGCATGGTAATGTGCAAGTAAATAAACTCCACTATTTTGAACTGTCCGCACATCATCTTGTGCCTTGATGTTAAATTTAACACCTTAATAAGATAGCTCCTATATGATGGCACTGCCATGTTTGGACCAGCTGCTAGCCACCTTAAATTTTCTGATACGCCATGATTGTCTCCCTCATTAAGTTCACTTTGAACCTGCAAATTAATCATATCTTAGTTCAATCTAACATAGAAAGAAGAAAATTAAAAGTCCAATATGTTATTCAATAACATATACCTTGAAGCGTAGCCATTGAATGAAAGTGCTATTGTGCTTATCTTGCAGCCATTTTGTTCTCTTTCTAAATTTTGGATAAGCGGTCTTGATGTGGATCATATGTTCCCTACATGACACGAAAAATTCAAGCATTACGGTCCCAAACATATAAGATAAACATAAGGAATAATTTAAAATGGAAACTTAAAGAATAAAACTCATACTCGATATAAGGTAGGACTTCCTCCGTATTCTCCAAGACATATAGATGTGCTTGGTTCAACAGGTCCCGATCAACTAAGCTCACTGTGCAACCTGATAATGGCTTTGAAACTCATATCTTCTGACTTGATGGCACTCCAATTGTACTAATATCATATAAATGTTCGCTGCAAAATTCTACAGCTTCTTCAGCTATATAACGCTCAGCAATGCAACCTTCGAGATTAGTACAGTTCTGAACATACTCCTTTAGAACTTTCATATATCTTTCGAACGGATGCATCCATCTAAAATAAACTAGCCCACATAGACAAATTTCTCTGACAAGATGTACTACTAGATGAACCATGATATCGAAGAATGAAGGTGGAAAGTATTTTTCAAGCAAACACAAAGTAACTACTACATCTTCTTCCAACTTATCTAGCTTGGAAACATCAACCGTCTTTGCACATATAGCATTGAAGAAGAAGCACAAACGAGTTATTGCATACCTTGCAGGCTTCTCCAAAACAGAACGAATTGCCACAGGGAGCAATTGTTGCATTAAGGTATGACAATCATGTGATTTAAGGCCAAGAAGTCTTGAATCTTGTAAAGATACAAGATTTTTTATATTTGAAGAATAACCTTCAGGGACCTTCATACCATAGAAAGAATTGCAAACCGCTCTCTTCTCTGCTCTTGACAAATTCCAAGGCCCTGGAGGCAAACAAGTACGTCTTTCTCCATACTCGGGTTGCAAATCAGTTTTGACCCCCATATTCAATAAATCTAACTGAGCAGCAATCCCATCTTTATTTTTTCCAGGGATCTCCAGCAATGTACCAATGATACTATCGCAAACATTCTTCTCATTGTGCATAACATCTAGGACATGCCTCACTGGAAGGTATTTCCAATACTCGAGATCAAAGAATTTTGACTTCTTCTTCCAACAAACTCTGTCACCATCATGTTCACCTCCACCTCCTCCTTTTTTCGAGCCCCATATGTAATTAATATCTTCAACCATATGCAGCACTTCTTCTCCAGTTAAAAGCTGCACGTTGCCTCCTATATATATGATTAATTGGTAACCATTTTCTATTCCCAAGACAACAAATTTTGTGGCCATTTTTCAACCTGTGACTAGGTGTATCATCGCCGATATTGGACAAAGCTTTATATCCTTTAACAACACAACCAAATAAGTTCCATAGGCGGGGAAATCATTAATTGTCCACAGTAATGCAGTTCTTAGTGTAAAGTATTCTCCTATATGTGCATCATACACTCCTCTAATCCCATCCCACAAAGATTTTAAATCATCAATCAAAGGCTCCAAGTAGACGTCTATACCATTTTCGGGTTGTTTAGGACCGCAAATCAATAAGGTCAACATCATGAACTTTCGTTTCATGCACAACCATGGTGGGAGATTATATGTAACTAAGATAACTGGCCAGCAACTATATCTGCTACTTAGAGAACTGTGGGGATTGAATCCATCAGATGAAAGAGCCAATCTCAAGTTTCTCGGATCATTACCAAACTCGGGTCATTTATCATCAACAAATTTTCAAGACGGGGAATCCACCGGATGAGACATCTGACCGTCAATTTGATTTTCTAGCAGCATGCCAAGTGAAACGCTTAGCTATCTCATGTGATTGAAACATTTTTTAAACCTTGGAATTGGAGGAAAATACCACACCATCTTCGCTGGCACCCCCTCTTTCCAGATTGAATCTTTGCCTTCCTTCCACCTTGAGATACCACAAGTATGACAATTAGTTAAATCTTCATACCTCCTTCCTATACAAGATGCAATCATTGGGAAATGCGTGGATTTTCTCATAACTCAGCCCCAATGCACACAAAGTCTTTTTGCCTTATACATAGAGGCTGGTATTGTATTTCCCTTCTGGAAGCAAATCGCCTTTGAAGTATCAATAATTCTGTAAAACAGATATCACTCATCCCAGGTTTGTTGCTTCAAATTAATATACAACTTCACTAATGCCAGATAAGCTTGGTGGTAGTTCTACAACCAGGGTACAATGGTTTGATCTCCATCCCAATCACATTAGCAACTCATATGGATCGAATCCAAAATCACCAAAATCATTATCATCCATCTCTATTTCTTCAGACACAAAACTGTACCTACTATGGTCAATCATCTTCTTCAACATTTCTACTTAGCATTAGTAGTTGCTTCCAAGGTTTCTCCGTGAAATGTCCAATTCATATAGCTTTGGTCAACTCCATTAAAGTACTAAGTGATCTATTATAATTTCCACCCAAACAATTTCAAATTCACCAACATTTAACACATGGACAACGGATATGCGTTGTAGTTAGAAGATTTTTCTACAGAAAATTCAAAACTACTTTCCACCCCTAACTCATATGCCTTCAATCTTCTATCCGAGTGCATCCATGACTTATCCATCTCCGACCACTATACCATATTATCTATAATAAAGTGAAAAGACAAGTTAATGACCATCACTATAGCAGATTATATAGAGTTTTAATAGCAAGTAATATAGTATACAAACGACGGTTTTAAACAACAATAGACGTATTGGACATATATAGACGACGGGTTTTCAAAAACATCGTTAATGCTAGCAAAAAACAGAGGTCAGCGAAATTGAACCACGACGGTAGGAAAAAAACCGTCGTGTATAAAAATACAGACGACGGTTGTTAAAAAAAATCGTCGGCATATGCCTAAAAAGCATTCTAAATATCGAAATCCCCAGTTTATTTTCAAGAACCCAAAATATATTAAGAACACAACATATACATTAATTTTTTATGTTGGGTATTAATAACAACGTAATACTAAGCATGAAACCAACATATACTAAGCATGAGAAACATTAAATCCATTCCCGATTCATTCCAACAGAGAGTGATTAAAAGATCCGACAACCATTGAATCCATTTCCCCGATTCATGAAAACATTAAACATTAAATCCATGAACCCATACATCCGACAACATTAAAGATCACAAACATATATCTAAAACCCTTCAACACATAATTTAATATCATTCAATGAATTTACAAGCATGAGATTAGGTTTGTACTTACAGCCTGTAAGTTACAAGTATGCAGAGCTCAACAGATTATGGCCAACTTGGTTCAGGGTTTACAAGTATAAGAGTTATAGCGAAATCTGAAAATTTTAGGTTGCGGAGAAATTTTTAGAAAAGCGCGCTCTTTAAAAACATCGACGGAAAACAAAACAACTGTCGGTAAAATTTAAAAATAAACATGACGCTTATTACATTAAAGATGTCGTCGTAAATATCCTTATGACGCAAAACGAAATATCGTCGTTAAAATGTCAACAAAAATATGACGCTTATTACACGAAATGCGTCGTGGTAACTCATTACGACGCAAAAAAAAAACTGACGTATTAGAAACTACGTATATATGTGGGGTTTGGTTTTGCTGGGATTTGAACTCATGCGCGAACGGGATTAGGGTTTAGGGTCAAATGAACATAAAATTAAATAGACAAATAAACCCTAAACCCTAATAAATAAAACCTAAATTATATATATATATATATATATATATATATTTTAAATAATTTCAGAAAAGGGATTAGGGTTTTAGAGCCTAAAATATCTCGTCCATAAAACCCTAAACCCTAATCCCTTTTCTAAAATTATTTAAACCCTAAACCCTAAACGCTAAACCATTAAATTATAAGTGATGTTGTGACTCATCAAAACATTTTTCTTTTTGGTGGTCATTTTAAAATTTGTATAACTCAAACTATGCATTTTTTAAGCTTAAGGGGAAGAAAATATCTCATACTTCATAGGAGTTGACGTTGCATTTTTTGGATTATTTTAAATTATTTTGATTAAATAGAATAAAATATTATTACAAAACCACAAACACGTCGGCGTTATAAGCAGGTAAAGATGTTGTAAATGTAATAATCTGACTACTTGTAAAAAAGACGTTGTTTAAAGACAAAACCATGGCCCATTTTTACACAGAGACGACGTACAAACAATATTCCACGACTTAAACTCTAATTTCTCGCCGTCTAATTCAATTAACCACGGGCGGCTAGAGAAACGAAGAGCGGCGGTGCAAGAAACCGGTGACGGGCGCGGGGATTAAAAAACGACGACGTTGTTATTTGTGTACAACGTCATTTTAAAGAAACGACGGTTTAGAAAGCGCTCTTCGTAAATCATCGACAGAAAACAAACAAATCGTCGTTAAAAAATAAATAAACATGACGCTTACTACATTAATACCCTAAACCCTAAACCATAAAAAATAAACCCTAAATTATATAATATTTTAAATTAATTTTAGAAAAGGGTTTATGGTTTTACTGCCTAATATATATTAACCATAAACCCTAAACCCCAAAAATAAACCTTTATCCCCCTAAACCCTAAACCCTAAACCATCAAACTATAAGTGATGTTGTGACGCATCAAAACTTTTTTTTTTTGGTGGTCATTTTAAATTTGTATAAATCAAACTACATTTTTTAAAGCTTAAGGAGGAAGAAAAATCATAATGACTGCATAGGAGTTGACGGTGCATTTTTTGGATTTATTTTAAATTTATTATGAATATTTTGAATTAAATAGAATAAATAATTACAAACACCAACAAACCACGTCGGCGCTAAGAAATGAACGACGTTATAAATAGTAATAAACGACTTACGTTTAAAAAACGTCGTCTTTAGAAGAGAAACAATGGCGGGTTTTACACACACCCCGACATACAACTTGTATACACGAAACAACTATTAATTTATCGCCGTCTAATTCTCATTACGACGGTATCCATAAAGAGCGTCGTCTGAAAAGTCCTTTACGTATGTTTTGTTTCAAACGATGACATTGTTATTTGTTACCACGTTAGTTTAAATAAACGATGGTTTAGAAAGTGTCCCTGGGTTTTTCACAACATGAAAACCTCAACAAATTTGGTTCAGCATGAACTTGGGTTTTTCACAACATGAAAACCTCAACAAATTTACAAGGAGGTTGACGGTGCATTTTTTGGATTTATTTTAAATTTATTTTGAATATTTTGAATTAAATATAAAGACAAACAAACACCACGTCGGCGCTAAGAAAAGAACGACGTTGTGAAACTTATAAGCGACTTACTTGTAAAAACAACCGTCGTTTAATGGCTATCAGCGACGTACATACTATATGTCATGACTCAAACTATTAACTTAGCGTCGTCTAAATTCCTTTTACGTCAGTTGTAAATGTACAGTCGTGTTTTTATTCCTTTTATTTTATTATTAACCCGTTTGTTCTCCATAAGACGACGGTGTTTGATATAATTATGTCGTTGGAAGGTTTTTCACGTTGGTCACACAATTTCTTTTTTTTTTACAATAATGAACCAATTTTAAATTCTAAGGAAAAAAAGAATGTACATTATAAATTTGTACACAACTTGTCTAATTCTAACAAAATGTACTTTCTTGTTTCACGTGTTCTACAATCCTCTACTCCCTATGAAGCGCCAACTCTGCCCCTTCTTTCCTCACTTTCTTCCCTGGCTTCTTGGGGGTATGGCGCTTGATCTTTTCCCTTCGCTACTAGCCCGCGCTCATAAACAATGCTTTTTAGGTTTTCTCCAGAAATTCAATATATCTCCATAGACGAAGCTATTTTTCATTTACCGACGTAGTATATATATTCAACGACGTAATTTTTAATTTACCGTCGTTGATAATACAAAAAACCACGTAAAAAAATCTGAAAATTTCTTCTTACCATCTTCTCAAACTCCAGGGAAGGATCCATGATGATGTCTCTCATAAAGCGCATGACATATAATAGCCACACTCTACACTGCTGGGTTGCTTTGGTGTGCCAGGTAGAGTTTTCCAAATAGGTGCTTTACGGCCTTGTCTGCCTATGTGTGAATTATACATTTTGATAGCACTGTTCACTATGTTTTTGCCCCCCTCATCCACAACTCGATTTCCATGCAGTGGATCCATAAATACACAGTCTCCTTCTTTGCTCTCACAATGATCAAGACCCAATGACAGCTGCACAAAATAAATATAAAGGTTAAACAGTTTTATATGCAGTGCATCATACAAACAAAATCATGTTAAGGAGACTAACCCTGTATTGCAAGGCATCAGGAAAATCTGTTCACCATCTGTCTTTTGAAGTCGATTGGCTACCAAACATGATCTTTCAGTTAATGTCCCAGCGTTGGCACTAACTTGAGCAGGGTCAATAAGGCCAACCATGTACACCATATTTGCAGCTTCCAAATTATCAAATAGGCACCTAAATATATGAAATAAAACAATGACTGTTTTTTTTTTTTCAATAGAAAGGAGAGTGTGAAATGAATATTTGATAAGGACAAACCTCATATACTGCAACCACAGTAGACGACGGTATTACGATCTTCACCAAACACCTCCTTCTCAATTGTAAAGGTCATAATCTTCTCATGAGGCTTTAGTGTCGTTTCCACATAACGACAAAGGGATTGTAAAGAAGATGGCAACTCCAGCTTTGAATAATCTGGTACTTCAGTATTCTGTTTTAAGAAATAAAGCAACATAAAGTGACGTGGTAAATCAATACACACGACGGTTTAAAGAAAACACCGTCGTGTGAAATTAATTTAAACGACGGTAAACAAATACCGTCGTAATGAAGAATTTATTACATCGTATAAAACAAAATCCGACGTCTAATTCAAATGCAAAATTCATAGATAATGAATTTACCTTTTCAATTTGCTTTCTCCAACACTAGATATCTGTTTTAATAAATAAAGAGATATATATAAGAAAGCTTGTACAACATTTCAACATTCAATTAAACAAAACTGCCGTGGAAATTTAAACAAACGACGGTTTTAAAGAAAATATCGATGTCTGAAAATTGAAAAACAAATGAAAAAGGCAAAGTTATGAGAATTTACCTTTTCATCTTGCTTTTCTACATCCAAGGATTTCTGTTTTAAGAAATAAAGAAATATATATAAGATATTGTACAAAAAGCAAAAAAAATTAAATTAAATCGTCGTGGTAATGAATACAGAAGACGGTATGTAAGAATTACGGGCATCTAAAATTCTTTAAATGACGGTAAATAATACATGTCGTGGTGATTTATCTATTACGACGGTAAGTAATAAACCGTCGTCCTAAATCACATAAAATTGAAAAACAAATGAAAAAGGCAAAGTTATGAGAATTTACCTTTTCAACTATCTTTTCTACATCCCCGGATTTCTGTTTTAAGAAATAAATAAATATATATAAGACATTGTACAAAAAGTAAAAAAATTAAAAAGTAAAAAATTAAATAAACCGTCGTGGTAAGGCATAACAGAGGACGTATGTAAGAATTACAGACGTCTAAATTTCATTAAACGACGGTAAATAATAAACTTTCGTGGAGATTTAATCTATTACGATGATAGGTAATAAACCGTCGTCTAAATCACATAACATTTTTCAGAAATTCAGATTCCAGAGTGTACCAGCCTTTTTTGCTGAAACACAAGATAACAGCAATTGCAGAGAAAAAGAGTGAGAGAGAGAGAGAGAGAGAGAGATACAGAGAGTGGGATTGTGTCAGTGAAGATGGTGGTATGAAAACCCAAACGACGGTTTATTAATAAATACGTCGTGGTATAATTTTTAAAACGGCGGTAAATGTAAATCGTCGTTGTGTTCTAATTTTTAACGACTGTGATTCACAATAACGACGTCTAATGGCTTTTTGAAAAATAGAGAATTCAAAGTTCAGAGACGTTACCATTTCTTCTTGCTTTTCCCCATTCTTGGCAGTATCATCCTCAAACTGTAGGGCTCTGACATCAAGAGCCCCAGAGCAGCTTGCTTTGTCCGACATTGGAATTTTGGGACTTTGCTCTGACCTTGGATTTGACAGGGGTTAGTATTGAGTTTCAGCATGCTGGATCAAAATTGGGGAAGAGTTTGGAAAGCTAACTCAGCAAATTTTTCCCTCTCAGCTTCTACCAATTGCTTGGTTCTAGCCTCCATATTTAAAGTCTCTTCTCTTGATCTAGCCTCCATCTTCAAAGTCTCTTCTTGAAGGACAAGTCTGACACTTTTCGACAATTGATCGGCAAACCTTACCTTCTGTTGTCTAGGTAAATTGAAGTATTGCTTAGTGGAAATCCCAGCCCCTACCCCTCTAACTCTTCCTGGATTCTCGGGACCCAAAGCCATTGTCAACACATCATTTACTTCCGGATACAGTAAGAGTGCCTTCAGACACTTTTTTTTGCAATTCATCCTAACACAAAGACATAATAAAAAGTCAGCATAAGAAAACACACGACGGTTATTTATAAAAAATGACGTATTATAACATTTCACACGACGTAATAACATAACAATCGACGTAATATAAAATTTCACACGACGGTACTTAACTACCGACGTGGTTAATATATTAAAACGACGTAAATAATAAACCACCCGACGTCTTATGATATAATTACAAAAAATAGAGTAGTGATTCCAGATTCAGACCTTTAACGACGTTTTGAAAAAATTTCGACTTAATAATATTATTCACACGATGCAAAAATATAACAGAAGACGTAATAAGACTTATCACAACAATACAGTTTAATAAAATTTAAAATAGAGTGAGTAGGCTTACAATTAATTTTGCTTTCTCTGTAACCTTGGATCCGGGATGTTACCATGTTTGTCTTCTCTAGCTTTCTTCCATAAGGTAGATCGATCAATTTTCTACCCCGGGCATGGTTTCCTCCAACTGATCCTCCAAACTAGCATATCCTTTTCAAAATGCATAGACACAAATTTCCAGATAACCTTGAAGCTACAAAGGCATCCAGTCAGCTTTCTCTATGAATTTGTATATTTCAGGGGGTTGGCTTAAATTCTCCTTCTCCTTGATGAATGGAAGGATATGATGCTTCATTAGTGTAGACTTGAAATACTTCCATTTCTTGGCTGCAGAAGATAACACCAGTTTCTTGCCCCCTTGACCTACCACAAAAGCCATGTCAATGGCTTCCCAAATCTGCTCTTTTATATCCTTGGATATTTCAGCCCATTTCTTGTCCACAAGTGGGACTCTGGAGCGTGCCAACACACCAATGTAGGACTGCATCTCAGTATGTGCCGGGCCGCATGGTTTCCCCCTTTTATTGTACTCAACAACTGGCTTGATTTTCTGAAATTTTCTCTTCACAACACGGGGCATTGTACTTATACCCCGACTTGACTTTGGCTCCTCAGAAAATGTTTGTCGTGCTGCCTGGTTCTGTCTCAGCAGATGAAACAAACTTCATCTTCTTCGAGGACTTGGCTTGAGGATTTACAACTTTAAGATCCTTACATCATTTTTTTTCAAGCCAGAGTCCATACTTTGGGATTGAGAAACCATGGTTACAGACAAATCAAACCTGCAAGTGAAAATATTTCAGATGAAATTAAGATAAAACACGACGGTTATTTATAAAAACCGACGTATTATAATATTTCACACGACGTAATAATACATTTTCATGACGGTACTTAACTACCAACGTGATTAAACATTACAACGACGTTAGTAATAAACAACTGACGTATTATGATATAATTACAAAAAACAAGGGGTTGATTCCAGATTCACACCTTCAGGGGAAAAATATTTGGATTTTCATTTACTAAAACGATGTTTTTAAAAACATTCGACATAGTATCTTCACACGACGCAAATAATAATATACCGTCGTGGTATTACAATTATAACGACGTAAATAATAATATACCATCATCTCTACAACAGAAAAACAAATTTGGAAAAATGTAAAATGATTTTCAACAGAAAAATAATTTAAAAGATTTTCAAAACAAAAACCATTGTTCAGAGAAATCAAACCTACGATGAATATATCCTAAAAAATCAAATACAATGATAGGACCCGCCCCGAATTCCTCGAAACTCGAGACAAATCCTGTGGAAATTCCGACATCACACTGATGCCGGACCCACACATACTAAAATTTAGCCTAGTTTCCAAATTAAGGAAAAAGGGCACGAGACTTTTTGCCAAAATTTCAGCAGAGTCTCCCCTGTAAATTTGGCTTTTCCCCAAATTTTCAACCTGTTAAAATCACAGTTTATATCCCAACAGGCAGCACACACACAAAGCAATGCAAACAGTTTACAGAATAGGCATCCAACCTCCAAATAAAGTCAAGGCAGAACCACTAGTAGTTATACAAAATAACCAAACCTAAAATCAATCGTTTGGTTCGAAAAGGTCCTCAGACCTGTCAGAAATAATTTCGTCGCTAGCTTGGTCGCCCAAGGCTCGTGGCTGAAAGTAAAAATGACAAAAGGCGACGAAAATTCTTTTTCGTCGCCAAAATACTTTCGCGACCAATTGGTTTCGTCGCGTTAAAGTAAATAGTTGGTCACCTATAAAGACAGGTTCCTGCGAAAATACCAAAATTTGCCGTGAACTGTGGAAGGATTGGGCGACCAAAGAGATTGGTTCGTCGCAGATAGTTTCTGGTGACTACGAGATTTGGTCGCTAAAATATGTATATTTTAAGTATTTTTAATAATTTTATTTATATTCTGTTTTTTGATAACCTTTTGTTCATTAACATATTGTAATTTCGAAAAAAAACAATAAATTTAGATAAATAGATCAATAGAGAATTACATGAATAAAAGTTTCTCCCATTCAAAAGTACACAAGCATACTAGTCATTCAAGTACACATAACATATCCAAAAATAGTAGACATAACATAACCGAGTGAAGAACTCTCCGCTGAAAGACTGGAGGCCAAGCCCCATATATTCTTGCCCTTTGTAAACCCAAGTTCTGCAATCATTATTTCTCCACTCTATGCCCTTTGTAACCCCAAGTTTTGTAGTCATGATCTTTAACACTTGTGGTATAGGGGCTGTGATCTAATATCGAGGAATTCCCAAACACTGCCAATTGTTTGCTTGACCTTCTCAACTCATCAATCATCTTCCTTTACAAAAGAAACAAAATAAGGAAATGTCAATGGTCAAGAAGATGCCAAAACCAAGAAATTTAAAATTTAATATATATATTTATATAGACCAAAGCTGAAATTCACAATCTTAACTAAATAAGCCAACAAAAAAGAGTTTGGATTGACATAAGAAAACTGATTACTGGTCATCAATGAACCAACTTAAAAAAATTGAATTCATTTTCATACCTCTCAATATTGACTGTCTATTCATACCTTTGTGATAATAACATAATCAAATCATCAATTACCACAAATAAAGAAGGAAAACAGTTACGAAAAACCAATGTAAAGACTAATATTATGCATGGTACAAACCCATTAGAAAACATAAATCATAAAATCCAAAGTATAATCCACACCTTAAATGGAACCGAGTGTAATGAGAAGAAGAGGTTCTTACCTCATATGGTCCTCTGTCCAAAACCCCAAACCAAATCCTTCCACCTCCTCAAATAAATCTGACATGGAAAAACAGGATACTACCCTAGTAAAGTAAAGACTCCTAAATGACATTGTTCTAAACACATTATAAGATAAAGAGAACTGAAGGGTAGATGGTCTAGGGTCAGAGAGTGGAAAATAACTCAAGCCATCAGAAATCTTTGGGGAAAGAGAGTGGGTATGCTTATATGAGTACATAGAGTTTACAAACCTTTTTCTCATTAAGGAAGCATCCTATATTCTATTCAATCTGTTTAGTGAACTAACAACAATAACAACAATAGTGCAGAAGTCCTTGGTAGAGCTATGCAGGTATTTTCGTTTAGGACAAGCTTTAATTTATAATATGATTCTTTCTAGTGTTAAAAATTAATAAAAGACAAGGACAATGATACATCTAATTGCTCAAACAGAAAAATTATGTTGTGGACCAAAGGGGCAGCAGCAAAGGTAAAATGAAAACAAGCTGCAATACCCAAGCACCTTAAGACTTAATTGCACTTCCTACAAAGAAAGAACTCTAACTCAACTGCAATGCCAATGCCATATCATTTGAAAGTTAAAGCACAAAACACTACCTTATCAATCTAAATCACTATAATCATCACTGTGATTACTAGATTGCCATCATTTTGTAATCAATCACAACCTAAACTGGAAGACCTCAGTGCCTAACAAGATTTCTTCTTCTTATTATAGTTCATCTTGCACATTTACAAACACATAAATAGGAGCACCATACTACGCTGAAATAAAGAGAAAAAGATCAACCTTGTTTATCTTCAACTACACACTGTTTAGCTAACAATTTCAATTGGATAATGGGAACAAATTTTTAAGCAAAAATGAGGTATACCTCTTTCCGTTAATGAATATAACTCCCAATTTCTTAAAAATCATTTTAGAAATCACTCTCCTTCACTCCCTTTTCCAAATCAATATCCAAGAAATTAATATAGGTATTTGCAGTCATCAAATAAGTTCATGTGTATAACAGATTCCTAGAAATTTATTGCTTCAAACGAGAATTTGGTTTGGTTTTAAAAGCAAAAAGCAATTCCTTATAGCTAATTCTTCTAGCCAAATCAAAATGGCTACTGCTACATCTAACCAAAGAAAAAGAGAAAATCCAAATCAAATAGGCAATGTATGTTTTTAAATAGCTCCTCAACCTGATTACCAATTCACAATCTCCATTAGACAAAAATGAGAGTAAAATGGGTGCACTACGAAAAGGTATTTTGCATGTCCAATATGTGGTGACAAGACATATGCGGAAAGGTTGGAACATGGAAATAAAATGGCATTCACTGGCCATCGCAGATTCTTATCACGTTATCATCCTTACAGAAAATTAACCGAAGAATTTAATGGTAAGGAAGAACTTGACCCGCCACCCATGCCGCTAACCGGGGAGCAAGTATGGAAAGAAGTCGAGTCCATAAACTATGAGTGGGGGAAGAGAACTGGAAAGCGGACAGATGTAGGCTGTACTAATTATTACAAGAAAAGATCAATTTTCTTTAATCTTCCTTATTGGAAATCACACTATGTTCGACATTGCCTCGATGATATGCACATTGAGAAGAATGTATGCGAGAGTATTTTCGGTACATTGTTGAACATTCCCGGGAAAACAAAAGATGGTGTGGCAGCTCGTGAGGATCTTGTTAAATTGGGTGTAAGAATTGGTTTGGCACCACAAGTTGGGGAGAAGAGAACTTTTTTGCCTCCATCAATGTGTACATTGAATAAGAAGGAGAAAATTTCAATGTGCAAAGCATTGATGGGTATTAAAGTGCCCGAAGGCTACTCTTCAAATATAAGAAACGTTGTATGCATGAAAGAGTTGAAACTACTTGGTCTTAAGTCACATGATTGCCACGTATTGATGCAACAATTGCTACCCGTGGTTATACGTGGTGTGCTGCCCAAACAAGTTAGATATGCAATAACGAGATTTTGTTTCTTCTTCAATGATTTATGTAAGAAAGTGGTGGATGTACCTAACCTTGATAGGATACAAGCGGACCTTGTGGCAACATTGTGTTTGCTTGAGCAATTTTTTCCTCCATCTTTCTTTGATATAATGGTCCATCTAACTGTGCACCTTATTAAAGAGGTTCGTTTGTGTGGACCAGTTTTTTATAGATGGATGTACCCTTTTGAAAGATACATGAAGGTATTAAAGGGTTATGTACACAATCGTGTGTATCCGGAGGGTTGTATCGCTGAACGCTTCAATGTGGAAGAATCTGTACAATTTTGCTCAGAGTACATGGCTGATTTAAGTGCATTTGGGGTACCTACATCGCGATTAGATCTAGCAAATATTAGCACTGCTTTATCAAGCGTTGTTATAGAATCAGTGTCGCATGACAAATGGGAGCAAGCACATCGAACTATCTTGGATAATACAATGGAAGTTGATCCTTACATAAAGTAAGTTATCTTTGAAAACAACTCTACTGTTTGTTTTTGTTGTTGTTGTTATTAAGTCAGCTTAATAACAAAATTATTATTTGTGCATTGTAATGTTTTACAGTGAACATAAGCAACATTTGAAGGAGACTAATCCTAGGAAAGTAAAAGATGAAAAATGGATACAAGACATGCACAACCGAAGGTTTATTAGCTGGTTTCATCATAGGGTCAGTTGTGTTTATAGTACTAATTTGTGTTGAACATATTTAATTGGTACGACAAACAAATTTATTCTGTTTTATTATATATCCTAGGTGGGTGGTCAATTATGCATGAATATGAATGCGGTGACGGACACCGTAAGGTGGTTGGCTCAAGGACCTCGAAAAGGAGTTATGAAATATAGCGGTTATGCCATAGATGGATACCGATACCACACCAAAGCACGAGACAACGAGCGTGCTGTCCAAAATAGTGGGGTTTGCTTGGTAGCAAGTACTATGCAAGTTTCGAGTGCAAAGGATAAAAATCCAATTGTTTCAAACATGAAATTTTATGGGGTTATTGAAGAAATATGGGAGCTTAATTATCATCAGTTTCAGGTGCCTTTATTTAAGTGTGCATGGGTTGAGAATGAGAAAGGTATCAAATATGACGATGACACCGGGTTGACTATGGTGAACCTGAATAGGAGAGGTTATAGAAAGGATGAATTTGTTATGGCCACTCACGTGAGTCAAGTATTTTACATTGATGACCCTGAAAACGATGGCTGGTCAATTGTGCTTCCAATGCCGAATAGAGTCTATGTTCATGGTGATGAGTTAGAAGATGCTGTACTTGAACACCAATCATTTACCAATGGATTACCACCGGTTGAAGAATTTAAATATGAATTGGGTGAGGGAGATACGAAGTACATTCGAACAGATTGCGAGGGTATATGGGTCACTAATCGGAAAAAAAGAGTATAGATGTTGGTTTATGTGTGTGGAATTCCAAAAGTACTGCTGAATTTTCTTATGTAAGAATTAGTAAGTATATATATGGAGAATCTGTATATAGTTGGGTCAATAGGAGTAAATTGCTTTGTGCTAACTTTGGTTTATCTTGAATAGGTAGATAAGAAGATAGTGGCAAAGGATGAGGAAGTAGATCGAGCTCTTCTATGGAAGGTAGCACGTGAAGATAAGAACGGGAAGATTCTTGATGAGGAGGTAGCTGAATTGGCTGGAACAATTGTAAGTATATATGTAAAATAATTAGTCAATTGTAAAACAAAATTATATCTTTCTAATATATGTATGTGTGTGTGTGTGTGTGTGTGTGTGTGTGTGTATCTTTGTAAATCAGGAAAAATTGTTGAAGGAGAAAGAAGAAGGCCTTATAACCATATCTGGTTATAATGATGTCTTAGCTATGGCTTTGGGGACCCCTGAACATGGTGGAAGGGTGAGGGGTGTGGGAGGCTATGTGAAGCCAAATGCGTTCTTCAACGTTCCTAGGAAAAAGAGGGAGTGTGCATCAAAGGATATGGTGAAAGAACGAGATGTTTTGCTGCAAGAGACAAAAAAGATGATGGAAGAACAACAGAAAAAGCACGAAGCTGCGCAAGAACTTCTTCAAAAGCAAATAGAGATGCTGAAGGTGGCGATTTCCGGTCAACACTGTAATGTATCTAACTCACCCCGTATTCCAAATATTTCTCACATGTCCGAGAAAGCATCAACAAACATACCATCAAAATTTATGGAAGTTGCTGCTGGTAAAGAAGTTTGTGAAGATGCTTGTGATGATGTGGTGGAGCAAACTGAAGTTGAGGCGAACAAGGTAATGTTTATTTGAATTTACTTTGATATTAGGCACTTATTAATATTGCAATATTAGATTTAGGCACTGCAAATTAAAAAACAGATTTTGAACTTGATATTAAGACTGAATATTACTTGCTGAATTTCATTTAGTTTATAATATGCATATGCTTAATTTAGTTTAAGGTATGCTTGATTGTTATTTTTTTTGTTTACATGCCTTTTATATGTGTATTAGGGTAAGGATTGCAAATTGGCTTTCGGCTCAAAGGACAATATTGTTGCAAGTGGCACAATTGTTGACATAAATGTGCCACAACAGCTGCTTCATAATGTTCCTTTAGGAGAGGGAAATGTAAGAGTCTCTGTTAATTATGCCATAAATGGAGCTTCTCCACTACCGATACCAGTGAAAGGAGTGTTGTATACTGTTGATGATGCTGTTGGGTCTCAAGTAGCTTGGCCAGAGGATCTTATAGTTTTTATAGACGATATAGTGGTAAGCAACCTTACTTTTGAACTTGTTTTATTTCATATTTTCCCTAATATATGTGACCTTTTGGTATATGTGATAGGAGAAGAAAAAGAAAACTACAAAGGAAAAATTAGCAAAGTCATTGTTTCAGTCTATCCCGGAAACAGTACCTAAGTCTTGCAAGATTTTATATGGCTTTGCACAGAAACTGATGTCCCAAGGTCAGACTCTCAGTTCATATATTGATGAGGACATATTTGGGGTAGAAAAGATGATATATGTCATAAAAGAAGATGTTATCAGCTTCATTCAAATGAATGAAATAGGACAAGCTGTAATAACCGCTTACATTAGGTAATAGTCACTTTGTGTTTTATAATTTTACGTTTATATTTGGATATTAATCATGTATTTCAGTTTACTGACTCTATGATAATGGTTAACAGCTATTTATATAAGTTGGTAAAAGACCAAGAATGGAAACCAATGATTGCATTTATGGAGCCAAGTCGTACCTTTCATGATCCAAACTCACCGGATGAGGCAGGGAGGGTTCAATACATTGTGAAAGCTTTGAACCATGCTAGTATTGACAGCATCTTTTTGATCCCATACAATCCTGGGTAAGTAAAGTGGTTTGTTTTTTAGAATATATATATATATATATATATTTATGACTATTACTAATATATTTCCAATTAATGTAGGGGTCATTGGATCCTTACAATCATTGACGAAGAGAAAGACAATGTGTATATCATGGATCCTCTTGGGGCTCGTCACCCTCATGATGTGTGGAAACGTATTGTAAATGCGTAAGTCGTTCTTTTTTAATTATTTCCTTAATATGTCAACTTTTTCATTTGTATTACAGCCTGAAATCTTCTGTTATTTTTGTGCTAAAGTGGAATTAAACAATTCAATGCTGAAAAGGGGAGAGGCCTGCGTAGACCACCAACATGGATTATGCTCTCGGTATGTGTGTATGTGACAATTTAGTAAGATTAATTTTAGGGAACGTAAGTACTAAATGCTGAATGTGTATTGTGCATAATGTAAGGTGCTCCTAAACAAGCTGATGGAAAGACGTGTGGTTATTGTGTGATGCGGTACATGAAGGAAATTTGTGAAGATTCAAACATTGCATTTCGAACTAAGGTACTTATACAAATTATATACAGCTTCAGTTTTAGATTTAGGCTTTGTTAAGGATTGGATGATTGGGTTCAACTGAAATACCAATTATTATTTTTTTATTCCTTTGTTTGATGCTGTTCATTTTCGACTCTGGGAATGTTTCCAGCTTTGAGGTGACTTTTTTTTGTGTGGATGAATGTTAAATATAAAACCTTATTGTGCATCGCTTCTTATTAAAGATTTTATATAGTTTTTCTTTAGCTTCTTGTTAAAGATTATGCATAGCTTCTTGGTAAAGATTTTATATAGTTTTTCTTAATCTTACATAGTCTTTTCATTTCATTTCAGTATGCGAGAAGTGGGAAAATGAAAGCATTTTACACCCAAATGGAATTGGACGAGGTTCGAGATGAATGGGCATGTCATGTCCTAGAGTGGATTTGAGTTTGAACATTCTCCTTGTTTTTGTAGTATTTTGCTTATTTATGCATGGATGATGTATGAATTTTGGTTTATTGGCAGAACTCATCTGTGCACCTTATATAGGGATGTTTTTTGATGTTGCAATGGCAATATATATGAAATGGATGAGAGGCCTCTATATTTTGAGACAGAAACTATGTAAAATATGATGTGAAATGTGGAAATTGCTTACACTTTATTAGTAACAAGGATGTCTATTGTGTATAACAACCTCAGTTTTGCCATAACAACTGAAGTTAAAAATTAAAAACAACATCAGCACTATCTGGGAACCGAAGCCTATAATTTGAAAGGTCAATAATATTTGTAGAAAGTCAAACTATTTGTTGGTTTTTCACTTCACCATAAGTACAAAAAACGAATGCGTAAACCATAATTTGCAATGGCAAAGACATCTTTTCTGAAGTGGTAAGTCAATACACGCTTCAGTATACACAAAACCATTGATGCTATAATCAGTATTTAGCATCCGTCTTGATATATGCTCTGATGCTATTAAAGGTTTAGGCATCGGAAGTCAACGCTCTTTTTGGCATATGGCAACAACTTACACATCGGTGATTAAGGAAAAACGAAGTCGTAACTCATCTTTAGCGACGGGGAATGTCCGAAGCGTATCACTATATCATATGCATCGGTTCCCAATACTTCGGTTCTTGGGTACCTTTAGCAATGGAATTTCGCCGAAGCGAAAGGTCATTTTTCACATAGTGAATGTTCTCTTAGTTGTAATTTATTTTTCTTGTAATGTACATTCTTTCTTAAGTATTCAAGTTTAATTAGTTTCCAAGTTTCAATTATGGTTTTTGTTCTTATTCATTATGCTTGTAAGTTAATATGCTAGTTTGAATGATTGATCACCATTAAGGCTTGCATGTTAGCTATCTTGGTTTGAATTAAGAGTAGACACCATGCTTTAATTCGAATTAAACTATGAATAGGAAGAGTGTGTATGAATTCGACAATCTGGATTAGATGCATGCTTGGTTGTTTAAAACATTCTTCTATGCTTAATGGATTCCTAATGCTTAGGTTAGACAACAAATAAATCAAATTAGGAATACAAGGTTAGGATTAGACACCATGGCTTAATCATACTTTAGCTAGAATCAATCCATTAATCTAAATTGAACTTGGGAACTTATTTGCTTGAGTTACTTATTTTCTTTCTTCCTTGTTTCATGTTCTTTTGTTTTTGTTTTTGTTTTGTGTAGGAAAACTAAATTGGATTATTCAATCACCAATCCCTGTGGAATCGACCTTGCACTTACATATGCTATACTACCGAACGGCTCGTGCACTTGCGAGTATCACAAGTTGAGGATGCAGCTGAATCCATTTTGGTGCAGCTGAATCGACGCAACACTATTTAGATTTAGCTGGCGGCTATTTGGGCTCTTTGGATTATGGCTTGGTGCATGAGTTGATACAGAAACCGTATGAGCTTGGCATGGTGAATCAGAATATTAAAGGGCTTGGCATGAGAGGCTTGTGGTGTGGGAGCTAAGTGCCCATAAGTTTAGCATGAGAGAGTTTGCATGAGGAATGAATGATTATGGCACTGTGTTGTGGCATGGTTTGGACGGTGTTTAAGGCTTGAGATGGCATTCAGAGCATGGTGATAATGGCATGAGGATGAGCTTGCTTCTGGCTACTGTTTAACCGTATGGTGGTTGTGTTGGTGTTTGGGCTCGAAGTAGTATAAGCATGATGGAGGAAGGCTTGGGCTTTGTCTATTCATGGCAGTGTCTGGATTTTGCAATGGCTAAGGCTTGTTGGTATTTTGTAGAGGGTGAGCTTGAGTTTGGTGTGCTTCCAGCGGTGGGTAAGCTTGGTGTGCTTCCAGCGGCAGTGAGAATATGATTGCTCATCTGCCTCTCCCCTTCCTCCCCCTTTCTGGCAACCGATGCCTCCTTTTTATAGGCGGTGGGAGTTCCTGGCAGTTGCAGAAGATAGGATTTTTAATGCAGGAAGGTGCTATGGCTTTAATGAGTTTGATTGGTTTTGCTGATGGAAAGCTACGGTTGAGTAGTAGGCGCCGTAGCCTAGTTCTAGAGTTGCTGGAAGGTTTGATGCTGGAAGAAATTGGAGATTGGGTAGTAGGCGCCGTAGCCTAATTTTAGAGTTGCTGGAAGGTTTAATGCTAGAAGAAATTGATGCTCTAGCTTGACTGTTGGTTACGGTGTGGGTTTTATTGCTGGGAGGTTGAGCCTGTAGCTTTTAGTGCTTGAAGGTTGGCTGTTGGGAGTTGAGTGCTGGGAAGAAAAGCATGATCTCTCTCTGCTTACCCGTGTATTGGGCTCAAGAAAGTGGGCCTGAGTTTTGGTGCTCCCAAGCAGCCCCAAACTTCCACTCTCTGATCCCTCAACAGGCCTTATGTACCCTTGTAACCATCCACACCACAACCTGCTCAGCAAGCCCCAGGCATATATGTGGCTTGGGCCCACTTAGGCTTGTTGGGTGGTTTTAGCATAGGAAGATGTATTATTTGCTTGGCATGACATGTACATTATTTGTATATTTATTTAATGAATTAATTCCCAAAATACAATTTGGGTTAGCATGAGGCAATTATTGTATGTTATATTGGGCTTAAGACATCTTTGGGCTTCTCGTAACATTTTGGGCCTCAACAACAATCAAAACCTATAATAAAATAATTCAATATGCCAAAAAACCCCATTATAAAAGGACAGTTAATAATGATTGATTTACAGACAAATTTTTTTGGAGGGAATCCCCACAATAAATTGCGAAACCAAAATAACACTACCACATAACACATTGAATTTTAAATAGGGGTATTTTGGGAATCTATAAATTATAATAAATCATATTTTGAGCTTGATGAGTTGGATCCTAGTAATGGGTTTTTACTTATAAAAATTGGGTATTATTCATAGGAACAAAGTGAAGGGTTGCAGACAAGAAAAATTGAAGCAATAGTGCATGCATCTTTTTGGAAAGAAAGAAAAAGGTAAAAAATTAAAGAAAGCTTTGGCAAAAAAAATAAAAAACAATCCCAAACAGGATCATAGTATCACACTTACCTCAAAATTGGTGAAATTTCATAAGGAAATGGCCTTTGTGGAGTGGGATTTAAGTTGGTCATTTGGTCAGACAAGCTTCGGTTTGGGATGGCCAAATGTCGTCGTTTGCCATTCTTCGTTTACCGGCAAATTGCCCTTGTTGACTAAAATGGGGCACCTTGACATGCATCGTCACTATTCTATACCTACTACATACCATTGTCGTAGGTTTGAATAGCTCCGTGTTGACCTACTGTGAGATTTGCTATCAATTGTGCATTTCACCAAATGTTAAAATAGAAAATTTAACGTACGTCGCAAAATGTTTTTCAAATTTGGGAATGCAATGATCTTCTCTTTTTCAAGAATAATCATTAATACTTTGATTATGTTTCAATAGCCGCTGGTCCCACCAACTTTAGATAACTTTTCTATAATTTTGTTAGAAAAGAAACTGGTACGTAATTTTTTCTATAATTTTTCAATCCTTTTAGGTGTTTTAGTTTAATCGATAATTAATCTTAAACTTGATGAACAACAAATCTGATCGGCTCCTAATCTTGTCATATTGACTCGAAGGAATTTTAATCGCAATGGCCCCTGTCCCTGAACTTATACATTTTAGTCCACCAACTCATTTCCGTGCCATTTTGGTCCTCTTAACTCCTCATTGATGCCAATTCATTCATTTTGTCTCATGTTCTGTTAATTTTAATCCAGTGAATAGCACGCAACATTATTTTTAGGGCTAAATTCGACTTTTGAGTCCATTCTAAGTCATCATAGGCAAAATTTATGGCTAAATTGGGAATTTTGGTGAATTAGGATTTCAATTTCAGGGAAATGAGATAGATACGTGAATTAAAGTTTCAATTTGGGGGAAATGGGTAGTCAAGAGTTGTGTCAGTCGTTTTAGAAGAATACTTGTGTTTGAAGCGATTGTTTTACCCCTCAAATAGACAGTCAAATTGACGAAATGACATCACTATGCCAAAAAAGGCCTATAGCAACGGATAAAATCCGTTGCCTATTACCCATAAATACCGTGGTATTCAAGCCTGTTGCCTATTACTATGTAATAGGCAACGGATATTATCCGTGGCCTTTTTAAAGTTACAGCATCGGATATTTGGTAAAATCCGATGCGTAAATGATTTCCGTGTTCCAAAAAAACGTTGACCTCTGACGCGTAAACCTGAAACAGCATCAGTAGTTTCAAAAGGGAGGAGGCTAAAGAGGTATTATAACATCAGTGGTATCTACTATACTGATGCGTATTGTCAATTACAACATTGCAGAAACAAATACTGTTGTTGCGAATTATGTTATATGTCATCGCTTTTTTTATTTTGTGGACGTTAAAAGCCTCCAATAGTGCTAGTTGTTATTTAAATGCTGATGGTACTTCTAGTTTTAGACATCAGTGATCATAGATGTTTGGTTGTTGTTTTTATCTTTCAATTTCAGTTATTTTTGGAAAACTGAAGTTGTTATAAACAATGGGCATCACTTATGTACGTAAAGTGTAGGTATTTTGCATGTGCACTTTACTTTACTTGAGCAAAAAACTTGAATGATCCATACTTGTCACATCCAAATCACAATTTTTCCAGCCCTACACCACAAAGTATCCATACTTGTCTATATATAAGCAAAATACTAGCTAGAAAGACATGTAAAATAAAGGAGGAATGTTTAGTTCAATTAAAAAGCCATTATAGGACATGAGTTGCCAATTCTTCTCGCACCTCATCCAATTCCATTTGGGTGTACGTATCCTTCCATTTAGCTCTATACTGAAAAGAAAAAAAAGCATGTAAAATGTAAACACAAACAGCAGAAATACGAACAGAAGCTTAAAAAGTGCAAGGTACAGAAAAAAAAAAAAAGACATGTTAAATGAAAGGAGAGAATGCTTAGTACAAAGAAAAAGCCAAATCTTCCCATTCCTATATTCATGTGCAAACATCCATAAAAGAGCTATATCAATTTCCTCATCCTTCTCCACTATCTTCTTCTCTTTCTATCGATAGGCATGTACTGTAAACAGAAGCCACAATAGTTAAACAATCCATGACTTTGCAATCATTTTAAAGCAAAAGGAACTGAGAAAAAAGAAACATAAATGGAAGAAAAAAATCCAGACAGCAGAAAACGCCATTGCAAGTCCTTCCCAGTAGAGAAGAACTGAGCCCACCCTTGAAGACAGCAAAAATGATCTTGATAAATTTTAGAGTAAGTAAATATAATGGGTGTGAATATTACAAATATTTTAATCAAACAATCATTTAAGAAAAACAGAACTAAAGAGCAGAGTGTAATGTAACATTGACAATGAACACATCTTTATCCCATTAATATATTTTTTTTTCAAAACAAATTTCCAGGTATTGGTAACTACCTCTTTCAAAGTATGCAATAGAGCTTAAAAGTAGCAAGAACATCTTGTTATGCTATACAATTCAAACGTGCATTATCCAACCTGTTTCAAATCCTCCTCATAATCACTGAGTAAATTGATACAGCATCAACTCCTCTAAGTTATATAGCAACTCAATTGTAGGCTTTGAATTCAGCAAACCCAATTTAAGAATAATAATACATACATCAGCCCACAATAATTAATTACCTAAATTCACAAACAGTACGAAATCTAAGCAAAAACTATGAATAATGCTATTTTCTGCATGTGACAATTAACCGTTTCTTTTTCTTTTCCTTTTTGAGGAAGACCAGCAATCTAAAAATTCGTATTGATTTGCAAGCCCCCGAATTATGAATGTAGATTCTAACTTCTGATTTATTAAAGCACTACCAAACATACAAACTCAAATTAAATCAACATGTATCACTCAAATACCATAAGTACCAATTCCGGATGCTATTTTAAAAGTAACTTACCCTCAATCCTAATGCCTTATCCTTCTTCTTATTGTTATTTTTGCCTTAAGCTAACAACCCTAAGTATCATCCTGCGCATTTACAAACACAAATATAGAGAGAGAATACTCAAATCCTCAAATAGAGCAACTTACTACTATATAATTCCCTGAATAAAACAACAACAACAAAAATAATTACAATATTGAATTTTTAAAGCTGCTTGAGACATGAATTATTCATCAATAAATAATTGAACATCATACTTCATTAAGCAAGTATTTCAAACAAGCTACTGCAAAAATTAAAACAAAATCTGTTAGATATTATATTTTGGGAGAGCTTGAGACCAAATCAGTCTTCAAACTCAAAATAGTCTATGCCTTTGCACTCTAAGTTTCACTAATCATCTTAAAACAACATTTTGTTTCTCATTTAACTCAACGCAGCAACATAATAAAAGACATCACAGGAACATCAAATATCCAATACTAAGGGAAACAAAAATATTTGCTAAATTGACCAGTTAATTGATGGGGCCATGACCCTGCCACTAGCTAAAATATAAAGACATGTCTTTGACAAAAAAAAGACTAATAATAACAAGAATAAAGATAAGTTTCTTTGACAAAAAATACAATAATGAAAATAAAAATATAGCAAAGCTCATAGACAAAAGCAAACAACCCTTGAAACAAATAAACACTTATATGACCCACTTCCAACATTGTCATCACCAGATCCAGCATATGTAGCTTTCAGTAAATCATAGATGGCCAAACAAATATCTCAAGCACAACAGAAAACTCAAATAAATGGCCAAATAAATGTTCCAAAACTCAAAACTCAATTATACAGAGCAAATGGTATTCATACCTAACAGAAAGGCAGCATATGAAGGAAGTGGGGAGACGACGAGTTCGCCAGTTCAATGGTTGAGGGGCTGCAACGACCTTGTTATTAAGACAAAAAAAATAGATTTTATTTTGAAATAATCAAAATCAAATAACTATACAACAATTGTTGAATAAACAAAAGATGAAAATACCTTTGAATCGAAGAGAATTGACTGCTCAAGGAAATGGTTTGGGGTGCAGAGAGGGTGGGAAATAACTCAGACCATCAAAAACATATTGGCTATTATCATAATGAAACCGACAACTATCACTACAATTATCACCATTATTATAATCAAACCTAAAATCCAGAAAAATATCCCCCAAAACAAAAACCAAAATCATATTTTCAATTCGCATAAAATTTGCCCAGAAAAAAACCCAGAAATCTTTACTTTAGAAACTTCCCAATTTCTATATAAATTGAAAAGATATTATTGCAAAAAAAAGATAATAAGGGCCTACAAAGGAGGAACAAAGGGCAAGCCAGAGAGACAACGAGCCAGCCGAAGAGAGAAAAAGACAGAGTAAGATTAGAGAAATTACCCAATAAATTGAAACCCTAACTGAAATTTCCCAAAACATTGAAACCCTAACTTAAATAATCTCACAGGACAACGCCGAGAGAAAGAGGATGCCGACGACGAAGGTTGAAATCCTAACGAAGGGACTTCGATGGTTCTCTCTCGACGACGACGAGGATGCATATGGCTCTCTCTTTCTTCGAATGCCTTAGGTTATTTTTGTTGTGGCCAAGCTTTGAGTGTCCAGATGAAGGAAAGAGAAGAAGGAGATGGAGGAGATCCAAAAAATTGTGAGTTTCTTTTCAGGAGATAGAAGTTTGGCTGAAAAAAGGTGAGGGACTCTAGGAGGGATTGAAAAAAATGCGAGGGAGAGGAGCGGAGTTTGGAAGGGAATCTGAAAAAAGGAGAGGGAGGGTGAAATTTTTTAGCTGGGGCGTTGACTATACTTTTAGCATCAGTGTCTGCCAAAAAACACGCCCCCACTTTACCCAAAAAAATATAAGAAACACTTTAGGCATCAGTCGTTAGAACAGATGATGCTAAATTGGCATCAAGGCATCGCCAACAAAAACAAAATATTTGTGCTGATGTATTTTTACCCTTTAGCATCATAATTTATAAAATTAATGCCTAATGTACTAACAACATCAGTTTTCAGGTTTACTGATGCCAATGTAGTGTTGCTAAAGCCAAATTTTGGCATAGTGCATGAAATGCAACAAAACAGTGGAATTGACGTGAATGGGAGAGTTAGAGGGCTAAAATGACATGAAAATTAGTTGGATGACCAAAAAGGAACTCGGGTATACATTTCAAAGACTATTATGGTTAAAAACCCTAACTAAAATTTTATTTGGGCAAAGAAAGAAGTTGAGTCCATTGCAGCAAGGGATGGTGCAAAGTTGTTCTTTTGGCCGATGACCTAGATCTTACAGGAAAAATCCTTTTTATCAGCTGTACTGTTTTAATTTGGATATATACTTGGGCTGAGGCCACCTATCTAACTAAATTAAATAAGGCTAAAACCGGTTAATTTCAGGGAGAGAATTAATGATGAGATCATACGTATTTGAAGATCAATTATGTTCAACCAGCTGGAGCAGATGGAAACAAATGCATTTGCGTCCCTTGCGTATATAGCTAGTTTCTTCATGGATATCTTTAAGTTGAAACTTGAATCATCTTTGAACTTTGGAAAAAGAATACCACTAATAGGTAGTTGGTAGCTTTTACTTCTACTAGATCATGCCGCGTCAGGAAAGTTAGGCAATGATTACATTAGGCTGACACAATTGGTGAACATTTATAGTGAATATTTAACCTCAACGCTTAGGGTGAAGTGTAAAGTTGTGTAAGATGTCAAATTGCCACATCAGCCATCAAATTCAAATTACCAAACGAATATTGATGACATGTAATAAGACACTTCTCTCAGCCAGCATGGAATTAGTTGAACAGCCTGCGAAAACACCGACTGTGTCTACCACACAAGTCAGAGAAAAAGAAAAAAGAGGGGAAATATTATGCAATATATTAATTATTAGCTGGGACGTGATCTGAAATTTGTCATCTAAATTAATTTGAAATCAATGGAGGGCATGGACTTGGAGGGTTCATAACATGATGACCTAGCTAACACATCAACAACTTGTGTGATATTTATATTATATTGTTCGAAACCCTTGTGTTATGCGTCTAGTGCACCGTCGACAGTTCTTTATCAAAGTGTTTTTGTTGTTGTGTCTATAGCTAGCTAGCCCACCAACTAATTGATAATAAAGTAACTTGTAATGTACTACAAAAGAGTATAAACCCTAGCTAGCTTGCATATGAAATATTGTGACTGAAAGGGAAAATAAAGATCACCGCCAACTGAGAAGTGTCTATATAAATAGGTTTCTTCTGTTCTTAATATTTGCAAGCAAAGCAAAGACATAAGATCGAAATGGGAAAGAGCAAGGTGCTTATGGTAGGTGGAACTGGGTACATGGGAAGAAGGATTGTAAAGGCAAGCCTAGCCCAAGGCCACCCAACCTATGTCCTTCAAAGGCCAGAGATTGGCCTTGACATTGATAAGTTGCAAATGCTCTTGGCTTTCAAGAAGCAAGGGGCTCATCTTGTGGAGGGCTCATTTTTCTGATTTTCAAAGCCTTGTTGATGCTGTCAAGCTTGTGGATGTTGTCATTTGCACAATGTCTGGGGTTCATTTTCGTAGTCACAACATTTTGTTGCAGCTCAAGCTTGTCGAAGCTATCAAAAAAGCCGAAAATATTAAGGTACGAAAAGGCTTAATCTCTCCAAACATCCTATTTGTATTAGGCACATATATATAAATTAAGCAAGGATGGATGCTCATTTTCTCATTGTATTTGTCACTTTTTTCCTGCCCTGGCTTTTTGGTGTTGCGTTTCTTCCCATCAGAGTTTGGTCTAGATCCAGCACGTATGGGACATGCACTTGAACCTGGGAGAGTTACATTTGATGAGAAAAATGATGGTGAGAAAGGCAATACAAGATGCTAAAATCCCCTTCACTTATGTCTGTGGTGCTGGCTTTGCCGGTTATTTCGCCGGCAACCTTTTGCAGATGGGAACGCTCATTTCTCCGAGGGAAAAATTCCTTATTTATGGAGATGGTAACTTTAAAGGTACAAGTTAATAAATAAAATCAAAAGCCACATCACCATATGCATTCATATTATAAATTTACTACCATGCATGCAAGTCAATAATATATAAATTTACTACTCATTTGGATGTCCGCAAGTTATTATTGTGCGGATGTCATTGTAAATAGGGAGGAAAGCAAAGATGGGTAATAGAAAATATATGGCGCCCACAATAATAACGTCAGGACGTTCACATAGGAGAGAATTTCTATATATATAATATGTGTCCTTTTTTTATTATATTTTTTTATGCATACAAATGCAACTCAGGTGTGGTTGAAGTATAAATGACATAGAATTAATCGTCTTTTATGATGTTCTTCATGTACTGTGCAGTGACTATTGTGGATGAAGATGACCTTGCAACATATACGATCAAAACAATAGTTGATCCACGAACATTGAACAAAACATTGTACCTTCGTCCACCCGAAAACGTACTCTCTCAAAAACAACTGGTCGATATGTGGGAAAACTTTATAGGCAAGAAACTAGAACATATCACCATTTCGCGACAAGACTTCCTTGCCTCTATGAAAGGTATCATACGGAATTTATTGCGCAAGAAAATTACCAAGTTAATTAATTTACTAGAAAGTTACACTTAATCTTTAATTTTATATTTCAGGAATGGACTACGCTGGCCAGGTAGGAGTGGGGCATTTCTACCATATTTTCTATGAAGGCGCTCTGACAAACTTTGAAATAGGAAAAGAAGGAGAAGAAGCTTCAAAGCTTTACCCAGAAGTGAAATACACCCGCATGAATGAATACTTAAAAATTTATGCATGAGAACAAAACAAAGTGTTTAATAATATATCCTGCAAGAATACATTTATATGTTCTTATCATTTTTATGGACGTTTCGATCTCTATTAATTACCTATTATGTATTGTCATTCCTTGATTCCACCATCAACTGTTATAAACAAAAATATTAACATTTGTGGACATGAGATGTTTTATGTCTGCAATTCATAGTGCATATTCTGACCAATATACTTCCAATTATACGGGGTTCTTTAATAAATCAAGCTGTTGTAGTTTGCTCAATTGATACAAAAACTCAAGAAAATGGTCTAATACTTTCAAGCATGAGAAATAAAAATTGCATATCATGACCTGCTTAGCAAAATACGTACAAATGAGTATAACGAAAACAAGCAAACAACATACACTACTACAGAAATTGAAATAGACGACGGGAATCCACCGTCGTGTAGCATGTTTTAAAACCGACGTGAAATCGACCGCCATCTTTTAATACATAAAATAACGACGGAAAATAACCGACGTCGTTAATATATTACACGTCACAGAACAACTAAAACCGATGTCTAATTCATACATAATAGCTTAAAAAGACAACTTTGACTATATTATACGACGGTTTTAGTAAAACACAGACGTTTAAATAATGTTAAATGTCAAGAACAACTACAAAGCCGACATAAAAATGATTATCCACGTCTCTAATTGAAAGAAAACCGACGTGTAAAACGTAGAAACCGTCGTGGTTAACATATACTACGTTCACTAAATAAAAAAACTGACGTCTAAAATATATAACATGGTAAATTTAACATACAAAAGTACACTTATGGACAAGGTTATACGTCACTTTTGTCAAAAAAGTGACGTTTGAAAACTTTAACATGGCACAAATTTACTTGGACTGACGTAACAAACAAATAATCACGACCCTTTAGGTAACCACAGACGTTGAAAATGATTTTGACGGCTTGAACAGAGAAATAAACGACGTGGATTTAATATTGCACGTCGGTTAATGTAAAATATCTGTCATGTTTAATCCAATTACTATGGTCTAGGAGTCACATTTTGGGACGTTGTTAATTATTTACAACGTCGGTTTTTATAGGCCTTAATGTGGTTGACATTTTAAAAGTCTCTTTTGTAAGCCACTTAGACGTGTGTAATCTCTGAGACGTCATTTGCTTTTAGCCTAACCGTCGTTAAGAAGTAAGTAAACGCCTTGAATTATGGATTTGACGTCGGTTGTTATAAAATGAAGGTCGTGGTTAGAACTTTACAATGTCCCAAGAATTAATTCTTCGACGTTGTTATACAACTTACTACGTCGGTGGTTTGTTTATTCCATGACGCGGCTTGTCTTTGTTAAGTCCCTTTTATAACCTTTTTTGACGTTTGTATTCTCCGAGACGTCAATTGTTTTATTATAAGTGACGTGCAATATTGTTTTTACTACAGTAATCATCAATCGATGGTATCCTTAAATTCGTCGGTTTGAGCTCTCTTCCGTCGTGTTATTCTTTATTGTACGTCGTGAATTATTTTCTTTACCGTCGTTGTTGTTAATATTTATTAACCGTGTTTAAATTAATTTTAATTCACCGACGTGTTTTCTTTTTCAAATGGCGGTTTTTATTTCATTTTTGCATTGGCGTTCCACGTCGTTTGTGAAAACCCAACGTTGGTTATTTTTTAGACGTCTCTTTTTGCGATTTTTTACTTGACCGTCGTATTTTCAGCTTTAACCCATTATTTTTAATTTTTGATTTGTCGTGCCCAAAGCCTGCAGAATGAAAATGTGATCGGAATTAAAATGATATACAGAGCTATTAATTAATGTCGTACAATTAACTGCATAACTAATGTCATACATTACAACAATCAATCAGTCCATATATCTTCACACCCATCTCTAATATTCTCACTCCCAAACTCACCCACTAGGTCATCAAATATGTCAACATTTGGTATCCCTCTAGTGAATGGCTCACACTCAATTCTAATATCACCTAGCACATCATCACCAATAACATCATTATATTCTCTATTAGGCATTGATAACACTACCGACCAACCACAATGCATTGGGTCGTCAACATAAAATACTTGTTTGACTTGAGAAGCCATAACAAATTGGTCATTCCTATGTCCAATTTTACTCAAATCTACAAGGGAAAATCCAAGTTCGTCGACTACAAGGGCCGAAGTGTTATCTATCCAATCACACCTCAAGATTGGGATTCTAAACTTTTGGTAGTCAAGGTCCCAAATTTCTTGAATAACCCCATAAAAACCCATATTGGAGGCAATAGAGTTTTCATCCTTGGCACTAGCAACTTGCATAGTATGTGCAAGTAAATAAACTCCACTATTTTGGATAGTTCGCACATCATCTTGTGCCTTGGTGTTAAATTTAACAGCATTAATAAGATAGCTCCTATATGATGGCACTGCCATGCTTGGACCAGCTGCTAGCCACCTCAAATTTTCTGATACGCCATTATTGTCTTCCCCATTAAATTCACTTTGAACCTGCAAATTAAACATATATCTTAATTCAATCTAACATATAGAAAGAAAGAAAATTAAAAGTTCAATATGTCATTCAATAACATATATACTTTAAAACGTAGTCATTGAATGAAAGTGCTATTGTGCTTATCTTGTAGCCACTTTGTTCTCTTTCTAAATTTTGGATAAGCAGTCTTGATGTGTATCATATGTTCCCTACAATTGACACGAAAAAAATTAAGCATTATGGTCCTTTGTATATAAGATAAACATAAGGAGTAATCCACACACATTCGCCACCCTGTAGTTAATCATGTAGGAACAAGCTCATTGTTGTCATTTTTAACCACTGTAATGCATGTACGTTTAGGAACAACCTACGTAGGACTCACCCATTGGCTGTCTGAAATAAGATAAATCATACCTGCATCAAGTAATTTCATAACCTCTGTTCTGACCACCTCTTTCATAATTGGGTTAAGGTGGCGTTGAGCATCAATTATTGGCTTCACGTCGTCTTCCATTAAAATTTTGTGCATACAGACAGCGGGGTTAATTCCCTTGATGTCTGCAATTGTCCATCCCAATGCATCTTGATACTTTCTCAACACATGAAGCAATTTATCTTCCTCTGTGGAAGTTAAATTTGCTGCAATAATAACCGGCAGTGTCTCTGCAGCTCCTAAATGTGCGTATTTTAGATATTCAGGTAAAGGCTTCAGCTCCAATTTTGGTGGTTGTTGTCTGGACGGTTTAAGGGGCTGTTTAGGCTCCCCTAAGTGATGAGCACATAAACTATCACATTTATTATCCCTACATTATATTTGTTAGTAACTAATTTTATATAATTTGATATTATTTTGTGTGTTTCTTTGTAGCTAGACTTTGAGGTTCATTGGCTATGCTCATACCCACCCCACATAAAAGAGTAAGGAAGAAAAACATGAAGTGGATGAAGCAACAAACAAGACTTAATGGAAGTAAACAATTGTTGTTTGGATGGTGGCTTGAGAAGATTTGGAATCATGGAATAATAAATTTATGAGTGCAGCAAATTAAATGAAGAATGAAGATAGAAGGTGCCGCACTTAGCCAAAATAAAAGAGATTGAATAACAAAAGCAAGAGGAAGTGGAGTAATCAATACAATGAATTAAGTAAAGAAAGCATTTGGATGGCAATTGACGGGTGAAACACTTGGTAGTAGCAAGGTGGAATAATAGTTTAATTAAAGAAAGTTGCCACATGAGCAATTCCCATTCTCTATAAATTGAGTGTTGCCGTAGAAGGAAATCACACCCAAGCTCCACAACTCTTGAGCTTTCTCTCTTCCCTCCATCTTTCTAAGTTTTAATTTCTGTTTTTAGTTTTATTTTGTTATGGGGAACTAACTCCCTAGCTAAGGCTAGGGAGAAAGCTTTTAATATAAGTGTGTAATTTTTATTAGTTTGATCCAAACTTAAGCTTTAATGTGAATTTGTAGTTTTTGTTCAAATAGAATTTGTAGTTTTCTTTTTAATTAATTGATGAATGTTTGATAATCTATTTCATGGGTTCAATCATGTTTTTCCCATTGTGTAGTAAAAACTTTCATGCTTTTAAAAGAGAAGAGAATTACCAAAGATTAATAGAATTTTGATGAAGATTATTTTTTGATAGTTTGTTGCCAATGGTACAAGTTATGCTTAGAATACTTCTAAAGGAAATTAAAAAGAGCTTTAATTATTTTGAACAACTACAATGGAAAATATTTTGTGGATCAAATTAATAAGAGTTGCATGCTTATGTTAAAAGTGGAATCCCAATGCCTTAGTGTTTTAATCAATTAAATTTTCTCTAAATCAAATATTGCATAACTCTACCTCTCAATCATAATTGTTCTTTTTCATCTCTGTTATTTTCTTTACACTGCTCTCTGTGGATACGACACTCGGACTTCCGAGCTACACTACTATACGACACCTTCCCTTGGGTTTTGCAAAGTGGTGCGAACAAATTGGCGCCGTTGCCGGGGAGCGGCTGGTCAAAGAGTACAGAGATTCCCTTGGTCAGAGGTTTGCTGGTTATGTGAAATTCTTCACATATGGTACACTCTTTCCAACTTTCATCTTATTGTTAATAATTTTTGTTAAATTTTTGTTTTTTTTTTTTGTTTTTTTGTTTTTTGTTTTTTGTTTTTTTTTGTTTTTGTTTTTGTTTGTGTTTATTTATTTATTTACTTTATGCGACCTAGAGATCATCTAGGAAGGTTTGTCAAAAAGTCTGAAACTGTTAATTTAGAACATTCTACTTCAACTTCTTCAACTGAAATATCCTACAAATCTAAAAGCATGGCAGCAATTGTGAATGATGAACAAGAAATTGCGAATAATGAACTAGAGGTTAATGCTCAGATTTTGAATAATGAAATGAGGGAAGAAGTAGTTGCACCTAGAACTTTAGAGACATTTTTGCATCCTATTCGTGCACCAAATCCATCTTGCATCATGTTTCCACCTAACATGCCAAATTATGATTTCAAACCTGGAATGATTCAACTGCTTCCCATTTTTCATGGTATGGAAAGTGAAAATCCTTACGTGCATGTTAGGGAATTTGAAGAAGCAATTGGCACTTTTTACAATGTTCAACTTGATAGGATTAATTTCATAAGGTTGAAATTTTTTCCTTTTTCCTTAAAAGAAAAGGCTAAAAGTTGGTTGTATTCATTAAGGGCTAGATCCATAGGTTCTTGGGGGGAAATGACTCAAGCATTTTTCAACAAGTATTTTCCTAATCACAAGACGATTGCTCTTAAGAAAAGAATCTCAAATTTCTCTCAAAAGGAAAATGAAACTTTGTATCAAACTTGGGAAAAATTTAAAGAGCTTTTGAATTTGTGTCCACACCATGGCTTTGAAAACTGGCGCCTTGCTAGTTATATCTATGAGGGACTTCTCCCCCGTGATCGCCAATTTGTTGAGTCTATGTGTAATGGAAATTTTATGCAAAAAGACCCTGATGATGCCCTAGAATTTTTGGATGAAATTGCTGAAAAAGCTCATCAATGGACTGTCCCCAGTCTAGTTGAGATAACTGATCGTTCAAGAATTGCCACATCTTCTACTAATAAAGGAATTTACCAATTAAAAGAAGAGGATGATTGGAAATTAAAATTTGAGGTTTTGACTAAAGAGATAGCTGCTTTGAAAACGGAAAAATCAAATTTGCCTCAAACTGTTTATCAAGCTGATGTCAATCAAGTTTGTGATTCTTGTTATGAGATTGGTCATACTGTTAAAAACTGCCCAATTTTTCAGGAAATGAAAGGAGCTTATGAGGAGCGTTGTGCTGCTATTGGAAACTTCAAACAACAATATTCTCCTTTTTCCAACACTTACAATCCAGCAACAAGAAATCATCCAAACTTTCGTTGGAGCAATGAGTCACATCCTCAGGTAAGCGACATGAATTCTTCCAATAATCAGTTTCAAGCACCTAATGCATTCAATGCTAGGCCATCTTTGAGCGATACTCTTCACACATTTATGCATGAACAACAGAAGCAAAATCAAAGGTATGATACTTTGCTTGGTCAATTGGTTGAAGAAAATAAAGAAATTAAGAGTCAAATTTCCAAGTTGACTAACTTTTTGGCTGTTAATGAAAAAGGAAAATTTCCTGCCAACACTCAACCAAATCCAAAAGGGGCCAATTCTTGTGAATCTTCACTTGAGCATGTAAAGTCTGTCATTACTCTTAGAAGTGGTAAAATAATTAACAACACACCTTCACGTAAGGAAGTTGAAAAATCTAAGAATAATGATAAACTTAACATGTCCAACTTGAATGAATCAAATGAATATCATTTTCCTGCTCCTTTTCCCCAAGCTTTAAATCCTCCAAAGAAATTGAGTCAAAATTCTGAAATTTTGGATGTTTTTAAAGAAGTCAAAGTTAATATTCCTTTGTTAGCTGCTATTAAACAGATTCCATCATATGCTAAATTTTTGAAAGATTTGTGCACAATCAAAAGAAAGCACCAAGTGAAGAAAAAGGCCTTTTTAACTGAACATGTGAGTGCATTGTTACAATATAAAATTCCTCCAAAATATAAAGACCCTGGAAGTCCTACTCTTTCGTGTGTAATTGGAAATAATTTTATTGATCGTGCATTACTTGATTTGGGCTCCAGTGTAAATTTATTGCCTTATTCAGTGTACTTGCAGCTAGGTCTTGGTGAGCTTAAACCTACAAAGGTAAATTTGCAATTGGCTGATCAATCAGTAAGGACACCGCGAGGGATTATTGAAGATGTGTTGGTCCAAGTGGACAAATTTTATTATCCTGTTGATTTTATTGTTTTGGACACTGCACATGTTTCAAATTTTGATAATCAAATTCCTGTGATTTTAGGACGTCCTTTCTTGGCTACTTGTGATGCTAACATTAATTGCAGAAGTGGAGTCATGAAACTTTGTTTTGGAAATATGACTATGGAAGTTAATGTTTTTAATGTTTATAAACAGTCATCTGGAGAGGAAGATGAACCTGAATCTGTGAATTCTATCTCAACTTTATCGCATGATCAATTTGCGAAAAGTAGTGTTGTTTCTTGTTCAGAAAAATTTCAAATCAATTCTAATGGTTCTGATTTAACAAGAAATTCACAAATTACTGAAATTGGTTCATTATTTGATTCTTTACAGGTACATGAAGGGATTGGCTGGAAACCCCAAATTGACAAACTTCCACCTTTATATGATGAGCCTATGATGTCAAGTGTATATGAGGCTCCTAAAGTGAAATTGAAATTGTTCCCTAAGTCTTTGCCAAACAATGAAGTTGACACTTCTCCTGTGGTATCCATTTCTAAACCCAATTATTTTCAGGGAGAAAATTATTCAAAGACTTTTCAGCATTTAGGTGACTTCTATCCCACTCGTTATAATTTCGTTCCAACATGTCTCTCATATTTTTCCTTTATAACACATTGAGGACAATGTTTCATTCAAGTTGGGGGGAAGTGGAATTATTTTTGGCAATTTGTTAGTTTGTAAATTTTATTTCAAAAAAAAAAAAAAAAAAAAAAAAAAAAAAAAAAACCCTCTATGCTTGTTGTCATCGAAATATATTTGCATTAAATTGAGATTTGATATTCATGCATGAATTTAAAATTGAGAACACTTGAGCGATACGATAACTAATCCAGTCTTTAGTCTTTTTCATTTATTTCTACTTAATGAATGATTTATGAGCTAAGCTTTGAAAAATTCACATTCACACTAATGCGTTTGAGAAGATAGAGTTTGAGATTGATTGTATTTATCTTTGTTGTCTTAAAAAAAAAAAAAAAAAAAGAAAAAAGAATAAAAAGGGAACTTTCACTTAGTAACCGGGCCTCTTGCCTAATCAGTAGTGAGTGTTCGCGTCAAACCGTGAAGTTCTTAAAAAAAAAAAAAAAAAAAAAAATGCATGTGTGACTTGTTTAGCTTTGTAGCCTTTTTAACTCGAGTTATTAAGCTCATCGGGGTGTTTCAACACCTAATGCCTTAAAGCCTTTGTGTTTGAGAGTCATTGGCCTAACACTCGCTACATGGGTTAATTAGAAAGCTTAAAGGAACTAAACATTGCACAGTCCACATAATAGCATGTATATATTTATTATTTTATTTTTATCTAAGATAGCAAGGATGGTGTGATTATGATTGAATTTTTGTCTTCTCAACTGTGTTAGTTCACTTTACACCAAAGAAAGCAAATGAAAAGTTTATTAAAGGTGATAAATGACTTTGACTTTAGACTGGGAGAACTTAAAGTTTTGGATTTGTGTTCGCTCTTTTAAATTTGTTCATGAATTGAGAATTTTGGTTTTTGAGCTTTAACATTCTTGATGATGATTTGGCAGGAGAGTTACTTAAAATTTCAAATGTTTGTGGGTATCATCCCTGAAAACCCTCACGAGACTACAACTCGTCCACTAGGGCAACCTAGGGGTTTAAAGGCTTATTGCATACGCTAAATGCAATCGAGATCCCTACGAAAGTGGCTTAGTTAGTTTTCATTTATGCTTAGTTTTTAAATTTTAGTTTGCTCGAGGACTAGCAAATTATAGGTTTGGGGGTATTTGATGAGCACATAAACTATCACATTTATTATCCCTACATTATATTTGTTAGTAACTAATTTTATTTAATTTGATATTATTTTGTGTGTTTCTTTGTAGCTAGACTTTGAGGTTCATTGGCTATGCTCATACCCACCCCACATAAAAGAGTAAGGAAGAAAAACATGAAGTGGATGAAGCAACAAACAAGACTTAATGGAAGTAAACAATTGTTGTTTGGATGGTGGCTTGAGAAGATTTGGAATCATGGAATAATAAATTTATGAGTGCAGCAAATTAAATGAAGAATGAAGATAGAAGGTGCCGCACTTAGCCAAAATAAAAGAGATTGAATAACAAAAGCAAGAGGAAGTGGAGTAATCAATACAATGAATTAAGTAAAGAAAGCATTTGGATGGCAATTGACGGGTGAAACACTTGGTAGTAGCAAGGTGGAATAATAGTTTAATTAAAGAAAGTTGCCACATGAGCAATTCCCATTCTCTATAAATTGAGTGTTGCCGTAGAAGGAAATCACACCCAAGCTCCACAACTCTTGAGCTTTCTCTCTTCCCTCCATCTTTCTAAGTTTTAATTTCTGTTTTTAGTTTTATTTTGTTATGGGGAACTAACTCCCTAGCTAAGGCTAGGGAGAAAGCTTTTAATATAAGTGTGTAATTTTTATTAGTTTGATCCAAACTTAAGCTTTAATGTGAATTTGTAGTTTTTGTTCAAATAGAATTTGTAGTTTTCTTTTTAATTAATTGATGAATGTTTGATAATCTATTTCATGGGTTCAATCATGTTTTTCCCATTGTGTAGTAAAAACTTTCATGCTTTTAAAAGAGAAGAGAATTACCAAAGATTAATAGAATTTTGATGAAGATTATTTTTTGATAGTTTGTTGCCAATGGTACAAGTTATGCTTAGAATACTTCTAAAGGAAATTAAAAAGAGCTTTAATTATTTTGAACAACTACAATGGAAAATATTTTGTGGATCAAATTAATAAGAGTTGCATGCTTATGTTAAAAGTGGAATCCCAATGCCTTAGTGTTTTAATCAATTAAATTTTCTCTAAATCAAATATTGCATAACTCTACCTCTCAATCATAATTGTTCTTTTTCATCTCTGTTATTTTCTTTACACTGCTCTCTGTGGATACGACACTCGGACTTCCGAGCTACACTACTATACGACACCTTCCCTTGGGTTTTGCAAAGTGGTGCGAACACTAAGCTCTCGTAAACATTTCGGAACCTTGGCGGCAGTTTGGGTAGACTATCCAATGCATGAGTGTACTAAAAAATTCCTTCATCTTCAGAATCTATCCCAAGTTCCCTTTGCAAAACATGCAGCAACTGATCTGTATTTGAACTGGCATAAAAATTGTCTTGAACCATGCTGTCTACCACATCAATGCGTAAACACTCTTGCTGTTCAGCAGGTCGTTTTGCTGCCTCAAACAAATTAAACACCACAAATTGGTCCTGAACCCGTAAAGTCAATGTTCCAGCTTCCACATCAATTAAAGTCTTAGCTATTGCCATAAATGGTCTCCCCAAAATAATAGGTGTTTGAAAGTCTTCGTCCATGTCTAACACCACAAAGTCTGCTGGTAGGTAAAGATCATCAACCTTAATAATTAGATCTTCAATAACGCCTCTATGATAAGTGATTGAACGGTCCGCCAGCTGAAGTATAATTGATGTAGGCTTTAAATCTTCTTGTCCCAATCGCTGGAAAACAAAAAAAGGCATCAAATTAATACTTGCACCCAAATCAATTAAAGCTCTTTTAAAATTAGAATTTCCAATAGTACAAGAAATATTAAAACTCTCTGGATCTTTTTTCTTAGGTGGCAGTTTGTGTAGCAAAACTGCGCTGCACTGTTCTGTCAGAATGACTTTGTACAAATCTGCAAGCTTCTTTTTGCTGCTGCAAACTTCTTTCAAAAATTTGGCATATGATGGAATTTTCTTGAGCGCATCCAACAATGGAATGTTGATTTGAACCTTGGATAATGTCTGCATAAAGTCCTTGAGTTGCTGATCTCTTGCCTTAGGAATTACATGTCCAGGATAGGGCAGTGGGGGGTCATAAACACGCTGTAAAACCTGATTTGGGGCAATTTCTGGATCTGCTAGATTTTGTTTTTCTGCCATTTTGGCAGGTTTTGCTGCTACAAAATTTTCTGCATTATCCTCCTGTGGGGGCTTTTTCGTTCCGGTAGCTACTGCGGGCCTGGGCTGCCGTAAGGAGAAAACTAAAGAAAATATCCCCATTGTGTCTGAGTTCAGAGATCAGACTCCAAAATGTTTCGAAATGGTTGTAAAGCCTTAGTTGAAGATGTGAATAATGTTGAATCACAGCTCTCGGAACTGAGGCATAGCTTGGTTTAGCATGAGAAACTTTGAAGTGCTTGTGCTTGACCTTTTTTTTTTCAATTGGCAGGAAGCCCCTAAGTCATTTGAAATTGAATTTTGACTCATCTTTTTTTTTTTTTTTTTTTTTACAGATTTGCTTGGCACGAAGCCCCCAAGTATTTTGAAGTTTGCATGTGTAGTTTGCTTCAATGGTATGAATCGAGAAAATTATGCGTACTTGGGGGAAAAGGGGAGTGTTAAGGTAAGAAAGGGAAGTTTTGCAAGCAGGTTTGGCTGGGAAAAGGGGGGGGGGGGGGGAAGAAAGAAATGGGTGTCTTAAGTGTTCTTCCGGCAGCTTGACAGAGGTTCTGTCAAATGTGAGAATAGTCTGCCAGAAGAGGGAAAATGGGAGAGAAGGGAGAATGGAGCACGAAATTGCTGGGTTTTGCATGCAAGAGAGGAAGCTTGCTCTCTGGATGTTTGTTGTGATGATGGGTAAGAAATGCCTCTTTTTATAGGCGTTGGAAGCTACCCTTTTCAAGAAACCCTAATGGCTTCTATCCAATTTGGCCAAGTCTTTCCCTTCCTTTCTCCCCTCATCCCTTCAATCATCCTATTTTAGTGAAATCCACTCCGCCCATTTGCACAAAATCAGGGATTTTTGGGAGCTCAAGACCCTTTTCCTACAGCTGCCTTAGAACTCCCATTTTCAACCATCTCCTTCCTTTCCTTTCTTCCTTTTTTTATGGCCAGGTCTGATGAGGGAAAGGGAATGGGTATGCATGCTGGTTCAAATGGTGATCTGCGCTCCAATATCCCTTGGTCCTTTGGAAGTTTTTACTTGAAACTTGTTCCTCCCATGTGCTGGAACTTCCCAGCAACTCTGCATAGTGAACCTCCAGACTTTTCTTCGTGGCTTTGTTCTTCAACCAGGTGCTGGAGCTTTGCAGCTCTTCTATTGTAATTGTATAGGCCAAGTTGGTTTATTGAGTAAGTGGGTTATCTCTATCAAGCATTGGGCTTTTTTTGGTTGAGTCAATAGGCTATTTTGGTTGGGCTATTTTGGTTAGGATATTTTGGTTGGGATATTTTCTCTTTTGTGCTCACCCATATGTTTGGGCCTAAGAAATGGGCCTGAGTTCCGAGGCTCCCAAGCAACCTCGGGACTTCCATTTCTTGGCCCATCAATGGGCCTCATGTCAACTTATTACCATCCATACCACAACCCACTCAAGCAAGCCCCAAGCATCTTGCGTGGCTTGGGCCCACTTAAGCTTGTAGCGTGGTGTGTTGCTTATTTGCTTGGCGTGGCATGTGTGCAAGTGCATATGACGAACTTTCGCGTGCCCAAATAGGGTTTCTTCTCAATAAGGTATTGCATTGGGCTGAGAATTTATTTGGGCCGAACCGTGGATTTTTTGGGCCTCAATACCTCCACTGCTGTTTGTTCCCTTTCAATGCTATTTTCACGATTGTCATAGCGTTTTTCACATCGTAAAGTTTGAACAACATTGCAATCTTCACGTCCTCTTGGATTTGGCACTGTTTGACTGGGAAATTTTCCTTTTTCTCACTCTGAAATCTGTGCAGCTAGCTGTCCAAATTGTTGCTCCAAACTTTTGATTGATGCTTCAACATTTTGAAATCTTTGATTGTTGCTCTCTATGAATGATTGAGTTGTTGCTGCCAATTTAGCAAGCTGATCATCCAAAGTTGGTTTGGGTGGAGCAATTGGTCTTTGTGCTTGCTGGAACGGTTTTGCACTATTCTGATTGTCACTCCATTTGAAATTAGGGTGATCCCTCCATCCTGGATTGTAATGAGTTGCATATGCATTGTTCCTAGGCCTTTGCTAACTGTTCATCATATTAACATGTTGCTCAACAAATTCTGGGTAGGATTCTTTATGCGGGCAGCCCATTATGTCATGTGTAGCCATGCTGCAAATATTGCAAACTGTTGGTGTAGGTGGTTGCTGCTATGTAGAATTTGCAATTTGTTGTAGAAGAATATCAAACTTTGCATCAATTTTCTTCTCCATTTTTTCCATTTGTGCAAACATGTTGGGAGAACCTACTGATAACTAAAAAATTCCCCTTTTCTGTGAATGTTTTGCTTCCCATTGCTGAGATTCTGTAGCCATCATATCAAACAGTTCAAATGCCTCTCTTGCAGATTTATTTGACAACGATCCTCCAGCTGATGCGTTCACATGACTTTTGGATGTAGGATTAAGCCTATCAAAGAAAATATTCATTTGTGTATCTGCATCAATATTAGCATGTGGACATTTCATGTACATCTCTGTATATCTCTCCCATGCTTCATGAAACTCTTCATTAGGCTTCTGTGTGAATGTCAAAATCTCCCTTTTGTAATTCAATGTCTTGGATGCAGGATAATATTTGTTCAGGAATTTTGAGTGTAATTGCTGCCAAGTAATAATGCTATTAGCTGGTAGAGTGAATAACCAAGTTTTTGCCTTATCCTTCAAAGTGAATGGGAAAAGACGTAACTTAATAACTTGATAGCCTTATCCTTCAAAACCCTTGATCAAAATGTTTTTGCAACCCACAATGAATTTTGCAATATGTATGTTCGCATCTTCATTAGGCAGCCCATGAAAAGTAGGTAAAATTTCAAGCATATGGTGCCTGATCTCGAACGAATCACCATCTTCTTGTGTAGGATATACAATGCAATTAGGGACATCACTGGCACGGGCATCCAACGACTCTCTGAGTGGTCTGCCTGCTTCAGGCCTTACTAATGCCATGTTACCCTCGTCCACAAAATCGGCAAACAAATTATGTAGAAAAGTGTCCTACAGTGAACAGTCCCACGCCCAATTAATTTATTTGCGTTGTCTGTGCAGTGTGCGTTTTGGTTCTGGATCAAACTGTGCAATATGTACAGTTTCTGATTTGGTCTGAACCATGCAGTTTGCAGAATCTGAAACAGAAATGAAATACTTGCAAGAATACAAGGTAATTGTAGTATAAATGCTCATGTAAGGTCGTTGTCCCCAAAGATTGTTTGACTAATTTGTAATTAAACTAACTCTTAGTTAATAATTAAAGAAGATTTTATCAAAGATCTGAAATTTATGAATTTGAAAAGATTAAATTAACAAGAAAAGAAATCGAAAAGTTGGGAAATTGAAGAAAAACAAGTTTTAAAAACTAATTAATAAAAGCACTAGGGTTTAGCCATCACCGTCACAGTCCTAAGCAATTCTATTAATTACTTATGATCCGCACATGCCACTTTGAAGGTTAGGTTTTCCTAATTTATATTCTACTTAGAACCTCCAACATAGAACGTATATCTAACATGCAACCCATCCGGATGTTCGGATCAAATCTGAACATGAAAGAATCATTACGTTTTGTTAAAACCTTTTAAAAAACCATGCAACCCTTAAGACGTGGTGTTCATCTTAAGTGAAATTACAATTATTAATCACAAGAAGCCAGCGTCAATTTCAGGGAACCTTCCGACCAAAATTGCATCCAATTACTTTTCTAAAGATCCTAATGGTGATTAGGCATTACGACAATTAGATAGTTTAAAACAGTGATTAACAATTCAAAGTATGCATGCAATCAATCATAAGCAATTAAATAAAAATCACATATTCATGCTAAGGTTCAAGGCTTCACCCTAGCAAAAGTCGCGTTCAAAAGCCAAAAGAGAAGTCCCAAAAATTCTGTGAAACAGAACTTAAATACTCCTACAAACAAGCTGTCCACGTCCAGCTTTTCCATCCCCACAAGGAAATCGAGTGGGATCAGGTGAGAACGCTTATGTGAGAACATTATATAAGAATAAATCGCAGCCATTGAAATACATCTAAACGGTTGAAGAGAAAAAGCGAGCTTACGGTGCATTAGCGTAGGCTACAGTTTCCCCTTAGCAGAGGTGTCAGGTCGCGCCTGGTTCGAAAAAATCGCGCCTTTCTTAATCCTGACAGTGGCGCCTTTCTTGTCAATGGAGTTATGAATGAACCCTAGTCATAACACCCAAATACCTACCAGACATCAAGTTCTCTATTCCTAATCTCTTCTCACAGAAACTTCTTCGTGTACTGTTTCTTTTTTACTTGCTCTTGTGTCGTGGCAGAACCTCCGTGATCGAGTAATTGTCATCTGAACGTCTGAATCGGTACGTTTCTGTCGAATTTCCTCCCTCTCTTTGATTTTAAAGTTTGCATGTTATACTGCATTCACTTAGTTGAAATTGCATTAGGACTTTAGGGAGGATTTGAGGGCTTTGATTTTCTGGGTAAGAGTAGTCTGTCTCTGTACGGAGTGTTTGCAAAAATATAAATTGGCCTGAGTAATTTGTGTTGTGTGTTGTAGTTCGTATTTTTGTTTGCATTCTGGTTGTTTGTTGTGTTTTCGTAAAATTCGAGGAATCTTCATCTGTTCCTCATTGTAATCCTGCTTCGGGCATGTAGTGGTGTGAGTGTTGGGCATAATTTTAGGGATTTAATGGGGCTTGGCAAACAAATAATAATAAGTACCAGTTGAAGTAGAACGCATAAGAGAAAATTGAATCTTAACTCTGAATATGAGATGATTTGGGATGCATAAGGAGCAATGCATGTTGTAGTAGGTATCAATTTTGTATCTGAATTTGTTGAAATTAGTGTTTGTAGGTGAAATTATGTATCTTAATGTGTTGAAAATAGTGTATAAGTTTTGTAACTTGATATGTTGAAGATTCTGTTAGTAGGTATCAATTATGTAATGTGTTGAAAATAGTGTTTGTAGGTTTAAAAATGTGTAGATAATATTGTGAGTAGGTATCACTTCTGTATGTTAATGTGGTCATAATATTCTCAGCACGTATCAGTTCTGTTTCTTAAGCAAAAGGTGTCTTTTGGAGGTATAAAATGGATTGTGGGTTTGAGCTTTGTTTCCCGGAGTCAGAGGTCTATTCTGCGCGGGTGAATAATCTGTGTGTGGCGCAAACAGTCCTGTGTAATTTTGGGGCGCATTTCAGTGAGTCACTTATGGGAAGATTTAGAGAGAGCTGTTTTGGCCACCTGTTGGGACTCCATAAAATTGCATTTAGTGGTCAAATTGTGCATGGTCTGGCACTCCGGCGAGTCGGAGGACTTGGTGTGAAGGACATGATGGGCCTTAGTTATGCAATAGGGTCCAATGTTGCTCAATTCAGTGTAAAGGATTTTTGTTTGATAAGTGGTCTAAAATGTGGAAGCGAGCCTGACATAACGTCTGCCGGGGAAGATCATGAGCGATTTATGAAAGCGCATTTTACCGACAGGAATCACATTACTGGCCAGGACTTAGAAAATGCATTCCGAAAGTCCGAAAGAGGAAGCGAGGACTCGTTCAAATTGGGACTGCTGTATTTTGTGGAGTCTGTGATAATGGGCAGACCCCAAAATGTAAAGATAAATGAGGACTACTTACATTTGGTTCATAAAATGGATGAATTCAACAAATATCCGTGGGGATCTATATCGTTTGAGTGTCTGCAAGATTCTCTGTTGTTTGTTCCCGGGAAGAAAGAGAGAGATGAAGACAAGGATGGGCAGGGGAAAGGGGAGAAAAAGCGAAAAAAGGCGGTGCGGAGTTCAGTGAGAAAAGGGAAGAAAAACGTGGAGGATGAGAAGCCTAAAAGAATTAACAGACCTGCATGGAATATAAAGGGATTGAGCTATGCTTTCCAGGTATGATTTAGTTCAAAATTAGTGTTTGTAAAATTTAAGTTCGTAACTAAGTACTGACTTTGATAATCTATTTGTTGTAGATTTGGGCGTATGAATTAATTGCTGAATTGGGAATTCCCCCCCTTAGATATTGTAGGCGGATCGAGGAAACTGCATTAGTCCCTCGAATTTGCCGGTGGGAATCCACAGATAAAGTGCCTGAGTTTAGAAAGCTGAACGCTTATATATTTCAAAGCAAACAGGTGTGTAGTTAATAATTGATTTCAATAGTATGTTGGTTTCATGAGGAAAGCTGTTTACTATTGTATATGACCTGTTAACTGTATATGTTTGACAGCCTGTTATACTACGGCTCTTACGACCAAGTGAATTGGAGATGAGGCAACCATATTGGAGTTGGGGATCAGTTGTTCCTGAATGTGATGCACCTAGTGCAGGCCCGCGGGTATGTAAGGACCTTGATGAATTAAACTCTGTTGTGCAGCAGTTGAGGAATGAGGTTGCACTATTGCACCGTGAGAAGGGTGAGCTGGAGGAGAGAGTTTTACGCTTGGAAAAGTGTACCAGTCATGCAGACGCCAGGAAGAGTGAGGATGATGGAGAGGAGAGACTTAAGACTGAGGATGCTGGAGAGGAGAGACATAAGACTGAGGATGCTGGAGAGGAGAGACATGAGACTGAGGATGCTGGAGAGGAGAGTGATAAAACCGAGGAAGGTGGAGTACCCGAATCGAGAGAGGAGTGTGTACAAAATGCGAAAGAAGAGGTGCAATATACAACCCCGGATATAAATTGGGATGATCCAGATGTGGTGTGTGTCACCCTTGTTAAATTCCTTACGAATCCTCCTCGAAAGATTGACATGTCCACTGCGGAGGGTGAATGTGGCGAAGATGTTATAGTTGGGGTGGGGCGAAAGAGGGGTCGGGGAAGGAGTCGGACGGTTGGTCCTGTGACGAAGAGGCCAAGGGGAGTGGTAAGGGAAACTCCATGGCAAGGTCGGGAGATTCCCAATATTTCGAAGGACCCAATTGCTGACCCCCTAAGTCCTGTTCCTCGTGATTCCCTTCTGGAGGTGGCAAAATTCTGCTGGGAATGGGGACAAGAAGTAAAGTAAGTTCCCTTTGCCCGTCCTTAGTGAAATGTAAATGGTTCATTATGATTACCTATTGAGTCACTGGTGAAACGGAATTGCTAATAACAATGATTGACAAATATAGTTCACTTGTGCGGTTATGTGGAGACGAAGCTATGGAAGGTTCGCATAACTTCTTTGTTCGGCTGCTGACCAAGGACGGTTGGTTGGATGACTCGGTAAGCATTGATTGATTTGGGATTTTGTCGATAAGCCCTTGCTATGTAGTAATTGATTGATTTAATAATGGAAACAACCCTTTTATGTAGAACATTGACATGGCCTTGCATTTGCTACGGGAGCGGCACAACAGGTCTGGCAAGTGGGCGGGTTCTGACTGGACGATACTGGACACCACTTTTCAGGTCTGTATTATTTCATAAGCATTGTTTGTTTTGAAATTCCGTATCCGTTATGATGCATAACTGGTGTGCCACTATGCAGAAATGTGCTGCCTTAGATTACACGCAAATGAAGTCGTATATTGGAAAGGAGGAGAGGAAGCACAGCAAGGGTCTAGTGGGAATGGTGAAGGGCGAAGGGCATAAGTTGGCTAAATCATGGGAGTCTGTGAATCAAGTTTTTTTGCCCTTCAACCTAGAAAGGCAGAAGCACTGGATCTTACTTGTTCTGGATTTAAAAGAGTGTGAGATAAGGGTATATGATTCAAAAGAAGATCTGTGCAGAATTCAAGCCATCCAACGGGCTGTGCAGCCGGTGTCCAAAATACTGCCCCGGTTGTTACTCGAAGCTGGATATACTGGCGACGGTCTACTTAAAACTGAGTGGTCAGTTAGTCGCGTTTTGGATGCACCCCCCCAACAAGTAGGCGGGTGAGTCATATTCGACCTAAACACATTGTGTTATGAAAGTGCGCTTTTGTTGTACAATGAATGACAGCTGCTTCGCTATGTTTCAGGGGCGACTGTGGGATGTACATTTTAAAATACTGCGAGTTTCTGACCTCCAATGTAGAACTAGCCAATATTTCCCATCATGCCATGCCCTTGTATCGGTTGAAGCTCGCTGTGCAGTTGTTGCAGGGATATTAACGCGTGTGCTTAATTAGGAGAGGCAATATGACATAGCTGGGTGGGTGTAGGATAAAAAACTTGCAAACTTCATTTCACTGGGTGGGCGGTTTGTAATTATGTAGGTAACAGTAGTTGAACTGAAGAAATTCATATAGCTTGGTATTGGCTCAATTCGCGAGATAGAGAACTAACCTTTCTATCATATAAGGGAAGCTCGAAGAGCTTTCTTCGAATGCTTGAGGGCATCGTTCCCGTTTGTACGAAGGTTTTGAAAAGGTAGTTTTGAGTCTTACTTGTTAATGAACAAACTCTTCTTTATGATCCAAGTACCCCTTTTGACTTAAAATTAAAGAATAAGTTATTTTTATTGGGTTCAAATACAACGTGTACGAAACCGTCAACACATGTTGTTGATACTATGCTGAACCATAAACCGTAGGACCTGCGACACTGTGTTTTCAAATGTGGAATAAATAGGAATGTTTCTTGTTTACGGCAAACAAGATTGTGAAGGTCAAGATGCAGGCATATCAAACGTTAAAAAATTCATTTCCTAATTATGCTGAATGATTAATTCATAATAGTAGATTTGCAAACACTTCTTCATATTTCATAGCTGTCCGGATTAGAAAATTAGAAAATATATACTTGAAAAGCCAAAACAGAACACAATTTATAAATATATACTTGAAATTGCTTGAAGATTTCCAGACGCAAAAAGTTTCTTACTTCTTCATCACTTGAACTGCCAAATTCAGAAATGATAGAACTAACAACAGTATGAGGATGTTTTTAATGCCCTTCACCATACGGATGACTTCAGCATATGCATTAAGTTCCTTCACATCCAGCTGGTTTTCAATTTGAGATTCAGTTGGCATGTTGCCTCCAGTCACCCATTCATAGCCACTACACCTTGTAGCTCCCTAAAAAAACATAAGAAAGTTACATTTTTCATTTTCGGATTACAATGTCAGACCCAATTCTTCTACTCTGTAGCAGTTTTCGTTGCCTTAGGCAATGGCCGATCTGAGTTAGTGTTATTGGCTTAGGGAAGATAATACTTACATACGTTGTGAAGCACTTCCAATACGGTCTGCCCATATTCCTTTCAGATTTGGAAATTAGCATAACCATCTCAGCATTGCAGTGCCGACACCTCTTTCCTTGAGTGTTTGTTGAAGAATTCGACATGGCTCTGCCCAGAAGGGAAAATGAAGATAACAGAAGATGACAACCCTTCCAAAAATTTGCTCAAAACCCCCAATTAATTTTCCTTAAAATCTGAAAAGGAATGGTATTTTCTTTTTTGGGGAGAACTAATATGGAGTTTCAAGTTTCAATTGTCCTGTTTTGGTCGTAACAATCCGTGACTATGAGCGGCAAATTCAAAATTTGCAGGAAAGTTTTTTTTTTTTGTTAACCCTAACCCATGAGCGGGAAAGAAAAGCATTGGTTTAATATTTTTGAACCCTAAGCATTCGACAGTAAACCCTAAACCGTAGGCGAAAAGCCCCTACACCCTTGAAGTCGTTTAAAAATTGAATATTTAAGTGGAAAAGATTAGAAAATAGAAAAACTGGCGAGTGGCGGCATGGGATTGCGCCGCGTGGCGCTCAGGCTTGCAGCTCCCCACTCCAGCGCCTCCACTTGGCATTTCTTGTATATTTTATTCTGTTTTTTTCCAAAAATCGTTAAAAATACAGGAAAATTAAGGAAAAAATTGGGAAATTTCCTAACTCTGTGTGGGGATGAATACTTCATACGGAAAGTACAAACCCTGGTTTAGGAGGGAGTGAAAAATAAAATTTGGGAACCAACCCTACATTCGGATGATGCAAATGAAAACCCTAATACACTTTGTAAACCCCACACTGTCATATGTTCGATCACATTAATCCCGTATCCAAATTTGTTTGTCCTGCCCTTTTTCCGGATATGTCATCGAAGGAAATCCCGTCCCGATCCCTGAGGAATTTTTCGGGATTTTTTCACCTTCAATTTCGATTTTTAATTGAATATTTAAGTGGAAAATATTAGAAAATAGAAAAACTGGCGAGTGGCGGCATGGGATTGCGCCGCGTGGCGCTCAGGCTTGCAGCTCCCCACTCCAGCGCCTCCACTTGGCATTTCTTGTATATTTTATTCTGTTTTTTTCCCAAAAATCGTTAAAAATACAGGAAAATTAAGGAAAAAATTGGGAAATTTCCTAACTCTGTGTGGGGATGAATACTTCATACGGAAAGTACAAACCCTGGTTTAGGAGGGAGTGAAAAATAAAATTTGGGAACCAACCCTACATTCGGATGATGCAAATGAAAACCCTAATACACTTTGTAAACCCCACACTGTCATATATTCGATCACATTAATCCCGTATCCAAATTTGTTTGTCCTGCCCTTTTTCCGGATATGTCATCGAAGGAAATCCCGTCCCGATCCCTGAGGAATTTTTCGGGATTTTTTCACCTTCAATTTCGATTTTTAATTGAATATTTAAGTGGAAAATATTAGAAAATAGAAAAACTGGCGAGTGGCGGCATGGGATTGCGCCGCGTGGCGCTCAGGCTTGCAGCTCCCCACTCCAGCGCCTCCACTTGGCATTTCTTGTATATTTTATTCTGTTTTTTTCCCAAAAATCGTTAAAAATACAGGAAAATTAAGGAAAAAATTGGGAAATTTCCTAACTCTGTGTGGGGATGAATACTTCGTCAGGAGTTTTGGGTGAATATTTGGCAAAATGTTTTTTGTGAAAATTGATATGTAATTCTTGATGTTAGTGAGGAGGGATTTCCGTACAATGGGATTCAATATTTTTTTTTTTGGGTAAAAAATCCTAAAAATTGCTGGACAAATCCGAAAAGAATGGGGAAATGTCGTAGATGGTTATAATCAAATTTTGGAAAAACCTTCCACTTAAGTCGTAGATCCACATTGCGATATTTAAATAATTATGTTAGTGAAAAGGGATTACCGGATGACTTAATTACACTTCTGTTTTGTTGCAAATATAGTTTCAAATGCAGGACAAATCAGGAAATTAGGGGGATTTTTTTGGGGTATTTATGGGATCATCAGAGTATCTTAGAAGATCAAGGATGTGTCAGACATCCACTTGTCAACGAAGTCAGTGAAAGGATAATCCCTTTCCGGGTTGACAACACGCAACCTCCCTGCCATATGCCTGTCCGTCATCTTTAATGATTGACTCTTTGGGGGATATGAACCAGAAATTCCACATTTGAGACCACTTACTGAAACGATATAGGACCCAAAACCATAAACATACTTCAAATAAAAACAATACAAAGTTCACACAGTTTCCCCTTTACATAAAAACACAAAAAATCAAAACAACAATTTATTAATAAATCCCCTATCATACCATGTATATACACCTTAAACCCACCCCGTGATCAACTGGAGTTCGCGCTGGATGCAGTACAGCTCCCTCTTCCATTTGCAGGGTTCACAGCAGTTCCAAGCATCTACGTTGTCCCAGTCGTCGGCCCAACGGGCCCATAACTCATACCACTCCCGATTACCCTCACAGTCAATGCAGTCTTGTAAAAATCCTTTGTCTGCAGTCAATTTTTGAAGCATAGGAGGAGTCACGGTGCCACAAATTGTATACCGACGCAGTCGATTGCTTATTGAACCCCTGCAAGCTTTTATGTTCAGTTTCTTCGTTTTGTTGAGATGGCACAAAAACTCCAGCGCATTCTCCTTGCCCTCGCTAGGGTTCAACAGCCCTAGCAAGCCAACAAGGTAGGAGGCTTCCTTATGCCCTGCCATAGCCGCCACCCGCAGGTTCTTCAGCGCCTCATCATCATTCTTCACGAAGAACTCCTGAATAGCTTCTCTGTAAATTATTTCTGGATTGTTATGTTCTTTGCACTTTTGTAAGAACTCAACAATTTTCCCTTCATGTTCACCGTACCAGTCCTGATGCCACTGGTACTTATCCACTGACACGGTTGTCCAAACCTCAGGATCATTCAGCATTTGTTGAAATAACTTGCATGTTCCCGCCATGCTGTACAGATCTTCAGAGGAGTTCTTTGCAACCGCGAGCAGCACCTTAAACCATGCCAAATGTGGAATATCCATCTTGGTTGTTGGAGAAGAGGACTGAAAAGGGTGTGTGGAGAAGAGGGACTGAAAAGGGTGTGTGGAGGTTTTAAAAATCAAGGTGTCGTTTGGGGACGAAGAAGGAAGTGGCGCATATAAACCCAACCGGCGTGACCCACTTGACAATTGACGAAGACAAGGGTTTAGATCAGTTTCAATTATATTATTCGTTTCCCAAGCGCTGTGACTGAAACGACAATTGACACTTATCGCTGAAGCTGGAGGGGACTCAATTGGTTTCGCGCGCTCCCATATTGAGAGCATTTATGATACCATTTGTCACCGGCAGCAGTCACAAAATTATAAATGCTTTTCGTCATAATTATTATGCTCAAATCACATCACCACTTTTGAAGCAAATGTGATACTTAATTTCTCTGCTTATAACCTGTAAAGATAATGAAACAAGTGTGTCTGATACTAATAATGCAAATATGACATGACCACGGAAATTAGGTATCTCAAGTGGCGGCTCCCCAGTCCAAGTGAACAAATTCATGTTGGCGGGAAAATTAGTAAGGGAACTGCTGTATAAATAACAAAGTTATATATTCTACCTCACATTGCACCACCAGTTGGTCCAAACAACCCTCAACTCACCATGGGTTCACCTACGAAAATCCCCCCCATACTTATAACAACTCCACCAAAAAATGCAGACCCTATCTCACAGAAGTATAAGAACGCAGAAGATGTTCCTGTTGGACTTGCGAAATCCATCTACTTTTCATCTGAGGACCACGATGATGCAGGTCGTATCGGCCAGAAGCGGTACGACGCGTTGTTGACTGAAATAAAACGTCAGAAGAGACGTCTAAGATGGTATGAAGAAACATTGGGGAAGGAGAAAAGTCAAGCGAAATTACACCTTCGATCAGTCAAACTAATGAAACTGAGGGTTAGGCTTGCGAAAGGCAAAGGTTGTCGAAGGTTCAGGGGGTCGAATGAGGCAGTGCAGATGAGGGAAGCAGAAGCACGTAAAGGATTTTACCTGTTCCGAGAGTATGCAAAATGTGTTGTCCCAAGCTACAACTGGGACGGAATCACCATGGAGTAAACCGTCGCTGGACAACGTTCAATTTCGTTATTTTCAGTAAGTTTGTTTGGAAAAAATGCATAAACGTTCATTTTGACTGCTTTTGTTCCAAGTTTGTGTGCGCTCCTCAAGGTGTAACCATTTTGGTTTGGACACTTCAGATGGTATCTTGTATGTATCCAAGCTGTAAGACGTGAAGAAAGAGCGAGTGAAAATTATGGGAAACTGCTTTTGGTTGATTATGGGTACTTTTGTAAAGCTAAATGGGTATGCTTTAATTGAAGTATGTTGACATTATTTTCTGTCAACATATTTAATTTCTCTTTACAAAATGCCTAAAAGGAATGGGATAGTTTTTAGCATTGATTGGATTGGATCTCCCTCACAGGAGCTGTTGTTCCTAAAATGGTAATATGAGGTGTGCTTATTCGTGTGAAATATATAATATATGACCAATGAAATAACAATAATAATATTGTGTGTCATTTGAAAGGAGAAAATAAGACTAATTTTTCCCAAATATTACATATGAAGCATAAGTTAATTTTCCCAATGAACAAACTCTTGTTTATGATGCAACTCCCCCTTTTGACTTAAAATTAAAGAAAAAGTTATTTTTAGTGGGTTCAAATACAACCTGTACGCAACCGTGAACACATGTTGTTGATACTATGCTGAACCATAAACCGTAAATGGTGCCACACTGTGTTTTCAAATGTGGTTTAGGTACCATTTAATTAGTTATTTCATGATATATTGTTATTTTCTTATTTATGTAGTTTTAGGATATCTTTTATTATTTAGGTGTGATTTTATAATTAATGAGTTTACTTTTGGACCAAGTCGCGTTGGTGCCCAACTGGTGGTGCAATGTGAGGTTAAATATATCACTTTGTTATTTATACAGCAATCCCCTTACTAATTTTACCCGCCAAAATGAATTTGTTCACTTGGACTGGGGAGCCGCCACTTGAGCTACCTAATTTCCGTGGTCATGTCATATGTGCATTATTAGTATCAGACACACTAGTTTCATTTTCTTTATAGGTGATTATCAGACAATTTAAGTATCATATTTGCGGAGCTTTAAGTGTTCGCGCGGCGTGGTTGAAATGTAAGTTACCTTGAGAACGTGTGCTGTCATATTTGCATTATCAGTATCATAACCACAGTTTTCTTTTGCTGTACTGGTGATACGCGTTCATATTTAGTTCCATATTTGGCAAGAAGCAACTGCTTCGTTGTTAATGTTAAAATGCAAGTTACCTTCACTCGTTCTAATGTCATTTTTGCATTATTAGAACCATATACAATGTGATCATTTACTTTACTGTTAATGGTGCGTTGATATTTAGTTTCAAGGTTGGCAAAATGAAACTGATTACTTGGTCATGTTCAAATGTAACTAAGTCATTTGCTTCAAAAGTGGTGATGTGATTTTAGCAAAATAATTATGACGAAAAGCATTTATAATTTTGTGACTGCTGCCGGTGACAACTGGTATCATAAATGCTCTCAATATGGGAGCACGCGAAACCAATTGAGTCCCTCCAGCTTCAGCGATAAGTGTCAATTGTCGTTTCAGTCACAGCGCTTGGGAAACGAATAATATAATTGAAACTGATCTAAACCCTTGTCTTCGTCAATTGTCAAGTGGGTCACGCCGGTTGGGTTTATATGCGCCACTTCCTTCTTCGTCCCCAAACGACACCTTGATTTTTAAAACCTCCACACACCCTTTTCAGTCCCTCTTCTCCACACACCCTTTTCAGTCCACTTCTCCACACACCCTTTTCAGTCCTCTACTCCACAGACCCTTTTCAATCATCTTCTCCACAGACCCTTTTCAGTCCCTAAACCCTAAACCAAGATGGATATTCCACATTTGGCATGGTTTAAGGTGCTGCTCGTGGTTGCAAAGCAGTCCCATAAAGATCTGTACAACATGGCGGCAACCTGCAAGTTATTTAAAGAAATGCTCAACGATCCTGAGGTTTGGACAACGGTGTCAGTGGATAAGTACCAGTGGCATCAGGACTGGTACCCAAGTGAGGAAGGCAAAATTGTTGAGTTCTTGCAAAAGTGCAAAGAACATAACAATCCAGAAATGATTTACAGAGAAGCTATTCATGACTTCTTCCTATTGAAAGATGATGAGGGCATGAAGAACCTGCGGGTGGCGGCTACGGCAGGGCATGAGGAAGCCTCCTACCTTGTTGGCTTGCTAGGGCTGTTGAACCCTAGAGAGGGCAAGGAGAATGCGCTGGAGTTTTTGTGCCATCTCAGCAAAACGAAGAAACTGAACATAAAAGCTTGCAGGGATTCAATAAGCTTGCGACTGGGTCGGTATACAATGTCTGGCACCAAAACTCCTCCTCTGCTTGAAAAGTTTACTACAGACAAAGGATTTTTACAAGACTGCATTGACTGTGAGGGTAATCGGAAGTGGTATGAGTTCGGGGACCGCAGTGCCGACGACTGGGACAACGTAGATGCTTGGAACTGCTGTGAACCCTGCAAATGGAAGAGGGAGCTGCACTGCATCCAGCGCGAACTCCACTTCATGACTGCGTTTGATATATAAGGTGTATATACATGGTATGATAGGGGATTTATTAATAAATTGTTGTTTTGGTTTTTTGTGTTTTTATGTAAAGGGGAAACTGTGTGAACTTTGTGTTGTTTTTATTTGAAGTATGTTTATGGTTTTGGGTCCTATATCGTTTCAGTAAGTGGTCTCAAATGTGGAATTTCTGGTTCATATCCCCCAAAGAGTCAATCGTTAAAGATGACGGACAGGCATATGGCAGGGAGGTTGCGTGTTGTCAACCCGGAAAGGGATTATCCTTTCACTGACTTCGTTGACAAGTGGATGTCTGACACATCCTTGATCTTCTAAGATACTCTGATGATCCCATAAATACCCCAAAAAAATCCCCCTAATTTCCTGATTTGTCCTGCATTTGAAACTATATTTGCAACAAAACAGAAGTGTAATTAAGTCATCCGGTAATCCCTTTTCACTAACATAATTATTTAAATATCGCAATGTGGATCTACGACTTAAGTGGAAGGTTTTTCCAAAATTTGATTATAACCATCTACGACATTTCCCCATTCTTTTCGGATTTGTCCAGCAATTTTTAGGATTTTTTACCCAAAAAAAAAATATTGAATCCCATTGTACGGAAATCCCTCCTCACTAACATCAAGAATTACATATCAATTTTCACAAAAAACATTTTGCCAAATATTAACCCAAAACTCCTGACGAAGTATTCATCCCCACACAGAGTTAGGAAATTTCCCAATTTTTTCCTTAATTTTCCTGTATTTTTAACGATTTTTGGGAAAAAAACAGAATAAAATATACAAGAAATGCCAAGTGGAGGCGCTGGAGTGGGGAGCTGCAAGCCTGAGCGCCACGCGGCGCAATCCCATGCCGCCACTCGCCAGTTTTTCTATTTTCTAATATTTTCCACTTAAATATTCAATTAAAAATCGAAATTGAAGGTGAAAAAATCCCGAAAAATTCCTCAGGGATCGGGACGGGATTTCCTTCGATGACATATCCGGAAAAAGGGCAGGACAAACAAATTTGGATACGGGATTAATGTGATCGAATATATGACAGTGTGGGGTTTACAAAGTGTATTAGGGTTTTCATTTGCATCATCCGAATGTAGGGTTGGTTCCCAAATTTTATTTTTCACTCCCTCCTAAACCAGGGTTTGTACTTTCCGTATGAAGTATTCATCCCCACACAGAGTTAGGAAATTTCCCAATTTTTTCCTTAATTTTCCTGTATTTTTAACGATTTTTGGGAAAAAAACAGAATAAAATATACAAGAAATGCCAAGTGGAGGCGCTGGAGTGGGGAGCTGCAAGCCTGAGCGCCACGCGGCGCAATCCCATGCCGCCACTCGCCAGTTTTTCTATTTTCTAATATTTTCCACTTAAATATTCAATTAAAAATCGAAATTGAAGGTGAAAAAATCCCGAAAAATTCCTCAGGGATCGGGACGGGATTTCCTTCGATGACATATCCGGAAAAAGGGCAGGACAAACAAATTTGGATACGGGATTAATGTGATCGAACATATGACAGTGTGGGGTTTACAAAGTGTATTAGGGTTTTCATTTGCATCATCCGAATGTAGGGTTGGTTCCCAAATTTTATTTTTCACTCCCTCCTAAACCAGGGTTTGTACTTTCCGTATGAAGTATTCATCCCCACACAGAGTTAGGAAATTTCCCAATTTTTTCCTTAATTTTCCTGTATTTTTAACGATTTTTGGAAAAAAACAGAATAAAATATACAAGAAATGCCAAGTGGAGGCGCTGGAGTGGGGAGCTGCAAGCCTGAGCGCCACGCGGCGCAATCCCATGCCGCCACTCGCCAGTTTTTCTATTTTCTAATCTTTTCCACTTAAATATTCAATTTTTAAACGACTTCAAGGGTGTAGGGGCTTTTCGCCTACGGTTTAGGGTTTACTGTCGAATGCTTAGGGTTCAAAAATATTAAACCAATGCTTTTCTTTCCCGCTCATGGGTTAGGGTTAACAAAAAAAAAAAACTTTCCTGCAAATTTTGAATTTGCCGCTCATAGTCACGGATTGTTACGACCAAAACAGGACAATTGAAACTTGAAACTCCATATTAGTTCTCCCCAAAAAAGAAAATACCATTCCTTTTCAGATTTTAAGGAAAATTAATTGGGGGTTTTGAGCAAATTTTTGGAAGGGTTGTCATCTTCTGTTATCTTCATTTTCCCTTCTGGGCAGAGCCATGTCGAATTCTTCAACAAACACTCAAGGAAAGAGGTGTCGGCACTGCAATGCTGAGATGGTTATGCTAATTTCCAAATCTGAAAGGAATATGGGCAGACCGTATTGGAAGTGCTTCACAACGTATGTAAGTATTATCTTCCCTAAGCCAATAACACTAACTCAGATCGGCCATTGCCTAAGGCAACGAAAACTGCTACAGAGTAGAAGAATTGGGTCTGACATTGTAATCCGAAAATGAAAAATGTAACTTTCTTATGTTTTTTTAGGGAGCTACAAGGTGTAGTGGCTATGAATGGGTGACTGGAGGCAACATGCCAACTGAATCTCAAATTGAAAACCAGCTGGATGTGAAGGAACTTAATGCATATGCTGAAGTCATCCGTATGGTGAAGGGCATTAAAAACATCCTCATACTGTTGTTAGTTCTATCATTTCTGAATTTGGCAGTTCAAGTGATGAAGAAGTAAGAAACTTTTTGCGTCTGGAAATCTTCAAGCAATTTCAAGTATATATTTATAAATTGTGTTCTGTTTTGGCTTTTCAAGTATATATTTTCTAATTTTCTAATCCGGACAGCTATGAAATATGAAGAAGTGTTTGCAAATCTACTATTATGAATTAATCATTCAGCATAAACCCTGAACCCTAAACCCATAAACCGTAAATGGTGCCACACAAGAATAAGAACGCAGAAGATGTTCCTGTAGGACCTGCGAAATCCATCAATTTTTCATCTCGGGACCAGGATGATGCAAGAAATATCGGCCAGATGCCGTACGATGCGTTGAAGACTGAAATAAAACGTCAGAAGAGACGTCTAAGATGGTATGAAGAAACATTAGGGAAGGGTAAAAGTCAAGCGAAATTACACCTTCGATCAGTCAAACTAATGAAACTGAGGGTTAGACTTGCGAAAGGCAAAGGTTGTCGAAGGTTCTGGGGGTCGAATGAGGCAGTGCAGATGAGGGAAGCAGAAGCACGTAAAGGATTTTACCTGTTCCGAGAGTATGCAAAATGTGTTGTCCCAAGCTACACCTGGGACCGAAGACGCCATGGAGTAAACCGTCGCTGGACAACGTTCATTTTCGTTATTTTCAGTAAGTTTGTTTGGAAAAAATGCGTAAACGTTCATTTTGACTGCTTTTGTTCCAAGTTTGTGTGCGCTCCTCAAGGTGTAACCATTTTGGTTTGGACACTTCAGATGGTATCTTGTATGTATCCAAGCTGTAAGACGTGAAGAAAGAGCGAGTGAAAATTATGGGAAACTGCTTTTGGTTGATTATGGGTACTTTTGTAAAGCTAAACGGGTATGCTTTAATTGAAGTATGTTGACATTATTTTCTGTCAACATATTTAATTTCTCTTTACAAAATGCCTAAAATGAATGGGATAGTTTTTAGCATTGATTGGATTGGATCTCCCTCACAGGAGCTGTTGTTCCTAAAATGGTAATATGAGGTGTGCTTATTCGTGTGAAATATATAATATATGACCAATGAAATAACAATAATAATATTGTGTGTCATTTGAAAGGAGAAAATAAGACTAATTTTTCCCAAATATTACATACGAAGCAAATGTAACTGATAGTTGTGTTATTTTAAATTAGATAATGAACGTGAAGGAAATAGACGGAAAAGGTTTGCAAAACATAATGTTACGGTTGAAACGAAAGCTAGTTCAAACCATATTCCGAAGATGAAGTGTACACTCTGTATTATCACATCTTATGAAATTGATTACGAAAGTGAGTTGAAAAAACACTTTTGACGATTTATAGCTTCCCCCAGTTGTGTAATGCCACAAGGAGCTGGTATCAATTTTGGGGCATTTTTTCCGATTTTTCTCCTTGTTATTACCATGTCTTCAATAATTTTCCCCTAGTTGTGTAATGAAAATAACGAAATACAACACATGGCGGGACCTCACCGCATCAACCTTCGGTAGGTGCACACGTGGACGTCATTCACCATTCTCTCACCCTTCCTTTGCAAACATCGGGATAATAATTCGACAAATGCTACCACCTCATTGAAAGTTGAAAATTCAAAATTCATGTGTATGCTATCTGTGATTAATACGAGCCTTTAATCCGAATTCAACCTAAATCAAATGCTCTCATTACTGAACCAAAAAACAAAACTGATGTGACAGATGGGGAAAACAGATAAAACAAACTGCGGAATACTCCAGGACATCATATATAAACGGTGTCGTATGGCTATGGGATACTCATTGCCGTAGATCAACATCTTGTTTTCTTCCTGACTCTTCTTTGGAGTTGTGTTTTGTGCATACAACGAATCCCCCAATCTGAAGAAACTGAAGATTTGTCAACATGTCAACCAGTTCAGACGGCAATGCAAATAAGGGGGACTCCGATGGGTCATGGGAATATGCCCCCGACTATCTCAGGTCCCCTCTACCACCGCTGCCACTTCCAACCTCCTCGGCAAGCGAGGGCGACTCCGATGATCCTGCTCTGGAAATAAATGATATGAAGAACAAACTGGAACACGACTCCTCCTTGGTCCATTATTGGACTCAAAAGTGTGTCGGAGCTGAGCAGAAGTTGGCGTATTTGACGCGCCAAGTGAACAAAGCGCGTTACAGAAAAGAGAAGCACAGAATTCGTGGCCAAAGAAGAAAGCTCAAAGCAGAGGATTTGCAAATGACCCTGGAGGATGCTACGTACGAATCTTTGAGCATCCACAAAGGAGGCGACAAGCATGGGCAGGCAATGTCTGTGGCTTTCAACGAAGGTTTTGAGCAATTCCGACGGTTCGCTGCAGATGTCCACAAACATATTGACTGGGACGCCATAACTCCGTCTGCTGCACAGCAAATCATCTCCGGCGGTGTACACCCACCAGAGCTAGGCCACCAACCAGCCAAAGCCAACGATAATGACGGCTGGTAGCCATATGAATCGCTAGGCAATCGTTATTCACTTGTTTGTTTTTTGTTAATGCCAGATCTGGGTTTGTGTTTACATGTTTATGCCCGATCTGACTTACGTGCACCTTATTCAGGTTTAAATCTGCTATCACAGCCTTGGGTTCTATGTTCTTACCAGAGTTCAATCTTATTTCTTCGATCACTAACTACTGGATTAGTAGAGTTCAGTTACTAATAGTGCTCAAATTTTTGGTTTAAAAAATTGTCGGTGGGTCGATAAAGTTTTTCAAGATTATCTGACATATATATTCGGTTCTTTGACACATTACTGGCACATAGTGATGGTTTCAAGATTCCCTTGCTGACACACAGTGATGGTTTCAAGATTCCCTTACCTACATATTTCATTTTCCTTGCAACCGTTGCAAAGGTGTATAAAACGTTACCCACATTGCATGAATCCCAAACGAATCCTTTCAAACACTGGCTCCACGTTCTGAAAACACCAAAGCCCCAGGATGGACATCCACCTTCAACCAAAGATGGATCCGAAAGTTCGAGTTGCACATAATTATTGCAAGCATGGTGACGTTCACGACCATCCTTGTGGGACGTGCAGGGATCTATTCCACGTAGGTCCAGACAATGTTCAATACTATCGGTCCCCGACCCCTTCTCCCCCAAAGCCCCCATCTCCCATTGTTTGCATTACCCCCAGACTGGTGCGAGGATTGCTACAATGACAAACGCATTCTAGATTGGGAGGAACGTGGCCGCTTTGAGTCAAGTGATGACTTTGATGATGATAACTAAGTGGCTCTTCAAATAACTTATTGTTCACTTTAATGTAGTTTTTTTTTTTTTTTTTTCCAGGGGGTCGAATGTAAGTCATGCGATACGTTTGTGACACTTAATAATTATCGAATACAAAAGTTACTTTGTTTTTGGGCGGTTTCACTGTTGCTTTTCACATACCTTAGTTCAGTATCAACATGAGGCACTTACATAAGATTCACTAACGGTTCCAGACGGTTTCCAAAAATACGCAAATTGGTGTCAACAAATATTCAAACTCCGGGACCGTAAATGAAATCAAACTCTTGCAGAAATGACTCTGTCATTGTAGGTTCCCTGTCCTGCGTGCTCTGACTGGGCTGCAAATTCTCATCAACTGCAGCACCAACTTCTGCGTCGGAAGATGAAGAGCTGCAACATCGAAACAAAGAAACAAGTCAACAGCATTTCTTGTACAAAATTCAAACCCAGACAATTACATATTCACTTACCCGCTCACAAGTTTTGGACAACTCCGTCTATCATGATCAGTCTTCCTACATTCACTGCACCGCCGTTTATGTCCTTCCGCTGCCTTCTCTTTTTGTCCTTTCACTCTTCTCGCACGCCCTTTTGGTTTTACTCGATGGGGATCCTTAATTCTGACTTGGGAAGAACTAGTTCCGACCTCTCCATTGGGTGTGTCTTCGACACGAGCTCTTGATGACAACAACCTTGTAAGCTTCCCACGAATGTCGTCAAATGAATTTTCCAGCAACTCAAAACCTTCATCACACAACAAAGCAGAATCTATCAACTCACCTGCAACTTTGCAAAGTTTCGATCTCTTAACTAAAACCAAACCGTCCACGCAATCTTTAACTTCTTTGTCATTCTTATCATATACTACACCGCACTTTGCACTTTGAAGCCATCGTGTCACTATGTAATTGTCTGGCAAGTGCTCCACCTGCTTCATTCTTAAAAATGCTAGGATGTGTCGGCACGGAATACCCCAAAATTCAAATCCTTTGCAGCTGCAATAAGCTTTATCGGCATCTTTATCATGCACAAGCTCCTTCATCCGTGTCACCCCCGGATTTACCCGCTCACTTACTTTGTACCTGCACTGGGTCTCATCTTGCTCTACAAGTTCGAACAAGCATAAAAGGCTTCGGAAGTCTTCCCTCTCAAACATTTCAAGAATTTCCCGAGTGTAAATGCGTGCCATTTGATGTTGCATTGGTGTTCGAAATGGCAGTGGAGGTTTTTCATTGGTATCAGCATGATCAGCCATTAACTCCTTGTGCCTCTGTGAACCAACAGCTCTTTCAAAACGTACAATGAATTCCATCAATGTGTTTTTCCGGTTAATATATTGTTTGAAAAATGCATGACAGCTTTCAGCCCGTTGACTACTTGACATCCCAGCCGAAAACACATGTTTTACATATGATGGAACCCAATTCTCCCGCAAAGCATGCATCGAGCTCAGCCACGGATGGTCTTTCAGCCCATTGCTTGTGACGATTTCATCCCATTTCGCATCAAATTCTTCTTTCGTGTCCATACCCCATATGCATTTGCACATTTCCGAAAAACATTCCCCAATGCCGGGTTTCTCCATAAACTTATTCAAGATATGCCATATGCAATATCTATGGAATGTTGTTGGGAGAGTTAAAGCAATTGCCTTTGACATGGCTGCATCTTGATCAGTGATGATCATTTTGGGTGGCTCACCTGGCATGGCTTTCTTGAATTCTTCGAACAACCATACAAATGAATCCGTGGTTTCACTAGTTAGGAATGCACAACCAAACAACACTGTCTGCCTATGGTTATTAACGCCTAACAAAGGCGCAAAGACCATCCCATAGCAGTTCGTGTTGAACGTCGTATCAAATACCACCACATCCCCAAAAAACCCATAAGCTCGTCTTGACCTTGCATCTGCCCAGAAAACATTTCCCATCCTTCCTTCCGAATCTACCTCCATATTGAAATAAAATGATTCATTTTTCCCTTGCTCAGCCAAAAAATGCTCCTTCAGCAGCTGTGCATCATGGCCAATCACCTCCCCACGCACGTCCCTTGCATAATTATAGATATCTCTCCTAACAAACCCAACATTTTCCAATCCCCCTACTTGCACCTCAAGAAGGCTTACCTGTTTATGTACAGGGATATTAACTTTGCTCATATGTGCACTATAGGCCTTTGTAGACTCTGTTAAGTTACGGTGAGATCTTAATAGATGGACTTTATCAACTGTTGTCATGTCATGGTTGTGTACCTCATTGAATCCTACAACAGTGTACTTATTCTTCTCGTTTACCTTCAAAATCGCAAGTTTAGCCTTGCACCCAGTTCGAGTACAACCTCGCTGTCTTCTCTTGCGACTAACAGTGCTTGTCAACGCGTACCCTTGTTTACAGCATACATATTCTTTCCTTGTTACCTCTCCTGTGAATGTGCAAGTTCTCGTTGTAGAACACCGAATGCCGAATCCGGCTTTCGCGGCATACATATTATAGAAATTGAACACATCCTCACAGCAATCAAATTCAAGTCCCAATTTTGGTTTCAATTCCGAACTAACTTCCGGTGTCACCTGTCCTTCGCACTCCATTTCACAGTTCTTGCAATTTAACCCTGAATATCACATAATAACCATCATATATGACATTCAAATCACTATCTGTGAAACATTAAAGACCTACATAAACACTAACGTAACTCGTGCTGATGCCCAATATTTGGCACAGGCTTTCAAAGAGCTTCAAAATATATATCAACTAACATATGACATCCAAATGACTCTCTAGTGAAACATTAAAGACATACATACAACCTAATCTGACTCATGCTGATGCCCAATATTTGGCACATGCTTTCAAACAGCTTTACAATAAATATTAACTAACATATGACATGCGAATGACTCTCCGCTGAAACATTAAAGACATACATACAACCTAATCTAACTCATGCTGATGCCCAATAATGAAATTGACAAATACAGTATATGGCTTACCTCGTAACTGATTTCCAACTTCAAATTTTCAACAACTACGACAACGTAACGTAGACCTTTTAGATCTGGACGTCAACCCCAAAAACTTTTCTTCTTCCTCAACCCCTGTTTCGCCCCGCTCAAGGATTTCAAAACCAACAGAGCAGAACCACAACGGTACGGTCAGCACTTTCCAACTCAACGCCAGTTTCGACGTTGCTCAAGGATTGACGTATGTCCCGACCCCAAAAACCCAACCACAGAGATGAAATTATAAAATCCAAGACTCCTTTGTTTCGCCTGAATGGGAAACCCAGAAAAATGAGGGTGCTCTCTCTTCAATGTTACAGTTCTTCCTCAATCAAAGCTGATAAAAAAATGGTTATTTTCATTGAACTGAGTGAACAGCTGGTTTGGAGGGGACTTCTGTTTTGGAGGGGATGTTTTGGAGGGAGAAGAGAGTATTGGAGGGAGAAGAGAGAAGAAGGCCTCGTTCTAATACAACACTTGCACTTACAATTGCTTTTCATACAGCCGTTAGATTGGATCCAACGGTGTTCTCATGTTATGTTCTCACATAAGCGTTCTCACTAGATCCTGACCCCAAGGAAATAAAATAAAATAAAATAATAACAGGACATAAAGTCCAAATTGGATTAGGAGAATCTGCCCACAATCTGCCCAGCCACGTTTTGGCCTCAAATCTCCTCCAAATCCAGCCCAAGATAGCTTGTTTTAAAGATAAAAACGTTTTGAACACTTCTCCAGAAGGCCACGAACCCATCTGAGGTCATCTTGGGCTCCAAAAACGCAATAAAATCTCAAAACGTCGCTATTCCAGCACCGCGCACTGCTCCTTTATTTTATTGCCAGAAAATAACCGCTTAGTAGAAAGATCTGAAATTTTGATACGATCAAGCTAAGTGACTCACGAACATCCTCCAACTGGAATTACTCCAAAATTCGTCCATTTGATTACGTTTCGAAAGTCTTATATTAGAAATATAATTCAAAATATCAAAATTCTTCCAAAATATTAACCAAAATATACTAAGAATATGAGTAAATATATAATATAATATATACCCATCAAGTACTTCTTCCAAAACGTGTCTTAATAATTCTTTCTTTCCTTCTCTCTTTTGCTTTTTGCTTTTTTTTCCCACTTACGTCAAAATTGGTCATATATATTTTTCGTAAGAAAATTGTCGCCTTCGTGTTGTGGGATTTGACTTGGTCATCATTAATTAGGTGAGACGCCTTGCCTTGGGGTGCAATGTCATCGTTTGACATTGTTAGTTTATCTAGATACATCGTTTGACATTGTAGCTTTCATGACCTTAACACACCAACCACTTCTCTGATATTTATCTAGGAACATTAATATATTATATATTTTATTGTTCAAAATCCTAGCTACATATATACACACATTCAGAGGGAAAAGTGGTAGAATTATATAGATATGGAAAAGAGCAAGGTGCTTGTGGTTGGTGGTACTGGGTTCCTGGGGCGTAGGATTGTTTCTGCAAGCCTATCCCAAGGCCACCCAACGTATGTTCTTCAAAGGCCAGAGATTGGCCTTGACATTGATAAGGTACAAATGCTCTTGGCATTCAAGAAGCAAGGGGCTCACCTTGTGGAGGGCTCATTTTCTGATCTGGAAAGCCTTGTCCGTGCTGTCAAGCGTGTTGATGTTGTCATCTGCCCCATGTCTGGGGTACATATTCGGAGTCACAACATATTGCTGCAGCTCCAGCTTGTTGAAGCTATCAAAATAGCCGGAAATATTAAGGTACAAACACTACTAGAAAAGCTTCATATAAGTCACGGATGCACTCGTGGCCAGTGCTAGTGTCAGTCATAGACAACCTGTGGCCAAAGATCCTATTTGTATTAGCATATATATGAATTAATCAAGGGTGGATGCTCATTTGCTGTATGTGCTTTGTGTTTCTCAAAAGGTTTTTACTCTCATGATTTATGTTTTTTTGTTTTATATAAATGCAACTAAACTACAAGGGGAGGGGGTTTTTCACACACAAACTACTAAGGTACTATGATGGGTAGAACTTGAGATCACTTGTCTTCAAGTCAAGGCCCTTTACCATTGGGCTAGACCGTATTGACGATTTAGCTTAATTATATATTTTTTTGTCACAACGATTTAGTTTAATTATTAGTGGGTTAACTTTTTCTTTAATTAGGGTCTACTTCAATATTAGAAACCACAATTGATATTAGGGTGCTGATTTTCCCACTCGTTTTTTGTCCACTTATACTTTCTTTTGTTTTTTAAATACTTTTTATTATAAAAAAAAAAGGGGAATGTAAGTAAACAAAAGAGGAATGGGAACATACAATTCCCAAATAAAGGGAGTGTAAGTGAATAAAAGAGGGGTGAGAAAATCAGCTCCCTTGATAATATTGTATAATAGAAGATTGTGGTAAGAGTGCACGACTTTAAATGCCTCAGCCAATTTATGCTGAGGAAGAGAAAGTGTTTTATATAGAAGTTAAACTTTTAGTCGGAATGAGAACTGTGAATGATCTTTTGATCTTTTTCGTCGTGGCTCGTGATCAAATTAACATACTGATTACAAACTCATATATGTCACTTTTTTCCTGCCCTGGCTTTTTTGTGTAGCGTTTTTTGCCTTCAGAGTTTGGTTTCGATCCACCACGTATGGGACATGCACTTGAACCTGGAAGAGTTACATTTGATGATAAAATGGTAGTGAGAAAGGCAATACAAGGTGCTAAAATCCCCTTCACTTATGTATGTGGTGCCGGCATCGCTGGTTATGTAGCCGGCAACCTTTCACAGTTGGGGACACTCGTTCCTCCAAAGGAGAAAGTTCTTATTTATGGAGATGGTAACGCTAAAGGTACACCAAAATTAATAAATTAAATTAAACACCACTTTTCACCACCATAGGCATTTACTATTATGCAGGCTAATAGTATATAGATACTTTGGTTTATGTATACATGACATAGAATTAATCATCTTTGTTGATCATCTTCATGTACCGTGCAGTATCTGTAGTGGATGAAGATGACATCGCAGCATATACAATCAAAACAATAGATGATCCGCGAACATTGAACAAAACATTATACCTTCGTCCACCCGAAAACGAACTCAGTCAAAAACAATTGGTCGAGATGTGGGAAAACCTCATAGGCAAGAAACTAGAACATATCTCCATTTCGGAAGAAGACTTCCTTGCCTCTATGAAAGGTACGCATGATATCATATGAAATCTATTGAATGCACGAAAGTTACCAAGTTGCATCTATATATGGTTAACCTCGCCAATCAATCAGCTCCTTGAATGGATTTCATTGATCGACACATTAAAATTCCTAGGTTATTTTTGTGCAGAACGATCAGACTCTGACTCATTACTCAGATTTTAAACTTTAACTCTTAAGTTGTGGTGCCTAAAATCCAAGAACCTGAACCAAATACAAGCTCTAAACAGAAATTTCACACCTTAAAGTAATTCATAAATGAAATTACAAAATTGTAAAATATTGAGCTGTGGGTGCTTATGTGGTTAGCCATTATTTGAAAGTTACATTTAATCTTTAATTATATATGTAATTTTCTTTTGATATGAAATACTATATTTCAGGTATGGACTTTGCAGGCCAGGCAGGAGCGGGGCATTTCTACCACATGTTCTATGAAGGCGCTCTGACAAACTTTGAAATCGGGGAAGAAGGAGAAGAAGCTTCAAAGCTTTACCCAGAAGTGAAATACACCCGCATGGATGAATACTTAAAACTTTATACATGAGAACAAAACAAGGTGTTTAGTAATAGTTTCTCAAAAAATACATTTATGTTGTTATCACTTTCATGAGGATTACAGCGTGCCTGATGCTCTATATTAATTGTGTATGTAATACAGCATATTAATCACTTATTATTATGTATTGTTAGTGAGGCTATAGTTTCCTAGGTGATCTCAGTGTGAGGTCTCAAACTGGGACAAATATATATGCTCTATGCATTGGTATGGAATAAGAATTTCTTATTAAGTAAACGAAAACCGTAATTACTACCACACGTGGTGTCCTATATATTTTTTTTCATTTTTAACAAGAAATAAAATTAGCAAGTTTCACTATTATGCACAATATAGAGTCTCAAATTATTATTATTTTTTTTAAAAAAAAATCTGTATGAAATGGACTTTAGAAACACACCCAAAACAATCAAAACAATAGATGATCCGCGAACATTGAACAAAACATTATACCTTCGTCCACCCGAAAACAAACTCAGTCAAAAACAATTGGTCGACATGTGGGAAAACCTCATAGGCAAGAAACTAGAACATATCAACATTTCAGAAGAAGACTTCCTTGCCTCTATGAAAGGTACACATGATATCATTTGAAATCTATTGAATGCACGAAAGTTACCAAGTTGCATCAATCAGCTCCTTGAATGGATTTCATTGGTCGACACACTAAAATTCCTAGGTTATTTTTGCACGCGTAGATCGATCAGACTCTAGACTCATTACTCAGATTTTAAATTTTAACTCTTGAGTTGTGGTGCCTAAAATCCAAGAACCTGAACCTAATCCATAAATGAAATTATAAAATCGTAAAATGTTGAGCTGCGGGTGCTTATGTTACATTTTATCTTTAATTATATATGTAATTTTCTTTTGATATAAAATACTATATTTCAGGTATGGACTTTGTTGGAAAATTGGCTCGCATAAGGGATACAAGTTTCTGGAGAAGCGACCGGTCGTTTTTATACAGAATGTAATTTCGAAAATGGAACAGCGAGCGACTGGTCGCCAGCTTCACACGACCGGTTGCTGGAGAAAATTTTCGTCTTTATACAAAAGCGACCGGTCGCCCTGGTCATGCTGTTTCGTTTTTTGGGAAAATTCAACTCCTCTATCCGGGTGCTATCGCTTTCTACCTACTTGCAAGGTCATTTTAGGTCACTCTAGACTTAAATGAAAGGGGGCAAGGTGCTGGGAAGCTGAGAGAGCATTTATGAACAATTGTTGACTTGTTTGAAAGAGTATCTACTCTATGGTTCAAGATAGGGGTGTTGAACATATAGCCATTAATGTATAGCTTTTGGTCTGCCGAACCTGTGGTCCATGTAAGGTAATCAAGGGCAGAACGTGGGAGGAAAGAAGGAGTCTTTTCTCAAGTCCAAAGGCTTGTCTATTAAAAGGGAAGAGGAAGCAAGACAAATTGTGAGAGGTGAAGTAGCTGGAAACTAGTGAGTCAAGTGAAAACCAAGGGGAAGAGAGAGTTCTCTAGTGTATCAAGGTGTTGAGCAAGGGTGTGAGAGAAACAGATTGTGAGGGTAGTGTTCTAAGGGGGTTTCTGTGTAAACCAAAGTTGTAACCTATCTTCATTAGTGAAATTTCTCAAGGGGATCACCAAAGAAGATGTAGGCAAATTGCTGAACCTCTATAAACACTTGTGTCATTTGTGCTTGGTTTATTTTCTCTCTGTATGTGTAAGACTCATCCATCATTGAGTTTTGTCCAAAGTCCATCAACAACAAGGTCTAAAGGGGAGTGAGTTAGTTCTAATTCACAACAAACTTTGCAGGCCAGGTAGGAGTGGGGCATTTCTACCACATTGTTGCGTCGATTCAGCTTCACCAAAATGGATTCAGCTGCATCCTCAACTTGTGATACTCGCAAGTGCACGAGCCGTTGGTAGTTTAGCATATGTAAGTGCGAGGTCGATTCCACAAGGATTGGTGATTGAATGATCCAATTCAGTTTCCTACACAAAACAGAAATGAAAAAGAAAGGAAATAAATAAAACAAGAAAGAAAGAAAAGAAATTAACTCAAGAAAATAAGTTCCCAAGTTCAATTAAGATTCACGGATTGATTCTAGCTAAAGTATGATTAAGCCATGGTGTTTGGTCCTAACCGTGCATTCCTAATTTGATTTATTTGTTGTCTAACCTAAGCATTAGGAATCCATTAAGCATAGAAGAACATTTTAAACAACCAAGTATGCATATAATCCTTGTTGTTGAAGAGAAGGGAAATGTGTTTGAAAACTTAGAGAAGGGAGCAGAAAGTGTTTGAGAACTTGGAGAATTTGATGAAGGAATGGGAGAAGTGTTTGAGAGCTTAGAGAATTTGATGAAGGAATGGGAGAAGTGTTTTGGAAGTAGTAAAAGGAAAATTTAGTAAAAGGATTTTGTTACAACAATTGAAAACTAGAAAGGGAAACTAAAAGAATTTGAGGGAGAGAAGGAAGGGTAAGGAAGAGGAGTTCTAGAGAAGTGCTTGAGAGCTCCCCCCTTGGGGTGTGTTTACAAGCTTGGAAAACCTCTCTATTTATAGGCCTCGGAGAAGTAAGAATCTAATTATACAATTGAGTGCACTAATCACCACTCACTTCTCTTAACACACAATTGCATTTGAAAACAATTCCTCTTGTCTTTAGGCTTAGTGTGCATCTCCCACTTCATCTTCTTTTAATTCATTTGGCTGCTGCAAAACTCCACAAACAAATCCCACCACAAACAATTAGATCATGCATATGTCATGCATGACAATGCATTTCAGTCTTCTTTTGGGCTTGTTCCTCTAATCAGAAAAATCTTTAAAAATATGGATCTTGAAGCTCTTTGAATTATCTTTCCAAGAATATGCAGTCCAACTCAAGGAAAAATCGGAAAAACCTTCAAATGTCATTTTTGGCCCAGTAACGCAGATGCTGCCGAATTTGACCTTAAGTTGCCAAAACTTGTATAACTTTCTCTAGAAGACTCGGAATCATGAACCGTAAAATTCTCCAGAAACTAGAATTCCGCATCTTTCCAATGATATATGTCTCATTATCTGGTTCTTCTTGAGAAAGTACAGTCCAATCCGTGAAGTTGACTGATCTGCAGTCACCGTTTTGAGCTAACTTGTCTCCAAAATGCATTTAATGAGTCTCAAAGCTTATTACATTGAAACAAACACAAAAGAAATTAAAAACACAAGTTTAACTCAAAAACATAACCAAATCATAAGTTAGAAGGGTACAAAATGATATGTAATTATGCACTGATCACACATGTTCTATGATGGCGCTCTGACAAACTTTGAAATCGGGGAAGAAGGAGAAGAAGCTTCAAAGCTTTACCCAGAAGTGAAATACACCCGCATGAATGAATACATAAAAATTTATGCATGAGAAACAAAACAAGGTGTTTAATAATAGTTTCTCAAAGAATACATTTATCTTGTGATCACTTTCATGGAGGATATTACAGCTTTCCTGCAGCTATTTTGTGTATGTAATACAGCATATTAATCACTTATTATCTATTGTTATAAATGGGGGCGGATCAATAACATTATATTTTACAGACAAGCTTTTTTTTTTCTAGTCAAAGAGATGTTTCATTGAAAAAAGAAACCAACATAAAGTCTCCAGGAAGGAGGGAACAACACCTCCACTCAACCAGTGAAAGAGAAACATAACTAACAAAGAAAAACTTAGTTAGAAGGTCATCCACTAAGACGAGGGATCCAGCACCAGTTGCAAGAACTGAAGCAATTGCAACGCGCTCAAATAGTAGTAATAATAGGATAGATAGACCACACGCTTTTACATGATCCCCCAATGATATTCTGAAGCAACACTTTTGAATTAGTCTCCACAATTACCTGTTGGACACCCAAGTCAGCAGCCAGAGTAACACCCATTAGCGCAGCATGGGCCTCCGCCTCAATCACAGAAGCTGACAACCTGTAGCCCCCAGACCTTCCCCTAAAATTACAACCATCATCACGAATCACGCATCCCAGACCAAACTTAGAAGAAGTCTTATCCCAGCTAGCATCAATATTAATTTTGCACCAGCCATGAGGAGGAGGAGACCAAGATTCATCAATAATATCACTTACCAAATCAGGCAACGGCAGTTGAGAGGTTCCCGGGTATGATGCCTGGTGGAAATCACTAATCATTTGCCTATTCGCACTAAAGTTTGGGTTGGACACACCTCTTTTCCTTCGAAGACCGCATCACACCTACTACGCCAAATTCCCCAGCAAGTGTACGCAAACAAAACCAGCACCCCAGTATTGTCTTGCTTAGTCCGATGCTGATCCCCCAAAGCACCAACCAGCCACTCCTCCAGATTTGTAACACCTTGATGATGCACTCTAGTAGTGAGAGGGTCCCCAAACCAAAACATATACCCAACCACACAGCAAAAACAGATGCTTCTTAGTCTCTGGCTCATTATTGCACAAAGGACAAAGCGGGGTTACCCCCAAATGTCTTCTAAACAAGGCATCCTTAGTTGGCAAGCAACCACAAAACGTCCTCCACATAAAGTTCTTAAGTTTTGGAATTAAAGTAGATTTCCAAATAACCTTCCACAGATCCTGCAAACAGCTTCCAGACCTAGAGGGGCGGTCACGATGTTGAGTGAAGGAGGAGGCCAAACGAGTCTGTCACCTTCATTTCCATCTCCCAAGGGAAGAGAAAGAATACTTCAAACGTCCTGCTCATATATCATATATGACGAATGCTGTCTAAATTCCAATCCAAAGAGATTGGATTAATAATAATGGAGACTGAGGCATGCAAATCCACAGCATGGCCAAGGGTGGGTTGAAGAATTGAGTCTTGACTACAGGGTAGCCAGTTATCAACCCAAAGTTTCACACGGTTCCCGTCAAGAACCTGCCAGCGGGCTCCTTTTAGAATGATCTCCCTCCCATCCAAGATGCTCGACCATGCTCAAGAAGCACGAGAACCCTTACAAGCTTCAAGAGTGGTACAGTGAGGGTAATACCTACTTTTCAGCAGCTTTGCCCAATAAGAGTTAGGTTCATTAGCCGACCTCCAGAACTATTTGGCCAACAATGCCTTATTAAACTCATGTAAAATACGAAAGCCCATTTCCCCCTCAGTTTTTGATACCCCTAACTCATGCCAGCTTATCCAGTGAAGCTTCCTGGAATCCTCATTCTGGCCCCACCAGAAATTGGAGAGAACACTATCAATTTCCTTGCACAGACCGCATGAGAGCAAGAACACCGCCATTGGATACATAGGGATGGCATGGGCCACTGATTTAATAAGCACTTCTCTTCCAGCTTGAGAAAGGAGGCTCTGACACCATCCTTGCACTTTACTTAGAATTCTTTCTTTGACAAAGCCCAAGGCATCCTTCTTAGATCTGCCCCACATGGTCGGGATCCCCAAGTACTTTCCAGGGTCTGATGTGGTATTAACCCTCAATATAGCTTGCGATTGGGATCTAAGAGGGAGAGGAGTGTTGGGGCTAAAAAAACATATTTGACTGCTCAAAATTTACCAGCTGACCAGATGCTTGGCAATATCATTGCAAAATTCTCTCCAAAACTTGATAATTCAGCTCCGAGGCCTGGAGGAAAAGAAGGGAATCATCTGCAAAAAAATAAGTGGGATAAAGTCGGGCCATCACTATGAAATTTAATTCCTTGAAGAATACCTCTGCCCACAGCACAATTGATCATTGCAGACTGTACATCACAAATAATAATGAAAAGATAGGGGGAGATGGGGTCCCCCTGTCTCGGGCCTCGTGATGGTTTGAAGGTATCGCCCATCTGTCCGTTGATGATTACAGCAAAGTCGACCGTCGTGATACAACTCATTGTCATTTGGATTCAAAAACTAGCAAAACCCATCTTAGTAAGAACCGCCTTCAGAAAGTCCCATTCAATTCGATCGTACGCCTTATTCATATCCAGCTTCAACCCCATTTTGAAGATCATAGTCTTCCTTCGAATCTTTAATGAGTGAAAACCCTCGTGTGCAATAACAATGTTGTCTTGGATTTGACGGCCCTGGATGAAAGCACACTACTGTGGAGAGATAATTGTAAGCAAAATCGGTTGAAGTCTATTGGCAAGGAGCTTGGAAATGATTTTATCAGAGTAATTGCACAGTGCAATTGGTCTGAATTGCGACACCAGCTCCGGTTGCAGGGATTTGGGGATCAAGGCAATCTATGTCTTGTTTATCCAGTCAATCTGGCCCTCGCATGCAAAGAAACTCTACAAATCTACACACATCTTCCCCAACAATACTCCAATATTTTTGATAGAATATACCTGAAAAGCCATCAAGACCCGGAGCCCTAAGCGCCCCCATTTGAAAAGCAACAGCCTTTATTTCTTCAGGAGTGATAAGTTGACAGAGTTGATCATTCATTTGGGCAGTGATAACCGGGTTAACAAAGGCAAGAATGTCGCCCCAAGGTCTCCTCTCTTCATATTGGAAAAGATTCTTGAAGTGCAATTCAATGGTGTCCTTGACCTTGGTGTCACTGGTCTCCCACTCTCTAGCATTTTTTATTTGGGTGATTCGATTCTTCCTTGTCCTATGAGTCGTACTGTTATGAAAAAGGCAGTGTTTGAGTCTCCCTCCTAAAGCCATTGAATCTTAGATTACTACTTCCAGAATATTTCTTCATTCTTCCATAAGCTATTTATTTCAGTTCCAAGGTAGGCAATTTTTTTGGCAATTTAGATCCCTATTCCGTTGTAAGACATCCAACTCTTCCAACAAACTCTCCACTTTTTCTCTATTGTTGGGAACTTTCTTCTGCTCCAGACCCTAAGATCATTCCTACAGTGCTTCAAATTTCTTCCCCAGTTGGCATAATAATTGGTCCCTATAGTCCGATCCCAACCATGCTCAATTATTTCTTTTCATTCCAGGTCAGCAGTCCAGAAAGCATCAAATTTGAAAGGTTTCCAATAAGAAGCGCATCTGACCTCAATCTCCACAAGAATTGGGCAATGATCTGAGCCAATGGTAGGGAGGTGAGTAGCCACCGAACAAGGCCAAGTTTCCTGCCAAGCGACATCAATAAGGCATCTGTCAAGCCTTTCTTGTACCAACAATCCTTCCCCTCTCCTACCACTCCATGTAAACACTTGCCCCTTGTAGTCCAAGTCAACAAGCTCCAAATGGTTCATAAAATTAAGAAGAAATCTTTCGTGATTCTAGCTAAGAGGTTGGCCCCCATCTTCTCACAAGCCCACAAAATCTCATTGTAATCACCAACACATATCCAAGGAACCGCATTATTGATCCAATTCCACCACACGTTTTTCTCTTTTTTATAAGGGGGTCCATAAATCCAGGAGGCATGGAAATCAATGCCCCTATCAAAAATCCTAACCTTAGTATCAATTAAATGCTTAGTGGCCTGCAGAATATCAATTGAAACAGAATTATTCCACCACAAACATAAACCACCAGCAAGCCCTTCTGGATCCACATAGTAAGCCGACAGTTCCTCGTGGGATCGACTCCGTACTTACAAAATCTATACCTCAATAGATTCATGCACTTGCGGGTATTTTTAATTGGATGATTGCACATTAATTTGTGTCGATTATTAAATACAACATGGCTTGTGTGTGGTAGTTGCATAGTCCATCAATGACAAGGTCTTGGAGTGTTTTCGCACAACACACACTTCTTCCCTTATGTAGAAATTGTTAGCGAGATATCCTATTCGATTAGGATATTATTTTAGTTATTTCCTTTTGTATAGATATTATGTAATTAGGATTCCACTTATTTTCCTAGTTTAACCCTACTAGGGTTTGTAACCTTGTATTATAAATACCTCATTTCGGAGAATGAAATATATTTGAAAATATTATACCATATTGTTTGACTTGGCATCAAAGCCGACTTTCTGGTGACCTGTGTGTGTTGTGCCCACCCGTGTTCTACTGTGTGCCCTACTTTCTTTTAGGGTTCTTGTGCCCGTGCCTGTGCTGTGTTTGTCGTATCTGATTCGTGTTGTGTTTTTTCCGCTGCTATCATGGGTGATGATTCCAAGGTTGTGATTGGTACTAGTGCGTCTACACCAAAGGGGGAACGTCCCTCGTGTGATTACTCTACCCCGATTACTTCTGACAAATTGGATGGCTCCAATTATGCCTCTTGGTCTCGTGGTGCGCGTATTACGATTAGTAGTCGTCGTATGGCAAGTTGGATCAATGGGAAGAAGCCTGCTCCGTCTCCAGATTCCGTTGCGTATGCCGAATGGGAAGAAGATAATTGCCTAGTGCAGTCATGGCTTCTCAATTCCATGACTAAACCAGTTCGTGCCTTGTTTGAACATGGTGATACTGCATTTGATATATGGGAGGCTGCTTGGAAGACCTATACTGTGACTCAGAATAGTTCTCGTTTGTTTCAACTCTGACGACAGTCCATACTTACATGTCAGAATGGTGAATCTGTGAAAGTGTTCTATGAAAAACTCCATGCTATCTGGCAAGAGATTGATTGTCTGCATCCGCATGAGTTTAGTTGTTCTACTGATGGGGCTCGTCGTCTGAAAGAAATTGAAGCCGATCGAGTTTATGATTTTCTTGGCGGACTTGATCCACCGTATGATGGTGTCCATAGCCGTATTCTTGCTCTTAGTCCTGTTCCCCCCCCCCCCCCTTCTCGAAGCCTATGCCATGGTCATGGAGGAAGACACCCGTCAGTCCGCTATGCTTGGAGGAGGATCGCTAGCTCTCAAAGTTGACTCAGCTTGTCAACGATCGGTCGCCCAACACGATGCGACCGGTCGCTCCCCGTCCAGAAAATTTGGATCTTCTGCTGGGTCTCGCCGTTCTGGCTCTACCCCTAGCTCTCTTGAAGGTCCGCCTAAATGTCGCCATTGTAATGGGAATCATTATTCTGAGAAGTGTTTTAAGGAGCATGGTTATCCTGATTGGTTTGCTGACTACAAAGCTCGTATGTACGGCCCCAAGGCCACCTGCACTATGAGTCAAGATGAGGCCCGTCCTCCGGCTCCGTTTGCAAATCTGTGTGTTTCCGATACTATGCCAGGCATGGGTTCTACTACTTGGATAATTGACACTGGTGCTTCTGATCATATGACTTATAATGATAATATGTTTGATGAGTTGTCGCATAACCCTCGTGACCCCTATATTACTAGTGCTAATGGTTTACCTTCTCCAGTTACCGGTGAAGGTACCATCCACCTCACTCATTCTTTACCTCTGTCTCGTGCCCTCTTGGTTCCCAATATTCATTGCAATTTGTTATCTGTTGGGAATTTTCTTGATACACTTAACGCATCTGCTACTTTCTATTCTACCCATTATTTTTTCCAGGATCTCAGGACTCACGAGAAGATTGGGCATGGTAAACGGATAGGGGGGTTGTATTACTTACAGTTGCTGGCTGCAGCAGTTCATGGTTGTGTCGCTAATAAAGTTCCAAGTGGCAGTGTCAAAGACAAGCAACAACTTTGGCTATGGCATCGTCGCTTAGGGCATCCGTCATTTGGTTATCTTAGACATTTGTTTCCTTCGTTATTTAGTTCGTGTGATGAGTCTAGCTTCAAATGTGAGACTTGTGTAATGGCCAAGAGCCAGCGTACTGTTTTTCCCTTAAGTAATAATAAAGCTGCTTTGCCTTTTGAGTTAGTACATTCTGATGTATGGGGTCCTGCTCGTGTGACTTCTCATGGTTTCCGTTGGTTTGTTACTTTTATTGATAACTGCACTTGCTTAACATGGGTGTATTTGATGAAGAATAAACATGATGTTGCCTCTATTCTCCCTGATTTTTGTGCCATGGTGTCTACTCAGTTTCATGCTCATGTTAAAGTATTTCGGACTGATAATGGCGGTGAATATGTGAATCATACCTTGACCCAGTTCTTTCGTGATCACGGTATCATTCACCAAACTACCACTCCATTCACTCCTCAACAGAATGGCGTGTCTGAAAGGAAGAATCATTAGTTACTTGAAGTTGCCCGCTCTCTTATGTTGAATATGTCTATTCCCCATCATCTTTGGGGACATGGTGTCTTGGCCGTGGCCTACTTGATTAACCGTACTCCTAGTCGGGTTCTTGATTTCAAGACTCCGCTTGATGTGTTGTGTGCCCATACTCCTCCGGTTTCGGTCTCTAAGTTACCTTCGAAGGTGTTCGGGTGTGTTGCTTATGTTCATGTCTACTCCCATCAACGGAGTAAACTTGATCCTTGTGCTCTCCGTTGCGTCTTCATTGGCTATTCTACTACTCAGAAGGGTTATAAGTGCTATCACCCGCCTACTCAGAATGTACATGTTACTTTGGATGTCACCTTTCATGAAGAAGTTCCATATTATGTTTCCCCCTCCTCTTCAATTCAGGGGGAGAGGGGGAGTGAATTGAAGAGTTTTGGAGCGGAAAATGTGGAAAAACTTGGACTTGAAGAAGGAATTTCTGGCGAACAGGAAGCGAACAGTCGCATGGAAGACGCGATCGGTCGCGACGAGCGATGACAATGACGATGCAAGTGAAGCGACCGGTCGCCGGGTGATAATTTGGAATTTTTCGAGTCTTCATCAGAAGGACGTAACAGTGATACTAGCAACTCCCGTACAGATGAAATTGATACAAGACCCCCCTCTGCCCTGCCACTGCCCCAATCAACTCGTGATGAGGTACTTTCTAGTGATGTGTTTACTTATTCTTTGCCTCCACGCACTACCCGTGGGAAACCTAAAGTACAATATTCTCCTGATATACATGCCAAGTCCAAATATCCCATTAACCATTATATGTCAACTCATCGTTTATCTAAGTCATAAGCATCATATTTGTGTCAATTATCTAGTGTATGTGTGCCAACTAAGTTGCAGGATGCTCTATCTTATCAAAATTGGGTAGATGCAATGCATATTGAGATGGAAGCCGTGAACAAGAATGCCACTTGGGAGTTAGTTCCTTTACCAAAAGGAAAAAAAGCAGTTGGGTGCAGATGGGTGTTTACTTTGAAGCACAAGGCTGATGGGTCTATTGACCGTTACAAGGCAAGATTGGTAACAAAAGGGTATACTCAAACCTATGGAGTGGATTACATGGAGACTTTTGCTCCAGTAGCAAAGCTCAATACTGTGCGCGTACTCTTGTCCTTAGCTGCTAACCATGACTGGCCGCTGTTACAATTTGATGTCAAAAATGCATTCCTCCATGGTGACCTCAAGGAAGAAATATACATGGATCCTTCGCCGGGTATCCCTGTGACCTCTAAGGAGGGTGTGGTGTGCAAGCTACGGAAATCCTTGTATGGATTAAAGCAGTCTGCAAGAGCTTGGTTTGGGAGGTTTGCTACATCTATGAGGAAGTCTGGGTATATACAAAGTAACTCGGATCATACTTTGTTTCTGAAACGTCGCAGAGGTAAATTGGCAGCTTTAATAATTTATGTTGATGATATGATTGTAACTGGAGATGATCAGGTAGAAATACAGAGTCTTCAGAAATATCTTGCGTCTGAGTTTAAGATGAAATCATTAGGTGACTTGAAATACTTTCTTGGAATTGAAGTTGCTAGATCTAAGCATGGTATTTTTTTGTCCCAAAGAAAGTATGTTTTGGACTTACTTGCAGAAACTGGGATGTTGGATTGTAAACCCATTGATACTCCTAGTGAACAGAATCACAAGTTGGGGTTGTGTCCTGATCAAGCTCCTACTGATATGGAGCGCTATCAATGGCTTGTGGGAAAATTAATTTATTTCGCTTATACACGTCCTGACATTGCATATGCAGTGAGTGTAGTGAGTCAGTTTATGCACTCACCTAGTGAAGACCATATGGGTGCCGTGACACGTATTTTGAGATACCTCAAAGGCACTCCTGGCAAGGGGTTAATGTTTTCCAAGTATGGTCATACAGATGTGGAAGGGTACACAGATGCTAATTAGGCAGGTTCAGCTACAGATAGGCGTTCAACATCTGGGTATTTTATGTTTGTTGGTGGCAATCTTGTTACGTGGAGGAGCAATAAACAAAAGGTGGTGTCTCGATCTAGTGCTGAGGCCGAGTATCGAGGGATGGCCCATGGTGTATCTGAGTTATTATGGTTGAGGAGATTGTTGAGAGACCTTGGTTTTGGGCCTAAGAAACCCTTGGATTTATATTGTGACAATACGGCTGCGATTGCAATTGCTCATAACCCTGTACAACATGACCGTATAAAGCATGTGGAGGTTGATCGAAATTTCATTAAAGAAAAGTTGGATGTGGAGATTGTGTCCTTCCCCTTCATCCGTTCTGAGTATTAGTTAGCTGATGTTCTTACGAAAGCTGTTTCTACAAGTATCTTTCTCAACTCACTTGACAAGTTGGGCATGCGTGACGTCTTTGCTCCAACTTGAGGGGGAGTGTTAGCGAGATATCCTATTTGATTAGGATATTATTTTAGTTATTTCCTTTTGTATAGATATTATGTAATTAGGATTCCACTTATTTTCCTAGTTTAACCCTACTAGGGTTTGAAACCTTGTATTATAAATAGGGCTTCTTAGATCTAGGTCCAAAACGATTAGCTGTCATTGTGTCTAGTCCTCGCATTTTTTGTTTTAGATGTAGGTCCATTGACATTTATTAATTTTTTGTTGTGTCGATTTTACCCTTTAAGGTAAATAAGGAAAACACATTGAAAATCTAAATTTAATGCATTATTTCCTTGTAATTGAATTCCATAATTTGAATTTTGAATTTTTTTTCTTGATAATATTCGTAATATATAGATAAAATACAATTTAATCAATAAAAAAGTAAAGACTCACATATTATACCAATCGATCAGGCATGCACCCATATTAAATTATGTACCTGACATACAGGTAAATAATGTTAATACATACAGGTATATATGTACCTACGTTACAGGTAAGTGTTTTTTTCTTGAGTTTTCTTAAGCAGTTTTTTCTAGAGCTTCATATTTATATACATACGTACATGTCTTCCATGTAATAGTGTTTTTTTTTTTTTTTTCCAAAGAGATTTTATATGGATTTTTATCTCAGTTGAGTTTAAAGATTCATACCAAGATATTATATGAGTTCAATTAGCTAGGCTAGAGAGTAGAACTACCTAGACTAGAGGTAATTTATGAATTTAATTACCCGAACCAGAGGTAATTTATGGGTTTAATTACCTGCATACTGCATACGTGGTGCATGCATAGGTACCTTACCTATTGTTAAGGTATGAAGTTTTTATGAACTCTTATTACAAATTTTGATGTCGGTATACCTTGGGAAAATTTCAGAATTCAATAAATAGATTTGCAATTAAATTCAAATCAAATATGATAATTAATATCCTACAAATCAATAACTTACCAATTTTATGAATTCATAATTTACCTTATTTATGTTTTAGGTGCATAACTGGAACAAAAAATAATAAATAAATAAAAGTAAATATCAATAAATTGAAAAATGCATGTAATCTTATGTGGCGCAAAAGTCAAAGGACTTGGATCAACAACAATTTCTGCGTGGATTGCACCCAAAATCTCTCCTCATAATTGAACTTATGCCAAATTTTCTATTATAAATACCTCTTTTCGGAGAATGAAATATATCTGAAAATATTCTACCATATTGTTTGACTGAAATAAACAAGCGCGAACATTTGTGGGCTTAGACTGAGTGAAAAGTATGGAAACCCATGTTAGACATTTATGGACTTGGCACTTATGTTTTCGAACAGTGCCACCAACACTTTTGACTTCGGAGTTGGTCCAATGTCCATATCCATCCTAGACTTGGCAGTGGTCTTTGGATTAGGCCTCATGGGAGGATGGCTGATTGTTTTATAGATTTCCAAAGGACCACCCAACGGTCGAGAAAATGTTCCAAATTCGGCCCAGATTGATTGACGAAGTCAAGATCAAGGTGCTCACGGCCATACCACTCTTTCCTCTCACGACCATCATCGACCACGAAAGTTGGCACGCCACGCAAACGCTCACACCAAAAAGGACGACTTTGTTGCTAAATCGGCTCGACTCATCGATTGTTTAACTCCAAAGAATCCACCCAGTTGGCCAAAAAGGTTTAATTTAGCCGCCAACAACTAGTAGTAGTAGGTAGTGGAGAGAGACAGAGATTTTTAGCACATAGGGTATTGGAGACTACCCAACAGTGGGCATGTAGGAAGGAGATGTAGAATTTGGGTAGCGTGCAATTCATAATTATATTTAAATAGTAATAATGATTTTGAGTAAAAGAATTATAAAAAAGATAACAATAAATTAGTTGTAAGATTTAATTTGAGCTATTAATAGTGGTTCAGTCTAATGGTTCAAAATTTGTGTAAAAAATAGAGTGTATGAGATCCACCCCGATATATCAAGTTAGTAAGTCCCAATATACTTATGGATACTTGCAGTATGATCATGAAACGTTAGTTGAACAGCCTGCGAAACAAAAAACAAAGGATGAAATGTTATGCAATGTATCAATCATTAGCTGCGATGTGATCTGAAAATAGGAGGATATAATATAAAAGAACACTAGAAAGACATTTGAAAAGTGATATCAATAACATGTTGACAATGCAACACAAATGACAGAACAACAGGTCAAACGTACAACACAAGAAACACGTATACTCCTGAATGAATGAGTTTCAAATTTCCATATAAATATGAACATTGTTGCACTCAGAATTCTTAATATTGTACGGTTATGGAAATATCATCAATCTTATCTAAACGTTTGTTTCAACAAAATTAATTATTTGCCATTTCTTACTCTGCATTCTTCTTTTACGCTTTGACAAGAAGGGGAAAAAAAAAAGCATTTGGTTTCATTTCCTTAAATGAGTGAGCTTACTATGAATTGAAAGTCTGGGTGTTTATATTTGCAAGATATTGGAGAAATGAATAATATCCATGCATATATACCCAAAAACATTACAACCATAGGCTACTCCGATCCACACCCTAAAAAATGCAGGCAAGGGACAACTCACACCAAGAGACAAACAGAAATATGGACTATGGTGTATGTGCATAGGGTGCGCAACAATTGGCGTCAGTAAGGGGTAGGGGAACTTTTTTTTTTTTGGGTCTGTTTTTAATTAGTTTTAGTTATAATTAATTGACGGAAATGCTCGGAAACTTTAATGAAGTTAGTTGTAGGTGGAGGATTACAACACTTTACATAGTTCAAGTAGTTAAAAATAAAAGTTATTAAAAGATCAGGTGGTAATATTTATAATACAACGAAACCTTAATGGGCAAGTAAATAATAAATTTCTATTTCTATTTACAGTAGGAAATCAGGAATTAAAGTAAATCAATTACAATTATAATAGGAATTCTTGGTGTGTAAGGAAAGTAATTCAATGGTCCACAAGTCACGCTAACACTCCACCTCACATTGGTGCATAGATATCGTCAATGCCTAACTGATCCAATGAATTGTGGAATGCTTTACTGGAAATCACCTTTGTCAAAATATCCGCCAATTGATCCTCAGATTTGACAAAGGGAAACTGAAACACTTTTTTTTTTTTTTTTCAAGAAACTGAAACACTTTAGCCTCAGGCTTTTGTTTGATGAAGTGTCGATCCACCTCAACATGTTTAGTGCGATCATGTTGAACCGGATTATGTGCAATAGCTGTTGCAGCCTTGTTGTCATAAAAGAGATTCATTACAAATGTAGGTCTATACCGAAATTCAGTAAGCAACCTCTTTAACCATATGAGTTCGCAAATTCCTTTGGTCATACCTATGAACTCGGCTTCCGCACTAGATAAGGTGACCACTTTCTATTTCTCGCTCCTCCTTGTAACCAAATTACCTCCCATGAATGTGAAGTAACCGGATGTGGATTTCCTATCCGTTATACTTCCTGCCCAATCTGAATATGTGTAACCATCAATATACAGATGACCATGTTTTGAGAATAACTAAGTATCCGAATAATTGCATTCATGTGGTATTTGCTCGGAGAATGCATAAATTGACTAACAACGCTCACAACATACACAATGTCTAGCCGAGTATGAGACAAGTAGATCAATCTTCCCACTAACCTTTGGTATCTTTCTTTGTTAGTTGGAATTTGATCCGGGTATTTTCCAAGATGATGATTTTGAACAATAGGAGTGTCTACAGGTTTGCCTTGTTGTGATCGGGCCACCACAATCCCCAAGAAATATTTGAGTCCACCTATATTCTTCATCTCAAATTTAGTAGCCAAATAGTCTTGTAGCTGAGATATTTCATGTTTATCATTCCCACTAATAATCATATCATGAACATAGATTATTAAAGCTGTTACCTTCCCTTTTTGATGTTTCAAGAACAGAATATTATGGGAGTTACTATGTCTGAAATCATTGTTCTTCATTGTCATGGTGAACCGCCCAAACCATGCACGTGGTGACTGTTTCAGTCCATACAACGCCTTTCGTAATTTGCATACTGTTCCAGTCTAAGTAGTATTATATCTAGGAGGAATGTCCATATACACCTCCCCCGTGAGTTTTCCATGTAGGAAAGCATTCTTTACATCAAACTGGTGTAGTGCCTAGTCCAAATTAGCTGTAAAGGACAGTAAGACTCTGACTGTGTTCAATTTTGCAACTGGTGCAAAGGTTTCTTCATAATCTACACCATACGTCTATGTGTACCATTTGCCACAAGTTTTGCCTTGTATCGCTCGATAGATCCATCAGCGTTGTGTTTTATGATAAACACCCATCTATATTTGACAGTTTCCAGTAAGTCTGATTCTTCTCAAGAGCTTTCATCTCTTCCTTTATAGCTTGAACCCACTTAGGATCTTTCAATGCTTCAACAACCTTAATTGGGATATGAATAGCATACAACTAAAGCACAAAGGCCTTGAGTGGTTCAGACAGCTTCTTAGTGGATACATGATTTGCAATTGGATACTTCGATGTCTTGTCAATATCAGGTGAATAACGATTTGGTGGCTTTCCATGATTCTGCCTGAAAGGTAATTGGTATCCAATAGATTTATCCTCTAAATTCACAAGTGTAGTAGGAGTAATTACCTCAAGGATATTCTGAAGAGATTGGTCCGTTGGTACTATTGAGTTAGAGGGGGATCTTCATCTTGTTGTTCTGTATTGTCTGTAAATGTAGGACTCGGATCAGAAACATCTTCGCAGAGGTCGGGAGGGTCAGGCAATTGATTTCTTTTTGGCAGAGAGCAATCTCATGCTCTAGACTCGGGACGATCAATCGTTTCTGTACAGAGGTGAATTTCTTCTTTTTCCAAGTTAGTTCAATTCTGCTCTTCACTTTGTCTCTCCCCCTGAAATGTAGAATTGGATGATGGGCCATGGAAGAACAGCTCAGATTCCAGAAAGGTCACTGACAAAGTGACATAGGTACGTTTGTTAGGAGGGTGATAGCAGTGGTAGCCTTTTTGATGAGTGGCATAACCCACAAAAACACAATGAAAGGCACAGAGATCAAGTTTGCTACATTGATTTTTGTGGAGATGAATGAAGGCCACACATCCAAAGATTCGCGTTGTGAGTACCAAAACAGAGGGTAGGGGCCCGTGTTGCGCACTTGTAAGGAAGTTTTAAAGGTCAATACACCATCAGGCATGTGATTGATTAGGTGAACTGCGGTGACAATAGCATCATCCCAATGATAACGAGAAACATGATGAAGGAAACATGCATCTAATGCTTATGAAATGAACTTTAGCCACAACCCATACAATAAAAACATTCTAAATGGAGGATTCATTTTGTTTATATTAGTTGAGCTAAACCATTTTCATTTTAAACCAAGTATCTTAGGTCTTTGAGCTAAACCATTGCAATTTATGAGTTCTACCTTGACATATGAGTAAAGACTTCCATGTTGTAACTCATGTGTTGGATCGTGTTCAGTGTACTTGTTCTTCTACAAGCACCTACACACATATCGATGTGTCTCCACACTTAATGACTTGAGACCTTGCCATTTCCTACATATAGAAACGATACTGTGTGTACTGGTCTTTGCGGAATATTGATGCTCAATCAATATTCCTATGACCAGGAACATATTCTGGATTTAGGGATGATGAGAAGTCTCCATGTAAGAAATCTCATTACATAGCTCTCATATCCACTTGTGTATTTCTTGGACTATGGTTGTTCTACATATTGAAAGATAATATAGGATGATTTAATGTATAAAATAACATTTTTTGCCCATTGATAACATAATATGTCTTTTATCAAAGATGTCATTAACTCTAACTATTGCATAATTAGTTGGCTTTAAAGGCATATTTCTAACATAGGAGCCTCAATAAGAAGTGCTAGGGCGGTTTCAAAAAGATGTCAATTCTTTCGTTCAGAAACACCATTTTGTTGTGGTGTCTGAAGACAATTCGTTTCATGGATAATTCCAAGTTGTTGGAAGTAAGTCTGAAAGTCATAATTGACAAATTCTCCACCATTGTTTGAGTGAAGAATTTGTATTTGAGCATTGAATTGAGTTTTTATCTGTTTGTGGAAGAACTGAAAATAGGAAAACACTTCGTTTTTATTCTTCAGGAAATAAAGCCATGTCATTCGTGTACAATCATCTATGAATGTGACAAACCACCGAACACTAGAAGGGGCAGTGATAGGTGAAGGTCCCCAGACATTAGAGTGAATTAACGTAAACGGAGTAGTACACTTGTTTGTACTCAACGGATAGGGCACATGGTGACTCTAGGCCAAAATACAAGTATCACATATGAAGTCGGAGTCCTTGAAACTTGAGAATAAATCTAGCATAAGATGCTTCATATAACTAAAAGATGGATGTCCCAATCGATGGTGCCACAACCAGATTTGATTTCGTTTGCTATCAGAGGGATGCGTCACACTATTAGCCATGCCGGGACTGAAGTCATCTACATAATATAGCTCCCCTTTCTTAGTACCACGACCAAGAATCTCCTTAGTGTGATTATCCTGAAGCAAACAAAAACTCAGGTAAATGAGTACACAACAATTCAATTGTTCAGTAAGCTGACTAACTGACATCAATTTATTGGATAAAGATGGAACAAGTAAAGTACTAGACGGTGAGAGAGAGGATGAGAGTGCAACAGTGCCAGCCCCTGTCACAAGATAAGTAACTCCATTGGCTTTAGCAATACAAGTTCGTCGGGGCTAGGTAGTATCTGGATCAAACTTCATATGATCAGGTTCACCCGAATCAATTAAACAGCTCGTGGAATCACTCTTATTCGAAGTATGGAATCCATAACCAGTACCATTACAGGTCGTATCGCGTTGTGTTCGATCTTTGAGGGTATCCCACCATTCGGGGTAGCCATGCAATTTAAAACAAGTGTCATGAGTGTGTCTCAGACCACCATAGTATGCGCAATTTCGTCAATGTATCAGGGTCGTTAGTTGGGAAGTCATAATATGTGCAGCGAAAGATGCATAAGATATAGGTTTAGTAGGAATCCGAATCGGGATCTGAGCTTGAGTTGGGGTCGGAGTGGGAGTCGAATTCGGGATCTGGGTCTGAATCATAGATAGATTAGGGGTCGGGGTCGTCATTGGAGTCAGGGTCAGGGTTGGGGTCGTCGTCATAGTAGTAGTCAGGGTAGGGGTCAGGATCGTCAAAATAGGATCCTGATTTAGGATCAGTTTCAGGGTCAAAGTCTGCATCTATAGGGGCTAAGCCACTTAGGCACTCAACTCGGCTATAGTTGGTTGAGAAGGAGAGAAGGAGTCTGTGATGCTACTTCCATGAAGGTTGAAAAAATCATCAACCCCCATAGCGGTATCGGGGGTTTGAAACTAGAGTCAGTAATTCCAAGATTGCCGCTTTGATACCATGTAAAAATATGAGAACTATGAGAGAATATTTGTTTGTGGGAATTTTCTGTGTATTCTTCTCCTTGTAGGAGGTCATATTTATAATACAAAGAAATCTTAATGGGCAAGTAAATAATAAATTCATATTTCTATTTATAGTAGGAAATCAGGAATTAAAGTAAATCAATTATAGTTGTAATAGAAATTCTTGGTGTGTAAGAAAAGTAAGTCAATGGTCCATAAGTCACGCTAACAGTATTGCCCAAATTTTTCTATTTGGGACGAATTCATTTATTTGTTGGGAAAATATCTATTGAGAGAACTTCTTCCAAAACATGTCTTAATGATTCTTTCTTCTTGTTTTTTTTTTCCCTTTTTGCTTTTTGTCCCACTTACATAGAAATTGGTCATATATATTTTTCAAAAGAAAATTGTCGCCTTCGTGGAGTGGGATTTGACTTGGTCATCATGAGGTTAGACAAGCTTTTTTTTTTATAGGAAAACGTGAAAACTTACAACCGAAAACCATGAGGGCACGCAAACCCAACTAAATAAAAATGAAACGGAATATAGCAACACAAAGGAAGACCATGCTCCCACATATGGGAAGGATTAAGATTATGACCTAAACTAGCAATAGCATCAGCAATGAAGTTAGCTTCTCGAAAGATATGCTGGAAAGAAACCTCTTCATAGTAGGAGCTCAGCAACCTAATATCTTGCACAAGGAGATGAATACTCCAAGGAACCGAAACGTTTTTGTTGATACAGTCAATGATGAGTTTGGAGAATCCTTCAACCAAAACTTTACGCCAACCATTGTGGAGGGCATGGGCCAGGCCATCCCGAAGCGCCAGACACTCTGCAATAGTAATAGACACCTGACCCGAGTTCTTTGCTCCAGCTAACCGAACATTTCCATTCCGGTCACGGATCACAAAACTAGTAGTAGCCAAGTTACCACGCACCGAGCCATCAAAATTCAATTTACTAGGGGTGGTTCCACTTGATAGCAAGCTCACCTTTTGACTTCTAAAGAGGAAAGGAATTGATTTTCCAGTAGTCCAGACCAATTTGACCAGCCACATTAAGGACTCTCAAGGGTGAGGGGCAATACCTTTAAAAACACTATTGTTCTGAACTTCCCAAATTTGCCAACAGAGGCGAAGAGCTTTCGAAAGAACACTTGGGCCATCTTTATCTTGCGTGTGTGGCAGCATAGCCAAGCACTAGATAGCATCAAAATTTTGGTACGAATGTGTGGGGAAGATAGAAGTACACCTCCAAATGTTAGCTGCAAACTGGAATTCAAAAAATAAGTGATTAATAGTCTCCACATGATCATTACGGAGTAGACATTCTGGATTGATATGAGGTAAATATTTGTGTAAATGACTTCTAACTTGTAATCTTTTTCCTATGAGTAACCAAGAAAAAAGCTTGACTTTAGGAGGTAGAGTTAAACTCCACATTTTCTTCAATAAAGAAGCTTTAGTGTGGTTTGGCTCATCCTGTAATTGTAAATTATAAGCAGATTTGGTAGAGAACTTGACAGGACTGAACCCAAATTCCACTTTGGAATCTGAGCCGAACCCTGTGTGTGTCCGACACCTGCAGGTGCCAGGCACACTTGACCACATTGCCCTTCTAACTAAGTCTCAAGGTTCTTTTCAAAGTTTGACTTCTGTCGGAATTTCGGCAGAGTCTCCCCTGTAAATTGCTCGTTTCCCAATAACTTTCCACCTATAAATATATCATTAACATTGAAAAAACAATTCCCAATCGTTCAGCATGCATCAGACGAATAACTTTGAATGGCCTCAGGCCTCCATAAATCAAATGACACACTCCACCCTCTGAATTTGAACTCAACCCTTAGAATAATGTGAATACTTAATCAATTTCCAATAAAACCCAACTGAACAAATTTTTGGCACTTGATCTTGTGGCTGCACCTAGTAACTTAAGGTTGCCTACGTACCCTTACAAAGGGATCAAGCCATACGTAGTTCTTTCAGCAAAACTTATAAGTAATTCAAATCCATCCACTGAAACTCAATCAAGGGCTATCGATGTTAGAACAATCTTCCATTTATCTCACGTGCATAATAAATAAATAAATAAATATAGATATATATACACACACACATATTTATAATTAACATATTACCAATCAAGTATGATCCAAATTTATCCAAGGAAAAGATTATTGCTAACAATTCTTTCTCCGTGGTGGTATAATTCCGCTTGGCGTCATTCAAAGTACGACTGGCATAATAAATTACATGAAGTAATTTATTTCTTCTTTGACCCAAAACTGCCCCGACCGCATAGTCACTAGCATCACACATAATCTCAAAAGGCAAGTCCCAATCTGATGCGACAATGATAGGTGCAGAAGTAAGCTTCTCTTTCAAGACATTAAATGCTTCCAAACACCTTGAATCAAAATTAAATTCTACATCTTTAAGAAGGAGATCGCATAAGGGCTTCATGATTTTGGAAAAATCTTTGATAACCCGCCGATAAAATCCAGCATGACCCAGAAAGTTTCGAATCCCCTTTACTGTAGTGGGCAGTAGCAATTTCTCTACAATATCAATTTTTGCCTTATCAACCTCTACGCCTTTAGCTGAAATTTTATGCCCCAAGACTATCGCTTCTTGCACCATAAAATGACACTTCTCCCAATTCAAAACCAAGTTGGTTTCTTCACATCTTTTCAAAACTAATGCCAAATTATGTAAACAAGAATCAAATGATGAGCCAAAAACAGAAAAGTCATCCATGAAAACCTCAATGAAGCGCTCAATCATGTCTGTAAAGAGGCTCATCATGCAACGTTGAAAGGTGGTGGGGGCGTTACATAATCCGAGCGCATGTGCCTGTATGCAAAAGTAACGAATGGGAATGTGAATGTCGTCTTCTCCTTATCTTTAGGTGCAATCGGAATCTAATTATACCCAAAATATCCATCTAAAAAACAATAATATGAATGTCCAGCAAGTCTTTCCAACATCTGATCAATTGCAGTGTTCAATTTCTTGTAATCTATGCAAACGCGCCATCCTGTAGTTGTTCTTGTCGGGATCAACTCATTCTTATCATTTTTCACCACTGTAATACCCCCATTTTTGGTACGACTTGAACTAGGCTCACCCAACTGCTATCTGAAATCGGGCAAATTATTCCAGCATCTAATAACTTTAATACCTCACCTCGCACAACTTCTTTCATATTCGGATTTAATTGGTGTTGATGCTCAACTGACGGTTTAAACTTATCTTCCATTAAATCCGATGCATACACATGGAAGGGCTAATTCCCTTAATATTTGCAATAGTCCACCTTATTGCCATTTCATGCTCCCTCAAAACTCGTTGTAATTTATCTTCTTCTAGTTCACTCAAATTTGCAGCAATAATCACAGGAAGAGTTTTAGAATTACCCAAGTATGCATATCTTAAGTGGGAAGGTAGGGGCTTCAATGTGAGGGTTGGTGCAGTAATGACATTGTGTTGTGGCTTGGAGGTTGTGATGCCAAGCTCCTAAAATTTGCACCACCTTCTAGGAGGGCGCGGTTTCATCGCTTCCAAAAAGTATACCATCTCATAAATTTTAGGATCCTCATGCTCAGTAGTAACAAAATGCACAAGGCAAGCCTCCAATGGATCACTTGGATTTTCTGCTTTAAATTTCTCAGAGACAGCTTTTTCCATTATATCCACTTAGAAGCAAGAGTCTGATTCCACTGGATACTTTGTTGCTTCAAAGACATTGACGATCATGTTGTGAATTTTAGACAACCTGAAAAATGGAGATTATAAAGATTAGTCTAAACACAAATTATACTCGCAAGTGCACAAGGTCAATCGTAATATAGTATGGCAAATACGAGGTCATTCCCACCAGGATTGAGTTGAACTTCCAATTAGTCTAACCTAATTTACTTCACAAAATACTTTCACTACTCTAATTATATAAAAAAGAAATTAAACACGTAGCATACTCACGTAAACACAAAAGGGGTTTTTGAAAGAATGATTTAATTAACAATGAAATTAAAAGACAAAATAAGTAGAAAGTCACGAAACACAAGGATGAGAAATTCAAATTGATAGAAGCACTAGGACAATGAATTCACCACTAGTAATCCGATCTAGCCTCTTATTCACCTACCTATTTACTAACCATTTGATGTCGCCGCTTAGTTTTCCTTTTTCAGGAATTACCTATGGTATTTAGACTAACTCGTTTATTCCTACATGCAATTCGCCTATGGTATTCAGGTCAAATATCAACACATAAAAACTCATTAAGATCAGTAAAAACCTCAAACAAGCATGTAAACCCTAGGAGTATGGTATTTACCCTAGACGAATTACAAATCCTAATTACAAGAAGCAAGCCTCAAATTAAGTATGGTATTTAATCTAATTTGCATTCGATTAACTCAATTAAAGGTCTAGATGGTGATCAAGCATCAAGATAATCAACCAAGTTATTAAGCACAGTGATTAAGAATCCAACATCAAACGGCAATCAATAGATAGGAAAAATAAGAAAACTAGATTATCATACTAGGGCTACATCGTGCCCTAACAAAGAAAATTAGTTACACATAATCATAGAATTCGACATAAACAAAAAAACTTAGCCAATTGCAGTACTCTTCCGGCGTCTCCAATTTTTCCAAGTCTTTGCGTCTCCCCTAAGGAGTGTTTCTCATGCTTAAATAAAACACCCCATGTCTATTCTTACCCTAGCTGGGCTTTACAGCAGCCCAACAATAAAGAAAAACCTAATTAAAACATAAATCCAAAATGGGTAAGTAATTGACTCCTCTTCCTACTTGGACTGGGATAACACGTCAGTTACTTTGCATGCACGTTTGGGGTTGTTCGTCCTCCAAGAAAATTCGGGAAAAATATGTAAATTGTATATTTTTGTCTTATATTTCCAGCCATATATCACACGCCTTGAGGAAAAATCAGGAAAGTCTTCAAATAGTCATTCTTCCACAGCAGCACAGTTTTGACGGGATTGCATCTTATGCTGACTTAACTTCAAAGACTGATCTCATTGGCTGCTCCGAAAATTCTAGAAAACTTCCACAATCATCTTCAAGATCTTAGCTTTCATCTCCAACTGGTCTCGTACTAAAACTCCACCAAAAAGTCGTATTTCCGTTGAAAACCAATTACTTGCTCTGGAAAACTGAAAATTGAGAAAATAAAATAATAAGTCCTTTTTAAATCAAATTCTCCTACAAAAACTAAGTATAAAGAGTACATAAATATGTAATTTTATGGACTTATCAGATCACCTGCTCATCAGCCACTCACAAAATTAATAAACCTTTGTCCACATCAATTAATGTCCTCCCAGTTTTTAGAAAGGGACAGCCCAAAATAATAAGGGTTTCGGCATCTTCTTCCATGTCCAAAATCAGAAAATCTGCTGGAAAAATGAGCTTATCAACTTTGACTAAAACATCCTCAATTATGCCTCTGGGCTATGTTATGGACCTGTCCGCCATCTGCAAAGATACAGTGGTTGGGTTAATTACCCCCAACCCAATATGTTTAGCAACATAAGAAGGCATTACATTAGTACTGGACCCTAAATCACATAAAGCTTTTTCAAAGTAAGTGGTTCCAATAGTGCAGGGTATAGTAAAACACCATGAATCCTTTAGCTTAGGTGGTAGTGTTCAGTTCATTTTTACACATGATTTATCATGTTATTCACCTAATATTTTGAGTTTTCATAGGTTTTACCTTGGTTAGAATGAAAATGAGCTAAAAGTGCATTATTGGTTTTAAATTCTGATTTTGTTCATTTTTGTAGGTCAACTTCTTGGCCTGCTCTGGTGCTCGGATGAGGTGAAGATCTTCATTAAACGTGTTCCAATGGATGTTACTACAACATATCCAAATTTGAGCTCCATTGGACAAGTATAGCCTATCCAACTGATCCTACATGTTACAGCAACTCTAGAGATTTGTCTTGGGTTAGTTTTTACCTCCATAGTGTCATCTTGATTCTTCTTGTTACCATACCATTTGGTAATAAGAAATTACTTCGGTTGAGAACAATTTTCTGAAACAAAGAGCATCTTTGTGAAGACAAGAACAAAAGAACCCCATCAAGGCAAGGAGACAATGCCAAAGGCTTTAACAAAAGGTGGAGTTTTATATTAAAAGATGATCTGAAAGCAAGGAGAAAATGATGGGCAAATGAGAATGAATGTGCAATCTGCAATTCATTCATTCATTATTCAACTTTGTAGAGATTTTTGGAGCTTGGAGAGCTAGAGAGCTAGAGGAGGAAGACAAGGGCAGCCAAGCAAGAAGTGAAGAAGATTTCCACCATTTTCACAAAATCTGTAAACTCTATCTAGTTTTGTTTTGAGTTTGTGTTTGAAATAAGTATGAGCAACTAAACTCCATAGCTAGGGCTTAGGTTGAAGCCCTAAACATGAATACCTTATTTTTTTGATGCTTGAGTGTATGAATATCTAGATATTGTTGATGAATTCCCATTCACTAAAATAATCTATCCTTGATGTATGTTTTCCTTTGATTGATCACTTTTGAAAGCATGCTTCTTGAGGTTGTTGGGATTATGTGTATCTTCATGTTTCCCTAAGAAATAAATGGATGAAGTAAGAATCATCCATGTGAATTAGTTTCTTGAATACCTAATGTAAACATCATGCTATTAGGGTTCTTGTGATGTTCATATTCTCTTTGAACTTAATGGGTTTTTCTTGTAATTGAATTGAAGTACTAAGCACACCTAAATTTGGTTATAGGGAAGGCACAAGTATTGTAGCACTAGCCCTGCACTCTACGTATATTAGAGAGAATCAATGCGTCTTGAGCCACTAGGTCCGGTCTTGATTGCGAACATCTTCATCAACACATTTAGAGTTCATCACTTGAGTGTCCATGAACATGGGTAGAATTGTTTAGGGTGGATTCCGAAACTCTAGTGTTTGTTACATTTTACTTTCACACTTTGATTTTCATTTATTCTATTCTTGTCAAATTTAGAGTTCATTCACATTCAAGTATTAGAAATAGGTCACTCAAATAGAATCAAACCCCCTTCCCAATGTGTGTGTGTGTGTGTGTTTGAACCGTTGTGTGTTTTCTTCACTGAATTTTGCTTGTTTCCGTAATTGTTTTTGACTTTTGGTATGGGGTGTGTTCTTCCATTTTCTGTATTGAATCCAACCGTGCAAAGAACTTGAAATTTGGGCAAACAGTTGGAAAGTTACAGGTCAAAAACTAGACAAAGGTCGAAACAGGAAAACGAACTTGACAAAAAGCGACCGGTCGCCAATGTTCAACGATAAGTCGCCAGCCAGACCGACCGGTCACCACTGTTCAACGACCGGTCGCCAGACACTGTTCACAGGTGATAAACAGGTGATACAGTGGTGATAAAAGGGTGATAGAAATTGCTGTTTGTGTTTTTCTTTGGTTTCTTGTTTTGTTTCATTCCTTTTACCTTTCTTTACTCATTTTTAGTTTCCAATTTGTTTTGTGTTTTTGTGTTGTGTTAAATTAGTGTTCTTTATGTACTCGAGTTAGAACTTATAGGAAGCCGACAGTTCTTTGTGGGATCGACCCCATACTTACATAATCTATACCTCAATAGATTCATGCACTTGCGGGTATTTTAATTGGATGTTTGCACATTAATTTGTGTCAGTTAACAAGTACAACAATTTTTGGCACCGTTGTCGGGGAACTGGCATGGCTGCTAATCTGTTTCGTTTGAGTATATTTTGAGTACTTAATTTTCTTTTTTGTTTATTGTTCGTTGTTTCATTTTTGTCTTATTGATTTGTTTTTGTTTCTTTTCTTACAGGAACAATTTGCATATGTTCCTTTCAGAGTTAGATATTTCACTTGATTACACATTAGAAGATATCTGAGCTCAAATTTTGAGAGAAAGGAGCATCCGACTAGTTGTATCCACTCCATTGCCTATATCATCCTCACCGTTTTCATCATCACCAAGCTCACCAAGGGACGAGTCACCTCCACCATAACCAATGGCGGCCGCAGCTGAAATTGTGGAAGTTACTATGCAAGAATATTCATCACCTCAAGCAGCTGGACAACCATCTTGCATAGTATATCCCGTGACCACCTTGAATAACTTTGAGTTGAGATCAGACATGATACATCTATTACCTAAATTCTTTGGGAATCTCAGAGACAATCCTAACATGCATATCAAAGATTTCGAGGAAGTACGTTCCACAATAAAGATCGATGGCATGAATGATGAAGAAATAAGAATGAGACTTTTCTCGTTCAGTTTGAAGGACACAGCAAAAGAATGGCTTCATTCCCTGCCACCTAATTCCATCACAACTTGGACGGATCTTGCTGCACAATTCTTGCAAAATTTCTTCCCAACACAAAAGACAAATGAAATTCGAAGCCAGATTACAAGAATTCTGCAAAGGGAGGGAGAAAGCTTCCATGAGTATTGGAACCGTTACAAGAGACTTCTGATTTCTTGTCCGCATCATAACATACAAGCATGGCTCCTAACGCAAAATTTCTATGAAGGACTTTTTGAGTAAGATCGAATGAATGTGAATGCAACTGCAGGAGAAACTATAATGATCAAGACTCCCACACAAGTGTGAGCGATATTTGATCTTGTTGCTACAAATGCTCGCCAATTCAACTTCAGGCAAAATCCATCTAGAAGAGGTGGATCTTATGAGATAAGTGCTCTTTCTAATATGGAAGCTCAAATATCAAACCTAACTGATCTGGTAAAGAAGTTGACATCGGAACCATCCAAGGCTTGTGCATATTGCACCACAACAGATCATGCAATTGAAGCTTTCCCCTTGGTGATGGAGGAAGCAAATGCATTGGGCTCATTTCAGAAAAATCAATGTTCAAGAATGATCCCTTCTCACAAACATACAATCCGGGGTGGAGAAATCATCCAAATTTCAGGTGGAGCGACAATTCAAATGTTCAACAAGGGTCATCTCAACCATATCAAGGCCAACACAATACTCTCCCACCTCATGGTCAAGCCCTACATTACAATCCACCACCACCTAACCAACCAAGTTCAAGCCAATCTCACCAACAACCTATAGGACAATCTTTGGAAGAACTTGTTGCTTCTATGGCTAGAACCATAGATTCTATGGTTAGAACCACAGATACTTTCATGAAGGAGACAAAAAGCTACATGCAACGGAATGACACTCACATGCAGAAAACAGACAAGGCCATAGCCAATCTAGAAAATCATGTGGGACAAATTGCCACAGCTTTGAATCAAAGGGAAGCTGGGATGATGCCTAGCCAAACAGTGATACCAACCGAGCAAGAGCATGTTCAAGCAATTATCTTGAGAACTGGTAAGGTAATTGGTGAGGTTGATAATTCTAACAGTTTGATTCAAAATGATGATGAGATACAGGTTGAGCAAGTGATTGGGCATAATGAAAAGGATGAAATCAACATGGAGAAAGATAAACAAGCAGCTTCTTCATCTGAATGGATCCCAAAGCATGAAATTGCGAGAAGGGCAAGGAAGGAGAAGGTATGTCACGAACCTACTGATGAAGATATCTTACATGCTCCTTTCCCTCACAGGTTGATGAGTTCTAAGAAAAATCAACATTACAAGGACATATTGGAAATCTTCATTAAAGTGCAAGTCAACATTCCTCTCTTGGATGCAATTAAGCAAATTCCAAGGTATGCAAAGTTCTTGAAGGACCTTTGTACCAACAAGAGGAAATTCAGAGATCAGAAAACGATTGCACTAACGGAAGAGGTTTCTGCTGTTTTGCAAAGGAAGCTCCCTCCTAAGTTACAAGATCCAGGAAGTTTTACAATTCCTTGTATAATTGGTGATAAATTGTTTGAGAAAGCTTTAATTGATTTAGGTGCTTCAATTAATTTAATGCCTTATTCTGTTTGTGAAGCCCTCAAATTATGTGATCTTAAACCAACTTCTGTCAGCATTCAATTGGCGGATCGATTAGTGAGATATCCAAGAGGAATCTTGGAAGATGTACTAGTGAAAGTAAATTATCTCACCAGCTGACTTTTTGGTGTTAGAAATGGAAGAAGCCCCTATTCCGGGTGTGGATCTTTCATTAATTCTTGGCTGCCCTTTCATGGCCACTGCAGGTACTAAGATTGATGTTCAACAAGGAACATTGACAATTACAGTTCAAGGGGAAACGATAACATTCAAGGTATTTGATGCTTTGCAACTTCCTAATGATGAACATGAATGTTTTCGTATTGATACATTGGATCAAATTGTGCAAAATACTTTCAATAGAACTCATGGTACAGATTCATTAGAAAAGGTTTTGACACAAAATCCTCAAGTCACTGAAATTGATGACGACGAGTTACATGAGACTATGCAATTCCTTAATGCATGTCCAGTCGTGCCACGTAAGTATACTCCTAACTTTATACCTTTGCCAGTCAATACTGAAAAACTTGTTCCTTCTCTTGACAAGGCACCTGAGTTAGAGCTCAAACCATTGCCATCCCACCTGAAGTATGTTTATTTAGGTGGAACAGAGACATTGGCCGTGATTATAGCTAGCAATCTCAATGTGGAAAATGAAGAGAAGTTGATGCGAGTGTTAAGATAACACAAGGGAGCAATTGGTTGGAGTATTGCGGACATCAAGGAAATAAGCCCAACGGGATGCATGCACATAATTTTATTGGAAGATGATTCCAAACCCACCAAAGATGCTCAACACAGGTTAAATCCAATCATGACAGAGGTAGTCCGCAAAGAAATTGTGAAACTATTGGATGTGGGTATCATTTATCCTATTTCCGATAACAAGTGGGTAAGCCCGGTCCAAGTGGTTCCGAAAAAGTCAAGCATAACTATTGTGAGAAATGAGGAAAATGAACTTATTCCTTCTCGTGTTAAAACGGGATGGCGTGTTTGCATTGATTACAAAAAGTTAAATACCGTTACCCATAAGGATCATTTTCCATTGCCATTTATTGACCAAATGCTTGAACGACTTGCAGGTCACAGTTACTACTGTTTCTTGCATGGCTATTCAGGATACAACCAAATTGTCATAGCCCCTGAAGATCAACACAAGACGACATTCACATGTCCTTATGGCACCTTCGCCTACCGGCGTATGGCATTTGGATTATGCAATGCCCCGGCCATGTTCCAACGATGCATGATGAGTATTTTCTCCGATATGGAAGAAAAATTCATTGAAGTATTCATGGATGATTTTAGTGTGTTTGGTTCTTCATTTGATTCATGCCTTAACAACTTATCTTTAGTTTTACAAAGATGCCCAGAATGCAACTTAATTCTTAATTGGGAAAAGTGTCATTTCATGGTACAACAGGGAATTGTTTTAGGTCATGTGATTTCCAGTCAAGGCATTGAGTTGACAAAGCCAAAGTAGACGTGATAAGCGGTTTGCCACCTCCCACATCAGTAAAAGAGATATGATCCTTCTTAGGACATGCCGGGTTCTATAGAAGATTCATAAAAGATTTTTCTAAGATCTCTCGACCATTGTGTAGCTTGCTTGCTAAAGATGCAAATTTTGATTTTAATGATGAATGCTTGGCAGCTTTTCAAAAGCTCAAAACTCTTCTCACCACTGCACCTATCATTATTCCTCCTAATTGGAACTTACCTTTCGGATTAATGTGTGATGCATCTGATTTTGCAGTTGGAGCTGTATTGGGACAAAGAGTTGAGAAGAGATTGCATACCATATATTATGCAAGCCGTACCTTAATGATGCTCAATTGAACTATTCAACTACTGAGAAAGAGCTTTTAGCTGTAATTTTTGCTTTAGAGAAATTTCGTTCGTATTTGATAGGCTCTAAAGTAATTGTTTTTACTGATTATGCAGCTTTGAAATATCTCTTGGCAAAGAAGGATGCAAAACCAAGATTGATACGATGGGTTTTGTTGCTCCAAAGAGTTTGATATAGAAATCAGGGATAAGAAGGGATCGGAGAATGTGGTCCCTGACCACCTTAGCCGATTGATCACTAACTGCAATACTGATGAGAAACTTTTTGCATTACAAATTTCCGACCCATGGTATGCTGATATTATCAATTTTCTTGCCACATGAAATATACCCAAGGCCTTATCAAGAGGGAAAAAAGACAAGTTGTTGAAAACCGCCAAGCCCTATGTGTGGGATGATCCATATTTGTGGAAGTATTGCTCAGAATCCGTGATTAGGCGATGTGTTCCCGAAATTGAATTTCACTCTATACTCACATTCTGTCACTCGGACGCATGTGGTGGCCACTTTGGAGCCAAGAAGACGGCATTTAAAGTTTTGCGAAGTGGATTCTATTGGCCAAGCTTGTTCGAAGATGCCTCAAAATTCTGTCTGTCTTGCGATAGGTGTCAAAGGATGGGTAACATATCATCTTGAAATCAAATGCCTTTAAATCCAATTCTAATTGTTGAAATATTTTATGTGTGGGGAATAGATTTCATGGGACCATTTCCTTCATCTTTCGAAAATCTATTTATTTTCCTTGCGGTTGATTATGTTTCAAAATGGGTGGAAGCAATTCCAACCAAGACTAATGATTCTAAAGTTGTTCTTAGCTTTCTTCAAGACAATATCTTTTCTAGGTTTGGAACACCGGGGGCTGTCATTAGTGACGGGGGATCCCATTTTTGCAACTGATCATTTGAGGCCCTCCTCAAGAAGTATGACATAACTCACAAGGTGTCCACCCTGTATCATCCTCAAACTAGTGGACAAGTGGAGATTTCCAACAGGGAGGTAAAACATATACTAGAGAAAACCATTGGTCGTACTCGCAAGGATTGGTCTATGTGCCTCAATGATGCTCTATGGGCCTACAGAACCACCTACAAGACTCCGATAGGTATGTCTCCATTTTGTTTAGTTTTTGGTAAACCTTTGACTCTCGGTTCAAGCTCTTTCCAGGTAAGCTTTGATCCCTTTGAACTGGCCCATATGTTATCACTCATGTCTATCCTTATGGTGCAGTTGAGATCCGACACATTGGCAATGGAAAGGAATTCAAGGTTAATGGACATAGGTTGAAAATCTACCATGACAATGTTTTACATCAAGAAGGTGAAGTGCTCCACTTCATTGATGTACCTGCTGGGGTGCAAAACTGAGTTGAGAAGGTAAGTCTAAGAAAATCTGAAAAAATTAAAATTAAGATAAAAAATTAAAAAAATAATTTCAACGACCGGTCGCTCTCTTTGCATTTTTGAGAAATTCAACTCTGTCTAAAAATGACCAGTCACTCACACCCAGCGACCGGTCGCTCATCGCATTCTTGGGAAATTTGAATCTGTGTAAAAACGACCGGTCGTTTGGCTAAGGCTACCAGTCGCTCGTTTAAAAAAATAAAAAAATAAAAAAAAACCCTCAAACGACCAGTCGCACGCACCCAGCGACCAGTCGCTCTTCGCGTAACTTGAAATTTTACAATCTGCCTAAAAGCGACCGGTCGCCTCGTGCGGAATTTTTTTTCCCTCTTTTTCTTCTTCTTTTCTCTCATCTCTGTCCTCACTTATTTTATTATTTTTTTTCCAAAAACCCTCTCTCTCTTTTCCCCTTCGACTCCTCTCTTCTCCATCCCTCTAAATCCCTCACAACCCACCCATATCTTCACTCAATTCACACTTTTCTCCCTTGATTTTTCAAGTAGAATCCATTTTTGGCATCTATTCCCTGAAATTTCAAGTGTTTTCATCAATTCTAAGAGATTTTCAGTTATTTCAAATTTTTCTTGGTGTTTTCACTTTGATTTTCTTGTTCTAATTCCCTTTTCTAGTTGTTTTGTATCTAATTTGTTGTTAATCTTGTTTCTCTTTGATTTTGTTGTGGGTTTGAATTGTTGTTTCTCCGTTGGTGTGGATTTGCTCATATGGGTATGATTTCTCAATCTCTATCTCTTTTACATTGATAATTGTTGTTAATATTGTTGTTTATTGATGCATTTTGGCATTGTGATTTAATTGTGGCATTTTGAATGTTTGGGAATTGTGGCATATTTTTCTTGCTTTGTGCATTTTTTTTTCTTTTTTTTCCTTAGAAGTATAGAGCTACAAAGGGTACAAAAAAGGGTGCATCTTCCTCACGAAGTGCACCTCAATAGGAAGAGGCGCTTTTAACTGCCACTGTGGTTACGCTCGGTAACCTAGACCTCAATCCCTCAATCCAATCCAGTGGACTTATCCAAGTCCAACACCTTCTTAGGGATAGAAACCTCTTACCCTTAGCTCGTATTTACGGAAAATATAATGAGTCTATAGTGCAAGATTTTTATGCTGCTTTCCCTAGGGTGGAGCCTAGAGACAATGAAACTGTGCCCATTAAGGTTCGGGGCAAAACTGTTGACCTTTCCCCTTCCATTATCTCTGATGTTCTTAACATACCTGAGGGGGATACTGATGAGTGGAACCGCTATTTGGGTAGAGATTTTGATTTGCAAAGCGCAGCTGAAAGACTTTTCTATGCTCACCCTGCTGCCTTTACGTCCCAAACCAAAAAGATTGTCCTCATTCAGGGCAAGTTGACACCCTACTTCGCCATTCTGTGGAGCTTTGTGCACCACAACATCTACCCATCCGGCCAACGGTCGGAACTTCCTACTGTAGGGGTCAAGATCCTGAAAATTTTGCATGAGGGAACTTTTTCCCTACCCATAGAGGACATTATTTTTGAACGTCTAAAGGCTTGTGCACGTAAGAAAAGAATTATTTATTATCCTTGCCTTGTCAGCATGATTTGCACACACTCTATGCACACACTCTGGTGTTCGGGCTCGCCCCAATGATATAATTGCTGAGCCCATCGGTCCTATTTTGGACACTTATGTGTCCAAGAGTATTTCTCAGCGGCATGATGCTACCAGTGCCACCCTCCATGCCTCCACCGCAGCCGCGTATGCCGATATCATCCCAGCCATTCCCACCTGCTCCCAGTGTCGACACTTCTGCTTAGGACCCCAGTCTCCAAGCCATTTGGGACATGCAGATGCTCCAATACCAGCAGATGCAGCGGATGAGCACCTCCATTGATGCCATTTGGACTCACCTCTAGATGCCAGGTAAGCCCGAGAGCACTGCAGGAGATGATGATGATGATGTTTGTTCATTCCAACTTTTCTTTATGACATTGTTTGATCTTAAATCTTTATCATTTATAAACAGTGTTTCATATAAGTTTAGGAAGTGATTTTGATTCATAATTGCATAATCAGAAACTTGACTTGAATGCTTATTTCATTCCATAACATGTGATTACAAACACAAACTTGAAAATACGTACATAGATTTCTGAATCACATGTTTCTTTTCGCATTCTGAGCCACCTGAGTCATCATGCTAATTGCCTCTATTTGCTCTCACTTGTAGAACCTGCAATACCTCTACATGGTCATCATTTTTCTTTTGCAGTGTTTCTCCATGCTGGTAGGCACAGTAGAGTCGCCAATGCATGTCCACCACTTGAGCCTTCAAGGACGCCACTTCCTCAGTCAGTGCTGCACACTCTCGAGTCCTTGCTAGTAAGCGCAGCCCTAAATTTGTAGTCGACGCCGTGTGGTGCATGGTCAAGGTGTGAGACTCATCTACTACAACTTTGTCCGACCTCTGAGCGATATGTTGATGATCCACCAGTGTGAGCCTACTCAAAACCATACCTCCCAGCAGTACTTCTCTGTTCAGTCTTGCCTCAGAGAAGGTTGAGGCAGTGCCATGATGGTAGGAGGAGTTTGGAAAGACAGGGTTCGGAGGAGTGTTTATCTGGGCCGACTGTGGCGCAAGGGATAACTCCAGATTGAGATCATTGATCTGAGTGGATGAGGTTGCCATTGCTTTTCTTGGCTATGTAATGATCTTATCTGAGTTTTTAGGAAGAAATGCAGGGTACTCCTCAATTCAACCAAGAAGTGGTTTAAATAGACATCTACTGATAAGGGAGCCGACAACACTTCAGATATCCAAAGTGTTGTCCTACCGTTCGTGTCCATTTAAAGGGGAGCATTTCTACTTTCACTTTACTTTCTTTTCCTCCCTGTTTTCTGGTGCATTGTGTTTAGCATGTCCTTTCCAGTTGTTTTCTTTGTTTTGTTTTGTTTAAGTTTGGGAACGCTGCTTTCTTTGTCTTTTTCTTTTGCAACTTGATTATTTTATTTCCGAAAAAAAAACAAGGGAAGGGAAAAACAAAAAAACACACCAATAATACAATAGAAATCACTTCTTCACGGTGCTCGGTGTCTCGACCATAGGAGCTTTTGGTTTAGCCCTCTGGATGTCCTCTATAGGGTCTTCACGCACAGCCTCTTGGGGCTCATCACTTGAGCTCCCAAAGATCTGGTTGCTTGCGTTTACCCGGTCGGTCTAGGGCCTCCAGTTGCTTTCGCATGTCCTGAGAGTAAAAATCTACCATCTTTGATAGATTTTTTATTCTCTTCCCGCAATGCTTCAAGCTGATGTCGATTCACCTATATCGTCCTTGACCTCTCCCAGCTTTTTATAGTACTCTGACATTCCTCAACCAAACTCCACTCCGCTGCCAACTGAGCCTTCAGCACCTCCAACTCATGGGACTTCACCAATAGGTGATGACCCACACTTGCAACACATGCCGTACTCTGCACGCTCAGTGTCAGGGCATCACTCACGACCCGGTTGTCCTCCCTTGTCCCTAGCACACGTATCTCTCTGGGAGTCACTAAATTTCTTGCAACTCCCACGACGACATCGTCGTTCAAGAGTATTGAGTCATTGACAGTCACAGGTCCTCGTGAGGATGCAAAATAGGGCATCCAAACTGGTGCTGCTCCTTGACCAAATGTTTGCGTCAGTGGAGCTAGGTTGAGATCCAATGAAAATGGGAATGATGAGGCCATTTGATTTCTCACTTTCTTTTCTTCTTTCTTTTCTCTTTTGTGTGTTTCTAAGTTTGTGTGTTTTTCCCCCCCTCTTTCTCTTTCTTTTTTATAGACGTAGTTTTTGCTTAACCCTAGCCACTGCGCATCTGATTTTCGCACGCCCCCTACAGGTTATGCCCTTCTGTCACTGCACCCGTCCCCCAACTCCCTTAATTACATTTGCACCTTTCAATGCAGTCAGAAAAGTCATCACGTCTTTCCAAGAAGCCAATAATTCTGGATTGGGAATGTGCGAAGGGGCCTCTGCTTGTCGACACGTGTCTCACTTTGCATGCCCATGACTTACAGGAGCTGACATTAGGGCCCACATTTTTTCTTTTTTCTTTTTTCAGAATTCTCGCTCCTTGTGCCTCTGACAACGCTTCTTTATTTTTATTTTCTTCTCTTTTGGGCTTTCGTTTGGGTTGGGTTTTCAATTGGTTTGGGCGTTCCAATGGATTGGATTTCTGCTTGCATAAGACTGTTGTTAGGGCTTACTGTTTTATTTGGGTTGGTTTGATTTTGTTTTGTTTTGTTTTTGCAACCGAGTTGTAGTTTTAATTCTTGTTTGTTCTTTTATTTAATTGCTTTAATCCCTTTTATTTCTTGTTATAACGGTGTTGATGCCTAAATTCTTCAACATTGAGGACAATGTTTATTTCTAAGTTTGGGAAGGGATAACAAGTCTTTTTCGTTTCACTTAATTTCTTGCTTTCTTTTATTTTGTTTTCTTTTCAGTTTTGAGTCATTTTGTTTTCAAGTCACTTTCCGGACACATATGATGAGATTGTGATGAATGTTTAATGACTTGATTGAAAATGTAAAATATATATATATATATATATATATATATATATATATATATATATATATATATATCACTAAATGGCATTGTTCTAGCATGATATGTTTGAAACCCTCTATGCACTTGCCATTTGTTTCATAATTCTCCAGTTGAGGGACTTGCATGATCCAAAGAATTGTATCAAGCATGAATTAGACTTGTATAACCATATAATGTGAGCTTTGAGCTTTGTGCTTCAATTCATGAGTGTTATACACATATTCTTATTTTCTTGTCATCCGAGTTGTTGTTTGATCTCATTATTCATTGACTTGGTTGAGCACTTAAAAGACATTCATTCTTGTGCAATTTGATTACATGACATTTGAGAATTGATATTAAGGCCCTCTTTGGACCGTTTGTGCCTTTCAAGCTAACCATATGCATGCTTAAGCATGCTTTTCCATTGTAACCACTTTGAGCCTACATGTAAGCCTTTTCTTTCATTTAACCAATTATTATTCCTAGCCTTAGCCTAAAAAACAAGAATTTACCTTTCTAAGGAACTCATGAGCTTTAATTTGGATGTGTTTTTCATGCCAAGTTTGGGAAGGGATATTACATATCGAAAAAGAAAAAAAAGAACTTAACTCAATTGGTGAAAGAAAAGAGAAAAGTTGTGGTTAAGTGACAATGGATTCAAATTTCAATTCCAATTTTCTTCATTGGCCTCAAAAAATAAATTGATGGGTTTTCAAATAGAAGAAAGGAGTGTGAATCAAAATAAGTGGAGGTATAAGGCTTTGTGGTCTAATTGATCACGTAAAAAATATATATATAATCTTAAGCGTGATGATTCAAAGCCTTGAAATCAACTGTCTTATGCTCTTACATTGTGAGTTCCTTGGACTTTGTTGTATCCGTATCCTTCATTTCTCACTCACCTTACACCCTTAGCCCCATTACAACCTAGAGTAAAGACCTAAATTGATCCTAAATGTCATGTGGTTGAATTGCACACATTTTTCAACTTTTAAGTGTTTGGCATCCTTCTTGAGATCATAGTCATACATGTTTTTCATCCTTCTATTGTGAGTTAAGTCCCTTATGGTTTAACTCTATTCTCATATTTATTATTGAGTGATGCATTATAACCCCCTTCCGAGTGATTCATTTGTGAGAGGACAACGTTGGTGAGATTTGAAGTTACATTTGTGCTTGCCATGATTTTCGAAGTTGTGTGAAAACTGAAATTGGAGAATGAGTTGAATTTGGCCATCACACTACTACACTTTGAGCATGTTGTGTTTTTAACTTTGCTGCCTTGTGAATGATGTCTAAACTGAGCTTTTCTTGTGAAAACTTTTAAGTCGTTTGCATGAGTCGCTCTCTCTTTGGAAAGTGTTCGGAAAGATTTGTTTCAAGTCCTGTTTTAGTTTCTGTTTTGCTCGAGGACTAGCAAAAGATAAGTTCGGGAAGTTTGTTCGGTTCATTTTTTACACACGATTTATCATGTTATTCACCTAATATTTTGAGTTAGTTCTTGACATTTTATAGCTTTTTACTTCCTTTTTGTGTTTTCATAGGTTTTACCTTGGTTAGAATGAAAATGAGCTAAAAGTGCATTATTGGTTATAAATTCTGATTTTGTTCATTTTCGTAGGTCAACTTCTTGGATCAGCATGCTCTGGTGCTCGAATGAGGTGAAGATCTTCATGAAACTTGTTCCAATGGATGTTAACTACAACATATCCATATTTGAGCTCCATTGGATAAGTATAGCCTATCCAACTGATCCCACATGCTACAACAGCTCTAGAGATTTGTCTTGGGCCAATTTTTACCTCCATAGTGTCATCTTGATTCTTCTTGTTACCATACTATTTGGTAACAAGAAATTACTTTGGTTGAGAGCAAATTTCTGAAACAAAGAGCATTTTTATGAAGACAAGAACAAAAGAACCCCATCATGGCAAGGAGACAAGGCCAAAGGCTTTAACAAAAGGTGGAGTTTTATATTAAAAGATGAGCTGGAAAGCAAGGAGAAAATGATGGGCAAAAGAGAATGAATGTGCAATCTGCAATTCATTCATTCATTATTCAACTTTGCAAAGATTTTTGGAGCTTGGAGAGCTAGAGAGCTAGAGGAGGAAGACAAGGGCAGCCAAGCAAGAAGTGAAGAAGATTTCCACCATTGAAGATCTTGAGCTTCCACTATTTTCACAAAATCTGTAAACTCTATCTAGTTTTGTTTTGAGTTTGTGTTTGAAATAAATATGAGCAACTAAACTCCATAGCTAGGGCTTAGGTTGAAGCCCTAAACATGAATACCTTATTGTTTTGATGCTTGAGTGTATGAATTTCTAGATATTGTTGATGAATTCCCATTCACTAAAATAATCTGTCCTTGATGTATGTTTTCCTTTGATTGATCACTTTTGAAAGCATGCTTCTTGAGGTTGTTGGGATTATGTGTATCTTCATGTTTTCCTAAGCAATAAATGGATGAAGTAAGAATCATCCATGTGAATTGGTTTCTTGAATACCTACTGTAAACATCATGCTATTAAGGTTCTTGTGATGTTCATATTCTCTTTGAACTTAATGGGTTTTTCTTGTAATTGAATCGAAGTACTAAGCACACCTAGATTTGGTTATAGGGAAGGCACAAGTATTGTAGCACTAGCCTTGCACTCTACGTATATTAGAGAGAATCAATGCGTCTTGAGCCACTCAAATCAATGCATCTTGGAGTTCATCACTTGAGTGTCCATGAACATGGGTAGAATTGTTCAGGGTGGATTCCGAAACCCTAGTGTTTGTTACATTTTACTTTCACACTTTGATTTTCATTCATTAAATTAGTGTTCTGTACGTACTCAAGTTAGAACTTATAGGAAGCCGATAGTTCTTCGTGGGATTGACCCCGTATTTACATAATCTATACCTCAATAGATTCGTGCACTTGCGGGTATTTTTAATTGGATGTTTGCACATTAATTTGTGTCAGTTAACAAGTACAACAGTTACCTTCCTCTGCAAAATAGCACTGCATTCTTCGAATAATTTCACTACCTCATGTTCGCCCAATTTCCTCTTCTTTGATATAATGTCCTTCATGAATTTGGCATAACTTGACATTTGCTCCAAAGCATCGTCTAAAGGAATATTTATTTGTAATTTCTTGAAGATATCAAGAAACTTTGAGAATTGTGCATCTACTTTGTTTTTTCGAAGACGTTGTGGGAACGGAATTTGTGGTACATATGGCTTCATAGGGGCAGCAGGTTGCTGCAATTTCTCTACAGTAGCAGGTTCAATTTCTGCATAAATTTCAGTAGGTTGTGCAGCGGTTCCAGCGGTGGTAGATGTCGACGGCGGCAGGCTAGCAATTTCTGATTTCTCTGCAGTTTGCTGCTGGTTATTCTTTTCTTCATCCAAGTCTACTGCTGTTTTTATTGGCCTCCTATTCGAAAGAGTTATCGCCTTCGCATGTTCTTGGTTTTTCAGATTAATCTCAATTTGGCTTGGCAAAGCCCCATTTACTCTTCCTGTCAATACATTAGCTAGTTGGCCCATCTGCACCTCCAAATTTCGGATAGAGGCAGCTTGGTTTTAAAGGGTCGTCTCAGTTTTGCTCATAAATTGATTCGTATTGACGGAGAGTGTGTTGACGTTTTCAGAAAGTTGAGTAATTATATCCTCCAATCCATGCTTCTTTTCTTGAGGTGTGAAATTAGGTGGAAGTCCCTGTACATTTTGGTTATTTCTCCATGAAAAATTCGGATGGTTCTTCCATCCCAGGTTATAAGTGTTGGAGTAAGGGTTATTCCGTTGTCGGTTAAAATCAGAGACATGGTTCACTTGTTTGGATGGTGATGTGAATGGACCAGCTCCACACTCATTGCCATGATGAGGTCCTGCACAAAATTCACAACTTAAATTAGTAGATTGAATAGATTAACATTTAAAATTCACAACTTGTATTGTTCAAACCATTGTGGAACGCTTGAACTTGCATCCAAATAGGTAGCGCATGATGTGGGCACTTCCTTAGCATATCCTTGTATCTGTCCCATGCTTCATAAAAGGCTCCACGTCATTATGAGCAAATGACATGATGTCATTCCTGAGTTTTGCAGTCTTTGCAATAGGAAAGAATTTAGCTAAAAATTCTTAGCCAAGTCATCCCATGTAGTAATTGAATTAGGTGGTTGAGAAGTCAACCATGACTTTTGAAGAATTGTAAGTTGTGAGTCTGATTTGTTTTATGCCTAGAGTGTTAATTGTGTATTCACTTAGTCCTAGAGAATGACAAGTGTAAGGCTACAAACATGTAAAGTCTGAAATAGCCAAGAGCTAGAATTAAGACAGATGGATGGCTGAGATTCACTGATGCTTGTGTGAATCCAGCTCATTTTCTTACATAGAGAATATACAAAAGTCTTGCTCACTGATTTCGTGAGTAAGCAGAGCAGTTATTCAAAACACATTCTTCATCTTTCTTCTTTTCTCTCTAACAGACCTCTACACAAAAACCCAGCTGAAATAGCAAAACACTAACATGGCCTCAGAGCCAGGTTGGATCAATTGAATCTGGGCGTTTTTCAAATCTGTGAAATCAAGCTAAATCGATGCTCACTCAAGCTCGTGGCGATCGATTGGAGCTCATTTGATATCTGAAACAAGTTGGTTGTGGTTATCTGAGATTAGCAATGTCTGGATCTGGAGGCTCAGAAGTAAGAACTCCGATCTTCTCTGGTGAGAACTATGAGTTCTGGAGAATCAAGATGATAACCATCTTCAAGTCACATGGGTTGTGGGCTCTGGTGGAGAAAGGAATTACGATTCCGGAATCGAAGAAGAAGAAGGCAGCTGAGGAAACATCTACAGAGGAAGATGATGAGAAGATGGCTGCGATTCTTATGAAGGATGCAAAAGCTCTGGGGATTATTCAGAACTCTGTCTCTGATCAGATCTTCCCTCGCATTGCTAATGCTGATTCAGCTAAAATGGCATGGAATCTGCTATATGGAGAATATCATGGTGGTGACCATGTCAGGTCAGTAAAGCTTCAAAATCTTAGACGTGAGTTTGAGTATACTAGGATGCATGAAAATGAATCTCTGTCTGTATACCTTACTCGTTTGAATGAGCTGATTAATCAAATGAAAACGTATGGTGAATCCCTATCTAATGAAAGGCTTGTTCAGAAGGTTCTAATTAGCTTAAATAAGGTTTATGATCCTATTTGTCTGGTGATTGAGAATACAAAGAGTCTGGAAACAGTAGATTTGCAGGAAGTCATTGCCATTCTCAAGAGTCAAGAGCAACGATTTGAGATGCATAATACTGATACCGTTGAGAAGGCATTTGCCTCCTTTTCTGTGAATTCCAAAAGCCAGAACAAGGGAGGATATCAATCTGGTCAGTCTAAGTCTTAGAAGAATTGGAATCCAAAAGGCAAACCGTGGGAATCAAACTCCAAGTCTCAACACATCAATTTTGCATAGAACTCATCATCAACAGTGGGTCAAGAAGGTTCAAAACCACAGTGTAAAGTGTGTTCTAAATTCCACTTTGGTGAATGCAGATACAAGGGAAAGCCTAAGTGTTACAATTGTGATAAATTTGGACATTTGGCTAGGGAGTGTATTGCAAGCAAGAATGTGCAGAAAGCAAATTGTGCAAATCAAATGGAAGTGACTGGAAATCTATTCTATGCCAACAGTACCATTGCTGCCACAAATGTTACTGGAGAATGGTATATAGATAGTGGGTGTAGCAACCACATGACTGGAAATGGGAGTGTGCTGACAGATATTAGAACAAATATGATAGGCAGGGTGCAAAGTGGAGGAAAGGTGTGCAGCATCTTTGAAGGACCTTCACTAGAGTGTCTTGTAATCAAAGTGGAGATGAAAAGGAATAGTTGTTATCCCTTGGCACTATTACCTAATGATCATATTGCACTAAAGGCAAGTGTATCTAATTCTACTTGGACATGGCACAAAAGGTTGGGCCATTTACATTTAAAAGGACTAAGTCAACTCAAAGAGAAGGAGATGGTGCATGGACTGCCATTCATGGAAAAGGTTGATGGAGTTTGTGATGGATGTCAGTTTGGAAAGCAACATCGAGAATGGTTTCCAAAGAACCAAGCATGGAGAGCAAGCAATCCTCTTGAGCTAGTTCATGTGGATTTGTGTGGACCTATGCAAAATGAATCCATTGCTGGAAACAGGTACTTCATGCTCCTTATAGATGATTTTTCAAGAATGGTCTGGGTCTACTTCCTCAGATACAAATCTGATGCACTGAATTGCTTTCGAAAATTCAAGTCAATGGTAGAATTGCAAAGTGGCTTTAAGGTGAAGTGTTTGAGAAGTGATAGAGGAGGAGAGTTCACATCTAGTGAATTCAACAAGCTATGTGAGGTTGAAGGGATCCAAAGACAACTCTCTATGGCCTATACTCCACAACAAAATGGAGTGGTGGAGAGGAAAAATAGGACTGTGGTGGAAATGGCAAAAGCAATGCTTCATGAGAAAGGGTTGCCTTACTATCTGTGGGCAGAAGCTGTACATACAACTGTCTACTTGCTAAATAGGTGCCCTACTAGAGCACTTGGAGATAAAACACCATTTGAGGCATATAGTGGGAGAAAACTAGGTCTGGCTCATCTCAAAATATTTGGCTGTTTGTGTTATGTACACATACCAAGTGAAGTAAGGCAGAAGTTAGATGCAAAAAGCACCAAGGGTATTTTTGTGGGATATGCAATCTGTGAAAAAGGTTATAGAGTGTATGATCCTGCTACTAAGAAGATTCTACTCTCAAGGGATGTTGTGTTTGATGAGAATGCAGCTTGGGATTGGAAACAAATGTCTGATAAACAAGGAAGTGTGATCAATCATGAAGAACAACCTGATCTGCCAAATGATTCATCACAAGTGACACCTTCTAGAAGTTATGATCACTTTCAATCCCCAAGAACAAGTGATATAAGCAGCAACATGAGAAATACTGAAGCTTATGATCACACTCCATTAAAATGGAGAAATCTGGATGATGTTCTAGCCCAATGCAATCTTTGCATTATGGAACCAGAAAAATTTGATGAAGCTGCTAAAGATGAGTCTTGGATGAAAGCAATGAAGGATGAATTGTCAATGATTGAGAGGAATTCAACATGGGAGCTGGTGGACAGACCAGCCGATAAACCTATAATTGGAGTTAAGTGGGTGTTCAAAACTAAGCTAAACCTTGATGGATCAGTACAAAAGAACAAGGCACGGCTGGTTGCCAAAGATTATGCTCAAAAACCAGGTGTTGACTACAATGAGACCTTTGCACCAGTGGCTAGACTTGATACAATCCGCACACTAGTTGCATTGGCAGCACAAAAGAATTGGAAATTGTATCAGCTAGATGTCAAATCTACTTTTCTAAATGGTGTCTTGGAAGAGGAGGTGTATGTAGATCAACCGGATGGTTTTGTGGTCAAGGGGAGTGAAGATAAGGTGTACAAGCTTCATAAAGCTCTCTATGGCCTAAAACAAGCACCAAGAGCTTGGTACGGTGAGATTGACACATACTTTGCTCAATGTGGATTTACCAAGAGTCAAAGTGAGGCCACTCTCTATACCAAAACCAGAGGAGAAGCAGAAATTCTAATAGTGTCCATTTATGTAGATGACATTGTTTATACAGGGAGTTCTCAGTCAATGTTAGAGGAGTTCAAGCAAGACATGATGGTGAAATATGAAATGACAGACTTGGGGCTCTTGCATCATTTCTTAGGAATGGGAGTCATTCAAACTCACACTAGCATTTTTCTTCACCAAAAGAAATATGCAGCATCTTTGTTGAGCAAGTTTGGCCTACATGAATGCAAACCTGTCTCTATACCTTTGGTTACAACTGAGAAGTTAAGCAAAGAAGATGGAAGTGGTCCAGCAAATGAAGAGCAATATAGGAAGATTGTGGGAAGCTTGCTATACCTCACGACTACAAGACCTGATATAATGTATGCATCTAGTCTACTTGCTAGATTTATGCATTGCCCTACTAATAAGCATTATGGGACTGCTAAAAGAGTTCTCAGGTGTATTCAGGGGACACTTGATTATGGGCTGGAGTATGTGAAAGGAAGGAATGCAATGTTAATTGGCTACTGTGACAGTGACTGGAGTGGCTCAGTGGATGACAGTAAGAGCACTTCAGGGTATGCTTTCTCTTTTGGCAGTGGTGTTTTTGCTTGGGCATCAGTCAAACAGAATTGTGTTGCTCTTTCTACGGCAGAGGCAGAATACATCAGTGCTTCAGAAGCAGCTGCACAGGCAATTTGGCTCAGATTTGTTTTGGAAGACTTTGGTGAATTTCAAGCTGAAGCTACACCACTACATTGTGACAACACAGCTGCTATTGCTATCACAAAGAACCCTGTGTTTCACCAGAAAATAAGCACATTGATCGAAGGTATCACTTCATCAAGGATGCCTTGCAAGAAGGAATCATTAACTTGATTTACTGTCCTACAAATGAGCAGCTGGCAGATATCTTCACAAAGTCATTGGCTAAAGATCGATTCTGCTATCTCAGAGACAAGCTTGGTGTGAAATCAGCTCAAAACTTAAAGGGGAGTGTAGAATTGTAAGTTGTGAGTCTGATTTGTTTTATGCCTAGAGTGTTAATTGTGTATTCACTTAGTCCTAGAGAATGACAAGTGTAAGGCTACAAACATGTAAAGTCTGAAATAGCCAAGAGCTAGAATTAAGACAGATGGATGGCTGAGATTCACTGATGCTTGTGTGAATCCAGCTCATTTTCTTACATAGAGAATATACAAAAGTCTTGCTCACTGATTTCGTGAGTAAGCAGAGCAGTTATTCAAAACACATTCTTCATCTTTCTTCTTTTCTCTCTAACAGACCTCTACACAAAAACCCAGCTGAAATAGCAAAACACTAACAACTTTGCCTTTTCCTTTAATGAGAAAGGACAAAGCCTTAAGCAAACAGCGTCGTTGGTAGCTCCATTGCGCTTAAATGTGTCACATATCTCCAAGAAATTAGAGATATGGCTATTAGGGTCTTCTTGAGGTAAACCACAAAAGAATGGAGGATTGATGAATCATTGAAATTATGGCTGGTCTGATTTCAAAATTATTGGCATCAATTATGTCACAAGGGTGTAGAATTCCCAAAGTGAGATTTTATATTCTCAATAGCCTAAAATGTGTTTGTTGTTCGTTGTTCATTTTTCTTTTTATTTTCTTTTGTGTTTCTAGTTTAGAAGGCATGAGCTGTCATATTTTTCCATTGCAGGTGGGATTGCAGTTTCCAGTATGGTAGCTTAGTTGAGGAGGTTGATGGACATACAGCTGTACTTTATAATAGGCTTCAGCTAGACTGGTTCTTAATGTAATCTCTAACTTAAATTCCTATTACTTCCGTCACCATGTTCATGGTTGCAGTTTCATATTCTGTCAAGTAATATGTAGTAGCAGACAATATTTACTAGAGTCTATGAGTAGATGGTTTCTTACAGGCTCCTCCTGAATTTTTTGTTTTTCTGGATGGGTGTGTTGGTAAAATTTAGGGTCTGTTTGGTTCATGGTTGGCTATTAAGTTTCAAAATCTATGTTACAATCTGAAAATTCTTATTGTGTTCAAAATTTTATCTTATTTGTTAAAATATGAAAACTTGTTTGGTATTAATTTTGAAAACGGTTTTCAGAATTTAAAACAACCTTTTCCATTTAAGAAACCTTCTCTTATTTTGAAATTTTTTGTTGCATTATCTTAAAAGGGTCCATTTTGTTTTACAAACTATTCTACCAAACACAAGTTTTGTTTTTAAAAAAATGGAAAGCAGTTTTTAAATTATTTACCAAAAGGGAGCTTCATTTTGGGAATTATGACTTTTGTTTCATGTTTTATTATGAATCTCCTTATTTCTTCAGACCAACATTGAGAAATGTTATGTCATAGAGGATGCGAGGTGCTTGACTAATGTGCTAGTTAGCAGTGTGCAGTTATAGTTTTGGTTCTCAAGAATTCTTTATATTACAGGTTAGTGTGGCCTCGTGACCTTTGTTATGTGTGCTATTGGCGTCGAAATGATATTACAGGTAATTTTCTCTCCTTGTTCCCTTGCTTGAAATTCTGGTTAATTGGTGTATATAAGTTTTCAATTGTTGTTTTTCATGGTGCAGTTGTGTTATTTCGTTCTAGGGAGCATGAGAACTGTGGTCCACAGCCAGGATATGTTCGGGCACATATTGAGAGTGAGTTCTGTACCTTCTTTTGAGGTCTTATATCATTGATCAAGGGATGAGAACTAGTTGTGATCTTTGTTCTTATTGTTTAATTTTTGTAGTTAGCCATCTCAGCAACATGTATACTGATTTTTCCAGGCGGGGGTTTCAACATTTCCCCTCTAAAACCTCGAAATGGGAGACCCAGAACTCAGGTGCAGCATCTGATGCAGATTGATCTGAAAGGATGGGGTGTGGGTTATGCCCCATCCTTTCAACAGCATTGTCTCCTTCAGGTGTTAAATAGTGTTGCTGGTAAGTTCGTTGTTGTAACTTCTTTGATATCACTTTCCTCATTGATTTCCATGCCCTGTCTAACTAGATACCCTTTGTTTATATTCCCATTCTGCTTTCATCTGAGACATGTTTTCTTTTGTTCTATGCTATATTGGGAGTTAAATGAACTTTTGGACAATACGTATTAAAGAAATGGTTTGACATGAATATGATATGAAACTCATTGTTCAATAGATCTATGAAATTTGAAAATTTTCCTCTACTACAGTCTACAGGTAGCAGTGGTTGAAAATATAAACTTGGTAGATAGTTTGGTCGGATCGTGTTGTGATTCTCCTCACTATGCTTGGTGCAATATTGTACTTATTTTTATTTATGGCAGTATTTGGTGTGTGTGTTTGTATATTTATGATTGTTTGTTTCTCCTTAATTATATTTTGATTGTGCTTTGAGACTATGGATTTCTGTTAGCACAGAAAATGGCTATGCTTGGTGCAATTTTGTACTTTTATTCTTTTATGGCAGGGCAGTATTTGGTGTGTGTTTGTATTTAGGATTGTTTATTTCTCCTTATTATATTTTGATTGTCTTTTGAGGCTCTATGGATTTCTGTTAGTACTTTTAAACTGCCCAATATTCTTCATCAAAGGACAATAGAAATCTTTCATTAAAGAAAAGAGAACAATAGAAATCTTCCTGCTTAAACTGCTTGGATGCAGCAAAAACAAATCATAAAAGGGTTGTAATGAGTAGGAATTCTGTTTTTCTTAAAGCTTGTTTCAATCTGAGTTGACAGTCCAGCAGAAAGTCATATCTTTCTTGTATAATTGAATCTTTGTGTATTTTTTATATATTTTTTTTTTACAGTACTACGTGAGTGGTTTTCCCAAACCGATGAAAGGAATGCTCCTCCAAGAATCCCTGTGATGGTCAATGTGTCCTCAGCTTCTGTTTCTTCACGAAAGGGGCAAAAGTTGCATGATTCTTCTATTAATTCTGCAAACAGAAATTCTGTGATGATGGATGACTACTCGGACGAGGATGAAGAATTTCAAATTGCTGAGGCTGAACAAGAGGTTTGATCCAAACTGGTGCTCTTATGCTTTCCTCTGTTCGAATTTAGGTTATTTTCTTATTAGAGTTATCATGATTTTCTTTATTACATTTTTCAGGCATACCAAAATGGCCTTGAGAACGATATGAAGAAGACAGGTAGACAATTACTTTTTCTGTTTCATTCTATTGGTCTAAGATCCTTCTTTGTGGATTTGAGTGTAACACCTTATCACAATGTTTCTCATGACGTGCAGCTGTAGAAGAAGAACCGGCCGATCAAATGGATTTATCCTGCTTTTCTGGTAATCTACGGCATGATGACCATGATAAGGCTCGTGATTGCTGGAAAGTTTCTGATGGGAGCAACTTCAGAATTCGTAGCAAGCATTTTTGTTATGATAAGACAAAGGTTCTTTTATTTTTCCCCAATCCTATGTAGTTTGTGATTTTTGGTGTAATGTCTCTGTTCCTTCTTGGATTGATTTGACAACATGTTTTAACTGATGTTGCATTTTGGTGTAATGTGGGGACCAAATCTAACGTATCATGGCCTAACCCATATGCCACAACTAAAAGACGTGGGATGTTCGAACTTCCCTCCCACTAGAGGAGTGCTGAACAAGGGAGACACAAATCGCTCATCTGATCCCATTATCATGAAGTGGAGGATGGGATGCGCAAAGCTAGGAAATTGGGTCTAGACCCAAAATCTCGGAGCTCTATAAAAACCCAACTAGACCTCCAGCAAAGGTACGAGAAATTTAGCCGAACACTAAGAGTACGTTGCACAAACACTGACTTGAGCGTTGGAGTGACTTTTGTAGGTACTCACCCCCTTTCCATCGTTCGATTTCGGGAACGTAATCCGGAGTTCTCTTTCAACCAAGGAAGCGTGCGGACTTCAATCAAGAACCTGTAGAGGTATTTCTTCTTGAAAGAAATCCTGCTCCAACAGTTGGCGCCGTTTGTGGGAATCTCGCAAAGTTGATCGTAAATATGACTGAACCTGCACAGGGAACTCCAAACACCTCCATCCCGGGGAATGCGATGTCCACTCCTCGACCTGGAAGCGCCAATGCCCAGGATGAGGAACCAAGCCTTGCTGTTATCCAATTGAGGGAAATCATGAAAGAATTGTGCGAAACAAGCACTACTACAAAAATGGAAAAAGACGACCAGAAAAAGACGACGGTATAAGATAAAACCGTCGTTGTATTTAAACAGACGACGGTATTAAAAAAACCCGTCGTGGATAAGTTCGTTACTATTGAATATTTTTAAAAGACGACGCATACAAATAAAAAAGCGTCGTTTTTAAAAAATGATTTCTTCAGAGATAAAATCTGACCAAAAAACAACGACAGCAGGTATGAATCCACCGACGTAGAAAATAAAAACGACAGTTCACCAAAAAACCTGCCGTGTTAACTCCTACCTAAACACGACCAACTGTTCTTAATCCGCGTCGTATAATATAATGGAATCCACGTCTGTATACTACGACGGTGCATTCTCTGTAAACCGCCGACTTATTATTTTGGAGTATACTACGACGGTACCTACAACACTACTGTCGTTTTTATTTACCACGTCCTAAGTTCAAATTACCGTCGTATTTGTTTAGTTTATACGTCTGCCTTCTCTGTAAACCGCCGTCTTATTTTTATAGCTTTTTAAAATTAATTAATTTTTCTTTTATTTTGGTAATATCTTTCTTAACACAAAACAAAATTTAATTCTCAATCCTCAACAACATTTTCATCTTAAAAGGCAAAATCTCTTCGTGTTAAATATTGATCAATATTTACACAATATATGTACACAAATTTGGCAAATACATCGTGGTTTCTTTTCTGCCTTCACCCTCAGCTTGTTCAACTGTTTCTTCCTCTCATATGCAAGCTGGGCCCTCTCCTTCCTCTTGTTCTCAAGCTCCTGCACAGCCACAGATGAATATCTAATAATTTCAGAAAATCAAAATCAACAAAGTATGAAAAGCTCACTCCTCGATTCCCATTTTCATCAAAATCAACTGTTTCTTCAAAACTCCTGTGTAGCAAGGGTGGAACCAGACTTAGAACCTGTTGTGGGTTGTGCCCTCGTATGCCTTCAAACGGGCAAGTGCGGCTGCAAACCCATGCAGGTTCTAAGGCTGGTTCCACCCTTGCTACACAGGAGGATGTAGCAAACCCAGGGGAAGTGAGGAATCATTCTGCAAACCCATTTGCTTTCAGAAAGACAATTTCTTGTGAGGGTTAGAAAACGCGTGAAAAAATGCTATTTAAACAAAATAACCGTAAATATCCACGTCGGTTATAATATAAATACCGACGTCATATTTGAATAATCAACATCATAACTACATCGGAAATCCAAAAGTCATTTGGCGCGTATTAAAAAGATAACTACATCGGAAATCCAAAAGTCATTTGGCGAGTATTAAAAAGAGAACAGAACCCAAAGTAACCACGTCAGTTTATTAAAATACACAGTCGTTGAATTTATAAGTACAACGTCAGTTTAGAGAAAAAAAGCGCCGTCATAACCACGTCGGAAATCCAAAAGTCATTTGGCGCGTATTAAAAAGAGAACGACGTCGTTTTCAGAACCGCAAAGTAACCACGTCGGTTTATTAAAATACACAGTCGTTGAAATTACAAGTACAACGTCAGTTTAGAGAAAAAAAGCGCCGTCATAACCACATCGGAATTCCAAAAGTCTTTCGGCAGTTGTGATTACCACGTCATTTATGAATTATCTACCGTCGTTATAACTAAATAATACGGCGGTTTTTCAATAACAACGTCGTTGTATTGAACTCTGGGAAAATATATAAACTTTTCGTCACCTAACCTAATATTTTACAGTTTTCTCTTCCCGATAAAGTATCGTAGTTTCCCTCTCATTTCCCAAATCACCATTTTCGTCACCTGACCTAGCATCATCGTCTGAATCATCGTCTTCATCTCCAAATCACCATTTTGGTCTTCGTCTTCGTCGGAAGGAAACATTTCTTTGCACGCCGGTGTTATTCAAGGTTTTTTCTCACTCTCTTCCCTTTTTTTACTTTTCATTTGCATGCCGTAGTTGTCTGGAAACAAGATTCTGTCAAATTGAAGAAATCTTTCACTGGTTTTGATTAAATACATAAGTAGATACTCTCACGACGCCAAAAGATGACAGTTCTGTCTTGTTTTCGACGATAGAATGGACACACCACGACGGCCGTAATGCAAACTGCACGACGATGGCTAAAAACCGTCATGGTGTGACAATTAATACGTCGGAAACAAGATAAAACCGTCGTCTAGTGAGAGAAGAACAATCGTTTTGTAATTTTAAACCACGTCGGTTATTGTTAATAACCGACGTAGTTTATGCACATTTACGTCATGAAATATATAAAACCGTCGTCTTATTTTCATTCATGATCTAAGAGACTGTTTAATAGGACGTCACTTTTTTAGTGTTACCGTCGTTGTTTTGTATTATTACGTCGTTTCTTTTTAATAACCGACGTTGTTTTCCTAGCAGATTAATCAAAAATGGTTTCGAAATCTCAAAACAAGGAAGCTGAAGCGTCAAAGGCCAAAGCAGGTTCAATGGCACAAGGGGATGAACCCAAAACAGGTTCAGTGGAAGTTGAAAAATCAACTCAAAGCAAACCCTCGAAGAGAATGAGATTTTCCTCAACCCCAGAGAAAGACTCGAGCACAGCCACATTTGTTGAGGAGCCAAAATCTGGCCGCGGTATCAGCACAATGAGCCGTGTTGTGAAGAGGAAAATTGAGAAGGTTAAGCCCGTGGTTGAGTTCAATAAAGATGGCAAACCACATGGCGAGGCTGCTGTTGAGATGCAGTCTTTCATTGGTGTTTTGGCACGCACCAGAGTCCCTCTTGTGGACAAGAAATGGAAACAATTACCCAAGGACGTGAAGGAGCAGATTTGGGAAGCTGTTCAAATGTCCTATGTTATTGGGGATAGTTACAAGAACTTGGTCTTGCAGTCTGCCGCCAAAAAATGGAAGGATTTCAAGAGAAACCCCTGCGCTTTATAAGGCAGTATATCCTTCCTTACGCACATGACAGAGAGAGGTTAAGAGAAACCCCTGCGCTTTATAAGTTCATAGAGAAATCGCAATGGGATGCCTTCGTAGCTTCAAGGTTAACCCCATATTTTGAGGCTAAGCATGCTGAGCAGAAGGAGAGGAGGGAGAAATTGGAGTACAACCATAGGTTGTCTAGAAAAGGGTATGTTGGTTTGACGGACCAATTGGTAGAAACCATGCCCGAAGGTCAAGAAATCGATCGAGCTGTTCTGTGGAAGAAAGCAAGAGAAGATAAAACAGGAAACATCCCTGATCCAAAGGCTGCAGAGAAGGCAAAACTAATCGTAAGTCTCACTAACTCTGTTCTAAATTTGAAAAACAGAGTGTTTTATTTTGGTATAGACGTCGTTCATCTTTACATAAGCGACGTTATAAAGTGAACACCACGACGGGCTTAATTTACGGACGTTTAAAAATGAATAGGACGTCGGTTTTTGAATAAAGTAGACGTCTAGATAGAATTAATACGACGGATTAAATTATTCTATGAACTGCATTTTTGTTTTAAGTTTACTCACGCACACACTCTCCCTCTCTCTGTCTATTTCACTGAAATTTGTGGTGCACAATTTCTGGAAAAGAATGCATATTTCAATTGAGTTTTTCACTTCTTCATTAAAACTTATGACGGTTTTATCTTATCTAGACGTTAGAATGCTTATACAACGACGGTAATTTTGTGCAGCCGTATGGAATTGGACATCTACGTCTGTTTGTTTAATAATCCGTCGTCTTACTTTGAATACTACGACGGTCTTTGATTTATGTCTTAATCTGTTTTATTTTGAATATACGACGTATTTTTATATACCGACGTTGTAAAGTATAAACAACGACGGTATTTATATACAGACATTTTAAATTAATACCACGTCAGTCATTTAAGAAAAACCGTCGTTGTTTATAATTTACAACGTCGGTATATGTATCTGTCATACACCCTGCTCAGGTTCTAACAATCTCTCTTTCTCTCTTTTAGGATGATTTGCAAAAGCAAGTCTCCGAAGGCACTCTGACTGTCTCCGGGAGCAATGATATCTTGACTCTGGCTTTGGGAACCCCCGAGCATGGTGGGAGAGTCAGAGGAGCTGGTGCTGGCGTTACCTCAACTCAGTTCTTCAATTTGCCGAAACAGCAGAGAGTGAAATTTGGTGACAAATTGAAGGAAAGTGTGAGGGAGGCAGTCAGAGAAGAGACCTTGAGGATTGAGGCGAAGTCAAGGGAAACTATAATGGAAGCAGTCAGAGCAGAGAGGGAGGCTATGTTGGCATATATCCGTCAACTAGTTCCTAATTTTGATCCCAGCCAGATGCTCCAAACCCCAATTTCTCCAAGGACTCCAATTCCTCCAATTATTTTACCCCCTCAAGATCAAAGCCCAAAAAATCCAATGTCTGATAAGGCAAGCTGCTTTGGGGCCACTAATATCAGACCCCTAGCTTTGGAATTAGAAGATCCGAAGCCTGAAGCTGATACTGCTGCAAAAGAGAAAGAGGACACGGTAAAATCTCTGCTATTTTCTATTTCTGCTTTTTAAATTTTAAAAAGACGTCGCTCCTTTAAATAGCCGACGTTAAAATTTAAAATAACGACGGTATATACGTCTGTTTCTTACAAGACACGTCGTGTTTCGTTAAATACCACGACGCTTTTATAAACCGTCGTCTATTTCATGATTTCATTAACTGTATTTATATTAGACGACCTTTCTATAGTATAGCGACGTTATAAATTCAATACGACGGTTATCTATTTACCGACGTGTATAACCTTTCCACCGTCAGTATTAACTAGAAACCGTCGTTTATATTATATACCACGTCTGTTTTTTGTGTTTAGTTAGAGTCGTTTATTTTAGTTCACACACAAACTAACTTATATTTCTTTATTAATTTCTTTAAACAGGATCTCTCAAAGCTAGACATGCCACCTCCTCTTTTAGCCTTATGCCAACATTTCTGGACCAAGTTGTTGCCTGGTAACGAGGCTCTAACAATTCACATGCCCAAGGAAGTGTTTGGCTTTGAGCATGATACCTTCCTCTTCACTGAAGATGTTTTGCAGTTTGGTTCCATGGTTGAGATAGGAACCACAGTGATATCAGTATACATGAGGTAATTCTCCCTAATCCCATTTTGTTTTACATTTTCCTTTCTTTTAAATTAAAATCTCATTTAATTGACTTTCATATATTTAGGTTCCTATTTGACTATTTAAAAATGGCAAATATTGTAAACCTTGTTGGCCTCGTGGACCCTGGGCTAGTGAGCTCTGGAGCTGGATCAATATCAGACCGAATAAAAAAACCTGTCAAACCGCCTGAATACAGCAGATGGGAATCAATTTTTCTTGGTCCCTTATAATCCAGGGTTAGTACCATTTAAAGTATTTTCCTGAGCTTCTAATACTTTTCTTTCTAATATGAATCATTATGTGCAGGGGTCATTGGGTGATGGTAATTGTGAGACCATTAACGGAGACTGCCTATTACATGAATTCACTGCCAAAACGCTTGGTTGACGACGAACTGAAAAATATAGTGAATACGTAAGTTGATTTCTTCTGATTTAAGATTTTTCCTATAAAGTATTTAAATAAACGACGGTTTTTAATAATACCGACGTTATTATAAAATATAACGATGGGAAGATATTAACGACGTTTTAATTTAACTACCACGTCAGTATTTTCTTAAAAACGTCGTTTTAATTTAACTACCATGTCGTTTGCGTTTTATTTAAGAACGTTTTAATTTTTTCTGCTCAATTTTTTGTCATACGACGTTTTTTACTCTTACCGACGTTAACGTTACACAACGACGGTTAGGTTTTACCGCCGTTTTAAACAAAATATAACGTCTTGGTTTAAAAAACTCTGTCGTTTGTCATTAACACCCATTGTTTTCTTGTAACAGGTCAATTAAAATGTTTAACATTCATATAAATAAAAATTCACGTAAACAGCAGGCCATTTGGAATAATCTACACGGCACTCCTGAACAACCAACAAGTGTAGAGTGTGGCTATTACGTGATGCGATTCATGAGAGATATAATTCATGATCCAGACCTAGATTTCGAGAAGAAGGTAAAAGGCAAAATTTTAGATATACTTTCTTTATTTTACTACGTCATATTTTTGTTTAAAACCGTCGTTTGTATCCTTATAACACGTCGGGTTTTTGGTTTATTTTGCAGTTTGACGAAGTTAGGCATGAATGGGCAGAATTCGTGAACAAGCAATTACCGAAGGATAATTGATGTAGATAAATATTTATGAACAATGTTCAGGTTTAATTTAGTTTATTTAAAATGTACATAAATATTTTGTTGTAATCAAGTGAACAAAAATCAAAAAATTTAAATTTTGTTTTAAAACTTGTTTAGTTCCCAAACACCGACGTCTGATTCTAATTTACACGTCTCATACGTGTACACAATGGTCGTCTTGCAGTAAATGGAAATATAACATTGACGGTAATTCTTAAAAACGACGTGTAATAGTCATAAAAACGATGGTTTATAATTAATTCATCCTGTATAAATGAATTTGTACTCATATACTACGTCCGTTAGTATAACCTTATCGACGTCTAAATATTATACAAAGGCGAATATTCCTAAATATCCGCCTTTGTATATTTAAACAACGTCAGTTATATACACCAAAATGACGTGTAATAAACATAACAACGACGGTTTATAATTAATTCATCCTGTATAAAAGAATATGAATTCATATACTACGTCGGTTAGTATAACCTTATCGACGTCGTAATACTATACAAAGGCGGATATTCTTAAATATTTGCCTTTATATATATAAACAACGTCAGTTATATACACTAAAATGACGTGTAATAGTAATAACAACGACGGTTTATAATTAATTCATCCTGTATAAATGAATTTGTATTCATATACTACGTCGGTTAGTATAACCTTATCGACGTTGTAATACTATACAAAGGCGGATATTCTTAAATATCCGCCTTTATATATTTAAACAACGTCCGTTATATACACTAAAATGACGTGTAATAGTCATAACAACGACGGTTTATAATTAATTCATCCTGTGTATATTCTTAAATATAGTTTCAACGTCGGTTTTATTATGTTTAAAGTCGTTGTAAAGGGATACAACGTCGGCTAGGTCATTTTTAATTTAATTTTTATTGACTTTTATATTTTATTTAAATCCATATTAAATTCATAACTATATCCAAAAATTATACTGAAAACTACCAAGCATTGGAATATTGTCTCTATCCTAAAGCTTTAAAAAATATAATTTTGGAAATATTTTTTTATTGTATTTAATTACTAATATTAATAATATATACAAAACAAAATCCGAAAAATATACCGGCAAATTCTATGCACTGATTGAGACAATATCTTGCCCGTTAAGGCCTGAAAAATGTAATTTTAGTTTTCAAAGTTCAAATGATAACAAAATTCAAACAAATTTAGAGACAAAGCATGGTACTCCTTATACTTTACATAACATAACCCTAAGGTTTATGTGATCCATTGGTGCCCATAAATTCAAAATTATGAAATCCATATTTTAGCCTACTATTGTAGAAGGCAATGTTGTAAGGAATCCATAGCAATTTTCGGTTCATTTTTCTCGTACTTGTGTATTTTTTAAAAATTATTTTAAAATTTAGGGTTTAGGGTTTAGGGTTTTTTGAAACGACGCCGGTTTTCTCCCGCTGTTTTTGGTCAACTACATTAACAAAGACTAATTGAATTCGGTTGACAACGTCGGTTATAAAATAGCGACGTCCTTAGTGTTTACAACGTCGGGATTTTATAACAACCGCCGTTGTAAGTAATTATTAGACGTCAGTGTAAGTGTTGACCGTCATGGTTGAAAAACGCGGTACTTAAAATTTTTTTACCGCGGCCTAAAATTTTCAGAATTTCCCTTTAACCCTCAAATAGTTCATTCTCTCTCTTCAACATAAATTTGTCTGAAAGTTTTCGTTCTCCCAGCTCTCTCTCAATATCCATGTAAGTACAACTCTAGTCCCTTTAATCCTAATTCTCTCAGCTCTCTCTCAAGCTTTTGTTATATTCTCTCAGCTCTCTCTCAAAGCATTGGGTACGTAGATTCTCCAAGATCTCTCTCAAAGCATTTGGTACGTAGATTCTCCAAGATCTCTCATTGGGTACGTAGATTCTCCAAGCTCTCTCTCAAAGCATTGGGTACGTAGATTCTCCAAGCTCTCTTTGAAGCAGTTGTTATATTCTCGCAGCTCTCTCTCAATATCCATGTAAGTACAACCCTAATCTCTTCTTAAATCCACAAATGTTTTGATGTTTGCAATCTTGTAATAATTGCTCTCTGTTTGGGTTATTTTATGTTTGTTTGGCCATGGGTTCTTGGAAAAGGAATGGGGATGGGAGATTTAAGCTGTTTTTTTTTTAACTACGACGACGGTTGAAGGATCAAACCGTCGTCCAAATGTTTATTGTACGTCGGTTGTTCATTTACTCCCGTCGTCTGCGTTTTAAGCCGCAACTGGTAGCCTAAAGACGACTGTTTCTCCATTAAACGTCGTCTTTAGGCTACCAGAACACTGTTCAAATTTCTGGGTTTGGGTATCTTAATGACGACGGTGACTATAGATGCCGTTGTCGGAATGTATATTAAACGACGATTATTTTTATAAACCGTCGTCTTTTCTATGTTTTATATTTAATTTTCATTTTGTTCTCTGCTATTTGAATGAGGTAGTGTTTCATTGCTGGTCTTTCCACTTTAATATATATATATTTATATGAATTTGATAGAGTGTGAGATGGATAAGTCATGGATGCATGCGGATAGAAGATCGAAGGCATATGAGTTAGGGGTGGATGGATTTTTGAATTTTGCGTTAGAAAATCTTGGAAATACAACTGAGATTCGTTGTCCATGTGTTAAATGTGGGAATATTCGATTGTTTGGGGTTGGAATTATAAGGGAACACTTATACTTTAATGGAATTGACCAAAGCTATAAGATTTGGAGATGGCACGGAGAACCTTGGGAATGGACTACCAATGCTAGTAGAAATATGGAAGAAGATGAGCAAAGTAGGTTCAGTTTTGTTTCTGAAGAATTAGGGATGGATGATAATGATTTTGGCAATATTGGATCTGATCCTTATGAGTTTGCCAATGTGATTGGGGATGGCGATGAACCCTTGTACCCTGGTTGCAGTAAGTACACGAAGTTGTCGGCTTTGGTGAAGTTATATAATTTGAAAGCAAAACATGGGATGAGTGATGTTTGCTTTACAGAATTATTGATACTTCAAGGAGAATTTCTTCCAGAAGGAAATACACTACCTTCCTCTATGTACGAGGCAAAAAAGACTTTGTCTGCTTTAGGGATGAGTTATGAGAAAATCCACGCATGTTCCAATGACTGCATTTTGTATCGGAAGGAGTATGAGAATGCAACTAATTGTCCTACTTGTGGTATCTCAAGGTGGAAGGAAACCAAGGATGGGTTCTTGAAAGAGGGTGTGGCAGCGAAGGTGGTGTGGTATTTTCCTCCAATTCCAAGGTTTAAAAGGATGTTTCAATCACATAAGACAGCTAAGAGTTTGACTTGGCATGCTGCAAGAAAATCAGTTGACGGTTATATGTCTCATCCAGCGGATTCCCCGTCTTGGAAACTTGTTGATGAAAAATGGCCCGACTTTGGTAATGAGCCAAGAAACTTGAGATTGGCTATCTCATCTGATGGATTCAATCCCCATAGTTCTTTAAGTAGCAGATACAGTTGTTGGCCAGTTATGTTAGTTACATATAATCTCCCACCATGGCTATGCATGAAGCGGAAGTTCATGATGTTGACTATACTGATTTCCGGTCCTAAACAGCCCGGAAATGATATAGACGTCTACTTAGATCCTTTGATTGATGATTTGAAATCTCTGTGGGATGGGATTAGAGGAGTGTATGATGCCCACATAGGAGAATACTTTACACTCAGAGCTGCATTACTGTGGACAATTAATGATTTTCCCGCTTATGGAAACTTATCTGGTTGTGTTGTTAAAGGATATAAAGCTTGTCCAATATGCGGCGATGATACACCTAGTCACAGGTTGAAAAATGGCCACAAAATTTGTTACATTGGGCATAGAAAGTGGTTACCAATCAATCATCCATATAGGAGGCAACGTGCAGCTTTTAATGGGAAACCTGAATATGGCATGCCCCCCGAGCCATTAACAGGAGAAGAAGTGTTGCATATGGTTGAAGATATTAATTACATATGGGGCTCGAAAAATGGGGGAAGTGTTGGTGAGAATGATGGTGACAGAGTTTGTTGGAAGAAGAAATCAAAATTCTTTGATCTCGAGTATTGGAAATACCTCCCTGTGAGGCATGCCTTAGATGTTATGCACATTGAGAAGAATGTTTGCGATAGTATCATTGGTACATTGCTAGAGATCCCTGGAAAAAATAAAGATGGGATTGCTGCTCGGTTAGACTTATTGAACATGGGGGTAAAAATTGATTTGCAACCCGAGTATGGAGAAAGACGTACTCGCTTGCCTCCAGGGCCTTGGAATTTGTCAAGAGCAGAGAAGAGAGCGGTTTGCAATTCTTTTTATGGTATGAAGGTTCCTGAAGGTTATTCTTCAAATATAAAAAATCTTGTATCTTTAAAAGATTCAAGACTTCTTGGCCTTAAATCTCATGATTGTCATACCTTGATGCAACAATTGCTCCCTGTGGCAATTCGTTCTGTTTTGGAGAAGCCTGCAAGGTATGCAATAACTCGATTGTGCTTCTTCTTCAATGCTATATGTGCAAAGACGGTAGATGTTTCCAAGCTAGATAAGTTGGAAGAAGATGTAGTAGTTACTTTATGTTTGCTTGAGAAGTACTTTCCCCCTTCATTCTTTGATATCATGGTTCATCTAGTAGTACATCTTGTCAGAGAAGTTCGTCTATGTGGGCCAGTATATTTTAGATGGATGTATCCGTTTGAAAGATATATGAAAGTGCTAAAGGGGTATGTTCAGAATCGTACTCGTCCCGAAGGTTGCATTGCTGAGCGGTATATAGCTGAAGAAGCTGTAGAGTTTTGTACCGAGCATTTATCTGATGTTAGTACAGTTGGAGTGCCTTCAAGCCAGAATATGGGAGTTTCAAAGCCATTATCAGGTTGCACAGTGAGCTTAGTTGATATGGACTTGTTGAACCAGGCACATCTATATGTCTTGGAGAATATGGAGGAAGTCCTACCTTATATCGAGTACGTATGAGTTTAATTTTTCATATATATGTAGCCATTTTAAATATTATTACTCCTTATATTTATCTTATATATAAGGGACCGTAATGCGTGTTTTTTTCGTGTCAATTGTAGGGAACATATGATCCACATCAAGACCACTTATCCGAAATTTAGAAAGAGAACAAAGTGGCTACAAGATAAGCACAATAGCACTTTCATTCAATGGCTATGTGTTAAGGTATATATGTTATTGAATGACATATTCAACTTATTTTAATTTTCTTTCTTTTTATATATATGTTAGATTGAATTAATATATATGTTTAATTTGTAGGTTCAAAGTGAATTTAATGGGGAAGATTATAATGGCATATCAGAAAATTTGAGGTGGTTAGCAGCTGGTCCAAGCATGGTAGTGCCATCATATAGGAGCTATCTTATTAATGGTGTCAAATTTAGCACCAAGGCACAAGATGATGTGCGAACTGTCCAAAATAGTGGAGTTTATTTACTTGCACATACTATGCAAGTTGCTAGTGCCAAGGATAAAAACCCTATTGTCTCCAATATGGGTTTTTATGTGGTTATTCAAGAAATTTGGGATCTTGACTACCAAAAGTTTAGAATCCCAGTCTTGAGGTGTGATTGGATAGATAACACTTCGGGCCTTGTAGTCGACGAACTTGGATTTACCCTTGTAGATCTGAGTAAAATTGGACATAGGAATGACCAATTTGTTATGGCTTCTCAAGTCAAACAAGTATTTTATGTTGACGACCCAATGCATCGTGGTTGGTCGGTAGTGTTATCAATGCCTAATAGAGAATATAATGATGTTATTGGTGATGATGTGCTAGGTGATATTAGAATTGAGTGTGAGCCATTTTCTAGAGGGATACCAAATGTTGACACATTTGATGACCTAGTGGGTGAGTTTGGGAGTGAGAATATTAGAGATGGGTGTGAAGATATATGGATTGATTGATTGTTGTAATGTATGACATTAGTTATGCAGTCAATTGTATGACATTAATTCATAGCTCTGTATATCATTTTAATTCCGATCACATTTTCATTCTGCAAGCTTTGGGCACAACAAATCAAAAATTAAAAAATAATCGGTTAAAGCTGAAAATACGACGGTCAAGTTACAAAAATCGCAAAACGAGACGTCTTAAAAACAACCAACGTCGGGTTTTCACAACCGACGTGGAATGACAACGCAAAAATGAAATAAAAACCGCCATTTGAAAAAGAAAACACGTCGGTTAATTATAATTCATTTCAAAACGGTTAATATTGTTGTTTTTACGTCAGTTCAAGTAAATATATGCCATGTTATATGTTTTAGACGTCCGTTTTTTTATTTAGTGAACGTAGTATTTATTAACCACGGCGGTTTCTAAGTTTGACACGTCGGTTTTATTTGATTTAGAGATGTTGATAAAACTATTTACGTCGGTTTTATAGTTGTTTTTGACATTTAAAATTATTTAAACGTCTGTTTTTTACTAAACCCGTCGCCTATTATAGTCGAAAGGTCTCTTTTTATGCTTTTATTTATCAAATCAACGTCGGTTTTAGTTTTTTTATGACGTGTAATATATTAACCACGTCGTTTTTTTTTGTGTTCAAGCCGTCAAAATCATTTTCAACGTCTGTGGTGATATAAAGGGCCGTGGTTATTATTGTTTTTACGTCAGTTGAAGTAAATATATGTCATGTTATATGTTTTAGACGTCCGTTTTTTTGTTTAGTGAACGTAGTATTTATTAACCACGGCGGTTTCTAAGTTTGACACGTCGGTTTTGTTTGATTTAGAGACGTTGATAAAACTATTTACGTCGGTTTTATAGTTGTTTTTGACATTTAAAATTATTTAAACGTCTGTGTTTTACTACAACCGTCGTCTATTATAGTCAAAAGGTCTCTTTTTATGCTTTTATGTACCAAATCGACGTCGGTTTTAGTTTTTTTATGACGTGTAATATATTAACCACGTCGTTTGTTTTGTGTTCAAGCCGTCAAAATCATTTTCAACGTCTGTGGTGATAAAAAAAGTCGTGGTTATTGTTGTTTTTACGTCAGTTCAAGTAAATATATGCCATGTTATATGTTTTAGACGTCAGTTTTTTCATTTAGTGAACGTAGTATTTATTCACCACGACGGTTTCTAAGTTTTACACGTCGGTTTTGTTTTATTTAGAGACGTTGATAAGCATATTTACGTCGGTTTTGTAGTTGTTTTTGACATTTAACATTATTTAAACGTCTGTGTTTTACTACAACCGTCGTCTATTATAGTCGAAAGGTCTCTTTTTATGCTTTTATGTACCAAATCGACGTCGGTTTTAGTTTTTTTATGACGTGTAATATATTAACCACGTCGTTTGTTTTGTGTTCAAGCCGTCAAAATCATTTTCAACGTCTGTGGTGATAAAAAAAGTCGTGGTTATTGTTGTTTTTACGTCAGTTCAAGTAAATATATGCCATGTTATATGTTTTAGACGTCAGTTTTTTCATTTAGTGAACGTAGTATTTATTCACCACGACGGTTTCTAAGTTTTACACGTCGGTTTTGTTTTATTTAGAGACGTTGATAAGCATATTTACGTCGGTTTTGTAGTTGTTTTTGACATTTAACATTATTTAAACGTCTGTGTTTTACTAAAACCGTCGTCTATTATAGTCGAAAGGTCTCTTTTTAAGCTTTTATGTATGAAATCTACGTCGGTTTTAGTATTTTACTGACGTGTACTATATTAACCACGTCGGTTATTTGCCGTCGTTATTTCATGTATGAAAAGACGGCGGTCGATTTCTCGTCGGTTGTAAACCATGATACACGATGGTGGATTACCGTCGTCTATTTCATTTTTTGAAGTAGTGAAGAAAGGTAGCGGAGAAAGCTCTGGAGAAGGCGCAGAACACTACTTGCCCTGAGGGCTCAAAAGAGGGCATGAGGAAGCAGAGACATGAGATCTCTGAGGGAAACTCCTCCAGCAGCACACACTCGAGTGTCCGTGACAGGGCCACAGCAGAAGATCAAGACAAAGATCTCGACCTGCATAAAATGGCGAAAAGGGCGAAGGACACTGATTTGCGCATCCAGATCGAGAAGATTGTCAGAGGGTACAAGCCACAAACACCCGTTGAACTGGCTTTGGAGGTAGCGAAAGGAATCTGCAAATCACCATTCACGGAAGATATCCTGAAAGCCAAGAAGCCAGTTAAGTTCACCCAACCCAAGTTTAAGCTGTTCGAGGGCACGACTGATCCCATTAAACACATCTATCATTTCCAACAACAAATGGTGCTCGAAGGAGAAGATGAGGCGCTGTTATGTAAGTTGTTCCCCTCAAGCTTGTCGGGATCGACCCTGATTTGGTTTAGACAGCTGAAACCAAGGTCTATTGGCGATTTCACCCAACTCTGTGAAATGTTCATATCTCAATACATTTGCAATCAAAAAAGAAGAAAGGACGTCACGATCCTATTCAGCACGAAGCAAAGTACCGGAGAAAGCCTTAAAGACTACTTGAGGCGTTTTACGGAGGAAATGTCTACTCTTGAGGAATGTGATTCTCATACTGCTTCGTTGGCATTTCGTGAGGGGGTCATACCTAGAACAAAAATCCACAGGTCTTTAGTGAAGACCCCACCAGTGGATATGAGGGAAGTGATGGCCCGGGCGGATGGAATCATCAGACTAGAAGAAGAAGAGCTCACCTAGTCAAAATGCACCCCTTCCACCATTGCGACCCCAAAGCCTCCACCGGAACAAAAGGCGGAGACGAAGCGATATTCCTCAAGACAAGAATTTAACAATGGACCTAAGCAGAGTCGACCCTTCACCAGGCTCACAGTGAGTTTAGCCAAACTTTTTTACGAGAACAAGGGAAAAGGTATATTTCGAACACCACCTACGATCCGCGAATCTCCAGAAAAGCGCGACAGGAACAAGATGTGCGCCCATCATAACGACTTTGGACACACTACTGATGAGTGCCGAAGTCTCAGGTATCAGGTGGAGGCAATGCTGAGAAAGGGAATGTTATCCCAATACCGCGCTGATCCTGAGAATAGGGCAAGTGAAGAGGGTGGGTAAAAAACAATGACCGGAAATATCGCAAATGAAGAACTGCTGGAGATCAACACCATCCATGGTCGACTGAATCCCGTGGAAGGAAAAGATGCTCGATCTCGGTTTGAAAAAAGACGAGCTGAAAAGGTGAGATGCATAAAGATATGGAAGGAATTGAGTTCCCTCACAACGACGCATTAGTGGTGACCCTCCGCGTTGCCAATTCGATGGTAAAAAGAGTGATGATTGACGGGGGAAGTAGCGCAGACGTGTTATTCTGGAGCACCTTCAAAAGAATGAAGCTGGATGAAAATGAGATTCAACCAAACCCAACACTGATCTACGCATTTGAAGGGACGAAAGCGCAACCGATTGGAGACGTGACTCTGCCAGTCATTGCCGCAGGTAAGACCCTATTCGTTACTTTCGTAGTTGTGGATGCGCCAAGCGTGTATAATGCTATAATGGGAAGGAATTGGATTCATCGAATGGATGGAGAAGCATCGACACGTTGCCAAGTGATGAGGTGCATATCCGAGGATGGGAGAACCACAGTTGATATCAAGGGGGATCAAATTGAGGCCAGAAGATGCTACAGCATAGCATCTAATACTAAGGTTGCGACTTCGCAGTAGAGCGAGGATTATAGCAATTAATGGAGGACCCACCAAAACAAGAGGAGGAGGATAACTTAGAGCTTCCGACGATCGAACCACTCAAGGAAGAAGTTCTGGATCCTTCTTATCCTGATAGAAAAGTGTTGGTGGGCTCCCTCCTATCTGAAGATGAGGTGGAACAACTAATGAAGTTATTAAGAGAGAATAAGGACGTGTTCGCGTGGTCACATATAGACATGCTGGGAATCGATCCGGAGATCGCGTGTCATTGGCTAAACGTTGACCCAAACCACCCCCCGTACCAGCAGAAGCAGAGGAGGTTCGCACCTTAGCGGAACCAAATTATTAGCGATGAAGTGGACCGATTGCTCGAGGCAGGATTCATTCGAGAAGTGTAGTGCCCAATCTGGATCTAGAATGTGGTGGTAGTAAGTAAAAAGGATGGGAGATGGCGCGTGTGCGTAGACTATATCAACCTGAATAAAGCGTGCCCGAAAGACTGTTATCCGATACCAAAGATCGATCAAATGGTGTCTGCCGCGCAAATCTCACGGCCTGGGGTTCCGGGCCGAGGGGATCTGCGTGAAACACGCGGCTTCCTGCTTTTGGACGGGGTGCGTTTGTGCGCGGGCGTGCCAGCACGGTCTACCGTGCGTCGAGATGTTTGAGATGTTTGATAGTGTTTAGATGGTGCGCCCGTCTGAACTCGTCTTCTAATCAAACGATTGTAGCCGAGAGAGGAACTAGTCTCGGCTGTAAGGTTCACGGCCTGAACTACAAGGCCGTTGAGTGGTGGTGTTTGGTGGGTTTTGGGGCGGTGCTCCGGCGCGCCACTCGATGAGCGGCGGTCGTATGATATATGGGGTGAGTGAGCGAACAACAAGGATGGTGCTCCGGCGCCTTGAAAATCAAGGGTCGTTTGATATATTGATGAATGGATTTTCCTTACAAACTAACACTACTCCTAGGAAAGCAAGTAAAGATATTGAAAGTGCATTACAGGAAAATATAAGTTGCTCCGTGGGAGGCTTTTGTTTGGTGTTTGAACCCTTTGAAAGTGGTCCTGAGTCTTGTATTTATAGGTAGAGCTCCTGGAGGGATAATCGAGGCTGAAAATCTGCATGGTGGAGCCTGATTATACCAAGTGGGTAGTCCAATCGACATTTGGGATCGTGAAGTATGGTGGTGTGACTCCATGAATCCCGGTGAATCTCGGCCGCCGCCCTGATCGTGGGCTCTGCGCTTCTGGCCGTGGAGACGCATTTATTGCTCTGATAGCCAATTACCTAATCTCTCAAGCTGCAAAGAGCTTTGTGAGAATGTTGGTGTCTAATCACTCTGATCTCTGTCACCAAATCCTGACTCCAATCACTTCCCACCTTCCCTCGTGCATTAAATGCTCATTCTTGGCCAGTGGGTTTGCTGCAATAAACAGAGACCTTGCTTCATTAAATGGAGCGTGGGACCCTGCTGTCACGTGGTGATCTGACTTTAATGCCTTTGGCCGTGACCTTGCTCGATCTCGGCCTCGGCCTATAACCTTGGCCGAGATAACCATGCCTTGGCGATTTTCCCCTGGTTTCTCTGGAAAGCCAAACACCCTGACAAAACGCTGCGTTTCAGCTTGAGGCCGAGAAGAGTTATTCCCTCGGCCAATTCACGGCCGTGGTTTATTAGGCACAGACAAATGGTAGATGCTACCGCCGGGTATGAACTTCTCTCATTCCTGGACGCTTATTCGGGATATAATCAAATCCCAATGGCAATTTTGGACCAGGAAAAGACGACATTCATCACTGAGCGAGGCTTGTATTGTTACACAGTGATGCCATTCGGGTTGAAGAACGCAGGGTCGACATATCAAAGATTAGTGAACAAGATGTTCAAAAGCCAAATCAGCAAAACGATGGAGGTTTACATCGATGACATGGTTGTCAAGAGCCAGGAAAAATCCCAACATGTCAGGCACTTGGAAGAGGTCTTCAATATACTGAGAAGATACCGCATGCGGCTTAACCTGAAGAAGTGCGCATTCGGTGTTTCGTCAGGGTAGTTCTTGGGGCAAATAGTGAACAAGCGAGGCATCGAGCCCAACCCATCGAAGGTGGAGGCGCTGCGAAATATGCCTGATCCAAGAACGCCTAGAGGTGTGCAGGTTCTGACTGGGCGAATAGCGGCTCTCAGCCGATTCATTTCAAGATTGTCAGATCGTTGTAAGCCATTCTTCCAAGCAATTCGAAACAAGGACGAAAGAGTATGGGGGCCAGAACAAAGAGAAGCCTTTGAGCAGCTGAAGAAGTACCTCGCTAGTCCCCTGACCCTGACTATTCCAAAGCAAGGTGAACCTTTATACCTATATATGGCTGTCACTGAGATTGCTGTAAGTGCTGTACTGCTAAAGGAGGCAAATTCAATCCAGCAACCCATATTTTATGTGAGCAAGAGCTTAATTGAGTCCGAGAAGAGATATCCACTGGCTGAGAAACTCGTGTTAGCTTTAGTGACGGCCAAGCGGAAACTTCGACAATACTTCGAGGCACACACGATCATCGTATTAACGACCCACCCAATCATGGCGGTCATGTCCAAGCCAGACCTCTCAGGAAGAGTTACATAGTGGGCCATCGAGCTCGGAGCATTTGACATTAGATATCAACCTCGGACAGCCCAGAAGGGCCAGGTAATTGTCGATTTCCTAGTAGAATGCTATCCACCTAACAAACAACAGGAAAACCATGATGAAGCCAAGGAGGCACCAAACCTGGACGAGGGCCAATGGGAATTGTATGTAGACGGATCATCTAATCAGGCAGGAGCCGGAGTAGGAATCGTCCTCTCGTCGCCTGAAGGAGTGGACCTGAAGTACTCCGTCCGATTAGACTTCCCCGCTTCAAACAACGTGGCGGAATACGAAGCCCTAGTGTTAGGACTCCAGCTAGCTAGGACGCTGAAGGTGGGACGCTTAGTTGTCCATAGCGACTCTCGCCTCATAGTTGGCCAGACAACTCAGGAATACGCGACTAAGGATGAACGAATGAGGGCATATCAACGGTTGGTAAAGGATTTAGCCAGCAGGTTTGAAAAAATAGAGTTTGAACGAATACTGAGAGAAATGAACGTTCAAGAAGATCGCTTGGCCCACGCCGCATCAACATCGGTGGAAGACATAAGGGTTGCCCTGTTGGGACTCTTATTGAGTCCCAGTATACCAATTGATCCTGGAGTTATTCAGATTAATGCCAAAGAAGAAACGTGGATAACTCCAATCATGAACTATCTCATGAAGGGAACCCAACCCAATGACCCAATCGAGGCAAGGAAATTAAGAATAAAGGCCGCAAGGTATGCCATTATAGATGATACACTTTTTGGTAAGTCTTTTTCAGGGCCATATCTCAGATGCCTCGATCCACGTGAAGCCAAATGGGTGCTAAAAGAAATTCACCAAGGAACATGTGGGAACCACACGGGTGGGAGGAGCTTAGCCCACAAAGCGCTGACCCAAGGATATTTTTGGCCTTACATGGCCCACGATGCAGAACAATTTTCACGAAAATGCGATAAATGTCAAAGGCATGCGCCCCTTATCAGACAACCAGCTGAGGAACTTAACCCAATTGTAGGGCCTTGGCCATTCGCCTGATGGGGGATGGACATCATGGGACCACTTCCCACCGCAGTGGGGGGCAAGAAGTTCGTCCTTTTGGCCACTAACTACTTCACCAAGTGGGTGGAAGCCGAGGCTTACAAAATGGTGACCCAAACAGATGTGGTAAGATTCGTATGGCGGAATATAATTTGTCGCTTTGGGATACCAAGGGCCATCGTGACGGACAACGGAACCCAGTTCGATAGCCTTAAATTCAGAAGTTACTGCGAGGAAAAAGGGATCATTCAACAGTTCTCGTCCCGAAGTTATCCTCAGGGAAACGGGCAAGCCAAGAAAACTAATCGTACGATATTTGATTGCTTGAAGAGAAGGCTTGAACAACGCAAAGGCAAATGGTCAAAGGAACTGCCAAACGTATTATGGGCATACCGCACTACCAAACAGGAAACCAACCGGCGAAAGCCCTTTTTCCTTAGCTTATGGAACTGAAGCCGTCATCCCCACAGAAATTGGACTACCCACAGTCAGGACATTGGTGGTAGAGAGCAATGATAATGAACAACAGCTAGCTCACAACCTTGACATGCTTGAAGAACTGCGGGAAACTGCAGCGTTACGACTTGCGAACTACCAGAACCAGGCAGCCAATTACTTCAATAAACGAGTACGGCAGAGGAAATTCAAGGTAGGCGAATGGGTGCTAAGAAAGGTCATGGAGAACACCAAGGACCTAAACGCATGGGAATTTGGACGGACATGGGAAGGACCGTATGAGGTAACGGAGGCTTATGGAAAAGGGGCCTATATGCTGAGGCATATCGAGAGTAGTCAATACATACCGCGCCCTCGGAATGCAATTCATCTAAGGAAGTATTTCATTTGATTTTATAGTTTTCATTTCTTTGTTGCTTTCATCTTTCTGTCATTTGTGAATTTTCCCTAAATTGTCCATCGTTCGATGAACGCTTAATGGAACACATGTTTTCTTCACATTCGAAGTGTTTGGTCGAAGGCCATGTCTGTTTAAATTAGCATCACCTGAATCCACATGGTCGAAGACCTTGTAAATAAGAAAATGCATACTAATCCATGGGCACAGAAGGTGCTTGGCCAAAAGGCAAAAAACAAGTACGATTGAAGATCGCAATCAAGACGTGGTCGAAGATCACGCATGAAAAAGCGATTGTAGATCGCGCATAAAGAAGCGATTGGAAATCGCGCATAAAGAAGCGATTGGAAATTGCGCATAAAACATAAATAAGAGTACTCATGTGGCAAGGTCGAAGACCGCATGATTAAACATAACAATAGCATTAGGCTCTTATGGCCGTAAAAGGAAAAACATGAAATGTTTATAGGAGGAAGGCCTCCGAATTATTCAAAGCTGGAAAGTACATAAAACTACTTGGGCCAAATCTCGTGGCTCGACATGAAAATAGCAAAGATGAAAATAGTACTTACTGAGTGGTGGCAAGAACAAGAACCCGTCGGCGGAGTTCTCAAATGCACAGAACACTTTCCTCTCCTTTCGCGCCTGGAGCTTATATATGAGGAACAAGAGCAAATGGTTTTGCGAAAGAATGTACCCTAGGGGTGGGCACGGTTCGGGTTGGACCGGTTTTTGCCTCAAATTAGAACCGATCTAGTACTATTCATCCAGTTTGGATCGGTTCGGTTTTAATGAAAAATTGTTCAAAAACTGTTCGGTTTGGGTTGAACCAGTTCTGGTCCGGTTCCAATTCGATTCGGGTTGAACTGGATTATAAAAATTATTTTTTAATACAATTTTCAACTGAAAATTTATTTATTTAGACTTGAAAATTAACAAATTATTCAATTTCATATAAACATAAATATTAAAGTTAGAAAAGAGAGATATATTTGAAATTGAACTTGAATAAATATTAGTTATTAGATTAAAAATATAGCATTAAATATAAATAAATATTGAAATTATATATTTTTTAATTTGACCGGTTCGGTTCGGCCCGGTCCGGTTTTTGAAGACATGAAACCGGATCCAAAATCGGTCCAAATCGGTCTGGTTCGGTTTTTGACCGGTTGTTGACTTTTTGGGCAACTCGGTTTTTTCCGGTTTGTTCTGGTGTGGTTCGGCTCGGATTTCCGGTTCGCCGATTTGAGTGCCCACCCCTAATGTACCCCCATCAACCGAACTTTTATAGCGAGGGCGAAGATTGAGAAAATAATTCACAGAAATCACGGGAAAAAGTTTGTCAAAAGCAAAGATAAGGTTGGATGTGGCCAGCTCAGATATTTTCCTTAGGCTCTGACAACAAAGCCTGATCTGATATGACCACTCGAAATTATTTCTGCCCAACGCTTGCACTCCACTGGTAGAAAACTACATGCAGTTCGACAAAAAACAAAGAAGAACAGCAGATGTAGGCAATAAATAGTGCAAGGTACTGAATACACCTACGGAGCTAAGCTTGTTCACCCCTTCACGCAAAGACTAGAGCACGAACAGTTGAGGCGCAGGAAAAAGGAAAGAAAAAGAAAAAGAAAAAGAAAAAGAAAAAGAAAAAGAAGGAAAAAAAAAAAAAAAAGGCGTGAACACCTTGGATCGGTTGAGAGACCGAAGGCGCATGGGTCCGAAAGGACAGCTAAGGGGTATTGGGGCCTGTACGAATAACTGAAGCGCAGAGACAAAAAAAAAAGGAAAAAGAAAAAGAAAAAAAGGGCGTGAACACCTTGGATCGGTTGAGAGACCGAAGGCGCATGGGTCCGGAAGGACAACCAAGAGGTATGGAACCCACCGGATCGGCAAAAGCTCAAAACCAAGTGGGGATGGGGTCGGCCAGGAGAGAGAAACCAAGAGGTATGGGACCCATCGGATTGGCAAAAGCTCAAAACCAAGTGCACCCCAACTGTTGTTGGGATCGGCTAGGAAAGAGAAAGCAAGGAGCATGGGGCCCATAGGATTGGCAAAAGCTCAAAAACCAAGCGCACCCCAACTATTGTTGGGATCGGCTAGGAAAGAGAAAGCAAGGAGCATGGGGCCCATCGGATCGGCAAAAGCTCAAAACCAAGTGGGGATTGGGTCGGCCAGGAGAGAGAACCAAGGGGTATGGGACCCATCGGATTGGCAAAAGCTCAAAAACCAAGCGCACCCCAACTGTTGTTGGGATCGGCTAGGAAAGAGAAAGCAAGGAGCATGGGGCCCATTGGATTGGCAAAAGCTCAAAACCAAGTGCACCCCAACTGAGGCTGGGGTCGGTTAGCAAAGAGGAAAATGCGCAGGGGCCCGCCGGATCAGCAAAGGTGCAGAAATCCATAATAAAGAAAAGGGTCCACTTACGCATGGAATTGGCTGTCGCATTTGGATACTCCACATGGGGATAATAGTCCACAGTTGAAGCTTGAAAAGTTAGCAACATGCATGAAAATTCATATTTGGATATTTCACATGCAAGATGTGAAAGCAACATGCATGAGTTGGTGATAGCCCAATAGGAATCACATTTTTGGGTTTGACCAGCAAGCCCAAGAAAGAAAACGTATGGCTTATTTCGGGCTCAGCCATGAGCCCATCACGGCGACATGCGCCCAATCCGAAGAAATCATGTTCCAAAGTACCACTTAGATCATTTTTCCCTCTCCACCCGTGAAGCGTGTAGAGAGGAAAAAAGGGGGGCACTGTGGGGACCAAATCTAACGTATCATGGCCTAACCCATATGCCACAACTAAAAGACGTGGGATGTTCGAACTTCCCTCCCACTAGAGGAGTGCGGAACAAGGGAGACACAAATCGCTCATCTGATCCCATTATCATGAAGTGGAGGATGGGATGCGCAAAGCTAGGAAAGTGGGGCTAGACCCAAAACCTCGGAGTGCTATAAAAACCCAGCTAGACCTCCAGCAAAGGTACGAGAAATTCAGCCGAACACTAAGAGTACGTTGCACAAACACTGACTTGAGCGTCGGAGTGACTTTTGCAGGTACTCACCCCCTTTCCAACGTTCAATTTCGGGAATGTAATCTGGAGTTCTCTTTCAACCAAGGAAGCTTGCGGACTTCAGTCAAGAACCTGTGGAGGTATTTCTTCTTGAAAGAAATCCTGCTCTAACATGTAAAAACAATGAAATTTTAATGAGGTCTTCAACTGGGTTGTTTTTGTCTTGTTTTGCCACCTGATGAGTTACCGACCTTGTTAATCTATTTTTTAATGATAGAAGCTCAAATTTTGTTCAACTAGAAAGGGTTTAAGTAGGATGAGCAAGAAGTCGATCCAAAACTCAAAAGTCAATCCATTTGGTCCCTTATTTTGGCTTCATTATTGGCCTTCTCTTTAGGATGGCACCTGTTTCGTTTTATGGTATTTAGATTGGAAGGCAGCTCTGAGTTGATGGTTAGAGTTTATTTATTAGGGTTTGTTGTTTAGGTGTATTGTCTCCTCCACTTTGAAGTATGTAATGATTATTGTAAATAGGAGTATTCATCTCTATATAAAAATAAAAAAAAAACTCAAATGTCAATCAAATCAAAGCTTCACCCTACTCATGAAGAATGCCCATCAGTCTGTTATATATACAAATATGTGTATATGATTGTTTGATTATCTTGTTGTTAAGTCCTCTATAGGTTGTCAATAGCATCTAAGCCTTGTTTGTGAATTTGTGTAGGTTGATTCAGAGAAAGGGCTTTTCTCTATCGTAATCTGCAAGTAAGTAGCTTTATTTTATTTGGTTCAAAATTTTACACCGAATTTACAGGGAGACAGCAAGTGACGAAATGCTGTACTCTAACAGGCGACGATGAATTTCGTACTAGTAGACTGAAGCTTATTCCATCTGTTCCGAAGGTATTAATCTCTGTTTCTTTATATATGAAAAAAAGAATATGCACAAGTCAAATTCAGGGCGATTGCAGCCATCCTTCATTCTTGGCTCATGAATTTTATATGAATATGAATTATAATATGTTGATAACTTTTAGAAGATTCAATTTCTTTAGAATGTGGTAGTGTACAATTTCAATAATGATTGTATGTGGGCTTGCATTTTCCTTTCCACTCTAAATGGAAAGATAAATCAATGTGTATGTATTCCTTTTTTGGTCAGTGTCATTAATCTTGAATTTTTGTTTTTCAATTCAAATGTTGGAAAAAATAATTATCTTGATGGATTTGTATGAAGGTTGCAAAACATGTCAGTTCATAATTTCAGGATTATATGGGCATAGAAATGGGAGCTAATTTGGATGACATAATAGGGGCACACCCCAGGGTAAGAAAGGAAGGCCAACACAGCACCAAGGACAGGTCACCTTGTTTTGTGTGTGTGGGCGCGGGGGGGGGGGGGCGCTTTGGAAACAGCATACACAATCATAACAAAGCTTACAACACAATCAAGAAAGGGGAGTAAAACCACAAGAAAAGAGCTCTCAATCACTCCCCTAAAGACTTGGTTATTCCATACAGTTGTGGCCAAAAATAACTTCTTAAGGATAGCAAAAAGATGCTTCCCTTCCTACATCCACTTCCTTACGCTGAGCCACCTTGTTACTATATCATTGTTCCAACTGCCAATTGAGTGGTCAAAGGTCCTGCACTGCAGAGTCTTAGGTCGTCAATAAGTCAACCATAATATCAACTATACTAGTAGAGGGGCAATCCAAGCTGCCTCCATTAAAAATTAGGTCAATAGAGTCAAGAAGCTTCTCAGAAGCATCCACCTACCCCACATATCCCAGCATAGGATGTCTTCATATCCTCCTGTGAGATTAAGTGTGGCTGTCAGCCTGTCAGCATAGAGATGGTGTCCCACAGCTCTAGAAATGTAGCTTAAACCACCTCTTCAAAGCGAATGAGGAATATTGTAGAATTTTACTCCTGTCATAATCTTACAGTCAGTGTCCTTACTCCATCTATATTAACCGATATTTTCCTCGATAGCGATATTTCCACCGGTATTCATAAATCTGGACTACTAATCTTTCCAGCGACACTGATATGTTCATCTTTGGTTTGTATTAGGATACTCAATATGTCAATGATAATGTCACCTTCGAGTGACTTATGGATTGAACCCTTGGAATACACTCTCACTTAATAACATCTTAGCTGCAGGTTTACTGATATATACATTTTTTTCTCTTTATCCTTACTACGGTGTTGTTCTTTCCGTGTTCCCTACCACATTTTTTTTTCTTTTGTTTTGATGTAAATTCTGATATATAATGTTTTTTTTCCCATTCTCTTATCTCTGTTTATACCATAGGAAGAGGTTATTTTGTGGGATGTATGTTATTAAATATTATTTATGGAACCATGCAGGGTTCGTGGATTGTCCGCCAGAGTGTTGGGAGCACCCCTTGTTTGTTGGGAAAAGCTGTTGATTGCAACTATATCCGTGGTCCTCAGTATTTAGAAGTAATATCTTCTGGCCAGAGATTATCAGAATTTTTAAAATAACTTATTAGCTCTTGTGCTCGGCAAGGTTCTTCGATTATAATTTCTTACCCAGAGGTGCTTGTTTGACACCATTACTATGTTTTAAGTTGGTTCATATGTGAAAATACCTATAGGATGGCTTAAAACACTTAAAGAGTAAAGTCTGCGTTTTGAGAAGTCAAGTAATACAGTGATATATAAAAACACGCCAAAGGGATTGATACGATGTATCAATCCTCTACAGTACAGAATGTAAAAACAGATAAAAACACAGAAGTTATTTTACGTGGTAAAACCCCACCTCTGGGGAAAATCCACGGGACCTGATAGTCCAAGGCAAATCCACTATAGAACGATGATTACAAGAAGTATACAAACTTGTCCTAGACACTCTAGACAACGTACCAACTTCTTTGTAACTCAACCTCTCGCGGGATTTCTCCTTCTCTCCTTATGTTGAATCTGATTCTTGACGCGATCGATCCAAGCTCGCCGGAGGTATGAGACCTTTGAAACTTATGCAAATGAATGCAGATGAATGCAAGGACAAATCACCAAGATAATCTTACTCTTGATGATTTATCCTTATGAACAACAAAGCACAGCAACTTTCTTTTGTGTATATGAAACTCAAGAAAAACTCTAGACGTTGAAAGTTGTGTTTGAATAAAAACCAAGCCTTGCTTTTTATAATGGTTTTCAAAACTGGAAACAAGATCAATTAGTTCCTAATCAACATATTAGTTTTCCAAAAGCAGACTAATTGATTTCCAATCAAAGAAGACTTTTTAATGTTTAAAACTGGAAAGCAATTTATCAAATAAATCAAACTTTCTAAAAATAAAAAGTCCTCTTTAATCAAAATGTTAATCAGATTGTGAGATTGAAATAATGCTTGAAATACCACAATCAGAATGCATGATTGAATGAAGAATTTACCTTAGTAAACGTTGATTGACAAATCAGCCTTCAGATCATATCTTGGAATTTTGACAGCCACAATCACAACTAATTTACCATCTGAACTTAGTCTAATTTGTCTCTAGGAAATTGCCAATCACATAAACAATACTAACAATCTCCCCCTTTGGCATTTCCTAGACAAAACATCAAATTACAAAGAAAATAAAATACAATTCAAAGTGGTTTACATCCAACACTAACTTCAGTAACAACACTTTAAATCTGCACACCATGAACCAACTAAACTAGTGAAGAACAACAAAAATCAAACGAGTAACAAAAACATTTGAAATTAACATGGTGGCATCACAATAGTTCAAAAGTAAACAGGTCAGTACACCACATGTGATTTGCTCCCCCTAACTAAAATAAGTTGATAAAGCTAAACAAAAACTCCCCCTTGCTAACAAAATTCCAGCTATTATAACCATACCAATTTCTCCCCCTTTTTGGCAGGAAATCCAAAGGAATCGAAGGACATGCTGGAAGCCAGAGGGAAAAGGTGGAACGAGCTGAAAGAGTGGTCACCATGGCTGAAAAGAGACGGGATGTTGAAAAAGAATGGAGGCGCGAGAGTGCTCAAGAAGAAGACCTAGCTGCACATTAAACAAACGACACCGTTTTTTTGTTTTTTTTTGTTTTTGTTTTTTTTTTTTTTGGTTTTAATGTAAAATGGTATTCTAAACAAAAAGAATAAATAAGTTAAGAACTGGAAATCTGCACAAGCACGACAACGCATCAGTTTGAACACCAATAATCATCACACAACTAAACAGCAAAAAGCACCACACAAACTAGTCATATGCATAAAAGCAATGCATTGCAAATCAAAGCACGTGGTCCAACATAAACTGAGGCAATATGTGCAGAAACCCAAAACAGAGATAGTTCAGTTTAAAAAAAACAAAGAAAAGGAATAAAAGGAACAAACGAAACAGAGATGCAAAAATAACCATTCATTCGATAGAGCTGTCATTTAACACTTGGTCTCAAAGATTGGCAACCTGTGAAGGGAATAAACTTGAAGAACCAAAATCAAAGCCAAGTCTAAACATTCGAAGCAAAGCATTGTAGGGACAAAAGTATGAGATCACAGGAACTTACCACTCTTAGATAGCATAAGGCAATACAGTGACATTGAACACAATAAAAATTACAGACTGACTCCAATGACAAATCTCAGACTCGTGAAAAGTGACTAACCTTCAACAAAACACAAGGAACACCATCACCCATAATCAATCAACCGTATAAACCAACATACACCAAATGTGCACAGCATGATCACATTGATCCCCCTTTTTTTTTTTTTTTCTTTTTTTTTTTAAATTTATTTAAATTTGAGATGTCCTTCATTAAGCTTTCTACATGACCCAAGTAGCAGATGTTCAATCAGTGATCCCAAGTCAGTTGACTATAGGACACTAGGTGAGCAAGCACCCCAAGAAAATACTTATCCGGATCATGAAGGCTTCAAAGGAAATCAAGGAAGCAAATGATCAAGGCCTTTTTACGCGAGCCTCGACGTTGGTTAGACAAGAGGCCCGGTTACTCCGCACGGATCAAGCACCAACATTTTTATTTATTTTTGGAACAATCACGGAGCATGCTAGCAATAAGGTGCAAATGATCACAAGTCTCATGAATATAAGATGAGAGGATGTGCAAAATGCTTGGAGAAGAATTAGAGTGCAAGTGCCAAAGTGAGTAATGAGATTTGCAATATAGATCAGTAAATAAGTTTTATCATATAGAATGGCATTGAGTAACCAAATGACACTGGGAGTATGCAATTCAAGTTGACACATTACTAGAGCCCAATCTTAGTTCATCAAATGTGAGAGATTTAAACTTGATTGTGATACACCAACAAAATCCCTACACAGGCTAGCTAATCTCGTTGAACACAGCAAAGTTAAAAAAAAAAAAAAATGTGAACAACATGAACAACTTAATCAAACGAGCACACACCTAGAGACTTTCTAAGGGTTTCAAACCTAAGATTATCAAGAGGTTTAGTGAAAATATCTGCGAGTTGTTTTTCAGTGGAGATGAATTCAAGAGAAAGAACATTATCCTCAACTAAATCACGAATGAAGTGATGACGAATGTCAATGTGTTTTGTGCGAGAGTGCTGAACAGGATTCTTGGAAATGTTAATAGCACTTAAGTTATCACAAAAAATCACCATTTTATCTTGTGGAAGACCATAATCAGTGAGCATTTGTTTCATCCACAACAACTGAGTGCAACCACTTCCAGCAGCAATGTATTCAGCTTCGGCAGTTGAGAGGGAGACACAATTTTGCTTCTTGCTGAACCACGATACGAGATTGTTGCCTACATAAAAACAACCGCCAGTGGTGCTTTTCCTATCATCAATGTTCCCTGCCCAATCCGCATCCGAGTAGCCTGCAAGATTAACATTTGAGTTAAAGGAGTAGCAAACACCAAAATTTGTAGTACCACTTACATAGCGTAGAATTCGCTTGACAGCAAACAAATGTGATTCCTTGGGGTCGGATTGGTAACGAGCACAAACACCAACACTATAGGAGAGATCAGGTCGGCTGGCCGTCAAGTACAGCAGACTACCAATCATGCTTCGATATAGTTTTTGATCCACACTTTTGCCCTTGGAATCTTTGCAGAGTTTATCACTGGTACTCATAGGATTTCGAGTGGTCTTAGCGGACTCCATACCAAATTTTGAAACAAGGTTTTTTGCATATTTGGTTTGAGAGATAAATATCCCTTCATTGAATTGTTGAACCTGCAAGCCAAGAAAGAAAGTTAGTTCACCACACATACTCATCTCAAATTCTTTATGCATTACCTCCTGAAATTCATGAACGAGTAAGCTAGATGTTGAGCCGAACACGATGTCGTCTACGTACACTTGTGCAATCATTAAATCCCACTTTGTTCTTTTAATGAAAAGGGTTTTGTCAATACCGCTACGAGTGTATCCTTTTTGAAGGAGATGAGTAGATAGGCGATCATACCAGGCTCTCGGAGCCTGCTTGAGTCCATAAAGTGCCTTTTTCAGACGATAAACGTGATCAGGATTGATAGGATCTATGAATCCTGCGGGCTGTTCAACATAAACTTCCTCCTGTAGAACACCATTTAAGAAAGCACTCTTGACGTCCATTTGATGTAGCTTGAACCTGAGATGGCATGCAATTGACAACAGCAAACGAACCGCTTCTAATCGTGCAACGGGAGCAAAAGTCTCATCAAAGTCTAGCCCTTCAATTTGCGTGTAACCTTGAGCAACAAGTCTTGCTTTGTTGCGCATAATCTGTCCTTTCTCATCTGTCTTGTTCCGAAATATCCACTTGGTACCAATTACATTAGATTCTTTGGGACGGGGGACAAGGTACCACACATCATTTCTTTTGAATTGATTCAATTCCTCTTGCATAGCCAAAATCCATTCGTTATCTGCAAGGGCATTCATCACGTTTTTAGGGTCAAGTAATGACACATAACATAAATTACTTACCTCTTCAGCCACTTGTTTTCGTGTCTTTAGTCTATCTTGAACATTTCCAATGATGTCAGAAGGAGAATGGTCTTTCTGGACTTGTTTTGCTCCAGGTCTACGTATAAGAGGAGTGGGAGAGGTAATTGAGTCGTTAATGATAGTATCATCAACATCTGCCACTTCAGGTGTCTCATTGCTTGAATTGTCAAGACTTGGAATCTCCTGCAAGAGTGAGGTATCGTTAACAACTACATTGGCAGATTCCATTATTGTGTGAGTACGTTTATTAAACACTCTGTATGCACGACTATTTAAGGAGTAACCAAGAAATATTCCAACATCACTTCTTGCATCAAATTTGCCAAGATACTCCCTATCTTTGTAGATGTAGCATTTGCTGCCAAATGTTCTCAAATGCTTGACATTTGGTTTCTTCCCTTTCCATAATTCATATGGAGTGTTCTTCGTGTGGGGCCTGAAAAATACACGATTAGATGTATAGCATGAAGTACTAACAGCCTCAGCCCAAAAGTGATCAGAAAGTTTAGCACTTTTTAACAACACACGAGCCATGTCCAACAAAACTCTATTTTTTCTCTCAACTACCCCATTTTGTTGAGGTGTAATTGGAGCAGAAAATTCATGTTTAATGCCTTTTTCATTACAAAAATCAGTGAAAGATTGATTCTCAAATTCAGTTCCATGATCAGTTCGGAGTCTAGTGATGCACATATTTATTATCTGTTTTTCATTGAAAATTCTTTTGTACAGTATGCAAAAAGATTTGAAAGCTTCAGATTTCTCATATAAAAAATTTACCCAAGTAAAACGTGAGAAGTCATCCACCAACACAAGTATATATTTCTTTCCTCCTAAACTAGTCACTTGAATGGGACCAATAAGATCCATGTGCAGCAATTCCAAACATTTAGACGTGGATATAAAATTTGTAATTTTATGAGAATTTTTGGTTTGCTTACCAAGTTGACATCCCTCACAAATTCCCTCATGTTTACCTGAAAGGTTAGGTAATCCTCTTACACATTCGTTTTTGGACAATTTGATCAAATCTTGATAGTTCATGTGGCCTAATCGACGATGCCACAAATCCAGGTGGTCTGTACTTGTCCTAAAACATACTTGAGAAACTTCATTAGTAAAAAAACAATAACAATTATCATTGGATCTTTTTCCAACCATCACACTCGTTCCTTCTTTATTATTGACAATGCATTGAGTTTTAGTGAAACTTACCTCACCTACTTCATCACACAATTGGCTTACACTGATTAGGTTGGCTTGAAGATTGTCAACCAGTAGGACATTTTCCAAGCTTGGGTTACCAGTTGCCATAATCTTTCCTTTGCCCAAAATCTTGGCCTTTCTTCCATCTCCAAAAGTGACCATCCCACTCACATTTTCTGTAGATATTGAAGAGAAACAGGATCTGTCACCAGTCATGTGTCTTGAGCATCCACTGTCAAAATACCAAGATTTAGGTTTATGATCAGAAAGGGCAGTGAAGGCAACAAAACATTTGACATCTAAACTTTCAGTATTTGAAGTTGATAACAAGCAGTTTTTATTTTCCTTCTTTCTCCACACTAGCTTTGTTTTTGGTAAGGATAAGGAGTGAGAAAGTTTAGACAACCTTTTTACCTTTCTTACAAGATGTGAAATCTTGTTTTGAATGCTTACCTGACCTCCTTTGAAAGATTGTGGACTTACTGAATTATTTCGGAGCAATTTGCATTTCGGACGAATATGCCCATGAGTACCACAAAAATGGCACGTGGGTATGAATTTCTGAGTTCTTTGAAAACCTTGAGTGTCGCTAGGAATTGATGATTTTACGAATTTTGTGACGGACACAGCGGAAGTCTTCTTGCTTGAATCAAATCCTAAGCCACATTTGTCACCATCTCGTTGACCCATGCTAATCATTTTATCGACTTTTTCTGCACCAATAGTCAAAGCAATAATCCTTTCTTTTGAATTTTTAAGTTCAAGTTCCAGGTTTAGTTTATCAGTGGTCAAAGAGGCAATTAACATATGTTGGTCAGTGCATTTCTTCTCTAAAAATTGAATTTTTTCGTTCATACCTGTACTTACCATTCTGGAAGCAGTATCAGAGGATGGCAGCTCGTCAGCAATCCTGCCTTTTTCCAGTTTTAACACAGCAACAGTTTTGATAAGTTCTGCATTCTGTTTGCTGAGTTTTTGAGAGGCAGCCAGCAAATCATCATATTTTTCCAGCACAAATTCAATATCCAACCCTTCATCATCATTTTTCTTTGATGCTTCGTCCAGACTAACAGTGGTAATGAGAGCAACGGTATTCTCCTCATTTTCAGATTCTGACTCACTATCGCTCCATGTTGCATTCAATGCCTTATTTTTGCTGTTCTGTTTCTTCAGTGTATTGGCACATTCAGAAGCTATATGTCCATACCCTTCGCATTCAAAACACTTGGTTCTCTCTTTAGAATTTCTCCTTTCAGTAAACCTGCGAGATTTAAAGTTTCCATCAGCAAGATCAGAATACTTATTTTTTGAATTTGTACCTGACTGAGTTTTTGAGTCATGAATTCTTGAGTTTTGGCTCTTGAAAAACTTCTTAAATTGCCGTGAGAGAAAAGCAAACTCTTCAGCATTAAATTCTTCATTTTGATGATCATCTTCCTCTTTGTTCACCACGTTGAAAGCAACACTCTTGTTCTTTTTAGGGGCAAGATGTTTCATCTCATAGGTTTGAAGAGAGCCTATGAGTTCACTCACTTTCATGGTGTTCAGATTCCTAATCTCCTCAATGGCTGTAACCTTCGGTTGAAAACGTTGAGGCAACGATCTCAAAATCTTTTTCACGACTCTGTCTTCTGAAATTTTTTCACCTAAGTTTGAACAAGCATTCACAATAACACACAATTTAGCATAAAATTCAGAAAACATTTCATTATCATCCATTACCAGAGTTTCAAACTGTAGGTTGTATAATTGGAGCTTGGCGCCTTTTACTGTGTCGGTTCCTTCATGAGTTACCTGCAAAATATCCCAAGCTTTCTTAGAAGTATCACAACCTGAGATGTATTCAAATTGATCAGCAGAAACAGCAGTAAATAAAGCGTTTAACCCCTTTTGGTTATTGGTACTGTGTGTGACTTCTGCAGTTGTCCATTCCTCTCTGGGTTTAGGAACAGTGCGTTCTTCATCTCCTTTTCCAGTGGTTTTTGTAGGTTCAGAGAATCCATGAACCACAGCATTCCAGACACGTTCATCCAGAGACCATAAAAAGGACTTCATTTTAGCCTTCCAAGCACCATAGTTGTTCCCATCAAAAAATGGTGGATGCGCAACTGAGCCTGCGGCACGCTCCATCCTGAGGTATGTCGGATCCTGTTCAGAATGTTCAGCAGCCTGCTCTGATGCCAATTGAAAATACCTATAGGATGGCTTAAAACACTTAAAGAGTAAAGTCTGCGTTTTGAGAAGTCAAGTAATACAGTGATATATAAAAACACGCCAAAGGGATTGATACGATGTATCAATCCTCTACAGTACAGAATGTAAAAACAGATAAAAACACAGAAGTTATTTTACGTGGTAAAACCCCACCTCTGGGGAAAATCCACGGGACCTGATAGTCCAAGGCAAATCCACTATAGAACGATGATTACAAGAAGTATACAAACTTGTCCTAGACACTCTAGACAACGTACCAACTTCTTTGTAACTCAACCTCTCGCGGGATTTCTCCTTCTCTCCTTATGTTGAATCTGATTCTTGACGCGATCGATCCAAGCTCGCCGGAGGTATGAGACCTTTGAAACTTATGCAAATGAATGCAGATGAATGCAAGGACAAATCACCAAGATAATCTTACTCTTGATGATTTATCCTTATGAACAACAAAGCACAGCAACTTTCTTTTGTGTATATGAAACTCAAGAAAAACTCTAGACGTTGAAAGTTGTGTTTGAATAAAAACCAAGCCTTGCTTTTTATAATGGTTTTCAAAACTGGAAACAAGATCAATTAGTTCCTAATCAACATATTAGTTTTCCAAAAGCAGACTAATTGATTTCCAATCAAAGAAGACTTTTTAATGTTTAAAACTGGAAAGCAATTTATCAAATAAATCAAACTTTCTAAAAATAAAAAGTCCTCTTTAATCAAAATGTTAATCAGATTGTGAGATTGAAATAATGCTTGAAATACCACAATCAGAATGCATGATTGAATGAAGAATTTACCTTAGTAAACGTTGATTGACAAATCAGCCTTCAGATCATATCTTGGAATTTTGACAGCCACAATCACAACTAATTTACCATCTGAACTTAGTCTAATTTGTCTCTAGGAAATTGCCAATCACATAAACAATACTAACAATCTCCCCCTTTGGCATTTCCTAGACAAAACATCAAATTACAAAGAAACAAATTAGATCATATCTTGTTAGTATTGCCAATCACATAAACAATACTAACAATCTTCCTGCTTTTGGATGCGGTGCGGTTGTGCGCGGGCGTGCCAGCACGGTCTACCGTGCGTCGAGAGGTGGTCTGGATGGAAATGGTTAAGTGGTGCGCCTATGTGGACTTGACTTCTAATCAAGCGATTGTGGCCGAGAGAGGAACTAATCTCGGCCGTTAGGTTCACGGCCTGAGCTACAAGGCCGTTTAGTGGTGGTATTGATGGTGGGTTTTGGGCGGTGCTCCGGCGCGTTGCTCAGTGAGCGACGGTCGTATGATATATGGGGTGAGTGAGCGAATAACAGGGATGGTGCTCCGGCGCCTTGAAAATCAAGGGTCGTATGATATATTAATGAACGGATTTTCCTTACAAACTAACGCTACTCCTAGGAAAGCAAGTAAAATATTGAAAGTGCATTACAGGAAAATATAAGTTGCTCCGTGGGAGGCTTTGGTTTGGTGTTTGAACCCTTTGAAAGTAGTCCGGAGCCTTGTATTTATAGGAAGAGTTCCTGGAGGAGTAATCGAGGCTGAAATCCTGCATAGTGGAGTCTGATTAGAGCAAGTGGGTAGTCCAATCGACATTGGGAATCGTGAAGTATGGTGGTGTGACCCCATAAATCCTGGTGAATCTCGGCCGCCGCCCTGATCGTGGGTTCTGCGCTTCTGGCCGTGGGGACGCATTTATTGCTCTGATAGTTAGTCACCCAATCTCTCAAGCTGTAAGAATTCTTGTGCGAATGTCTGCGTCTAATCACTCTGTTTCCTGTCGCCACAACCCGACTTCAGTCACTTCCCACCTTCCCTCGTGCATTAAATGCTTATTTGTGGCCAGTGGGTTTGCTGCAATAAACAGGGGCATTACTTCATTAAATGAAGCATGGGACCCTGCTATCACGTGATGATTTGACTTTTAATAACTTTGGCCGTGATTTTGTTTGGCCTCGGCCGCCTCGGCCTATTATCTAGGCCGAGATGATCGTGCCTTAGCAATTTTTCTTTCGTCTTCAGGAGGGCCAAATATCTTGGCGAAATGCAGCGTTTTAGTCCTTCGAGCGAGTGCCAGGGCCGAGGAAAAGGGGCTCCTTCGGTCAGTTCATGGCCGTGATTTATTAGGCACAAACAGGCCTAGTTTCGGCTCCATCTAAAGATAGAGCCAGACAGAAGGACCATCTGAGGCCTGCTCAGCGCAGCAAAAGGATGACAGAGCAACCCAAGAAGGAAATGCCAATTAAGATGCCTGTGAATGACAAGCCCTTGGCAACTATCGTAGAAGGCAGATGGTATTCTGTAGGAAAGAGCGGTAGACCAACTTTGGAGCTAACCAGAACCCATAAGAGGAGAGTTCAAAGGCAATACTGCACCTTCCTCAGGAACAGTAATGACGTACAGGTACTTCCATAAACAAGCTCTGCCGGAAGAAGGAAGAATCCAGAGCTGATGAAGATAGAATCTCTAGGCAGACCTTCCATGCATCCTGCCTCATCCTCAGTCGATCAGTATGAACCTTCACAAGTACGAGGTCAAGCCGAACCTGTCCCAGTAGTAGGACAAGAAGACTGGACTGAAGAGTATGAAGAGGAGCAGTTGGACTATGAACCGTCAGCAGAGGACCAGATTGGGTTCCTCGAAACAGGAGAACAAGAAGACTGGACAGAAGAGTATGGGGAAGAACAGATGAAGTATGATGAAGGAATAGATGAAGAAACTGAGGCTTTTGGCGCAGAACTGGAAAGCTTGTTGCAGGGTGATATGGGCATTAACATGGTGTTCGTCTTGTCAGAAAAATTCAAGGCGGCAGAAGGACAAGAGAACACTCTGGAGGGAGACATTTTTTCCCAAGAAAGTTTTGAGTGCTGATTGGCAGAAGTTGGAACAACTCCCTGTTGCCAAAACAGTTGGAACTGCCACAACAGTTGGAACAACCCCCTAGAACAACAAACACCTGTTGCCAAAACAGTTGGAACTGCCACAAAACTGGTTGCAGAATAACTTTTTTTCTCCAAACCAACCAAGGAAATGGCTAATCACCTCAGATCGTTGTTCATAATAGCAAACTTTGGGGGTATTCCTATTCCTAAAGTAATGGTAGATGGAGATGCAGCCATTAATCCTCTGCCTCACAGATTGCCGACCAAGATGGGCAGAACAGAGAAGGATTTAATTCCAACACGTTTGATTGTCACCAACTTTGCTGGGGGCATCACTAAGACTTATGGAATCCTGGATGTGGATGTCATAGTTGGAACCAAAGAGCTGAAGATTGCATTCGTTGTGGTAGATATCACTTCTACCACTTACAATGCATTGCTTGGCAGGGACTGGATTCACCAAAGCTTATGTGTTCCTTCCACTCTGCATCAGTAACTAGCCCTTTGGAATGAAGAAGGATACATGGAAATAGTAGAGGCCGATCCACAGCCATTTCTGCCCTCTGCCATGTCTTTTGAAGCAAGGTATTATCATGATGACCTTGGTCCTTTTACATTTTTTGGAGTCAACCAGAATGGCCGTCCCCATGGTGTCACGGCCCAGAGACTCATTGAAGATGGTCTAGCCAGTTATCTAGAGGACTGGAACATGCCTTTTGTTCTAAAATCTCCAGAACTCTAATGTTTAGTCTCATTCAACAAGAAAAGGATCGAGCTGCAACAATCCGATCCATTACAAAAAGATTGTTGATATATTGGGAAGGAAACTCTTTATGCAGAATCTAGCCATTAATATGGCAGAATTCACGCACGAGAGCACTGAAGAACAAGGAGAGAGTTTACAGGAGGAAGTACTAGATTTTGCACCAGCAGCACTAGATGACTCTTTGCCATCAATGGAAGATCCATTGCAGGAGATAAACTTAGGGACAGAAGAGGATCCAAGACCCACTTTCATTAGTGCACTATTGAAAGAACCACTCAAGAGTGAAATCATTGCACTCTTGCATGATTTTAAAGACTATTTTGCTTGGCATTATCATGAGATGCCTGGATTAGACAGAAAGTTGGTAGAACACAAGCTGCCAATCAAAGAAGGCTACCTTCTAGTCAAACAGGCCAGGAGAAGGATGTCTATGGAAACAGAACTAAAAGTTAAGGAAGAAATAGAGAGATTGCTCAAGGCAGGATTCATCAGACCAACCATTTATGCTGATTGGCTAGCCAATATTGTGCTAGTTCTGAAGAGAAAAACAGGGGCAGTTAGGATCTGTGTGGATTACAGGAATTTAAATGAAGCATCCCCTAAGGATGAATATCCTATGCCAATGGCAGACATGCTAGTAGATAGAGCTGCTCATAACCAAATGCTATCTTTCATGGATGGCAACGCAGGATATAATTAGATCATGGTGGTAGAAGAAGACATCCAAAAGACGGCCTTCATGTGCCCAGGACATATAGGTTCTTTTGAATACACTGTAATGCCTTTTGGTTTAAGAAATGCAGGAGCCACTTATCAAAGAGCAATGAATTCTATTTTCCACAATATGATAGGGCATTCTCTAGAGGTGTATATAGATGATGTGGTAATTAAATCCCCAGAGGAGGGAAATCATGTATCAAATCTGGGAAGGGCATTCCTAAGAATGAGACAACATAAATTAAAAATGAATCCCAAAAAATGTATTTTTGGAGTTCAAGCAGGAAACTTCTTAGGTTTTTTGGTCCACCAAAAGGGCATAGAGATTGACAAAAATAAAGCAAAATCCATCATAGAAGCTCAATCACCTCGGAACAAGAAAGAGCTGCAAAGTCTTCTAGGAAAAATTAACTTTCGAAGAAGATTCATATCCAATTCTGCAGGAAAAATCTAGCCGTTCTCCTGCTTGCTAAGATTAAAGCAGGAACAAACTTTTAAGTGGGAGGAATAGCATCAACAGGCTTTTGAGGAGATCAAACACAACCTCTAAAATCCGCCAATTCTATCCCCACCAAAGAGAGGCAGATCGCTCAAACTATATGTGTCTGCATCAGAAGTGTCCATTGGGAGTCTGTTAGCTCAAGATAACAAGGAAGGAAAGGAACAGGCAGTCTACTATATGAGCAGAACTCTGACAGAAGTAGAAAGGAAATATTTTGCAATTGAAAGGCTCTGTCTAGCCTTATACTTCACTGCTGTGAAACTCAGACACTACATGCTGCCATTCACCATCGACATCATTGCCAAGACAGACCTAATCAAATACATGCTAACAAGGCCAATGTTGAGAGGCAGAATTGGAAAATGGACTCTGGCTCTGATAGAATTTTCTTTCAGATATGTTCCTCAGAAAGCTGTCAAAGGACTAGCTGTAGCATATTTCCTAACTGATCATCCAGGGGAAGAAATTGAAAATATGGATTCTTTGGATATAGCAAATGCAAATCTGTTGACTAGAGCTCATACTTGCCTTAACAATCCCATCTATTCGATTCATCTCACACCTTGGAAGCTGTACTTTGATGGATCAAAAACTGACATAGCTTATGGGGCAAGGATTGTTCTAGAGGAGCCATTGGGGATCATACACTGTTATTCTTTCCAGTTAGATTTCCAATGCACCAACAACAGGGCTGAATATGAATCTCTAATCATTGGCCTCGAAATGCTGGTGGAATTAGGGATCCAATCTGTAGAAATCCTAGGAGATTCTATGCTTGTGTTAGAACAGATTGCTGGAGAATACAAATGTCTAAATCCTTCTTTAGCTGTCTATTTAGTGGCAGCCAAGAATCTTCTGACAGAATTCAGGGAAGCTACTTGGGAACATATCCCAAGAGAAGAAAACTTTGCAGCCAATGAATTGGCTCAGGTAGCAACAGGGATACAAATGCCTGAAGACTGTGTGCAAAGGATTATCAAGGTAGGGAAGAAAAATCTACCATCTGTTCTGACCAGAGGAATGGAGATAGATGTCAATTCTGCCATAATCACTGAAGATGACTGGAGAATTCCCATCATAAATTACTTACAGTACCCAACCGTGTTGAGGCAGGACCGGAATTCTTGTAAGGTCTGGGCGTTGGCCATGTGATTGACCCCCATGAACAAGAAGTCCCGAAACCGTTCAATGGTGCCCCTGGAATCCTCGTCCAAGGGGGAGACCGAGGCCGAGCTGCCTCCTTCCTCATGGAGGCTGGCGTATAGCTCTGCAAGATCGTCTGAGGAAGCAGGCTCCTGAAAAGAATGAGAAAAAAGGTTAAGTGTAAAACAACAAAGTAAGAAAGAAATGAGAGGCGCTAGAAGAATACTCACCTCAGCAGCCGGTGGTACAATGGAAGCCTCGGCTCCTCCTTGTCCTCTCAGAGGGCGAGGACGAGGAGGAAGTCCTTCCTGTGACCATAAGTGAATCCCTTTGTTGTTTTTTTTCTTATTTGCTTCGGGCCACGTCCCTTTCTTATATTGGTAATTTGGCTTTCTTTCAGGGTACGGCGGCAGATGCCGAAGTCGTCGTTGCGGAGGTGTCCGCCGCTGAAATGGCCGTTGCAGAGGCGTTGGTCGCTGAGGCGGGCGTTGCAGCGCCACCGCTGGTTGACCCGGCTGGGTCTCCACCGGTCGTAACGACCGTGCCTTCACTGGCCGCCAACGGCATCGTGATCCGTTCGGTAAGTGTTCATTCCTATCATGACAAGTTAGTTTCTTTTTAGATTTCGCTGCACGTTTCTTATCATAACAAGCTTTTGCCCTCAGCCCCCCAGACCATCCTTGCCCCTGTCCTCGGCTATCACAGCACCAAGCGTTTTGGATTTATCGCCGACGAAACTGCTCATGACCACGTCACTAGGGATGAGGTCCTCCTTTGATTTGTCCGGCTTCCACTTCAAGGAATAGGGAAGAATATTGACCGTCGCACCACAGTCAACGAAGACTTTAGACACGGGTATCCCTTCTACATGAGCCGAAATGTATAATGGTTTCAGGTGCCGGTAGCACTATCCCCCTGGGGCTGAAAACTCGGCCGGTAGCACTAAGACCATGCTCACTTCATTCGGTCCGTGCAGGTTTCCTTTAACAGCTTCTACCTCGGCCGTGCAGTCGTTCTTGGTGAAGGCTTTTCCTTCGACCATCCCGAGGATCTCCCCATATTCTTCATCAAACAAACCCAACGCGGGTTCGTCTTCGGCCTCATTTCCAAGGAAGGGACCGCCGAAGCCGTCGATCACAGGCTCTGCGGTTTGAGGGATGTCGCTCGTGGAAGCTTTGATCGCAGAGAGATTCGGGAACTTGGACTTCCCCTTGAACTCGTTTAGCCTTAGTCAATGCGTCTCTGGCCGTCAGGTATTCATCTAATCGGCCGACCCGGACCTTCTCCTCGGCTGTCATACCAAAAATGGTGTCGGCCGGGGTCAACATAAAATATTGGCGGAGGTAATCTTCCCAAGTCAGGTTGGTAGCCCGGCATCCCTTTTGCCCTAGCCTCCCGGTTAGCTTGGTATACGGCCTTAATGGCCGAGTCGGATCCTTTGGTGATGAGGAGCCCTTCTGGCTTAGTGTTCCTGAGGGCCAACTCCACGATTTCCCAGTTCTCGGGGATCATGCCGTATAGGTCAGTGGCAGAATAATCCTTGTGGATGTTTGTGCCTAATAAAACTCGCCCAAGGAAGCTGACTGAAGGAGGCTGGCCGAAGGAACGACAACTCAGCCTTAACGTCTATCCACAGCCAAAGCATCATTCGCTTCCTGTGATTAGGGACCAGTGAACTTATAAATCAAAACCATCACGGCCTCGATAATATTGGCCGAGGACGAAATCTTCAGATGCACGGCCAAAGTGTTAAAATCCAATAACATCGCCACGTGGCATCATGGTCCCACTGTTTATGCCTAATAAACCACGGCCGTGAATTGGCCGAGGGAATAACTCTTCTCGGCCTCAAGCTGAAACGCAGCGTTTTGTCAGGGTGTTTGGCTTTCCAGAGAAACCAGGGGAAAATCGCCAAGGCATGGTTATCTCGGCCAAGGTTATAGGCCGAGGCCGAGATCGAGCAAGGTCACGGCCAAAGGCATTAAAGTCAGATCACCACGTGACAGCAGGGTCCCACGCTCCATTTAATGAAGCAAGGTCTCTGTTTATTGCAGCAAACCCACTGGCCAAGAATGAGCATTTAATGCACGAGGGAAGGTGGGAAGTGATTGGAGTCAGGATTTGGTGACAGAGATCAGAGTGATTAGACACCAACATTCTCACAAAGCTCTTTGCAGCTTGAGAGATTAGGTAATTGGCTATCAGAGCAATAAATGCGTCTCCACGGCCAGAAGCGCAGAGCCCACGATCAGGGCGGCGGCCGAGATTCACCGGGATTCATGGAGTCACACCACCATACTTCACGATCCCAAATGTCGATTGGACTACCCACTTGGTATAATCAGGCTCCACCATGCAGATTTTCAGCCTCGATTATCCCTCCAGGAGCTCTACCTATAAATACAAGACTCAGGACCACTTTCAAAGGGTTCAAACACCAAACAAAAGCCTCCCACGGAGCAACTTATATTTTCCTGTAATGCACTTTCAATATCTTTACTTGCTTTCCTAGGAGTAGTGTTAGTTTGTAAGGAAAATCCATTCATCAATATATCAAACGACCCTTGATTTTCAAGGCGCCGGAGCACCATCCTTGTTGTTCGCTCACTCACCCCATATATCATACGACCGCCGCTCATCGAGTGGCGCGCCGGAGCACCGCCCCAAAACCCACCAAACACCACCACTCAACGGCCTTGTAGTTCAGGCCGTGAACCTTACAGCCGAGACTAGTTCCTCTCTCGGCTACAATCGTTTGATTAGAAGACGAGTTCAGACGGGCGCACCATCTAAACACTATCAAACATCTCAAACATCTCGACGCACGGTAGACCGTGCTGGCACGCCCGCGCACAAACGCACCCCGTCCAAAAGCAGGAAGCCGCGTGTTTCACGCAGATCCCCTCGGCCCGGAACCCCAGGCCGTGAGATTTGCGCGGCAGACACCCACGTTCCATTTAATGAAGTAGTGCCTCTGATCACAGCAGAAAGCCCATAACCCACGAAGGAGCATTTAATGAGCCAAGAAAGAGGGGACGTGATTGAGGTCATATATGGTGAGTAAAATCAGGGATTAGGTGCAAAAATCCCATGTTTTTGTAAGGCTCAGCCACCAACCATCAGACCAGGGCATTAAATGCTTCTCCAAGGCCCGAGATGCAGAGCCCACCATCAGGGCGGCGGCTGAAGTTTATGGGTGTCACACCACCATGTTTCACGTTCCCAAATGACGACTGGATTGCCCACTAGTTCTGATCAATCTCACCATGCAGATTTTCGGCTTCATTGTCTCCCCAAGACCTCCCCTATAAATAGCAAGCTCTAACTACATTTAAAGGGTTCAACACCAAACACAAGCCTCCCACGGAGCAGATTATATTTTCCTGTCATTTATTTCTCGTCATTTACTTCCTTGTAATGCACTTTCAATACTTTTACTTGCTTTCTTAAGAGTAGTGGCAGTTTGTAGGAAAATCCATTCATCAATATATCACACGGTCCTTGATTTTCAAGGCGCCGGAGCACCACCTGAAACCACCATCAGCACCACCATCAACGGCCTTGTAGCTCAGGCCGTGAACCTAACGACCTAGATCAGTTCCTCTCTTGGCCACAATCGCTTTACCTAGAAGTCAGATTTAAACAGGCGCATCTCATCTATTCACTTAGCCACATCATCACTCTCAGACGCACGGTAAACCGTGCTGGCACGCCCGCGCACAAACCACACGGCGCCAGAAGAAGGACGACCTGTGTTGACGCAGAGCAATCGCAGATAGAAGAGTTGATGGCCAGGCAGACCTACAGGATAGAGACCTCCTTTATGGCCGCAATGGACAGAATTTCGTCGGATTTGCGAAATCACCAAGAGTGACATCCCCGCGGCCAAAGAAGAAGCCGATAAAAGAAACTTGCACGGGCCGAAAGAAGTAAATATGAACATGGTGTTGGTTTTGCCCGCTGCGTTCACGGCCCCAGGGGGACAGGGCAGCGGCCTGGACAATGACGTGTTCGAAGGGCAGTCTGGCCAGAGGCCAAAAACAAAGGAGGAGTTGTTGGCCGTGGCTTTTAACGAAGTAATACCCAGAGACGAGCCAAAAAAATATCGGCATCTGAAGCCATTACACATCTAGGCTCATGTCGAGGGGATGCCCGTGTCCAAAGTCTTCGTTGACTGCGGTGCAACGGTCAATATTCTCCCCTATTCCCTGATGAGAAAGCTAGACAAATCAAAGGAGGACCTCATCCCTAGCGACGTGGTCATGAGCAGCTTCGTCGGCGATAAGTCCAAGGCCATCGGGGTACTGCCGTTGAAAATCAATGTGGCCAATCAGATGAGAGTCGCGGCCTTTTACGTGGTCGAATCCAGTGTGGACTACAACATATTGCTCGGTAGCGACTGGATTCATCAGTCCGGGTGCATACCGTCTTCCCTTTTCCAACTGTTGTTCTTTTGGGACGACCAGAAGGTATCCATACACCCAGCTGACGAGAGACAATTAGAAGCCCACGTCGTACAGGCACGGATTTACGACGACGACGTCGGATGGGTCGTCCTTACCGGTCACGACGCAAGCGGCCGACCAAGCAGGACGACGGCCCAGAAAGTGCTGGAGCTAGGCGCTGAGAATGTCCGACAGGACTTGGCGCGCGAAGTATTGATCGACCTCACTAGCCTCTAGATGACAGACAAAGCCACCAAAGAAGAGGGAGCAGCGGCCGTGACCGACTTGTTGGAAAGACTGCTAGAACATTGGGCGGAAGAATCCTTGCGGCCGAACTCACCTATCAACTTGATCGAGTTCCTTCACGAATCAGATGATGTGGACGTTTTGACCATCGACGACCTAGAGACAGCGCCTGCCGAGATGGAGGATGACTACCCTGAGGTTCAGGATCCCTTATTAGAAATAAACATAGGAACAGAGGCCGAACCACGACCTCTTTTTGTAAGCCAACTCTTGAACCCAGAGTTAAAGGCCGAAATTATCGGCCTGCTCCATGAATATAAAGATTGCTTTGCTTGGGATTATCATGAGATGCCTGGATTACCGAGAAGTTTGGTCGAGCATGAGTTAAAAATTAAGGAAGGTTTTAAGCCGTTCCAACAGCCGCCGAGACGGTTCTCGACCGAAGTACAGCTTAAAGTCAAGGAGGAAATTGAACGGCTCCTTAAAGCCGGCTTCATCCATATGGCTCGGTACGTTGAATGGCTGGCTAACATCGTACCGATTTTGAAAAAGACTGGGGCTTTGAGGGTTTGCACCGATTACAGGAATCTGAACCTCACAACCCCCAAAGACGAGTATCCCATGCCTATGGCCGACCTCCTGGTGGACGGAGCCGTGAAGCACGAACTCCTTTCCTTTATGGACGGCCATGCTAGTTACAACCAGATTTTTATCGCCGAGGAAGATGTCCACAAGATGCCGTTCAGGTGTCCAGGAGCAATCGGAATCTACGAATGGGTGGTCATGCCATTCGGCCTAAAAAATGCCGGTGCAACATACCAACGGGCTATGAACCTTATTTTTCACGACCTTATTGGCCGAACCGTTGAAGTCTACATCGACGATGTGGTCGTAAAGTCTCCATCCAAGGCGGACCACGTAGGACATCTCCATCAAGCTTTCGACCGAATGAGGGCGCACGGCGTGAAGATGAACCCTAAGAAATGCGCTTTCGGCGTCACGGCCAGGAACTTTCTCGATTTCTTGGTTCACCAACGAGGGATCGAGGTGGGTAAAAATAAGGCTACGGCCATCATGGCAGCACCTCCATCGAGGACCAAGAAGGAACTCCAGTCCTTCCTCGGTAAGGTCAACTTTTTGAGGCGTTTCATATCCAATTTGGCAGGGAAAATCCGGCCGTTAACTCCTCTGCTCAAACTAAAAGACACGGAACGGTTCGTATGGGGGGCCGAGCATCAAACGGCCCTCGACGACATAAAAAGATACCTATCTCAACCTCCGGTCCTTATGCCACCCAGAAGAGGGAAGCCCCTGAGGCTCTACATTTCAGCTTCGGAGGGCTCTATCGGCTGTCTGCTGGCCCAGAACAACGAGTCTGAACACGAACAAGCCGTGCACTATCTGAGCCGCACCCTTAACATAACCGAGCTAAACTATTCACCGGTCGAGAAGTTATGCCTAGCACTCTACTTCGCGGCCACCAAGTTGCATCACTACATGCTTCCTTTGGTCCTCCAGATCATCTCCAAGACTGATCTCATCAAATATATGCTCACTAGGCCGATCATACGCGGCCGGATTGGTAAGTGGACGATGGCTTTATCAGAGTTCGCCTTCCAATATGTGGCTCAGAAGTCGGTCAAGGGTCAGGCCCTGGCCGATTTTCTGGCTCACCACCCGACTCAAAGGTAAGAGGAAGAGTTGGAAGTCGAGATCAGCATGGCCTGCATGGAGAAAAACTACTAGACCATGCACTTTGACGGCTCAAGTACCTAGACTACATCTGGGGCCGGGGTAGTGATCGAGTCCCCTCAGGGGCAAAGGTGGCAGTTCGCGTTCCAACTTGATTTCAAATGCACCAACAATCAGGCCGAGTACAAGGCACTCATCATCGGCCTTGAAATTTTGAAGGAAATGAAGGCGACTCGCGTCTTGGTCTACGGTGACTCTCAGCTAGTAATCAACCAACTAACCGGGGAATATCAATGCACCAATGAAGTCAACATGGCCGAAGCAGATTAGCACTACCCTATAGTCAAGTATCTGCACGACCCCTCCGGCAACCACGAGAGGACCACACGCTTTTGAGCTCAGTGTTATGTGATTTACCAGAACGAGCTGAATCGAAAGGGATCGGACGGCCTGTTGCTCCTATGTCCTAGTACCGAAGACGTTCGAGGGATTATGGCCGAATCTCATAAGGGAATTTGTGGCGCTCATCAGTCCGGCATCAAGATGAGGTGGTTGGTTTGGAGGCACGGCTATTATTGGCCGACAATTTTAAAGGATTGCATAGAATATGCAAGAGGATGCATTAAATGTCAAATCTACGGCCCCATACAAAGGGTACCGGCCGAGGCCCTCCACCCGGTTACCAAACCATGGCCGTTCAGAGGTTGGGCCGTCGATATCATTGGTAAAATCTATCCGGCTGCGTCTAACCAGCACGCGTGGATTTTGGTGGCCACCGATTACTTCACTAAATGGGTCGAGGCCGAGTCCTATCAGTCAATATCTAGCGCACAGGTAGTTAAATTCTTTGAGAACCACATTGTCCACAGATTCGGTATACCTGAAACTATTACGGCCGATAACGGCCCAGTTTTCGCTTCGGCCGAAACCCAGGAGTACGCCGAGAGGATGGGGATCAAACTAGTTCACTCAACACCTTACTATCCCCAGTCCAACGGACAGGTTGAGGCGAGCAATAAGGTGATCAAAGGCATCCTTGAGAAGATGATTGAAGAAAAGCCTAGGGCTTGGCACGACTTGCTCCCTGATGCCCTTTGGGCTTACCGAATCTCAAAACGCTCGGCTACTGGCACATCCCCTTATGCCTTAACTTACGGCCATGATGCTATCATCCCAATGGAGCTGAAAGTGCGGTCTGGGCGAGATAAGAGAGACTACGCGCAAGCCATGACTCAGGAGTTGGAAGATTTGGAACAGTCAAGACTTGACGCTTACAACCTGATGCAAGCTCAAAAGCAAATCGCGGCAAGGGCCTACAACAAAAGGCTCAAACAAAAGACCTTCGCCGAAGGCGACTTGGTATGGCGCGCCGTACTTCCTATCGGAACTAAGGACCCTCAGTTCGGCAAATTTTCACCGAATTGGGAAGGGCCGTTTATTATTGAACGAATTCTCGGCCGAGGATTCGGAGAATGTCACAACTTGCCAATAAACGGCCAATACTTGAAAAAGTATACCCCATCATTGTGGGAAACGGCCAAGATGGGAGTATGAAGTGAACTAAGGGATTGGACGGCAATTCGATAGAATCAAAAGAGGAAGTGTAGTCAATAATTTTTCGAAAGAAAGTTTGTACTTCACTTAATTTAAAAGGGGTTCATATTTACAAACAACGGCCAATTTTGGTCGAGTAAAAATGTACATATGCATCTGTATAAAATTACATCCTAAAAATCTATGAACAGCCGCCTAAACCCCCTCGCTGAACATTCCCCAGATCAGGCAAGTGATCCGTCTCCAGGCAATGTCCCCGCCGTCTATATCCGCCTGCCACCTCGCCCTGATCAGCTTCCTCTAGGCCAGCGCCTTCTTCTTCTCGGCCGCTGCCTTGAGGATTTGCTTGGCCGAAGATTTCAGCTCGGTACCGACCACAACCGCACCGTCTCGGCGCTCAAGGATGAGATCCTGACGGCCCTGGAGCTCGGAAATTTGGGCCTCAACCTGCGCAAGCTCATCATTCTCTCTCTGGACAACAAGGTCATTTTCCTTCAGACGAGCCATAGCAGGTTGGACTTCTTCTTTTATCACTGCCAGTTCTTGCTCGAGCGAGCACCCCTCGGTCATCCCCATGTTGGCTTCGGTGTATCGGCCGATTGTTAGTCATTTGGTGGACCCCCAAGAAAAGGAACTCTCGGAGCCGTTCAACAGCGGCCCTGGAATCCTCGTCTAAGGGGTCCGAGACCGAGCTGCATCCCTCCCCATGAAGGTTGGCGTACAGTTCAGCGAGATCATCTGAGGAGGCAGGCTCCTGAAAAGAATGAAAAAGGTTAGAAGTTTGAAACAACAACAGAGAAAAGTCAGAGGCACTAGAAGAAAAACTCACCTCAGCGGCCGGCGGTACGATGGAGGTCTCGATGACCGGGAGCTCAAGGACCACGGATTCAACTGAAGTACCAAGGGCCAGGGGCACAGGTGACTGGCGTTAGGGTTGAGGTACCAAGGGCCAGGGGCTCAAGGACCACGGATTCATCCTCGGCCAATGGTTCCTGACTAACGGCCACGACAACTGGCGGGCTCGATGCCACGATGGCCGTGGACAGAGGCAGAGGCACTCTGGGGGGCTGCGAACGAAATTCGAAGGTTAGAAAAACCCAAGTTGGAAAAAAAGGCTAGCACGCTGAACAAACACTTACCGAGCGGAACATGATGCCACTAGGACGACGAGGGGCGACCGAGGACGGCTCAACTGAAGCCGTGGCGGCTGGTGAGGGCACGGCCATTATCACCAGTGGGACCTCAGCCAAGGCCGCCAACGGCGACTTTGCAGCCTCCGCCTCACCAACCGCGGCCTCAGCATCGGCCGCCTCACCAGTCATCGCCTCTACGACCGCCTCCTCGCCATCTGCCGTCTCGGCAGCGGCCGCCTCGACATCCAACGCCTCGGCGATAATTTCCTCGGCGACTGGCGCCTCAACACCAACAGCTTCGGCATCCGCCGCCGCGCCCTGAAGAGAAAACTAAATTATCAATACAAGGGTGCGGTATGGAGCAAATAAAAAGAAACCAAGGGGGAATTACTTACAGCCACAGGAGGGGCTTCCTCCTCGTCCTCGCCTTCTGAGAGGATAAGGAGGAGCCTTTTTCTCGGCGGCTCCGGTACCTCCACCTCGGCCGTGGCGCTCCCTGTTTGCACGGCTTCAGCCACTGCGGCCTCAGAAATCGCGGCCTCTCTGCTCCTCTTGCGGCATGGGGCTTCAAAAGGTAAAACAAAGTCAGACGGAGCTCAGAAAGAATCAAAGAAAGAGCACAAGGAGACCAATGCTTACCAACAGCAGTGCTCGATCGAACTAGAGGAGGGGATGGCACGGTCCTGTGTGCCAAGGTCTTCGGCGTCCCCACCACAGCCGGTTCCCTGGAGGATGGGGTCTCGGTTGACGTCGCGGCCGTCACTCTGGCCATAGGAGGGGCCGTTACTCTGGCCATGGGAGGGGCCGTCACTCGGCTGAGAAGGCACGGCGGACGCCTTCTTCCCCCTGCCAGTCTTGGGAGGGAGGGGATGCCAATCCGCATTTTTATGGCCCCCCTCAAGGCCTCCCCAACTGGCCGAAGAAATCTGGCCAAGATAAAATCCTCGTACCAGATCCGCCCATCCTCGTCCATCCCATTACGGCGCATCCACGGCGTCAGAGTAAGGAAGGTCATCCCCTTTTGGAGTTGAAAGGAGATGCCAGCCACGCCGTGGTTTTGAGAGACGTCAGCCCTCCAAGACGCGAGCCTATTGGTTGACAGCGGAAAGAGGGGGACCGCTTGGATTAGGCCAAATTGCCTCGCCACGCAATTCGGCAAGTAAACCTCGGCCCCGGCCTTGGAAAGGCCGCAGTGAAGATCACGCGAGACCAGGAAGGAGCCCCAAATCTCCCTCAAGTCATTCTCCGTTTCACCGTCAGGAATCACGGAGAGATCGTGCTCTAGGAACAGAGGAAACGGCCGAGCAAGGCACACACGGAACTGCGACCCAGTCCTCTCGGTCAGCTCGTAGAAAAATTTGAAGCAGAAGGCCGTTGCGTTATAATTCCTCGGGGCCCGGGACAAGGCGTTGGCCAACGGCTCGGTATCAGCAGCTGTGGCCACTCCCCTCAGCTATGGGAAGTAGGCCTGAAGCCATAACTGAAAGGCCCAGAGTGGGCCACCGTGCTTCGGCTTCATCCCGTCAGTAACGACGTCATGAAGCGTACGGTAGATGTGGCCGAGGAGGAATGGGCCGAGCGCCAGCCTTCGGCCCTGCGCAAGATAATCGGCCAGATGGGCGAACTCCAGGGTGACTTTGTTAGCCTGGGTGCAGAACACGAACTTGCACAGCCAGTACAGCAAGAACGTGGCATGCTAAACCTCGCCGAGGGGGGTGACGGCGTCGTCTTCAGCGCTGTCCTCTACGCCGAAGTTATTGTAGAAGCTGGAGTAGTTGAGCATGTTCTTCGCCTTGCTCCCAGCTAGCTTCATGACCGTTGGCTAGGCGGCCTTGAAGCTCCCTTCGGCCTTGGGAGCAACTAACGCGGCGTTTACTTCTACGCCGAGAGGGGTGAGGCCAAACAAGGAGGCCATGTCAAGGACGGTCGGCATCATCATGCCGAACCGTAGGTTCAGGGTATTCGTGGCAGAAGACCAGAAACTCAAGGCCGCGGCCAAAAGCGACCGGTCCATGATGAGTGGCCGATCGAACAATTTGATCAAGTGATAGATGCCTTGATCTCTCCACTGTTGGCCGAAGAAATGCTCCATCCTCGGCAGCCATTTCTCCCAGTCTGGGGTCGAGCGACGTTCCAGTCCTGGTAGTCCCCTCCATCAAAAGCCGAGAGATCAACCAGGTGGTTCTTTAGGTGGACGGCCAGCCTCTCTGGCATGCCACGCTCCAAGGAAGGGCCGAGGACATAGGAATCAGTGGCAGTGCCGTCGTCGTCGGACCAAGGCATAATGATATCGGATAGAACCGAGCCTTGGATTTCTCGGCATATGTCTTCAAATCCAGCCTGGAAGACTTGAGACCGAACTTCAATGGATGAGGAGGTGCTAGAGGCCATTGGGAAGATTAAAGTCAAATGTTTTGAAGGAAAGTCTGAAAAGAGAAGGATGAGCGCGACGAACACTAGAAAGCTGGAAACCCAGAGGGAGTTTCAAAAGGTGAGGTGAGCTTTCGAACAGGGAAGGGTTCTGGAATTTGGAGTTCGAAAAAGGTTGGGAAGTTGAGAAAGAATTTTGGGAGAGTTTGAGTGTCTGAAAAATCTGAAAGCGTAAGTAAGAATAGAGAAGGCTGGGTTTTTATACTAACACACGAAGTCGAAACGAACGAGCGCCTCGAACAACGTAATGTTCTCTCGAACGATGTAACGGCCTGGCAACGCACATGAGCGTGCGATGACGTGTCGTAACCCTGGAGTTCGTCATTTCAATTGACAAGACGAAGCGACGGCTCGCGCGAATCAAGACGATGATGGCCTAAATGACGTGCTTGCGTATTAAAAGCGCCGACTATCTGACTCGCGCATTTAAGGCGCCAACTGTCAGTCACTTCATAAGAATGCAAAGGGTCCATCCCCTAGAATTCATTCAGCCTTCATCCTTGCCGCGACCGAAGAATCCGGGAATGTGGGGGCAATGTTTGTGCCTAATAAAACTCGCCCAAGGAAGCTGACCGAAGGAGGCTGGCTGAAGGAACGACAACTCGGCCTTAACGTCTATCCACGGCCAAAGCATCATTCGCTTCCTGTGATTAGGGACCAGTGAACTTATAAATCAAAACCATCACGGCCTCGGTAATATTGGCGGAGGACGAAATCTTCAGATGAACGGCCAAAGTGTTAAAATCCAATAACATCCCACGTGGCATCATGGTCCCACGTTCTATTTAATGAAGTAGTACCTCTGATCACAGCAGAAAGCCCATAACCCACGAAGGAGCAAAGAAAGAGGGGACGTGATTGAGGTCAGATATGGTGAGTAAAATCAGGGATTAGGTGCAAAAATCCCATGTTTTTGTAAGGCTAAGCCACCAACCATCAGACCAGGGCATTAAATGCTCCTCCAAGGCCCGAGATGCAGAGCCCACCATCAGGGCGGCGGCCGAAGTTTATGGGTGTCACACCACCATGCTTAACGTTCCCAAATGACAACTGGATTGCCCACTAGTTCTGATCAATCTCACCATGCAAATTTTCGACTTCATTGTCTCCCCAAGACCTCCCCTATAAATAGCAAGCTCTAACTACATTTAAAAGGTTCAACACCGAACACAAGCCTCCCACGGAGCAGATTATATTTTCCTGTCATTTATTTCTCGTCATTTGCTTCCTTGTAATGCACTTTCAATACTTTTACTTGCTTTCTTAGGAGTAGTGGCAGTTTGTAGGAAAATCCATTCATCAATATATCACACGGTCCTTGATTTTCAAAGCGCCGGAGCACCATCTTTGTTACTCTTCCATTCACCCCATATATCATACGATCGTCACCACTCAGCGGCGCGCCGGAGCACCACTTGAAACCATCATCAACACCACCATCAACGGCCTTGTAGCTCAGGCGGTGAACCTAACGGCCGAGATCAGTTCATCTCTAGGCCACAATCGCTTTACCTAGAAGTCAGATTTAAACAGGCGCAGCTCATCTATTCACTTAGCCACATCATCACTCTCAGACGCACGGTAAACCGTGCTGGCACGCCCGCGCACAAACCACACGGCGCCAGAAGAAGGACGACCTGTGTTGACGCAGATCCCTCGGCCCGGAACTCCAGGCCGAGAGATTCGCGAACGCCAGCAGTGGAATTCCATGAGGAAGGACAAACCGTTGGCCGAAAATTGGGGGGTCCTTTCCGTGATAAACATCGACGATACCCTCGTTTGACTCGTCCAGGGCCGCAGCCTTTGGCTCTCTGGGAGTTTTCGTTGCCCCACGGGGGTCTTCGCCTTGCCGAGGACGCCACGCCTTCAGAGCTTTGTTGCTGGCCCCTCTTGTCGTGGAGAGGCCGTCTGGTATGGACGTTTGCTCGTCCCCAGTCGGCATTGTCTTCTAGCGTTTAGAGTTTTCGACCCGGGCTAACTACGCCATGGCCTGCTAAACTTGCCTATGCATCCTTCTCAGTTGGGTTTTTGTCAATGGCTCGGCCCTGCCCCCAGGCCGTGCGTGGTACCAGCGATCATCCTGCACAGCCGGCAGTCTGAAAGTTCTGATTTGCCATGGGGCGACCTCCTCTTCTCGGCTATGCGAGACACCGGGAACCCGTGCCCCCAGACGATCGAAAACGGCCCTGCTGACCGGTTGGCGACCGTACTGGTCGGTGAACTTCCTGGCGGTCGATCGAGAGGACTCAACGATCTTCCTTTTGTTTTCTTATGGCCTAGGTTGGCCGATCTCATTCTTGCATCGGTCGCAAAACACTAGCTCTGGTTTGGGCAACAGTCTCTTTCCTTTGGCCAGCTTTGGTGTTGACGACGAGCTTTCTACCATGGCCTTATCAGGCCGATGCATTTTTCCATATTCGGCCCGAAACTAGGCGTTGACCATATTGATGACAGGTGGAGGGAACGGCTCGGCGTCAACCTTCATGGCAGCCTTCTCTGAGAATTGCAGTTTCTTTTCGTCTATCAGCTTCTGAATAATGTCTCGTGGGACGATACAGTTGTTAGTGCTGTGAGACCAAGAGCTGTGGTATTTGCAGAATGTCTTCACTTTGAGCTCCTCGGCCTTCGGAATTTTATGGTCGAAAGACAATTTGACCTTCTTCTCGGTCAATAACAGGTCGAAGATAGCCTCGGCCCTTGTTAAATCAAAAGTGTAGGCCTTCGTTCAACTGTTGTCGGCCTTGACAAGCTCTTTGCAGACGAACGGTCTGTCTATGCTGACTTCAGCCGAGCTTACCTCGATCTCACCGTTCTCGGCTTCGGCGGGGCTGTCTGCTTCGGCGTAGCCGACGATGGAATTCTTGTAATAAGTACCCTTTGTAGTCGTCTTTTTTTGTACTTCCTCCTTCAACAGGGATGCGTACCTATCCACTTTGTTGGTCAGGTCATGCATGTCCCAGAATTCGATCCCCTGGAATTTCTTTCGGTATTCAAATTCCAGCCCTTCCTCAGCCATTTTGACGAACTCCCTTTCTGGTAGATTAGTTCGGGACCAATTCATGCACATCTTAAACCGCTACAAGTAATCACGGGGCATCTCGTCTGACGCCTGGCTCATCCTCGCCAGCTCGGCAATGGTTATCTCTCGGTTAGTCTGGTAAAAGTGCTCATGGAATATCCTCTCCATCCGGCCTGCTGTGTATCGTTCTGTGGCCTTGCCTGTTGGACTATTTGAGCGAGGGGTTCGGCCGTGTTGACTAAGCCGAATTGCACTTGATAGGCGCTGTTGGTTCGGTCGAGGGGCACTCGGTCGGTCTGCCGTATATGTGTGGCCACCTAATTCTGATGGAGCAGGCCGCTCTGTAGTTGAGAAGCCGCATGCGTTTGGGAACCAAATGGAAAGGTTAGCGCCTGCAATGGTGGAGCGATGGCCAGACCATTCTGATCATATTGCGGTGATGGTATGGTGGCCGTGCTGTTTGGGACGGCCTGCGTTTGCGCGGCCAGACTATGGACCGGGCCGGGCTGCCGAATGGTGGAATATATGGGGCTATTCTGTCCTAACAACGCAGCGGTCTGAGACTGGTCGCGCAGCGCCTCCACTGGATAGATTGGGCTGGGACTCGCCCATGTTTGTTGGGGCTGCCCCCAGCTGCCCGTTGGTGGTTGAAAATGCTGACCATAGCTTAATGCCTGTGTTCGGTTAGCCGTGCCGAGGGTGCTGCCTTCCCTGTAGGGCTCAACTCTCTCGCGGCCTTGGCCTCTTTGTCCGGCCCTGGGGGGTGTCACAGGTGATGTGATCGGCATCCTCTCTTGAGAGAACGTCCGAATATCTGATGAGATTTTATCCATTGCGGCCATGAAGGACATCTCAATCCTGTAAGCCTACGTAGCCATTAGATCTTCCATTTGAGACCGCTCTTGTATGGATTCGGCCACACGGGCCGTCGTCATTGGAATACTGGCCAAGGCGCTGACCGTTCGTTCGGTCTCAACTGTCATTATCGGGGAAGTCGACTCAGGAGTCTCAGATGTCATCTCGATTCTCTTGTTCGTGAGCTTTGCCTGTGACCTAGTTTCCACCATAAAGTTTTTGACGAAAAGAGTCCCACTGGGCGTGCCAAAAGTGTTGACCAACGCGAATCTCGCGGCCTGGTGCTCCGGGACGAGGGGATCTGCGTCAACACAGGTCGTCCTTCTTTGGTGCGGTGCGGTTGTGAGCGAGCGTGCCAGCAAGGTTTACCGTGCATCTGAGTATGCATTGATTGGGTGAATAGATGACTAGTGCGCTGCTTAAGTCTAACTTCTAATCCGAGCAACTGTGGCCGAGAGAGGAACTGATCTCGGCCGTTAGGTTCACGGCCTGAGCTACAATGTCGTTAATGGTGATGTTGATGGTGGTTTTTTTAGGTGGTGCTCCAGCGCGTCGCTGAGTGGCGACGGTCGTATGATATATGAAATGAACGAGTAACAAAGATGGTGCTCCGGCGCCTTGAAAATCAAGGGTCGTATGATATATTGATGAGTGGATTTTCCTACAAACTGTTGCTACTCCTAAGAAAGCTAGTAAAAGTATTGAAAATACATCACAAGAAGATAAATGACAGGAAGTAAATGACAGGAAAATATAATCTGCTCCGTGGGAGGCTTTTGTTTGGTGTTGAACCCTTTAAATGTAGTTAGAGCCTGGTATTTATAGGGAAGGTCCTGAGAAGACAATGAGGCTGAAAATCTGCATGGTGAGGTTGATTAGAGCTAGTCGAATCGACATTTGGGAATGTGAAGCATGGTGGTGTGACCCCCATAAACCCCGACCGCTGCCCTGATGGTGGGCTCTGCGTCTCGGGCCTTGGAGGAGCATTTAATGAGGCTTGGGACCTTGATGCTACGTCGCGATGCCGCTTGACTTACCTTTGTCCTCGGCTAGTATCGCCGAGGCCGTGATGACTTTGCCTTATAAGCTTACTTTTGTTTTTAACGAAAGAAAGCGAACAATGACTTGTGGCCGTGGGTAGGCGCCAGGGCCAAGAGGAAGTTTCTTCGGTCAGCTTCATCGACCGAGATTTATTAAGCACAAACAACGACTAGCAGCATACTTCTGTTGCTCCTTCTCATGCAACTCTTACTGATGGACTCCCTCCACTTCTTCCAACGCCACAGGTAAATTCCCCAAATACCCAGCAGGCTAATGTCATATGTTTTAGATGTGATAAGCCAGGCCACATAGCCCCTTTCTGCCCAGACCGTAGGCCTCATGCATACATGGCAGAAAATACCTCAAATCCATCTCAATCTACTCATGATGTGGCGAATCTCAATTGGTGCTTTGATTCTAGTGCTACCCACCACATGACAGCGGACCCAACTTCTCTACCACATGTCCAACCTTACACAGGTACTGATACATTGTTGTTGGAAATGGGAATCAGTTAGCAATTGTTGCATTCCTAAAAGGACACAAATTAATGTGCAAACAACCAATTAAAAATACCCGCAAGTGCACGAATCTATTGAGGTATAGATTATGTAAGTACGGGGTCGATCCCACGAAGAACTGTCGGCTTCCTACAAGTTCTAATTTGAGTACGTAAAGAATATTTATTTAACACACCACAAATGCAAATGGAAACAGGAAATGAGTAAAGAAGTGTAAAAGAAAAGAAACAAAACAAGAAACCAAAGAAAAACACAAACAGCACTTTCTATCACCCTTTTATCACAATTCGGACAGATTCGTTTCTCTGTTTTTCAGCTTCGACCTCTGTTCAGTTTTTTGCCTATAACTTTCCAACCGTAAGTCCAAATTTCACGTTCTTTATAGGGTTGGATTCAGCACAGAAAATGCAAGACGACAACGCGGACCAAAATCCAAAACCAAGTACAAAAACAGACAAAAAGCAATGACAAAAACACGCCACGTTTCAAACAATGTAAACACACAAACACAATTTGGGGAGGGGGGTTTAGTTTGGTTCAAGTGCCCTAATTCTATTGCATGAAAGTAAATGACTTTAAATTTAATTGAGAATGGCAGAGAATGAAAATCAAAATGTGAAATTAAAATGTAACAAGCGCTAGGGTTTCGGAATCCACCCTAAACAATTCTACCAATGTTCATGGATACTCAAGTAATGAACTCTAAACATATTGAAGAAGATGTTCGCAATCAAGACCGGGATTAGTGGCTCAAGACGCATTGATTCTCTCTAATATACGTAAAGTGCGTGGTTAGTGTTACAATACTTGTGCCTTCCCTATAACCAAATCTAGGTGTGCTTAGTACTTCGATTCAATTACAAGAAAAACCCATTAAGTTCAAAGAGAATATGAACATCACAAGAACCCTAAAGCATGATGTTTACATTAGGTATTCAAGAAACCAATTCACATGGATGATTCTTACTTCATCCATTCATTGCTTAGGAAAACATGAAGATACACATAATCCCAACAACCTCAAGAAGCATGCTCTCAAAAGTGATCAATCAAAAAAGAACATACATCAAGGATAGATTATTTTGGTGAATAGGAATTCATCAATTGTTGTCAAGAAATCAATTCACATGATGCTCACTTAAACAAGTTCAATCATTTGTTGCTAATTAGAAATTATGTTCTTGGGTATCTTACACAACTTCTCAACTTTAGCTACATGCATACAACCTAAGGTGATTAAGCAAAGGAAGCAAACACATATCATATAAGATTCAATTAGTGAATGGGATTCATCAACAACATCTAAAAATTCATACACTCAAAGCATCAAAACAATAAGGTATTCATGGTTAGGGCTTCAACCTAAGCCCTAACTAAATAAGAAGTTACATTGAAACTAAGAAATTACAAGAAACAAATAAAATGAAAGAAACTAAGAACAAAGAGGAGAAGGAGAATGCATCTTCAACCCCTTGGATCCTTGCCTCAAGGCTCCCCAAGGTTCTCTTCAATTGTTATGCCATTCTCCCCTCCCCTTGGTTGCTCCTTTCTCCCTTCTTCTTGCTCTTCAAAATCTGCTCCCAATGTGTAGAATGATAGATTGGATTGCTTACCCACGTTCAAAAGCCTCTCCCACTTCAGATTGCAATTCCCTTTGCCTCCCTCTCTCCTCCTTTCCAGCTTTTACTTTTAGTATTCTAATGCCAAAGTCTTCACCCATTGTCTTCTTGTCCCCTTGCAAATGATGAAGCCTTGTCCTCACAAAGATGCCAAATGCTTCAGAAAATATCTCATCTACTAAGGTAAATTCTTGTTACCAAGTGTTATGGTAACAAGAAGAATCAAGATGACACAATGGAGGTAAAAGCTGGCCAATTCCGGATTTCCAGAGCTGTGGCAACATGCTGGATTGGTTGGATAGGCAATACTTGTCCAATGGAGCTCAAATTTGGATATGTTGTAGTTAACATCCATTGGAACAAGTCTCATGAAGATCATGACCTCATCCGAGCACCAGAGCATGTTGATCCCGAGCCAAGAAGTTGACCTACGAAAATGAACAAAAACAGAATTTATAACCAATAATGCACTTTTAGCTCATTTTCATCCCAACCAAGGTAAAATATAAGAAAACACAAAAAGGAAGTAAAAAGCTATAAAATGTCAAGAACTAACTCAAAATAGTGGGTGAATAACATGAAAAATCATGTGTAAAAATGAACCGAACAGCAATCACACATATTGGCCATACAAAATTAACTGGGTTGCATAAATCCTTAGAACTTAATGAAGTATTGCGTGTGCCTTCAATCCGAAAAAATTTGATACCTATTCGACGTGTCTGTCGTGATAATGACTGTTTTTTTGAGTTGGATGCTAATTGTTTTTGTGTCAAGGACAACAAGACGGGGACGGTACTCCTTACTAGCAGTAGTTCTGATGGCCTTTATCATATTCAGACAGCCCCGGATATTGCTCGTAAGATTGCATTCTATGGTGAGCGCACAACACAGGATGTGTGGCATGCACGACTTGGACATCCATCTCATTCAGTTTTTTCTACACTGTTGAATAAGTACCATTTACCACTTGATGGTACACTTATATCAAATAAACATTGCCATATTTGCCCATTGGGAAAATCATGTCAAGTGCCTTTTGAATACAGAAAGTTTCATGCTCAATTTCCATTAGCACTTTTACACCTTGACTTGTGGGGCCCTGCACCAATTTCCTCAAATTTTGGATATCGTTATTATTTGTCTATTGTCGATGATAACACTCAATTCACTTGGTTATATCCTTTGGCTAAGAAATCAGATGTTCTTACAACATTTATTCCATTCAAAAAAATGGTGGAAAATCGGTTTAGCTCCAAAATCCAACAGTTACAGATTGATGGTGGCGGTGAATTTACCAACAGATTATTCCTGAAATTTTTAAGTGATCATGGCATCTCGCATCAGATCTCCTATCCATACACTCCCAACAAAATGGGGTGGTGGAAAGGAAACATCGCCAAATTGTTGCAATGGGCCTCTGCTTGCTAGCCCAATCTCGTTTGCCCTATAGCTTTTGGGTTGAAGCCTTCTCAACTGCGGTTTTTCTGATCAATCACTTACCAACTCCTCAGCTTGACAACTTATCTCCTTATGAGAAATTACTTCATCGCACACCGGATTATAAATTTCTTAAAAGTTTTGGATGTGCCTGCTTTCCTCACATGGTGTCATACAACAAACATAAGCTATCCTTTAAATATATTCCATGCGTATTTATTGGCTATGATGATCACTATAAAGGTTACCGTTGTCTTGATCCCTTTTCATGTCGTATTTATATATCCTGGAATGTGACTTTTGATGAGACTAGTTTTCCTTACCAGCAGCCTCAAAATACATCTCCATTGCACTCCAGTGGACTTCATTCTCTCTCTCCTACCAATCAGCACACACCTACAACCCAATCTGATCTAGGGCCCAACACCTACTCCCCACAAATTCAAATTCCAAATTCCCCACCAAACAATACTCCCCAAAGCCCATCACCGTCCACTACCTCATCTGGCCCACCTGGCACTTTTTCACACCATACAACAACCCAAGCGATTTCCTCTCCATCTGACCCACACACCCCTTTACATGCGAGTCCTTCCTCATCGCCATCACCAAAATCCACAAACCTTCCATCACCAAACTCCACAAACCCATCATCGTCCACTACCTCATCGCACATGCTTTTCACGAACGCACCCTCTGAATCAACTCCTCCTTCTTCACCTATTGACCCATCTATCTTTCCCAATTCTCCAGATACACCGAATCCTCCACAAAAATTCAAGTTTCTCAACTCTAGCATTCCATTCGGTCCTGAAACCAAACCACTCTACTCTAAGACCAGCCCTCATCCCTTACCTCATGCTCTCCTTGCCGAGTGTTCTGACCCCATGTGACAGGACCCGACCCAAATTCCACTTTGGAATCCGAGCCGAACCCTGTGCGTGTCCGACACTTGGCAAGTGCCGGGCACAAATGGCCTAATTGCCCTTCTAGTCAAACTTCACTTTAAATTAGGGTTTGACTTCTGCCAAAGATTCAGCAGAGTCTCCCCTAAGAGTAGACCAATCCCAAAATTACACCTGTCAAGAATGCATATAAAATATACACCAACTGCCAGCATACAAAAATTTACATACTAACAGTTAGACAAGTGTTCTAGGGCAATATCAGAGCTATACACAGATTAGGTTACAAGTATAAAATAATTATACAAGACCCTACGCTGTCAAGGGATGTGGCGGAAGATGGACTCGGCCCGGTGGTGGCTTACTGTGCACGCTTACTGCCTGGGGGCGCAAAACATTAAAAGGGTGAGTGGACCAAAAACAAAGTTTAGAAAAATAGCATATGAACATACTAACCCCACTGTAAAAACTAAAATAAAAACTAAATCACTTCTTTCTATATATAACTCGTACTGAAATCAATGCATTCATATCTATATATACATGTAATCAATCACATACTTGATTAAAACATTAAATCCTTGAAGCCATCGAAATCAACTTTTAATCTACCACCTAGTTGTACCCATTTATAATTCCGTCAATTCCTTTAGTTTCCGTCAATTCCTTATAATCCGTCCATTCCATATAATCCGTCAATTCCATACTCGTGCCACCGGAGTGACACGTACTAGCAGACCTCGGGAAACACAAGGTCACCCGAGCCGCAATCTCGCGGGATTCAGGGGACACTTGGTCCATCTGAGCCGCGTTTCTCACACCCACGGTTGGGCGTCCCCGAAACTCGTGGGCGGTGTCTAGCATGCTGACCTACCCGAAGGCACTGGATGTCCGTCGACATCAATATAACCGAAGGCAACTGGATGTCCGTAGACATCATTATAACCGAAGGCAACATATTTCCGAGGCAACATTTATTATACCGAAGGCAACCTTGGGTACCTATGGTGGTTTAAAATAAATGTATATATATATATATATATATATATATATATATATATATAATTCTGAGAAAGATTAAAGTTTATAAAACTACTTATAAAACTATTTCTTAAATCTTGCTACCATTAAATCTGATAGTGCCTCAGTTCTGACTTTCCAAATCCCTTTTTAAATGTTCCACTAGGCAGCACATAAATAAACAAGAATATTTACACCTATCAAATCATGCTAGGAAGCCGTATTCAGTAAAACTTATTCAAGATCAAATAATGAAAATAAATTGCATAAAACGTTTATAAAACAAACGGTCCACTCACAGGTACTCTGAGCTAGCTGGACCCTTTGAAGGTCCCTCCTGCGGGTCACCTGGTGCCCGGGTGCCTGAATAACCATCATGAATATTTTATTAATAAATCTGCTCAGGAAAATAATATTAAATTAAAAAAACCCTGACCCCCGGCTCCTAAAAGTGCGTGCAACACTTTGAAAGTCAATCCTATACCCACATTAGCTTTTCCTCTCAGTGGACACGCTTTAGACGTATCTCGGGACTCAAAAGCGATAAAGTCCCTAAAAGTCAACTCGGGACCCCGTGGGGTCCACGACCTCAGAATTTCGGTCCGATCGTTCCTAGAGGTTTCGATAAGCCTAGGACACATGTCCCGAGAGTTTGGTCTCGATCGGACGGTCGGATTGCTCACGATCGCACGATCGGACTGACGAACGATTTTCCGTAAACCTAGCCCTAGGGTTGGCTTTTCTGGAGCATCCGGGACTCCGATTTATGATCTGTTTAATCCTACACGATCCTTAAAATACCTAGATCCACATACTCCAGTTTGGTTATGATCCAACGGTCCGAACGTATTGAACCCGGAAATCGCACACTATGCGAGATCCATTCGGGGTTCAAACGTTATCCAAATCGAGATCCGCGAAGTCCTACGCGCTCGTAAAGACACGAGGATCATTCTGGGACCAAGAGTGGTCCCTGCTACCTGGCCCATGCGCCGCCCACGCGCCGGCAGCGCGTGGGTGTGCCTAACAATTTCCGGTGACCGGAAAATCTCCACACCGCCGTACCAAACTCCTATCCTAGGTAATACACCCTATTTGGAACCACTTTTGTTCTTGAACTATGGCCAAAAAGTGGCCGGAAGTAGCTGATAACGGCGACACAATTCCGGCAGAAATTCAACTCAACAATTAACCTATCAAACCTCGAAATCTCTCAAAACCTACCCATCCAGCAGCTAGAGCTCGAAAAACAGATGAAAAACCATACCTTACTCGTCACGATCGGTGGCCGGAGGAGAGAGAACGAGGCCTTTGAAATTCGGAAAAAAACCAGCCAATTCCGGGCTGTTTCCGGTGGCTGTGGCGTCAGCGGAGGCGGAGGACGGCTGGGCTGAGTCGCTGCGGTGGTGGCACTACTTCCTTGGCCGGTCAGGTGGGTTGGGGTGAGGTGTGATGGTGGTTATGGTGGTTTGGGTTGTCGGCTGGAGCAAGAAGAAAAACAGCGGAGGGGTTTGGTGTCGTGCGAGGAAGAAGAGAGTGAGGAGAGAGAAGGGAGAAATAGATTTTTAAAAAAATCTGATTTCGAAAATTACCTTTTTACCCTTTTTACGTATTTTGCTCGTAAATCCTTCAATACAACTCGGAATTGAGTCCACTACGTGTCTACGGACTCGTTTCGTCGCGCTCTACGCAACGGTACAACCAGATTTTCCAAATTCTTTCCCGGTCAAAAAGTCAACTTAAACCCAAATGAAATCATCCAAGGGTAAATGAGTCTTTTCCTCCATTAAATTATTAGTTAAATATTATTTAAGGATCGGGTTGTTACACCATGTCCATTGAACCAACAAGTTTCACCCAGGCTTCCCAATCGACCCACTAGCAGGTTGCAATGAAGGATGAATATGATGCCCATGAGAAATCAGACATGGTCCTTAGTTTCTGCAACCTCACGTATGAATATTGTGGGATGCAAGTGGGTCTTCAAAGTTAAACGGAAAGCAGATGGCTCGATTTACCGATACAAGGCTTGCCTTGTTGCCAAAGGATTCAATAAAAAAGAAGGCTTTGATTATGAAGAAACATTTAGTCCGGTAGTCAAACCAGCCACTATTCGCACGATTTTATCTCTTGTTGTTTCTTATAATTGGTCACTTCAGCAACTTAATGTTCGCAATGCTTTCTTGAATGGGTACTTGCAAGAAGAGGTGTACATGAAACAACCCCCTGGCTTTCATGATTCCTCTCGACCTCAATATGTTTGTCACCTTCATAAGGCTCTATATGGCCTCAAACAGGCACCCCGGGCTTGGTTCCAATGCCTTAGTACCTTTCTTCTTGCTCAACGGTTTGTTCACAGCCACTCTGATGCTTCGCTATTTATTCGCCGCTCTGCTTCTTGCACGATATATGTTCTTGTGTATGTGGACGATATAATTGTTACTGGGTCTGAACCCCAGAGTGTTCATCGGTTTATTGATACATTATGTTCCCCTTTTGACAGTCGAAGAATGGGTGAGCTCATTTTTTTCCTAGGCATGGAAATTAATCGTTTTCCTGACAATTTGTTTCTCTCTCAGACAAGATATGTGATTGATTTATTGAAACGGTTTAATATGACTGAGTGCAAATCATGTCCTACACCATTGCCCTTTGACACTCGGTTGTCTTGTATGGATGGTGATCCCTTGCCTGATCCGTCCACCTATCGAAGTATGGTGGGTGGCCTGCCGTATCTTACCTTGCAGTATCTTACCTTGTCAACCAGGTATGTCAGTTTATGCACAACCCTCGCACTTCCCACCTTCAAGTTGTCAAGCGAATTTTCAGGTATATTAAGGGCACGGTTGAGCAAGGACTCATCTTTCACAAGTCTAATGATTTCACTTTACGGAGCTTCTCGGATGCTGATTGGGCTAGTTCAGTTGATGATCGACGTTCTACCACTGGTGCTTGTATCTTTCTTGGTCCTAATCTTCTCACATGGCTGTTTCTTGCTCTAGCACTAAAGTCGAGTATCGAGCTCTTGCAAATACTGCCGCTGAAATCCGATGGTTTGGTTACTTGTTTCGTGAACTTGGCATTCCCCTTTGTTCTGCACCATGCATATATGTTGATAATATTTCCACAATCTATATGGCTGCCAATCCTATTTTCCATGCTCGCACTCGACACATCGAAATTGACTATCACTTTGTCCGCGAACTCGTTGCTCGAAAAGCGCTTCATACTCTCTATGTTCCCTCATCTCATCAACTTGCTGACATATTCACTAAAGGTCTTAATCGTGATCGGTTTTCTCTTCTTAAGTCCAAGCTTAATCTTCGTGTTGCTTCGTTGCGCTTGAGGGAGGGTAAAGAGAATCATGATGCAGATCATGATTCCACACAATCAGCCCATTCCATGCAATCAGCTGATCCCACTAAATTAGCATTGACAAACTCCCCACACTATTACAAAAATTGAAATAGACGATGGGAATCCACCGTCGTGTAGCATGTTTTCAAACCGACGTGAAATCGACCGCTATCTTTTAATACATAAAGTAAATACAAAAAATAACTGACGTCGTTAATACATTCCACGTCGTAAAACAATTAAAACCAACGTCTAATTCATACATAAATGCTTAAAAAGAAAACTTCGACTATATTAGACGACGGTTTTAGTAAAACACGGACGTTTAAAGAATGTTAAATGAAAAGAACAACCAAAAAGACGACATAAAAACAATTATCCACGTCTGTAATTTAAAGAATACCGACGTGTAAAACGTAGAAACCGTCGTGGTTCACTAAATAATAAAAATGACGTCTAAAACATATAACATGGCAAATTTAACATATAAAAATACACTTTTGGACAAGGTTAGACGTCGCTTTTTATTAAAAAAACGGACATTTTAAAAATTTAACATGGCATATCTTTAATTAGAACCGACGTCACAAACTTCTAACCACGACCCTTTTGGTCACCACGGACGTCGAAAGTAATTTTGCTGGCGTGACCAGAAAAATAAACAACGTGGATTTAATTTTGAACGTCGGTTAATGTAAAATATTTGTCATGGTTAGACTATTTACTATGGCCTAAGAGTCCTATTTTGCGACGTGGTTACCAATTTACTACGTCGGTTATGGATTTGACGTCGGTTATTGTTAAATACAGATCATGGTTAAGAACTTTACTATGTCCCAAGTATCCAATTATTTGACGTTGTTATATAACTTACTACGCCAGTGGATTGTTTATTCCCTGACGTCATTGGTCTTTGATAAGTCCCTTTTATAACCCTGTTTGATGTGTGTATTCTGTCTGAGACGTCAATTATTTTATTATAACAGACGTGAAACATTGTTTTTATGTCGGTAATTTGCAAGCGGTGGAAGTAGTATTATCCTTAAATTCGTCGGTTTAAGCTCTATTATGTCGTGTTATTCATTAGTGTACGTCGTGAATCCCTTTCGTTACCGTCGTTGTTGGTAATATTTATTAGCCTTGTTTAAATTAATTTTAATTAACCGACGTGTTTTCTTTTTCAAATGGCAGTTTTTACTTAATTTTGCATTGGCGTTCCACGTCGTTTGTAGAAACCCGACGTTGGTTATATTTTAGACGTCTCTTTTTGCGATTTTTGTAACTTGACCATCGTATTTTCAACTTTAACCCAGTATTTTTAATTTTTTATTTGTCGTGCCCAAAGCCTGCATAATGAAAATGTGATCGGAATTAAAATGATATACAGAGCTATTAATTAAGGTCATACAATTAATTGCATAACTAATGTCATAAATTACAACAATCAATCAATCCATATATCTTCACACCCATCTCTAATATTCTCACTCCCAAACTCACCCACTAGGTCATCAAATGTGTCAACATTTGGTATCCCTCTAGTAAATGGCTCACACTCAATTCTAATATCACCTAGCACATCATCACCAATAACATCATTATATTCTATATTAGGCATTGATAACACTACCGACCAACCACGATGCATTGGGTCGTCAACATAAAATACTTGTTTGACTTGAGAAGCCATAACAAATTGGTCATTCCTATGTCCAATTTTACTCAGATCTACAAGGGTAAATCCAAGTTGGTCGACTACAAGGCCCGAAGTGTTATCTATCCAATCACACCTCAAGACTGGGATTCTAAATTTTTGGTAGTCAAGGTCCCAAATTTCTTGAATAACCCCATAAAAACCCTTATTGGAGACAATAGGGTTTTTATCATTGGCACTAGCAACTTGCATAGTATGTGCAAGTAAATAAACTCCACTATTTTGGACAGTTCGCACATCATCTTGTGCCTTGGTGTTAAATTTAACACCATTAATAAGATAGCTCCTATATGATGGCACTGCCATGCTTGGACCAGCTGCTAGCCACCTCAAATTTTCTGATACGCCATTATTGTCTTCCCCATTAAGTTCACTTTGAACCTGCAAATTAAACATATATCTTAATTCAATCTAACATATAGAAAGAAAGAAAATTAAAAGTTCAATATGTCATTCAATAACATATATACCTTAAAGCGTAGCCATTGAATGAAAGTGCTATTGTGCTTATCTTGTAGCCACTTTGTTCTCTTTCTAAATTTTGGATAAGCAATCTTGATGTGGATCATATGTTCCCTACAATTGACACGAAAAAATCAAGCATCACGATCCCTTGTATATAAGATAAACATAAGGAGTAATAATATTTAAAATGGCTACATATGAAAAATTAAACTCATACGTACTCGATATAAGGTAGGACTTCCTCTGTATTTTCCAAGACATATATGTGCCTGGTTCAACAAGTCCATATCAACTAAGCTCGCTGTGCAACCTGATAATGGCTTTGAAACTCCCATCTTCTGGCTTGAAGGCACTCCAACTATACTAACATCAGATAAATGCTCGGTACAAAACTTTACAGCTTCTTCAGCTATATACCGCTCAGCAATGCAACCTTCGGGACGAGTTCGATTCTGAACATACCCCTTTAGCACTTTCATATATATTTCAAATGGATACATCCATATAAAATATACTGGCCCACATAGACGAACTTCTCTGACAAGATGTACTACTAGATGAACCATGATATCAAAGAATGAAGGGGGAAAGTACTTCTTAAGCAAACACAAAGTAACTACTACATCTTCTTCCAACTTATCTAGCTTGGAAACATCTACCGTCTTTGCACATATAGCATTGAAGAAGAAGCACAATCGAGTTATTGCATACCTTGCAAGCTTCTCCAAAACAGAACGAATTGCCATAAGGAGCAATTGTTGCATCAATGTATGACAATCATGAGATTTAAGGCCAAGAAGTCTTAAATCTTTTTAAGATACATGATTTTTTATATTTGAAGAATAACCTTCAGGGACCTTCATACCATAGAAAGAATTGCAAACCTCTCTCTTCTCTGCTCTTGACAAATTCCAAGGCCTTGGAGGCAAGCAAGTACGTCTTTTTCCATACTTGGGTTGCAAATCAGTTTTGACCCCCATGTTCAATAAATCTAACCGAGCAGCAATCCCATCTTTATTTTTTCCGGGGATCTCTAGCAATGTACCAATGATACTATCACAAACATTCTTCTCAATGTGCATAACATCTAGGGCATGCCTCACAGGGAGGTATTTCCAATACTCGAGATCAAAGAATTTTGATTTCTTCTTCCAACAAACTCTGTCATCATCATTTTCACCAACACTTCCCCCATTTTTCGAGCCCCATATGTAATTAATATCTTCAACCATACGCAGCACTTCTTCTCCGGTTAATGGATCGGGAGGCGTGCCATATTCAGGTTTCCCATTAAAAGCTGCACGTTGCCTCCTATATGGATGATTGATTGGTAACCACTAACTCATATGCCTTCGATCTTCTATCCGCATGCATCTATCTCACACACTATAAAATCATATATATATAATAAAGTGAAAAGACCAGCAATGAAACACTACTACATTCAAAAGCAGAGAACAAATTGAAAATAAAAAATATAACAAGAACAAGACGACGGTTTTTACAACATAATCGTCGTGTAATATATATACAGACAACGGCATCTCTAGTTACCATCGTCATTGAGCTACCCAGACCCAGAAATTTGTATTGCTTTTGAAGAACAAAGTACTGGGTTCTGGTAGCCTAAAGACGACGGTTAATGGAGACATAGTCGTCTTTAGGTTACCAGTTGCGAATTAAAATTCAGACGACGGGAGTAAATGAACAACCGACGTATAATAAAAATTTAGACTACAGTTTGATCCATCAACCGTCATCGTGGTTTATTAAAACAACCACAGCCTAAATCTCCCATCCCCATTCGTTTTCCAAGAACCCATGGCCAAACAAACATAAAAGAATCCAAACAGAGAGTAATATTATTACAAGACTGCAAACACCAAAACATAAAAGAACCCAAATATAGCTACGAACAAAAACACTTATGGATTTAAGATGCCGTGCAATATCATTAAATAAAGAGATTAGGGTTTGCACTTACATGGATAAGATAAAAAATGCTTGAGAGAGAGAGCTGAGAGAATATAACAAATGCTTGAGAGAGAGCTCAGATAATATACCCAATGCTTTGAGAGAGAGCGAAAACTTTAAGACAAATTTATGTTGAAGAGAGAGAACGAACTATTTTAGGGTTAAAAGGAAATTCTGAAAATTTTAGATCGCGGTCAAAAATTTCAAAGTACCGCGTTTATCAACGACATCGGAAAATACTTAGTTATCAACGTTTAATACTCACTTACGATGATGGTTTATATACAAAATAGACGTGGTAAACAGAACATACGTCGAAAAATGAAGGAAACGACGTAGTAAATTATGTTTACGGCACCTCTTAATAAACCGACGTCGTAAATATTAAATAATTAGACGAGGTTTGGGTTTCCTGGGATTCAAACGCGCGTAGTTGACCAAAAACAGCGACAGAAAACCGGCGTTGTTTCAATAAACCCTAAACCCTAAACCCTAAATTTTACAATAATTATAAAAAAAATACACAAGTATGAGAAAAATGAACCGAAAATTGTTACGGACTCCTTACAAACAATGCCTTCTATAATAGTAGGCTAAAATCTAGATTTCATCATTTTGAATTTATGGGCACCAATGGATCACATAAACCTTAGGGTTACATTATGTAAAGTATAAGGAGTATCGTGCTTTGTCTCTAAATTTTTTTGACTTTTATTATCATTTGAACTTTGAAAACTAAAATTACATTTTTCAGGCCTTAATGGGCAAGATATTGTCTCAATGAGTGCATAGAATTTGTCGGTATATTTTTAGGATTTTTTTTTTAATATATTATTAATATTAGTAATTAAATACAATAAGAAAATATTTGTAAAATTACATTTTTTTAAGCTTTAGGGGAGAGACAATATTTCAATGAGTGTGTGGTAGTTGTCAGTTTATTTTTCGGAATTAGTTTTGAATTTATTATTAAATTAAATAAAATATAAAAGTCATATTAAAATGAAATGCCAAATGACATAACCGACGTTGGATCCCTTTACAACGACGTTAAAAAACATAAAACGGCGTCCTATATCGTTTTAGACGTCGAAAAGAACCCAAAACGAGGTTATTAAGTTACCACGTCATCTTGTTTTCACCCATCGACGTGGATAATCAAGTTCCCACGTCATCTTGTTTTAAAGCACCGACGTGGATGATTATATTACCACGTCATCCTATTTGGATAACCGATGTGGGTTATTATATTACCACGTCATCTTGTTTTGGATAACAGACGTTGTTTGAATATACAACGTCAAAATTTGTAAGATCACCGCCTTTGTATATTTTTAAGACGTCGATATGGTTGTACTAACAGACGTAGTATATCGGTAAAAACTTTTATCCGTACAAGATGAATTAATTATAAACCATAGTGTTTATGACTGTTACATGTCGTTTTTAAGAATTGCGGTCGATGTTATATTTCCAGTTATAGCAAGACGACCATTGTATACACATATGAGACGTTTAAATTAGAATGAGACGTCGTTTTTGGGGAATTAAATTAAGTTTTTATTAAGGCTTAATTATGTACATGCCCCCTGCGCTTTCCAACTTGTCTCATATTACCACCTGTGTTTGCAAACGTCTCAAAATACCCCCCAACCTTTGAAAAACGGTCTCAAGTTACCCGTTCTGTTAGTATTTTTGACGTTCCGTTACAAGCTTTGGGCCCCACTTCGTTTTAATCACTTAACATTGGAGAAGAAGGGTTTTTCAGTTTCGAGAAGCCATTGCTGAATGTCACACTCAGATCTCTTATCTGCAACTTCAAATTTTGACCGGGGAACCCTTTTGGCTGAAGGGAAATTTGGGCCTGTTTATAGAGGATTTCTTCCAGGTGGAATTCATGTAGCAGTGAAAGTTTTGGTCCATGGTTCTACCAGGAAACTGCAAGAGAGTTTTGAGTATCTTGGTCGAATCAAACACCCCAATCTTCTTCCATTGACTGGATATTGTTTAGTCGGGGACCAAAGGATTGCTATCTATGATTACATGGAGAATGGGAACCTTCAGAATTTGCTTTATGACTTGCCACTTGGGGTTCAGACAACAGAGGATTGGAGCACAGATACATGGGAAGAAGATGATAACAATGGTATTCAAAATGTTGGTTCTGAAGGGTTGTTAACAACTTGGAGATTCCGTCACAAAATTGCACTTGGCACTGCGAGAGCATTAGCATTTCTACACCATGGTTGCTCACCTCCAATTATTCATAGAGACATTAAAGCTAGTAGTGTTTATCTGGATTATAACTTGGAGCCAAGATTATCTGATTTTGGACTGGCTAAGATTTTTGGCAATTGGCAATGGTTTATCTGAGGTGGGGTTCAATAGGCGTGCCCATTTTCTCAGACCAACGACTCTAGAAAACAGCTTCGATACCAAACCCGAAACCCGACCCATGTCGGGTCGCTTGTCCGCATCCAATGCCACCTCCATCAGTAACAAGTCGTTCAACCTACGATCGACCCACCGCCGCCGCCGCTACTCACCCTCATATACCCTCCACCGATGCCATTTCCATCAATCATGTACTTCAATGGCTAGCTTATGGCTCCTCCCCATGAAATCAGCTCCAACAGCACAACCCCAGAGCGAGCCTATGCGCCTCTGCAACATCCGAGCTGCCATGCTCGATTTCTTAAGCTTTGGCGGTTCGAAGTCGGTTATGTAAACTGTATTACATAGACAATACCAATAGACTACAGAGAGCCCTCCAAATCTGAACCTCCATCTCTAAGCACCACCATCTTCACACTTTCTAGCCTTAAAGTCTAACGCCAAACACTTTCTAGCCCACCTCAGATTTTGATAAGCCCTAGCCTTCTTCTCCAAATCTCCCCTTCTCACCCAAATACCCAATTTCCCCCTCTCTTCTGAAAGTGAAAAACCCTTATTTGCAGAGGTTAAAGATTAAAACGAAGTGGGGCCCAAAGCTTGTAACGGAACGTCAAAAATACTGACGGAACGGGTAACTTGAGACTGTTTTTCAAAGGTTGGGGGGTATTTTGAGACGTTTGCAAACACAGGTGGTAATCTGAGACAAGTTGGAAAGCACAGGGGGCATGTACATAATTAAGCCTTTTATTAATTATATTAAGTTTTCATGAAGTGTTCGATTGATTACAACAAAAATATTTATGTACATTTTTAATAAACCTAAACATTGTTAATAAATATTTATGTACATCAATTATCATTCTGTATTTGCCTGTTAACGAATTATGCCCATTCATGCCTAACTTCGTCAATATGTTATTGTGTATACTGAACTCGATCTTTTTTATTTTCAAACTACAAAATAAACCAAAAATCGACGTGCTATAAAGATACAAACAACGGTTTTAAAGAAAAAGTTGATGTAGTAAAATAAAGAAAGTATATCTAAAATTTTGCCTTTTACCTTCTTCTCGAAATCTAGGTCTGAATCATGAATTATATCTCTCATAAATCACATCATGTAATAGCCACACTCTACACTTGTTGGTTGTTCAGGAGTGCCGTGTAGATTTTTCCAAATGGCTGTTTTACGTGATGAATTTTTGTTTATATGAATGTTAAACATTTTCATTGACCTGTTACAAGAAAACAAAGAGTGTTAATGACAAAACGAAAAATCTAAATACAAATAGTAACCGTCGTGGTAAATCAGTCAATACGACGGATTTTTAAAACAAATGACGTGGTATTTTGTTTCAAACGGCAGTATGAAACTACCGTCGTTGTGTAACATTATAATGTCGGTAACAGGAAAAACGTCGTATAACAAAAAATTGAACATAAAAAAGTAAAACGTTCTTAAATAAAACTCAAACGACGTGGTAGTTAAATTAAAACGACGTCTTTAAGAAAATACTGACGTAATAAATCATTTAAAACGTCGGTAATAACTTACCGTCGTTGTATTGTCATTATAACGTAGGTATTATAAAAACCCGTCATATACTTCACATGCATTAAAGGAAAAAAAAAATCTTAGATCAGAATAAATCAACTTACATATTCACTATACTTTTCATGTCGTCGTCAACAGAGCGGTTTGGCAGTGAATTCGTGTAATAGGCAGTCTCCTTAGCTGGTCTCATAATTACCAACACCCAATGACCCCTACACATAATGATCCATATAGGTTAAATAGTACTACAAATAAAAATATTACAAGGAAAATACTTTAAATAGTTAAGGGGACTAACCCTGGATTATAAGGGACCAAGAAAAATTGATCCCCATCTGCTGTTTTCAGGCGGTTTGACAGATGTTTTGTTCGGTCTGATAGAGATCCAGAATGAGAGCTGACTACCCCAGGGTCGACGAAGCCAATAAGGTTTACCATATTTGCCATTTTTATATAGTCAAATAGGTACCTAAATATATGAAATTCAATTAAATGAGATTTTAATTTAAAAGAAAGGGAAATGTAAAACAAAATGGGATTTCTAGAATTACCTCATGTATACTGCAATCACTATGTTTCCAATCTCAACCATGGAACCAAACTGCAAAATATCATCATAAAGGAGGAAGGTATCATGCTCAGTGCCGAACACTGGTATGTGAACTTTTAGAGTTTCATTAGCAGGCTGCAACTTGGTCTGGGCAAATTGGCATAAGGCTAACAGAGGAGGTGGCATGTCTAGCTTTGAGAGATCCTATTACAAGAAATACATAAAGAAATATAAGTTAGTTTGTATATGAACTAAAATAAACGACTCTAACGAAACCAAAAAAACCGACGTGGTATATAATATAAACGACGGTTTCTAGAACATGCTGACGGAGGAAAGGTTATAGACGTCGGTAAATACATAATTGTCGTTGTGTAAAAGTTATAATGTCGCTACACTATAGAAAGGTCGTCTAATTAAATGCCGTTAATTCTTTAATGAAATAGACGACGGTTTATAAAAGAATTAGACGTCGGCAAAAAAGACCATCGTTATTTTCAAAGCATAATAAATGCAAAACAAGTAAAAACGTCGTGGTATTTCACTCACAACGACGGTTTTTGGAAGAAAGAGACGTATTGTTGTTTTCCGACGTCGGTAAAGATATACCGTCGTTGTTTGAAATTTTAACGTCGTATATTTAAAAGAGCGACGTCTATTAAAAATTTAAAAGGCAGAAAAAGAAAATATCAGAGATTTACCATTTCATCTTGCTGTTTTTTAGCAGTATCAGCTTCAGCCTTTGGATCTTCTTCCCCCAACACTAGGGGTCTGATATTAGAGGCCCCCGAGCAGCTTGCCTTATCAGACATTGGATTTTTTGGGCTTTGTTCTTGAGGCGGTAAGGTAATTGGGGTTTTGAGCATGTTGGGATCAAAATTAGGAATTAGTTGACGGAATTGTGCCAACATAATTTCCCTCTCTGCTCTGACTGCTTCCAAAACATTTTCCCTTGACCTAGCCTCAATCCTCAAGGTCTTTTCTCTGACTGCCTCCATAAGACTTTCCTTCAATTTGTCAGCAAATTTTACTTTCTGCTGTCTCGGAAAATTGAAGAATTGACTTGGGGAAATGCCAGCTACAACTCCTCTGACTCTCCCACCATGCTCGGGGGTTCCCAAAGCCAGAGTCAAAATATGATTGCTCCCGGATACAGTCAGAGTGCCCTCGGAGACTTGTTTTTGCAAATCATCCTAAAAGAGAGAGAGATGGTTGTAGGGGTCTTTTTCTTCCGTCAGCAAGTGGGCTGGGCTGCTGCAAGGAGAAATCTGATGCAAGTGTCCCCTTTGTATCTGAGTCCGAAGATTAAGCCCCAAAGATGTCTCGAAAGGGTGATGACGCCTTAGGAAACTCTTTGGTTATCTTTACCAATGAAAATAACAACAAATTGCAAGTAAATCTTCTAGCTTGGCATGAGAGAGTTATGTCATGGGTTTAGCACTTAAGGAGAGAGAGCTGTGGGTTCCTATGAAGGACAGAGGTTCTAATGGAAGGGAAGAGAGGTCCTAAGGAGGTTTGGTGGGGAGTTTTGGGTGATTTTCGCAGTTTCCGGCAGCTTGATAGTGACTCTGTCAAAGCTTCTGTCAATCTGCCAAGATAGGGGAAATAAGGGAAAATGGGCGAGGATAGCACGAAAATTGCTGAGTTTTGCAAGTGAGAGAGAAAGCTTGCTCTCTGAAGGTTGTGGGTTGTGTTGTGCTGGGTAGAAGTGGTCCTATTTATAGCAGCTGGGAATGGGTCTTCTCCAAGAAACCCTAATGGTTTCTTCCCAATCTAACTAAGCTTTCCTCTTTCTTCTCCTCTCTCTTGACTTACCTCATGGTGGCAAAAATCAGTTCTGCCCAATCCCACAAAATCAGAGATTTTTGGGAGCTCCAGGCTTCTTCTGGCGGCTGCTTCAAAGGGGAGCTTCCATTTTCACCCATTTTCTTTCTCTTCTTTCTTCCTCTTTCCATGGCCAAATCTGATGAAGGAAAGAAAATGGGCATGCCTGCTGGTTCGAAATGTGGCATCCTTCCCTGCGTGCCAATATCCCTTGGTCCTTCAAATGCCTTTGCTGGAAATTTGTTCCCCCATCACGTGCTGAAGCTTCCAGCGGCTCTGCATACATGGACACCTTTGCTCCTTTTCGTAGCTTTTGTTTTCACCCAAGTGTTGAGGCTCCTGTTGACTTTTATGCTAATTGTATGGGCTTCTTGAGACAACAATATGACTTGTCAAATAAATGGGCTAAGCTTATCAAGTGTTGGGCCATCTTGGTTGTGGTAATGGGCTATTTTTTGGTTGGGATATTTTAATTGGGGCAATAGGCTAATTTCTCTCTTGTGCTTATCCACATTTGAACCTGAGAAATGGGCTTGAGTCCCGAGTCTCCCAAGTGACCCGGAACTTCCACTTCTCGGTCCATCAATGGGCCTCATGACAATTTATTACCATCCATACCACAACCCACTCAAGCAAGCCCTGGGCATTTGAGTGGCTTGGGCCCACTTAAGCTTGTAGTGCGATTGGGAGTGGGATAATAATTTCCCGCTTGGCATGGCATGTCTCTTGGCATGCTTTTGAGTATGACGCTTGATAGGATAATTGGCATGGATTTGCAAAGCTAAATGCATCCTTATAATTTTAATCTCAGTTTCTAGCATGACAAACTTTGATTCGGCATGGCGTGTAGGATATGGCTTGTGCACGGCAGACTTCGGTGTACTTCAAATCGGGTCTTTTTCCAATAATATATTGTCTTGGGTTAGAAATTTATTCGGGCCCAACCATGGATTTTTTGGACCTCAACAATGGTAAAACAAATAAATCAACCGACGTAATAATATAGTGACAACGACATTTTTTTTAACAAACAGATTTAGTATTGATTTCACACGTCGGTATTACAATACCGTCGTTGTGTAACAATTCCAACGTCGGTAAAAAAAACTGTCGTATATTCAAAAGCTATAAACAGATAAATAGAAATAAATCAATTACGACGTAGTAGTTCAATTACGACGACGGACTTTTTACAAAACCGATGTAGTACATAATTTCAAACGGCGGTAGTAACATACCGTCGTTGTATATAAATTGTAACGTCTATATGAGAGAATTCCGTCGTAAATTTTAATGCAGAGGTGAAAAAATTAACAAAAATATGCATTCTTTTCCAGAAATTGTGCACCACAAATTTCAGAGAAATAGATGGAGAGAGAGAGAGAGAGAGTGTGTGTTCGTGAGTAAATGAAGGTAGTTCTAAAAGTTTAAAAAAAGACGGACGTCTCAGGAATATAAGTCGTCGTAGTAATTCAATCTAGACGTCTAATTCATGCAAAAACCGACGTTCTTTTGTCCTATAAATGGCGTTAAATATAAACCGTCATGGTGTTTATATTATAACGTCGGTTATTTAAACATGCGACGTCTATACCAAAATAAAACACTCTGTTTTTCAAACACAAAACAGAGTTAGTGAGACTTACGATTAATTTTGCCTTCTCTCCAACCTTTGGATCAAGGATGTTTCCCGTTTTATCTTCTCTTGCCTTCTTCCATAGCAGAGATCGATCGATTTCTTCACCGGGCATGGTTTCTTCCAATTGGTCCTCCAAACCAACATACCCTTTTCTAGACAACCTATGGTTGTACTCCAATTTTTCCCTTCTCTGTTTCTACCTAGAATGCACAGCCTCAAAATCTAGGGATAACCTTGAAGCTACAAAGGCATCCCAATGCGATTTCTCTATGAACTTATAAAGCTCAGGGGGTTCTTTTAACTTCTCCTTGTCATGTGTGAATGGAAGAATATACTGCCTAGTTACGTTATACTTGAAATCCTCCCATTTTTTGGCGGCAGACGATAGGACCATCTTCTTACACCCTTCCCCAATAACATAGGCCATTTGAACAGCTTCCCAAATCTGCTCCTTCACGTCCTTGGGCAATTGAGTCCATTTCTTGTCCACAAGAGGGACTCTGGTGCGTGCCAAAACACCAATGTAAGAATGCATCTCAACAGCAGCCTTGCCATGTGGTCTGCCCCTTTTATTGAACTCAACCACAGGCTTAATCTTCTTAAATTTCCAATTCACAACACGACTCCTTGTGTTGATACCGCGGGTGGATTTTGGCTCCTCAACAAATGTGGATGTGCTCGAGTCTTCGAGGGTTTGCTTTGAACTTATTTTCCTTCTTCCACTTGAGCCTTTGAAACTGATTTGGCTTCATCCCTTTGAGCCTCTGACATTTGAGCTTCCTTGTTTTGAGCTTTCGAAACCATTTTTAATTAATCTGCAAGAAAGCAACGAAGGTTATTTAAAAAGAACGACGTAATAATAAAACAACGATGTCGGAAAAAATACGGCCGTGATATTTAATTTAGGACGACGGTTGTATAACAACACCGACGTCATAAAGAAGAACCACGACAGTATCACGAAAACAGGGACGTCTTATTAAACAGTTCTCTCAGACCATGTATGGAAATAGAATGACGGTTTTATCTCGTTCAGGACGTAAATGTTGATACACCACGTCGGTTATTAAGCCTAAGAACCGACGTGGTTCAGTATTACAACGTCAAACACAAAAGACAACCGTCGTCTTTCTGAGATGTGATACAAGAAAAATGCCAGTTCTTTCTCCCATGAGACGACGGTACTATCTTGTTTCCGATGTAATAATTATCACACCATGACGGTTATTAACCACCGTTGTGCAGTTTGCATTAGGTCGGATTTAACGACCGTCGTGGTGTGTCGATTCTAACATCGCAAACAAGAGAGAACTGTCGTCTTCAGGCTTCGTGAGAGTAATGGACTAATGAATTAAATCAAACATGTGAAAGATTTCCTCATTTTCACGGAGTCTTGTTTCTAGACTCGTTCTTTCAAAACCCTCTTCAAATGAAAGTGAAAAAAGAGAAAAGAGATTGAGAAAAAATGGCGTGCAAAGAAAGTTTCCTTCCGACGTAACTTTGGTGATTTGGGGACGAAGACGATGACGATGACGAGATTCAAACGATGATGCTTATGAAGAAGCTTTTGGGAAATGAGAGAAAACTGAGATATTTTATCGGTGAGAGAGAACGTAGAACTTTTGGTCAGGTGACGAAAAAGTTTATATATTTTCCCAGAGTTCAATACAACGACGGTTTTATTAAAAACCGCCCTAGTATGTAGTTATAATGACGTAGAATAAGTAGAAACCAACGTGGTTATTAAAAAAGCCAAACGACTTTCGGAATTCCGAAACCGACGTGGTTATTTAAGTTTTACATGACAGAAGTTTACTTTTGATGACCTGATAGTATATGTTATCATGACGCTTGTTTATCTAAACCACTGTTGTATTTCAAAAGTTTACTTTGGTAGAAGTGGTATTACTTGTTACCACGTCGTATTGTTATACATAACCGACGTTGTTGATTTTAAAAGGCATTGGCCTTAGTTTACGGAAATGACGTGGTTATTTTTATTTATACATCTACAATTATTACGAAACGACGATTATTGTTTCAATTTGAGGTCTCTACCTGTAATAGAACCGACGTGGATATTCAAGAAAATTTGTATAAATATGATTTTTTTCACGCGTTTTCTAACTCTCAGTTTTCAATTAGGGTTCCAACTTCTTCTTGCCCTTGGCTCAGTCTCATCAACTTCTAAACAATTGTCTTTCTGAAAGCAAATGTGGACACTTTATTTTATTGATTCAATAGGTGATCTATGTTTTTAGTTGCGTTTTCTGCTTTATTTCACTCAATAGGGGATTTCTTTGTATAAATTTATTTACAGTAATTGTCTTTGGTTTGCAGAATGATTCCTCACAAGTGAGCTTTCCAAGCGTGGTGCAGCCGCACTTGCCCGTTTGAAGGCATACGAGGGTGTTCCACCTCCTTATGATAAGATAAAGAGGATGGTCATTCCTGATGCTCTCAAGTGAGCTTTTCACACTCGTTTGTTGATTTTGATTACGTAGTTTTGTTTGGTTCTGTTTTCGTGAACTGAAAGGTTATTGTTTTTGGAAATTATCTGATTCCTGTACACAAGTACTATTTGTTGGGCAAGCTTTCATCTGATTCCTGTACTTACAAATAGTCACTAATGAATTTATTTGTGGCTGTGCAGGAGCTTGAGAACAAGAGGAAGGAGAGGGCCCAGCTTCCATATGAGAGGAAGAAACAGTTGAACAAGTTGAGGGTGAAGGCAGAAAAGGTTGCCGAGGAGAAACACAACCACGATGTATTTGCCTTTTAAATATTGCTCCTATTAAATATTGATCAGTAGAGATTTGTCTTTTAAGATGTTGTTGAGGATTGACTTGAGAATTAAATTTTGTTTTGTGTTAAGATACTTGGTTGTTCCTTTTAAGTGTTTTGGCAGTAGTTCTTTCTGATAGATATTAAGAAAGATATTACCAAAATTAATTAATTAATTAATTTTAAAAAGCAATAAAAATAAGACGGCGGTTTACAAAGAAGGCAAACGTATAAATAGAAAAATACAACGGTAATTTGAACTTAGGACGTGGTAAATAAATACGACAGTAGTGTTGAAGGTACCGTCGTAGTACACTTCAAAATAATAAGTCGTAAATTAATCTCTTGCGTCATGGTACATTCATTTAACACGTCGTTGTTTTGTAATATACCGACGTGGATTCCATTATATTATACGACGCGGACTAAGAACAGTTGGTCGTGTTTAGTTAGGAGTTAACACGGCAAATTTTTTGGTGAACTGCCGTCTTTATTTTCTACGTCGATGGATTCATACCTGCTGTCATTGTTTTTTGGTCAGATTTTAACTCTGAAGAAAACGCTTTTAATAAGACGACGCTTTTTTATTTGTGTGCGTCGTTTTTGAAAAATATTCAACAGGACTTCCATTTTTTAGTTGTTTAAGTCACTTATCCACGCCGGTTTTTTGTTACCGTCGTCTTTTTAAACACAACGTCGACGGTTTTTTGTTCTACCGTCATCTTTTTCTGGTCGTCTTTTTCACTATTTGTAGTAGTGACAGCTGATAATACAAGAACAGATCATTCTGGTCTGTGCAATTATTCTTCACCTCTGTTTCTCATCTCACTTCCTCTTCAGTTTATTATTCTTATAATTATCTGGGTTTTTATTGGCCATGGAATACTGTACTGCGTACCATCGTCATATTCAGCAATACATTTGAACTAGTGAATAAGTGATGGGTTGAATAAAAAACAAGTTTTGAGTTTGTGGGGCCAAAATAATCTAAAACCCACTCAGGTAGTCAGTGGGACATGAAAACTTCTTTACTGTTAGTGTTTTGACCTGATCGTAGTTACTGTTATAGATTTTAAACTTAATTTACATGATCTAGAGATAATAAATTTTGGTATCGTATATTATTAAATACTTTATCAAGGTCAAATTTAATTCAGTAGGTTGGTAGATTTGGTTTAGATATGGTTTCACATTAGGCTTTCCTGTCATGCCCTGAAGCAGCCAACACAGTCATCTCCACCTGCGACATGTGATGAAACTGTTCTCTAGTTGTAGTTTCAATTTTCAATTTTAGAGTATGTTATTGCATTTTCTGACACTACTACAAAAAGTGAAAACGACGACCAGAAAAAGACGACGGCAGAACATAAAACCGTCGTTCTGTTTAAAAAGACGACGGTAACAAAAAACCGTCGTGGATAAGTGCCTTAAACAACTAAAAAATGGAGGTACTGTTGAATATTTTTTTTAAACGACGCACACAAATAAAAAAGCGTCGTCTTATTAAAAAGGTTTTCTTCAGAGTTAAAATCTGACCAAAAAACAACGACAGCAGGTATGAATCCACCGACGTAGAAAATAAAGACGACAGTTCACCAAAAAACCTACCGTGTTAACTCCTAACTAAACACGACCAACTGTTCTTAGTCCGCGTCGTATAATATAATGGAATCCACGTCAGTATACTACGACGGTGCCTTCTCTGTAAACCGCCGTCTTAATTTTTATTTCTTTTTAAGATTAATTATTTTTTAATTTTGGTAGCCTACGAAAATTAAAATGAGATCCCAAGAGGTATGATATCTTACAATTGAGATCTTTGGATCCTGATCATAATCGAACCACCAAAGTGAGAAAGACAATATTTTAAATACACAAAATCCAAAAAGAAACCTGAACTGAACTGACCACTGCAAACTTTGAGAAAGACAATGTTTCGAAAGTTAATGATGTGTGCGTCTTGGGGTCTTTGAGATACACCAAAACGCATACATCATTAACATCCAAATTATTGTCTTTGAGATGTGAGAGAGTGTGATGATGTATGTGTGTATGTGAGAGAGGAAGACGAGCCTCCAAAGAGATCAGAAGAACTTGGAACCCTAAATGAAAACTGAAACTGAAAGAAAGCGTCAAATTTATACAATAAATCTTTAAAACTCACGGCGGTCCTTATACACATACCGCCGTCTAATTGTAAAAAACCACGTCGGTTATTCTTTAATGGAATCCGCGTCGTATAATTTTATGGAATCCACGTCGATATATTACAAAAAAACAACGTGTTAAACAATATACCATGACGCGAGAGATTAATTTATCGACTTATTATTTTAGAGTGTACTACGACGGTACCTACAACACTACTGTTGTATTTATTTACCACGTCCTAAGTTCAAATTACCGTCGTATTTTTTGTATTTATACGTCTGCCTTCTCTGTAAACCGCCGTCTTATTTTTATTGCTTTTTAAAATTAATTAATTTTTCTTTTATTTTGGTAATATCTTTCTTAACACAAAACAAAATTAAATTCTCAATCCTCAACAACATTTTCGTCTTAAAAGGCAAATCTCTACTGATCAATATTTAAAAGGCAAATCTCTACTAATCAATACATCGTGGTTTCTTTTATGCCTTCACCCTCAACAAAGTGTGAAAAGCTCACTTCAGAGCATCAGGAATGACCATCCTCTTTATCTTATCATAAGGAGCATCAGGAACACCCTCGTATGCCTTCAAACGGGCAAGTGCGGCTGCACCATGCTTGGTCTTGTGAGAAATCATTCTGCAAACCCATGCTTGGTCTTGTGAGTGAAATAAAGCAGAAAACGCAACTACAAACATTTGCTTTCAGAAAGACAATTGTTTAGAAGTTGATGAGACAGAGCCAAGGGCAAGAAGAAGTTGGAACCCTAATTGAAAACTGAGAGATAAAAAACGCGTGAAAAAATCATATTTAAACAAATTATCGTAAATATCCACGTCGGTTCTATTATACATAGCGACGTCATATTTAAATAATCAACGTCGTCCTTTTCACTTCTGCAAAAAGAACGACGTCGTGTATTACAAACTTTGGTCGTGTATTAAAAAGAGAACGACGTCGTTTTCAGAACCCCAAAGTAACCATGTCGGTTTCTTAAAATAAATAGTCGTTGAATTTCGAAGGACAACGTCGGTTCAGATAAACAAGCGCCGTCATAACCACATCGGAATTCCACAAGTCGTTTGGCGTGTATTAAAAAGAGAACGACGTCGTTTTCAGAACCCCAAAGTAACCACGTTGGTTTCTTAAAATAAATAGTCATTAAATTTCGAAGGACAACGTCAGTTTAGATAAACAAGCGCCGTCATAACCACATCGGAATTCCAAAAGTCGTTTGGCTGTAGTGATAACCACGTCGGTTCCGACTTATTTACCATTGTTATAACTAAATACTAGGGCGGTTTTTAATAAAAACGTCGTAGTATTGAACTCTGGGAAAATATATAAACTTTTCGTCACCTGACCTAATGTCCTACGGTTTTCTCTCACCGATAAAATATCTCAGTTTCCCTCTCATTTCCCAAAAGCATCATCATCGTCTGAATCTCGTCATCATCTTCGTCTTCGTCTCCAAATCACCATTTTCTTACGTCGGAAGGAAACTTTCTTTGCACGCCAAAGGTTTTTTTTATCAATCTCTTCACTTTTTTTACATTTCATTTGAAAGCCGTCGTTGTCTGGAAACAAGATTCTGTCAAATTGAGGAAATCTTTCACTGGTTTTGATTAAATTCATTAGTCCATCAGTCTCACTACGTCAAAAGACGACTGTTTTATCTTGTTTGCGATGATAGAATCGACACAACACGACGGTCGTTAAATCCGACCTAATGCAAACTGCACGACGGTGGTTAATAACCGTGATGGTGTGACAATTAATACGTCGGAAACAAGATAAAACCGTCGTCTGGTGGGAGAAAAACTGTCGTTTTTCTTGTATCCCATCTCAGTAAGACGATGGTTGTATTTTGTGTTTTGACGTTGTAAATTTTAAACCATGTCGGTTCTTAGTCTGAATAACCAACGTGGTGTATAAACATTTACGTCATGAACGAGATAAAACCGTCGTCTTATTTCCATACATGGTCTGAGAGACTGTTTAATAGGACGTCGCTGTTTTCGTGTTACCGTCGTGGTGTTGTATTTACGACGACGGTGTTGGTTTACAACCGTTGTCCTAAATTAAATATCACGGCTGTATTTTTAGGACATGGTTTCTTTATTATTACGTCGTTCTTTTTTAATAACCGACGTTGTTTTCCTTGCAGATTAATTAAAAATGGTTTCGAAATCTCAAAACAAGGAAGCTCAAGCGTAAGAGGCCAAATCAGTTTCAAAGGCTCAACTAATTGTAGCCAAATCAATTTCAAAGGCTCAAAGGGATGAAGCCAAATCAATTTCAATGGCTGAAATGGATGAAGGCAAATCAGTTCAAAGCAAATCCTCCAAGAGGATGAGATTTTCTTCTACTTCCGATAAAGACCCTAGCATAGCCACATTTCTTGAGGTGGCAAAATCCACCCGCGGTATCAACACAATGAGCCGTGTTGTGAAGAGGAAAATTCAGAAGATTAAGCCTATGGTTGAGTTCAATAAAAGTGGCAGACCACATGGCAAGGCTGCTATTGAGATGCAGTCTTATATTGGTGTTTTGGCACGCACCAGAGTCCCTCTTGTGGACAAGAAATGGACTCAATTGCCCAAGGACGTGAAGGAGCAGATTTGGGAAGCTGTTCAAATGGCCTATGTTATTGGGGATGGGTGCAAGAACATGGTCTTGTCGTCTGCCGCCAAAAAATGGAAGGATTTCAAGTATAACGTAACTAGGCAGTATATCCTTCCATTCGCACATGACAAGGAGAAGTTAAAAGAACCCCCTGAGCTTTATAAGTTCATAGAGAAATCGCAATGGGATGCCTTTGTAGCTTCAAGGTTATCCCCAGATTTTGAGGTTGTGCATACAGAGCAGAAACAGAGGAGGGAGAAATTGGAGTACAACCATAGGTTGTCTAGAAAAGGGTATGTTGGTTTGGAGGACCAATTGATAGAAACCATGCCCGGTGAAGAAATCGATCGAGCTCTTCTATGGAAGAAGGCAAGAGAAGATAAAACAGGGAACATCCCTGATCCAAAGGTTGCAGAGAAGGCAAAATAATCGTAAGTCTCACTAACTCTGTTCTAAATTTGAAAAACAGAGTGTTTTCTTTTCGTATAGACGTCGCACGTTTAAATAACCGACGTTATAAAATAAACACCACGACGGTTTTTATTTACCGCCGTTGTAAAATGAATAGAAAGTTGGTTTTTGAATAAATTAGACGTCTATATAGAATTAATACGACGGCTTAAATTCCGGAGATGGCCTTTTTGTTATAAGTTTACTCACGCACACACTCTCCCTCTCTCTGTCTATTTCACTGAAATTTGTGGTGCACAATTTCTGGAAAAGAATGCATATTTCAATAGAGTTTTTCACTTCTTCATTAAAATTTACGACGGTTTTATCTCATGTAGACGTTAGAATATTTATACAACGACGGTACTTTTGTACAGTCGTATGAAATTAAGTCCAACGTCTGTTTGTTCAATAGTCCGTCGTCTTACTTTAAATACTACGACGATCTTTGATTTATGTTTTCATCTGTTTGATTTTGAATATACGACGGGTTTTTTCTCCCGACGTTGTAAAGTGTAAACAACGACGGTATTTAAATACCGACGTGTTAAATTAATACTACGTCAGTTATTTAATAAAACCGTCGTTGTAAATGATATATTACGTCGGTTTATTTATCTGTTTAACACTCCGCTCAGTTTCTAACAATCTCTCTTTCTCTCTTTTAGGATGATTTGCAAAAGCAACACTCCGAAGGCACTCTAACTGTCTCCAGGAGCAATGATGTCCTGACTCTTGCTTTAGGAACCCCCGAGCATGGTGGGAGAGTCAATGGAGTTGGTGTTAGCGTTTCCCCAACTCAGTTCTTCAATTTGCTGAAACGGCAGAGAGTGAAATTTGGTGACAAATTGAAGGAAAGTGTGAGGGAGGCAGTCAGAGAAGAGACCTTGAGGATTGAGGCGAGGTCAAGGGAAACTATAATGGAAGCACTCAGAGCAGAGAGGGAGGCTATGTTGGCACATTTCCATCAACTAGTTCCTAATTTTGATCCAAGCCTGATGCTCAAAACCCCAATTACTCCAATTACTTTACCCCCTCAAGATCAAAGCCCAAAAAATCCAATGTCTGATAAGGCAAGCTGCTCTGGGGCCACTGGTATCAGATCCCTAGCTTTGGGATTAGAAGATCCAAAGCCTGAAGCTGATACTGCTGGAAAACAGCAAGAGGACACGATAAAATCTCTGATATTTTCGTTTTCTGCCTTTTAAATTTAGAATAGATGTCGCTCTTTTAAATATCCGACGTTAACATTTTTGAACAACGACGGTATATATTTATCGATGTTGAAAAACAATAATACGTCTGTTTCTTCCAAGAACCAGTGTCTTGAGTTAAATACCACTATGCTTTTACTTGTTTTGCAAATTATTGGACATTAAAAATAACGACTGTGGTTTTTGCCGTCGTCTAATTCTATTATGAACCGTCGTCTATTTCATGATAGCATTAACTGCATTTTAATTAGACGACCTTTCTTTAGTGTAGCGACGTTATATAGTTTACACAACGATGGTTATGTATTTATCGACGTCTATAACCTTTCCTCCGTCAGTATTTACTAGAAACCGTCGTTTATATTATATACCACGTCTATTTTTTGAGTTTAGTTAGAGTCGTTTATTTTAGTTCACACACAAACTAACTTATATTTCTTTATTTATTTCTTTTAACAGGATCTCTCAAAGCTAGACATGCCACCTCCTCTGTTAGCCTTATGCCAACATTTCCAGACCAAGTTGTTGCCTGGTAATGAGACGCTGACAGTTCACATGCCCAAGGAAGTGTTTGGCTTTGAGCATGATACCTTCCTCTTCACTGAAGATGTTTTGCAGTTTGGTTCCATGGTTGAGATTGAAACCACAGTGATATCAGTATACATGAGGTAATTCTAGAAATCCCATTTTGTTTTACATTTCCCTTTCTTTTATAGTAAAATCTCATTTAATTGACTTTCTTATATTTAGGTTCCTATTTGACTATTTAAAAATGGCAAATATGGTAAACCTTGTTGGCCTCGTGGACCCTGGGCTTGTCAGCTCTCAATCTGGAACTATATCAGACCGAATAAAAAACCTGTCAAGCCGCCTGAAAACAGCAGATGGGAATCAATTTTTCTTGGTCCCTTATAATCCAGGGTTAGTACCATTTAAAGTATTTTCCTAAGCTTGTAATATTTTTCTTTGTAGTACTATTTAACCTATATGGATCATTATGTGTAGGGGTCATTGGGTGATGGTAATTGTGAGACCAGCAACGGAGACTGCCTATTACATGAATTCACTGCCAAAACGCTCCGTTGACGACGACATGAAAAATATAGTGAATACGTAAGTTGATTTCTTCTGATCTAAGATTTTTTTTCCTTTAAAGCATTTGAATATACAACGGTTTTTTATAATCCCGACGTTATAATGACAATACAACGACGGTAAGTTATTACCGACGTTTTAAATAATTTATTACGTCAGTATTGTCTTAAAAACGTCGTGTTAATTTAACTACCATGTCGTTTGGGTTTTATTTAAGAACGTTTTAATTTTTTCTGTTCAATTTTTTGTTATACGACGTTTTCCTCTAACCGACGTTATAATGTTACACAACAACGGTAATTTTTTACCGCCGTTTGAAACAAAATACCACGTCATTTGTTTTAAAACTCCGTCGTTTTGACTGATTTACCACGACGGTTACTATTTGTATTTAAATTTTTCGTTTTGTCATTAACACCCTTTGTTTTCTTGTAACAGGGCAATTAGAATGTTTAACATTCATATAAACAAAAATTCAACACGTAAACAGCCCATTTGGAAAAATCTACACGGCACTCCTGAACAACCAACAAGTGTAGAGTGTGGCTATTACGTGATGCGATTCATGAGAGATATAATTCATGATCCAGACCTAGATTTCGAGAAGAAGGTGAAAGGCAAAATTTTACGAGGCATTCTTTCTTTATTGTACTACGTCAAATTTTTCTTTAAAACCGTCGTTTGTATCTTTATAACACGTCGGTTTTTTGGTTTATTTTGCAGTTTGAAAAGAAAAAAGATCGAGTTCAGTATACACAAGAACATATTGACGAAGTTAGGCATGAATGGGCAGAATTCGTGAACAAGTTATTACCGAAAGATAATTGATGTACATAAATATTTATGAACAATGTTTAGGTTTATTTTAGTTCATTTAAAATGTACATAAATATTTTTGTTGTAATCAATCGAACAACCATCAAAAAAATTAAAATTTTTGTTAAAATTTGTTTAGTTCCCAAAAACCGACATCTTATTCTAATTTACACGTCTCATATGTGTACACAATGGTCATCTTGCTGTAACTGGAAATATAACATCGACGGTAATTCTTAAAAACGACATGTAACAGTCATAAACATGACGGTTTATAATTAATTCATCTTGTACAGATGAATTTTGTACCGATATACTACGTCTGTTAGTACAACCATATCGACGTCTTAATAATATACAAAGGCGGTTATTATTAAAAATTTGACGTCATATATATAAACAACGTCGGTTATCGAAAATAACATGACGTGGTAATACAATAACCCACGTCGGTTCTCCAAACAATTGACGTCGTTTTCTATTCGTTTCGACATCTAAAAAATATATGACGTTAGTTTGTGATGTTTAACGTCGTTGTAAAAGGATACAACGTCGGCTAGGTCATTTGGCATTTAATTTTAAATGACTTTTATATTTTATTTAATTCCATATTAAATTCAAAACTAATTCCAAAAATTAAACTGACAACTACCAAGCACTCATTGAAATATTGTCTCTCCCCTAAAGCTTTAAAAAATATAATTTTACAAATATTTTTTTATTGTATTTAATTACTAATATTAATAATATATTCAAAACAAAATCCGAAAAATATACCGACAAATTCTATGCACTCATTGAGAAAATATCTTGCCCATAACAAAATCCTATGCACTCATTCTATATACCGAAAAATATACCGACAAATTCTATGCACTCATTCTATATTCAAAACAAAATCCTGAAAAATGTAATTTTAGTTTTCAAAGTTCAAATGATAACAAAATTCAAACAAAGTTAGTGACAAAGCACGGTACTCCTTCTACTTTACATAACATAACCCTAAAGTTTATGTGATCCATTGGTGCCCATAAATTCAAAATGATGAAATCCATATTTTAGTCTACTATTATAGAAGGCATTGTTGTAAGGAGTCCGTAGCAATTTTCGGTTCATTTTTCTCATACTTGTCTATTTTTTTAAAATTATTGTAAAATTTAGGGTTTAGGGTTTAGGGTTTAGGGTTTAGGATTGAAACGACGCCGGTTTTCTCCCGCTATTTTTGGTCAACTACGTAAACCCAGACTAATGGAATCGGGTTTACGACGTCGATTATTAAGTGGCGACGTATGTTATGTTTACAACGTCAGTCTTGTGTGAAAACTGTCGTCATAAGTACATATTAGACGTCTATATATAAGATTTACCGTCGTCGTTGAAAAACGCGGTACTTTAAAACTTTTGACCGCGACCTAAAATTTTCAGAATTTCCCTTTAACCCTCAAATAGTTCATTCTCTCTCTTCAACATAAATTTGTTTGAAAGTTTTCGCTCTCTCTCAAATCGTTGGGTAGATTCTCCAAGCTCTCTCTCAAGCAGTTGTTATATTCTCTCAGCTCTCTCTCAATATCCATGTAAGTACAACCCTAGTCCCTTTAACCCTAATTCTCTCAGCTCTCTCTCAAGCTTTTGTTATATTCTCTCAGCTCTCTCTCAAAGCATTGGGTACGTACATTCTCCAAGCTCTCTCTCAAGCAGTTGTTATATTCTCTCAGCTCTCTCTCAATATCCATGTAAGTACAACCCTAGTTCCTTTAACCCTAATCTCTTCTTAAATCCATAAATGTTTTCGTTGGTAGCTATGGGTTCTTAATTGGTAGCTGTATTAGGGTTCTTTTATGTTTTGGTGTTTGCATTCTTGTAATAATTACTCTCTGTTTGGGTTCTTTATGTTTGTTTGGCCATGGGTTCTTGGAAAAGGAATGGGGATGGGATATTTAAGCTATTTTTTTTAAACCACGACGACGGTTGGTGGATCAAACCGTCGTCTAAATGTTTATTATACGTCGGTTGTTCATTTACTCCCGTCGTCTGAGTTTTAAGCCGCAACTGGTAGCGTAAAGACGACTGTTTCTCCATTAAACGTCGTCTTTAGTCTACCAGAATGCTGTACAAATTTCTGGGTTTGGGTACTTAATGACGACGGTAACTATAGATGTCGTCGTCTGATTTTATATTAAACGACGATTATGTTGTAAAAACCGTTGTCTTGTTCATGTTTTATATTTTATATTAAATTTGTTCTCTGCTATTTGAATGAGGTAGTGTTTCATTGCTGGTCTTTCCACTTTAATATATATATATATATATATATATATATGATTTTATGGAGTGTGAGATGGATAAGTCATGGATGCATGCGGATAGAAGATCGAAGGCATATGAGTTAGGGGTGGAAGGATTTTTGAATTTTGCTGTAGAAAATCTTGGAAATACAACTCATATTCGTTGTCTATGTGTTAAATGTGGGAATATTCGATTGTTTGGGGTTGGAATTATAAGGGAACACTTATACTTTAATGGAATTGACCAAAGCTATAAGATTTGGACATGGCACGGAGAACCTTGGGAATGGACTACCAATGCTAGTAGAAATGTGGAAGAAGATGAGGAAAGTAGGTTCAGTTATGTTTCTGAAGAATTAGGGATGGATGATAATGATTTTGCCAATATTGGATCTGATCCTTATGAGTTTGCCAATGTGATTGGGGATGGCGATGAACCCTTGTACCCTGGTTGCAGTAAGTACACGAAGTTGTCGACTTTGGTGAAGTTATATAATTTGAAAGCAAAACATGGGATGAGTGATGTTTGTTTTACAGAATTATTGATACTTCAAGGAGAATTGCTTCCATAAGGAAATACACTACCTTCCTCTATGTACGAGGCAAAAAAGACTTTGTCTGCTTTAGGGATGAGTTATGAGAATATCCACGCATGTCCCAATGACTGCATTTTGTATCAGAAAGAGTATGAGGAAGCTACTAATTGTCCTACTTGTGGTATCTCAAGGTGGAAGGAAACCAAAGATGGGTTCTTGAAAGAGGGTGTGGTATTTTCCTCCAATTCCAAGGTTTAAAAGGATGTTTCAATCACATAAGACAGCTAAGAGTTTGACTTGGCATGCTGCAAGAAAATCAATTGACGGTCATATGTCTCATCCAGCGGATTCCCCGTCTTGGAAACTTGTTGATGATAAATGGCCCGACTTTGGTAATGAGCCAAGAAACTTTATATTGGCTCTCTCATCTGATGGATTCAATCCCCACAGTTCTTTAAGTAGCAAATACAGTTGTTGGCCATTTATGTTAGTTACATATAATCTCCCACCATGGCTATGCATGAAGCGGAAGTTCATGATGTTGACCTTATTGATTTCCGGTCCTAAACAGCCCGGAAATGATATAGACGTCTACTTAGAGCCTTTGATTGATGATTTAAAATCTCTGTGGGATGGGATTAAAGGAGTGTATGATGCCCACATAGGAGAATACTTTACACTCAGAGGTGTATTACTGTGGACAATTAATGATTTTCCTGCCTATGGAAACTTATCTGGTTGTGTCGTTAAAGGATATAAAGCTTGTCCAATATGCGGCGATGATACACCTAGTCACAGGTTGAAAAATGGCCACAAAATTTGTTACATTGGGCACAGAAAGTGGTTACCAATCAATCATCCATATAGGAGGCAACGTGTAGCTTTTAATGGGAAACCTGAATATGGCATGCCTCCCGAGCCATTAACCGGAGAAGAAGTGCTGCATATGGTTGAAGATATTAATTACATATGGGGCTCGAAAAATGGGGAAGTGTTGGTGAGAATGATGGTGATAGAGTTTGTTGGAAGAAGAAATCAAAATTCTTTGATCTCGAGTATTGGAAATACCTCCCTGTGAGGCATGCCCTAGATGTTATGCACATTGAGAAGAATGTTTGTGATAGTATCATTGGTACATTGCTAGAGATCCCTGGAAAAAATAAATATGGGATTGCTGCTCGGTTAAACTTATTGAACATGGGGGTCAAAACTGATTTGCAACCCGAGTATGGAGAGAGAGAGAAGAGAGCGGTTTGCAATTCTTTCTATGGTATGAAGGTCCCTGAAGGTTATTCTTCAAATATAAAAAATCTTGTATCTTTAAAAGATTCAAGACTTCTTGGCCTTAAATCTCATGATTGTCATACCTTGATGCAACAATTGCTCCCTGTGGCAATTCATTCTGTTTTGGAGAAGCCTGCAAGGTATGCAATAACTCGATTGTGCTTCTTCTTCAATGCTATATGTGCAAAGACGGTAGATGTTTCCAAGCTAGATAAGTTGGAAGAAGATGTAGTAGTTACTTTGTGTTTGCTTGAGAAGTACTTTCCCCCTTCATTTTTTGATATCATGGTTCATCTAGTAGTACATCTTGTCAGAGAAGTTCGTCTATGTGGGCCAGTATATTTTAGATGGATGTATCCGTTTGAAAGATATATGAAAGTGCTAAAGGGGTATGTTCAGAATCGAACTCGTCCTGAAGGTTACATTGCTGAGCGGTATATAGCTGAAGAAGCTGTAGAGTTTTGTACCGAGCATTTATTTGATGTTACTACAGTTGGAGTGCCTTCAAGTCAGAAGATGGGAGTTTCAAAGCCATTATCAGGTGGCACAGTTAGCTTAGTTGATCTGGACTTGTTGAACCAGGCACATCTACATGTCTTGGAGAATATGGAGGAAGTCCTACCTTATATCGAGTACGTATGAGTTTAATTTTTCATATCACTACTACAAAAAGGGCAAAAGACGACCAGAAAAAGACGACGGTAGAACAAAAAACCGTCGTTGTTTTTAAAAAGACGATGGTAACAAAAAACCGTCGTGGATAAGTGACTTAAACAACTAAAAATGGAAATACTGTTGAGAATTTTTTTATAACGACGCACACAAATAAAAAAGCGTCGTCTTATTAAAAAGCTTTTCTTCAGAGTTAAAATCTGACCAAAAAACAACGACAGCAGGTCTGACAAGCGTCGTCTTTTAAAAATCAAGTGTCCTTTTTTTGGTAAAGACATGGTTGTTTTGAAAGAACTGTCGTCTATTATATGTAAAGATGACGGTTTTTTTATAAAAAGGGTCGTCTATTATTAAGTAAAGACGACGGCTTTTTTATAAACAGGGTCGTCTATTATGAAGTAAAGACGACCTTTTTTATATGCAAAATGGTCGTCTATTATTAAGTAAAGACGACCCTTTTCATATAAAAAGGGTCGTCTATTATATGTAAAGACGACGGTTTTTTTATAAAAAGGGTCGTCTATTATGAAGTAAAGACGACCCTTTTCATATAAAAAGGGTCGTCTATTATATGTAAAGACGACGGTTTTTTTATAAAAAGGGTCGTCTATTATGAAGTAAAGATGACGGTTTTTTTAAAAAGGGTCGTCTATTATGAAGTAAAGATGACAATTTTTTAAAAAAGGGTCATCTATTATATGTAAAGATGATGGTTTGTTTTTAAAAAGGGTCGTCTATTGTGAAGCAAAGATGATGGTATTTTAAAAACAAGATTTAACGGTTATTTCAACTCTGATTTTGATGATTTTTTACAGCTACACTCCTTGACCCTATATGAATACAATGACTGCATTCGATCGTCAATTTAAAATATTTACACTAGTGGATACCACAAAATCTTATGTTATATTTAATGAAAGTATAAATAAACTCTTAATTGTTAGTGAATATATTGTTTTGATGGCATACGCATTCTATGAAACTAGTTTCAACGATCCAACCGTCAAACTTGTTTGTTTACACATCGTGATCATATACGCCAAAAATCGGAAAAAAAAATAAATCAGAGATCAAGTAACGGGACAAAACATTTCGACGGTTATAAACGAAAAATCAAGATTTAACGGTTATTTCAACTCTGATTTTGATGATTTTTTAAAGCTACACTCCTTGACCCTATATGAATACAATGACTACATTCGATCGTCAATTTAAAATATTTACACTAGTAGATACCACAAAATCTTATGTTATATTTAATAAAAGTATAAATAAACTCTTAATTGTTAGTGAATATATTGTTTTGATGGCATACGCATTCTGCGAAACTAGTTTCAACAATCCAACCGTCAAATTTGTTTGTTTACACTTTGAGATTATATAAGCCAAAAATCGGAAAAAATAAACATTCAGAGATTAAGTAATAGGACAAAACTTTTCGACGGTTATAAACGAAAAATCACGATTTAACGGTTATTGCAACTCTGATTTTGATGATTTTTTACAGCTACACTCCTTGACCCTATATGAATACAATGAACCAATTCGATCGTCAATTTAAAATATTTACACTAGTGGATACCACAAAATCTTATGTTATATTTAATAAAAGTATAAATAAACTCTTAATTGTTAGTGAATATATTGTTTTGATGGCATACGCATTCTACAAAACTAATTTCAACAATCCAACCGTCAAACTTGTTTGTTTACACATCGAGATCATATATGCCTAAAATCGGAAAAAAAAAAAAGGGTCGTCTATTATATGTAAAGACGACGGTTTTTATATGAAAATGGTCGTCTATTATGAAGTAAAGACGACCCTTTTTATATAAAAAGGATCGTCTATTATTAAGTAAAGACGACCCTTTTTATATGAAAAGGGTCGTCTATTATGACGTAAAGATGACGATTTTTTTAAAAAAAGGGTCGTCTATTGTGAAGTAAAGATGACGGTTTTTAAAAAAAAGGGTCGTCTATTATATGTTAAGATGACGGTTTTTTTTTAAAAGCGTCGTCTTTTAAAATACGCTAAAAAATGGCCGCTTAAGTGAATTCGCGCTCGACAAATTTTCAAATTTTCACCCGTCTTTGAAAACCTTATCTCTCATTAACAAGCGTCGTCTTTTAAAACACGCTAAAAAAAGGCTACTTAAGTGAATTCGCGCTCGACAAATTTTCAGATTTTCCCCCGTCTCTGACTCTCTAAAACACCCTCATGAAACTCTCTACAAAATCATCAAAAAATCGATATCAATGAAGGAGTTGAGAGATTGAGGTCTTCGCAGATCCATAAGATGTAGAGGGAGGTTCTGTATTTGAGAATCAAAGCTGGTTGAAAGGTTTGATTTGAAAGATCTCGACCTTCACTTTCTTCAAAGAAGATCTCGCTCTCAGGCACTCAACTCGCTCATCAAACTCAGCGACTCGATCTAGAAAGACTTATGGAAATCGGTCTATATATATATATATATATATATATATATATATATATATATATATATATATATGTTTGTTCATGTATTGTGCTAATTTCGTGGGATTTAAGTGAGTTTCTCATTTGGGTTTTTTATAAAAATGCACAGCCGTCCCACAAGGCCTTCGTAATCAAGAAGAAGCTGACGAAGAAGATGAGGCAAAACATACCCATCCCTCACTAGATCCGTTTGTTTTTGGACCGACAACATCATCAGGTCCAAAATACTTTTTGTTTTTGTTGTTTACTTTAATTATTTTGGAATTTCATTGTTAATTTTCTGAATCTCTGATTTTTCATTTGTTATGGTGCCACCACAAGAACAGGTTATGGTGCCACCACAAGAACAGGTACTTTGCGAATTATGCCAATTGTGTTCTGCTGTCATTCTAGAGCTGCATAGATCTTTTTGCTAAGGTTAGGTTACTGCTAAACAAGTTTATGTTTAAGAGTATTGGGGTCTCTTTCGTGCAGGTCTTTCCTTTTCCGACACCAACAACTTGGAAAACGTGCAAGAAGGCAGAGCTAAGTCAACCCAAGAACAAATTGATGAAGTTAAAATCAAATTAGTAGAATTTGTGAGCTCCGTTATTTCTAATTATAGGTAGGAAGTATGTATGTAATAGAATAAAGATTGGTTGACTATGTAATAACTATTGACTCTTCAAAAAACTAAAGATAATAAAACGATGGTTTTATTGGAAAAACCGTCATCTGTATATATTATCAATGACCTCTTTTAACACCATAACGTCTTTTTATATACAATCAACGACGGTTTTACTAAAAAATCGTTGTCATAGAGTTAATAGACGACAATATTTCAAGAAATCGTCATCTTCACATTTAATAGATGATGGCTTTTTAACAAAACCGACGTCTTTGGATATAATAAAACATAGTTCTTTACTTAATAATAGACGACCCTTTTTATAAAAAAACCGTCGTCTTTACATATAATAGACGACCCTTTTTATATGAAAAGGGTCGTCTTTAATTCATAATAGACGACCATTTTCATATAAAAAGGGTCGTCTTTACTTAATAATAGACGACCCTTTTTATAAAAAAAACCGTCGTCTTTACATATAATAGACGACCCTTTTTATATGAAAAGGGTCGTCTTTACTTCATAATAGACGACCATTTTCATATAAAAAGGGTCGTCTTTACTTCATAATAGACGACCCTTTTTATAAAAAAAACCGTCGTCTTTACTTAATAATAGACCACAGTTTTGAGTAAAAGCGTCGTCTATTTACATATAATAGACGACGGTTTTGAGTAAAAGCGTCGTCTTTACAAATAATAGACGATGGGGATTTACCGTCGTGGTTTTATGCATCAAAAGATGTCGCTCAATTTTACGACGGTTGAAAAACCGAATACACGACGGTGGATTACCGTCGTCTATTTCGATTTTTGTAGTAGTGTATGTAACCATTTTAAATATTATTAATCCTTATGTTTATCTTATATACAAGGGACCGTAATGTGTGATTTTTTCGTGTCAATTGTAGGGAACATATGATCCACATCAAGACCACTTATCCAAAATTTAGAAAGAGAACAAAGTGGCTACAAGATAAGCACAATAACACTTTCATTCAATGGCTATGCTTTAAGGTATATATGTTATTGAATGACATATTGAACTTTTAATTTTCTTTCTTTCTATATGTTAGATTGAATTAAGATATATGTTTAATTTGCAGGTTCAAAGTGAACTTAATGGGGAAGACAATAATGGCGTATCAGAAAATTTGTGGTGGTTAGCAGCTGGTCCAAGCATGGCAGTGCCATCATATAGGAGCTATCTTATTAATGGTGTCAAATTTAACACCAAGGCACAAGATGATGTGCGAACTGTCCATAATAGTGGAGTTTATTTACTTTCACATACTATGCAAGTTGCTAGTGCGAAGGATAAAAACCCTATTGTCTCCAATATGGGTTTTTATGGGGTTATTCAAGAAATTTGGGACCTTGACTACCAAAAGTTTAGAATCCCAGTCTTGAGGTGTGATTGGATAGATAACACTTCGGGCCTTATAGTCGACGAACTCGGATTTACCCTTGTAGATCTGAGTAAAATTGGACATAGAAATGACCAATTTGTTATGGCTTCTCAAGTCAAACAAGTATTTTATGTTGACGACCCAGTGCATTGTGGTTGGTCGGTAGTGTTATCAATGCCTAATAGAGAATATAATGATGTTATTGGTGATGATGTGCTAGGTGATATTAGAATTGAGTGTGAGCCATTTACTAGAGGGATACCAAATGTTGACACATTTGATGACCTAGTGGGTGAGTTTGGGAGTGAGAATATTAAAGATGGGTGTGAAGATATATGGATTGATTGATTGTTGTAATGTATGACATTAGTTATGCAGATAATTGTATGACATTAATTAATAGCTATTTATATCATTTTAATTCCGATCACATTTTCATTCTGCAGGGTTTTGGCACGACAAATCAACAATTAATAATAATGGGTTAAAGCTGAAAATATGACGGTCAAGTTACAAAAATCGCAAAAAGAGACGTCTAAAATATAACCAACGTCGGGTTTTCAAAAACGACGTGGAATGCCAGCGCAAAAATGAAATAAAAACCGCCATTTGAAAAAGAAAACACGTCGGTTAATTCAAATTAATTTAAACACGGTTAATAAATATTAACAACAACGACGGTAAAGAAAATAATCAACAACGTACAATAAAGAATAGCATGACGGAAGAGAGCTCAAACCGACGAATTTAAGGATACCATCGATTGATGATTACTGTCGTAAAAACAATGTTGCACGTCAGTTATAATAAAACAATTGACGTCTCGGAGAATACACACGTCAAAAAAGGTTATAAAAGAGACTTAACGAAGACTAGCCACGTCATGGAATAAACAAATCACCGACGTAGTAAGTTATATAACAACGTCGAATAATTGGATTCTTGGGACATAGTAAAGTTCTAACCACGACCTTCATTTTATAATAACCGACGTCAAATCCATAATTCAAGGCGTTTCCTTACTTCTTAATGATGGTTAGGCTAAAAGCAATGACGTCTCAGAGATTACACACGTCTAAGTGGCTCACAAAAGAGACTTTTAAATGCAAACCACGTCAAAGCCTATACCAACCGACGTTATAAATAATTAACCACGTCCCAAAATGTGACTCCTAGGCCATAGTAAATGGGTTAAACATGACAGATATTTTAATTAACCGACGTGCAATATTAAATACACGTCGTTTATTTCTCTGTTCAAGCCGTCAAAACCATTTTCAACGTCTGTGGTGACCTAAAGGGTCGTGGTTATTTCGTTTTTTACGTCAGTCCAAGTAAATATGTGCCATGTTAAAGCTTTCAAACGTCACTTTTTTTTACAAAAGTGACGTCTAATTTACCATGTTATATGTTTTAGACGTCAGTTTTTTTATTTAGTGAACGTAGTATATGTTAACCACGACGGTTTCTACGTTTTACACGTCGGTTTTCTTTCAATTAGAGACGTTGATAATCATTTTTACGTCTGCTTTGTAGTTGTTCTTGACATTTAACATTATTTAAATGTTTGTGTTTTACTATAACCGTCCTCTAATATAGTCGAAGTTGTCTTTTTAAGCTATTTATTTATGAATTAGACGTCGGTTTTATTTATTTTGTGACGTGTAATATATTAATGACATCGGTTATTTTCCGTAGTATATGTTAACCACGACGGTTTCTTTGTTTTAGACGTCGGTTTTGTTTCAATTAGAGACGTTGATAATCATTTTTACGTCCGCTTTGTAGTTGTTCTTGACATTTAACATTATTTAAACGTCTGTCTTTTACTAAAACCGTCGTCTAATATAGTCGAAGTTGTCTTTTTAAGCTATTTATTTATGAATTACACGTCGGTTTTATTTATTTTGTGACGTGTAATATATTAACGACGTCGGTTATTTTCCGTCGTTATTTTATGTATTAAAAGATGGCGGTCGATTTCACGTCGGTTTTAAAACATGCTAGACGACAGTGGATTCCCGTCGTCTATTTCAATTTCTGTAGTAGTGTGAGAATCTAAATGACATAACTTTCATTCTTTGCATTTTTCTTTACTTGAATTTTTTACTTTTGGGAAACATTTTTTTGATATCTGTCAAGCAAACTGATGATGGAAATTAAGTTTTGTGGGAAAAAATGAATTAATGCATGTGTCTCCAATATCCTTATGCAATATAATTAAATTTTTAGTAAATTTGGCTTACATCCTTCAAATTCAATTTGCCATACCTACAACCCTTCACTTTTTGTTCCTATAAATAATACCCAATTTGTATAAGTAAAAACCCATGACTAATATCCAACTCAGCAAGTTACCTAATTAAGCATAAAATCTGATTTATTGTACTTTTCAGATTCCAAAAATACCCCCAACTAAGCCATTATTGCATTTTGTATATATTAATGTAGGAATCAATATGGAAACAGTTTTTAATTGGATTGTATATAATGACAGACGTTGAATTTGGAAAGATCTCCAAATGGTTGTAATGGATGTAGAAATTAATTTGGAAACATTTTTTTTAAATTTAACAATAAATACAGATTTAGGTAATCGGTTTGTTTAATAAAAATGTTTATGTTATTTTCTTTTTATGAATTATACATGACTAATAATCTACTTTATAATTTTTTATGACTAATACTGTACATACTAATTATGTTGAAAAAATAATGTACCTATTACTTGTTATATGAAAAATAACTAATAATCTTTTTATTGTTTGTTTTATGAAAAATATAATTTACCTAGTATGAATAGTGTACCTGTTTTTAATTTATAAAAAGTGTACATAATTATCTGTTCCAATATACCTACATTATACGACATCCAATATACCTACATTAATTTTAATGTACTTACGATTAGGATTTAGGTATTATATGTCATCCAATATACCTACATTATACGACATCCAATATACCTACATTATATGTAATTATGGTTTATATGTATAGCTATATATATATTATTTATGAACGAACATATATTATATGTATTATGGGAATGTTTTGATTTGTTGAGTCCAGCAACACCATAATAATGGAAAGGCTAGATATTAGGGATTGTTCAGGAAAAATCGTTGGATAACAAAAATGGCAGGGTTTTGTAAATAAGTAATAAGAAATGGGAAAATTTTATCCTTCATGGCATCCGTTTTCAAAATTGGGTTTTGGTTGGAAGTAAATATGCAGATGAATTTTTGTATAGACTATTAGAGTTGCAAGGGCCTATTATATAATGACCCTTAAATTTTTCATACCATCCTTGTACAAAGTTTCTCACAGATGCATTATCCGCATTATAGTTCTTTTTTTCATGTCTTGGTCTTACGTATACGTTATCCTCAACTTTGGCTGCAGATTCTATATTAATTATCGTTCTTGTTTGATAGATATTGATGAATGCTACCAAAAGTATAACATTGATGTAAACACTACTACAAAAAATGAAATAGACGACGGGAATCCACCGTCGTGTATCATGTTTTAAAACCGACGTGAAATCAACCGCCGTCTTTTATTAACACATAAAATAACGACGGCAAATAACCGACGTGGTTAATATATTAAACGTCATAAAAAAACTAAAACCGACATCTACTTCATACATAAAAGCATAAAAAGACAACATTCGACTATATTAGACGACGGTTTTAGTAAAACACAGACGTTTAAATAATGTTAAATGTCAAAAACAACTACAAACCCGACGTAAATATTTTTATCAACGTCTCTAATTAAAACAAAACCGACGTGTAAAACGTACAAACCGTCGTGGTTAATAAATACTACGTTCACTAAATAAAAAAACTGACGTCTAAAACATATAACATGGTAAATTAGACGTCACTTTTGTCAAAAAAAGTGACGTCTTAAAGATTTAACATGGCATATATTTACTTGGACTGACGTAAAAAAAAATAACCACGACCCTTTAGGTTACCACAGACGTTGAAAATTATTTTGACGGCTTTAACAGAGAAATAAACGACGTGGATTTAATATTACATGTCGGTTAATTAAAATACCTGTCATGTTTAATCCATTTACTATGGCCTAGGAGTCACATTTTAGGACGTTGTTAGTTATTTACAACGTCGGTGCTTATAGACTTTGACGTGGTTGGCATTTTAAAAGTCTTTTTTGTAAACCACTTAGACGTGTGTAATCTCTGAGACGTCATTGCTTTTAGCCTAACCGTCGTTAAGAAGTAACGAAACGCCATGAATTATGGATTTGACGTCGGTTATTGTAAAATAAAGGTCGTGGTTATACTTTACTATGTCCCAAGAATTCAATTCTTCGACGTTGTTATATCCTTACTGCGTCGGTTATTTATTTGTTCCATGACGTGGCTAGTCTTTGTTAAGTCTCTTTTATAACCTTTTTTGACGTGTGTATTCTCCGAGACGTCAATTGTTTTATTATAACTGACGTGCAACAATGTTTTTACGACGTTAATCATCAATTTGATTATATCCGTAAATTCGTCGGTTTGAGCTCTGCCGTTGTGTTATACTTTATTGTTCGTCGTTGATTATTTTATTTACCGTCGTTTTAAATATTTATTAACCGTTTTGAAATTAATTTTAATTAACCGACGTGTTTTCTTTTTCAAATGGCGGTTTTTATTTCATTTTTGCGTTCTCATTCCACGTCGGTTGTGAAACCCCGACGTTGGTTGTTTTGTAGACATCTCTTTTTGCGATTTTTTTAACTTGACCGTCGTATTTTCAGCTTTAACCCATTATTTTTAATTTTTGATTTGTCGTGCCCAAAGCCTGTAGAATGAAAATGTGATCGGAATTAAAATGATATACAGAGCTATGAATTAATGTCATACAATTAACTGCATAACTAATGTTATACATTACAACAATCAATCAATCCATATATCTTCACACCCATCTCTAATATTCTCACTCCCAAACTCACCCACTAGGTCATCAAATGTGTCAACATTTGGTATCCCTCTAGTAAATGGCTCACACTCAATTCTAATATCACCTAGCACATCATCACCAATAACATCATTATATTCTCTATTAGGCATTGATAACACTACCGACCAACCACGATCCATTGGGTCATCAACATAAAATACTTATTTGACTTGAGAAGCCATAACAAATTGGTCATTCCTATGTCCAATTTTACTCAGATCTACAAGGGTAAATCCAAGTTCGTCGACTACAAGGCCCGAAGTGTTATCTATCCAATCACACCTCAAGACTGGGATTCTAAACTTTTGGTAGTCAAGGTCCCAAATTTCTTGAATAACCCCATAAAAACCCATATTGGAGACAATAGGGTTTTTATCCTTGGCACTAGCAACTTGCATAGTATGTGCAAGTAAATAAACTCCACTATTTTGGACAGTTCGCACATCATCTTGTGCCTTGGTGTTAAATTTGACACCATTAATAAGATATCTCCTATATGATGGCACTGTCATGCTTGGACCAGCTGCTAACCACCTCAAATTTTCTGATACGCCATTATTGTCTTCCCTATTAAGTTCACTTTGAACCTGCAAATTAAACATATATCTTAATTCAAACTAACATATATATAGAAAGAAAGAAAATTAAAATAAGTTCAATATGTCATTCAGTAACATATATACCTTAAAGCGTAGCCATTGAATGAAAGTGCTATTGTGCTTATCTTGTAGCCACTTTGTTCTCTTTCTAAATTTTGGATAAGTGGTCTTGATGTGGATCATATGTTCCCTACAATTGACACGAAAAAATCACGCATTACGGTCCCTTGTATATAAGATAAACATAAGGAGTAATAATATTTCAAATGGCTTCATATGAAAAATTAAACTCTTACGTACTCGATATAAGGTAGGACTTCCTCCGTATTCTCCAAGACATATAGATGTGCCTGGTTCAACAAGTCCAGATCAACTAAGCTCACTGTGCAACCAGATAATGGCTTTGAAGCTCCCATATTCTGGCTTGAAGGCACTCCAACTGTACTAACATCAGATAAATGCTCGGTACAAAACTCTACAGCTTCTTCAGCTATATACCGCTCAGCAATGCAACCTTCGGGACTATTACGATTTTGAACATACCCGTTTAGCACTTTAAAGATACAAAAATTTTTATATTTGAAGAATAACCTTCAGGAACCTTCATACCAAAAAAAGAATTGCAAACCGCTCTCTTCTCTGCTCTTGACAAATTCCAAGGCCCTGGAGGCAAGCGAGTACATCTTTCTCCATACTCGGGTTGCAAATCAATTTTTACCCCCATGTTCAATAAGTCTAACCGAGCAGCAATCCCATCTTTATTTTTTCCAGGGATCTCTAGCAATGTACCAATGATACTATCGCAAACATTCTTCTCAATGTGCATAACATCTAGGGCATGCCTCACAGGGAGGTATTTCCAATACTCGAGATCAAAGAATTTTGATTTCTTCTTCCAACAAACTCTGTCACCATCATTCTCACCAACACTTCCCCCATTTTTCGAGCCCCATATGTAATTAATATCTTCAACCATATGCAGCACTTCTTCTTCGGTTAATGGCTCGGGAGGCATGCCATATTCAGGTTTCCCATTAAAAGCTGCACATTGCCTCCTATATGGATGATTGATTGGTAACCACTTTCTATGCCCAATGTAACAAATTTTGTGGCCATTTTTCAACCTGTGACTAGGTGTATCTGTTCACCCGTTTTGATTTGTTTCCTGTGATGGTAGGGTAAAGTTCCCCATTAATCCAAAGACCATTGCTTGGTCAATAAATTAACTTTCTTTATGTGCTGAGCGTGCCACCGTTAGTAATTTTTTAATTCTAACAGACTCGAGAGTAAGAATAACTTGCGCCCCAAGCTATTGACTTTGAGCAAACGATTGTGAATTTGGGTGAGGAATATCTCCCAAGTAAGTTCTTTTCTATGCCTTAGACTGGTAAGGACTTTATAATTTTCCTCAATATAAAACCGGTAGTTCTGGCCAGAATAACTGATAACAGATTGAACTGATTTCAAGCAGAACTCCCCTTTACAAGACGCAAAAAGGGAAAACTGACTATAACAAGAAAAGAAGAGGGATGCGCTTCCATTTCTGTCCGGGTAGTTGCCTCTGTTCTGGACTGGACTGGGTGTGTTTGTGCTGGACTGGACTCTAAACAGCTTCAACTGTTAGGCTTCGGCTGCAAATCGATACCAAAGCTTGAGTTTGGCAGAGCTTTAATCTATTTCAAGCCCTGGATGGCTTTTGGATGGGCAGAACTGGGACTTCTCCAATCTGAAAGGGGCAGAAGTGGCTGGACTTGAGCTGGAGGTGTACTGTAGTACTTGTGCTGCTTAGTCAGGGCTTTCCATAACTTCGTTTGAGGTTTTCGTATCTGAGAAAACTCAACCTCTGCTTGCCTTGGCTTTTGCTGAACCAAATTTGTAACGAGAGAAATCTCGTTATTGTTGACTTGTGAACTGGGATTCGAATCAGAAGCAAGGATTTAACTGTCTTTGCTGGGAAAAAATAGGATGATTCTGCAGGCTTGTTGAAAAGCTTTTGAATTTGAAGTACTTCAGACTCTGAATCTGTTGGAACTTGTTTAGGATTTTTGTGATCAAGTGATCATTTGAGTGTTTGTTTTTTGACTGAGTTTTTGGTTATGTTGATTGATTGTGTCTTTGGTCTGTTCATCCTCTCTTGTATATATAAGGAATGTTCTTTTGAGAGTGGGCGGCAAATAATCACAAGATCTTTTTATTTTTAAATTGAAACAAACAGGGGTTTCATCCGTTTTCTGGCAAGTAAACACTCAACGATCAGTTCCTGAGGTGACTACTTCTGTATTTTTGATGGGGTGCCATGCTTGTTCTTCCATTTTACCTGCTTCTGCAAGAGTCTGGAGTTTTGAAGATGGCTAGTTTCTCAGCTTTTGAACAGCTCCCTGTTTCCCGCCTATCTCCTTTTTGAAAAAGCAGAGTCTGCTTATCCTTGAAAATGGTGTTCCTCCAAAAATATCAGATTATCTTTAGATAAACTAAGCGGGATTTGATCTCCTGGCAGCAAAGCTACTCCAGAGGCGTTCTTTTTTATACCTGCTCCTGTTCCATTTTTAATTTCAGCCGAGATTATTGACTTTTCCAAATCAGTGATCACATGGGTCTGTTTCTTTTCTCTTAATCAAAACTGTGAAGCCCATTTCTTCTTTCGGCTCGAAACTGTTTTGGCTTCCTTTGCGGCCCAGATTTCCCAACGTTTTTTTTTTTGGGCTGGGCGTGTTGATGGGCTGAGGGCGTCAAAACAAGTGGCCTGCGAAATGATGTGGGTTTCTTGCTCTTGGTTTGGCGTGCCAAATTTGGGCCCAAACAATGCCCCCATTAAGTTTGAACCGTTTAAAACGGTTTTCAGACTTAATGATTTTCGGCTATTAATTTGTGCGCGCCGAAATAAAACGTTCCCTGTCTGCCACGTCCACCTACCACGAACTAGACTTCGTGGGAAATTGGTCAGTTACTAGCTAGTTACTAGCTTGTCATTATCAGCTTTCAGGTGGCGTCTTGTCTTCCTTTTCCCACGATTTCGAGTCCTTTAAAAGAAATTTGAAAACTCCAGTTCCTGTTCATCTCAAAACCTAGCTTTCTCAGAGTTCAGTTTCCCCGGTTTTTGTCAGAATCCTTTCTCTTTTTCTTTGAGCACTCCTTCTTCTATTCTGCAAACCCAGGAAATGTCTTCTCCAAAAACTCGTGCTAAGAGCGCCTCCTCCTCAGTTCCTCCAGATTATATTACTGGGTCGGGAATTGATGCTCATGCCATGGAGGTTCGAAGCAGGACCCACCCTTTGATCGGTAAAAAGCTGGATGAGAACGTTCTTCATCTTTTTGGGGATACTTTGATCCTGGGGCCTCGCTGGTTTGGTTCTGTTCCGACTGATGTGGAGGAACTGCTGGAGAAGGATGCCGTAGCTCCTTTGTGTTTTGTAAGCAGTTCTGCCCTATCTTCTTACTCGTGGGTCAGCAAGAATCTGAGCCGTTCATTCCCATCCAGTGAGGTGAGGAATAGCTCTGTAAAATGGGCGGACTGGGTTGACAGGCTTCTTCCTAGGTACGGAGCTTATTGGAAGAGAGCAGGGGTTTATGACGCAATTCTGCTATCCAAACAGTCCATCACCCGGGATGAAAATCTACTTGCTGCTGCTCTATGCTTCTAGAATTCTGCCAGCAATACTTTTGACTTCTGTGTGGGTCCAATGGCGCCGACCCTGCTGGACATGGCTCAGATTTTTGGGTTCAGACCCCATGGAAGACCCGTCGATGCTGTTGGTGATTACCATCGAAGAAAGAATCAAGAGAAGCTGACCAAACCTTTCACCATTTCTCCTGCTGTCATCAATCAGAACGGTTCTTTCTCCAATTACTTGAGAAAGTTTAGCACGGAAAAGGACAAGGATCAACAACACATGCTGTTCCTTCTGTATTGGCTCAACAGATTTGTGTTTCCGAATCGTTCCTCTGCAGTTCTGCTGGAGTATAGGCACTTGGCAGAGGCTCTTCATAATCATACTGACGTTGGGCTTGGTCCTTCAGTTCTGGCCCAACTCTTCAAGAACCTGCACACCGCCACCGTGGAGAATCCCCTGAACCTAACTGCTCCTGGCTCGTTCTGGATGATCCAGATCTGGCTGCAGGTATATTTTCCAGAACTCCGGTTCCCTGACATAGTTCTGCCTGAAGACCAAGTCCTGGCTCTTCCATTGATGATAGCAGAAGTGCCCAAGCGTTCCATTGAAGAGTACCTGATGTGGTTCAGGCACTGTACTAAGAGATCTGAAGCTCAGTGGCAGTTGGTGATTAGGAGACCTATCCCTGGTTCCAGCCTGGACATCGACTCTTTGAGAAGGAACCGGAAGAAGAAGCAGACAGAATAGACTTTAGGAAGAAATTCCTAAGTATAGCCCTCGTGAGGGATCTTCCCCATGGAGGAGGAAAGCCTCCAAACTATCATCTGGGGGCAGAAGTCTATCACCCCAACTTCTGTGCAAGACAGCTTGGTTTCCCTCAGGTCATTCCGTTCAAATTTTACAGAAGCTGCAATCGAGCGACTTCCTGGAGGGATTCGGATGATTTAGAAGTGCATAAAGCTGCTAGGTGCGCAGTGAATAAGATCAACAACACTTCAGACGCCCTCTTTCCTTCCTGGAAGCTGAACACCTGCAGTTCTGCCGATTTTGATGACTGGTGGAAAGCTAGATGCCACGTCCTCCCTGCCTCAATGGATGCCTTTAAAATTCTTTTTGAAGGCTGGACTTCTGGGACTGTTTATGCAGAGGCGGAGGCTAAGAAGTTCGTGGTGCGGACCATTAAAGACGTCAATGCTCAAGTGATAGAAGGTATTTTCCGGATTCTGTCTATTCTTCTTTCTTTGCTTTGTGGATTTAAAAAAAATAAACCTGTTCTGTCCGTGTCAGGTCCTTCCTTAGTGAAGAAGATAGGCGGAGGGGCAAGGCAGGCTGGTGAAATACTTGGTAAGTTCTTTCAATGTTCTGTTCCTTTTATTTTTCCTTATCGGCTCTTTTCTGATTCTGTCTATCTTTGCGCAGTTTCCTCCGTTATTGCTGCTGGAGATTTAGAGCCTCCTTCTGGTGAGGAGGATGAAGATCTGGCAGAACAGCCTGCTGTGGCCACCCCCATGGCTGGGGAAAAAAGGAAAGAGAGCACCTCTGTTCAGGCCAGTGTTGCCCAGCCTGAGGCATCTGGTAGGGTTCTGGTAGTTCAATCTTTCTTTTCTTTTGATCTGTGCTGTTCTGTTCTGTTCTGACCTTTACTTGTTCTTGTGCAGCAGAAAGTCCTCCCCCTCCTCCTCTCACTAGGTCTAAAAGACTTAGGAAGAGGAGTGAAATTGAGTCTGATGAGACAGAAGAGGTTGCTGCAAATCCAGCTGAAACTTCTGGAACTGATGATGAGCTACGAGAGGCCTTTGAGGCTGTTGAGCAGGAGAAACAGCAAGGAGCAGCAACAGAAAACCCTTCAGAAGAGAAAGGAAAAGGTGAGACCGGATTCTAGCCCTCTGAATGTGTTCTTTTTCCTTTTTCTTTCTAGCTTCTGACTTCTGTTTGTTTAGGAGGAGATTCCGCCAGAGGTGATAGCTGAGAGTATTGCCCTAGCCCAGCAACAGCGTGCCATTCCCAGGACAGAACTGACTAGCTCAGAACTGGCCGCTTTTGAAGACACGGAAGCTGAGCATTCCACTGCAGCTCCAGCATCCGAGGAGCAGCCAGAGCGTTCCCTGTCAGAACCAATGGAACAGGCAGAAACTCCTGCGGTAGTTTCAAACAATCCGCCTGCATTTGATCCTGTAGAACAGGCAGAACCCCCCGTCGCAGCTCAGGCGGAACAAGCAATAGCGGGGTCTGAGGAGCAGATAGAGGCTTCGGTCGTATTGGAACCTGTGGAACATGTAGAACTTCTAGTTGCAAACCTGGCAGAACCATCTGCCTCGGGGCCTGTGGAGCAGGTGGAGCTTCCTGTTGCAACCCCAGAGCCAGAAGTAGAACTAACTGCTGCTGTTTCTGAAACCATGGTAAATCCTTGTCATTTTTATTTTCGTTCATCTCTTGCACTTTTATCCTGTCCTTGTTTCCCTTTTAACTCGTATTCCATTCAGGTGGAAACGCCCAGAACTACAGGGGCTGTGGCGGTGGTGATTAGTCCTCTGAAGCCTGTTCTTGCAGCTGTAAGTATTAGTATGTCATGGATCTTCTTTTCATTTCTGCCTCTTTTGTTAATCCACAATTTTGGTTTTGCAGATGCCTATCCAATCCCGTGCTGTTTCATCTATCACAGCCTCCCTTGCTGACCCAGAATTGGCTGAGTTCGAGGCTATGGACTTGGACGCCCAACTGGACAGGCTGGAGAAACTCAGTTCTACCCCCAGCAAGGCCAAATTCAAGGCAGTGGACGAGGCCATGGAGAGAGTAAAGATCTGGCAGTCTACTGAGCTGGAACTGGAGGGAAACAGGGAAGCTGTTGAACAACTGATGAAGGATCTGGACCTGCTGCACAGGCAGAACATGGCTCCCAAGCCAATTCTTGAGATAAGTTTGAACCTGGCCAGAGATGTGCTCAACCTTCATGATCTCTATGAGGATCTCAAGCCCACCTTCGAGACTTCTGAACTCTGCAGGGCTACCCATGCTGCCAACTTGGCTGATTATGCAAAACAGAAGACAGAACTGGACCAGATGGTGGCGGGGTATAAAGAGGCCAAGGCTACTGCAGATAGGCTGGAGAAGCAGATTGAGGAGCTTCAAAAACAACTGGCAGAACGCAGGGAGGTGCAGCGCAAGCTGGGTGCTGGACTGAGCTCTAAAACCAAGGCCGCCTTCCTGGTGCAGAGCATGGTTTCAGCCTCCAGGCCAGCTTTGGAGGTTGCAGAGGCTTCAATTCATCAAGGGGTGCTGCTTCAGAAGGAGCTTTCCATTAAGAGGACTAGTCTGCAGGAGACCCTTAAGAAACTAAGATTTTAAATTTTTTTTTTTTTTCGGATTTGTAATGAATTACTTGGTCACCGAAGTGGCTATTTAAATAAAAGCTTATTTATTTTTGGAATTTTGGTTTCTCTTGATAAACTAAAAGAAAGAAAAAAATATATATATATATAGAAGATTACATCAATACAAAATTAAACTACAACAAAATCAAGCAACAGTTTCAACTTATTGCCTTTCTATCCCAGGATCCGTCTGTACAGCCTGTGAATCCCACATGGTTGGATAGAATTTCTTTAACCATTTGCCATTTATTGGCGCAGCATGAACTTCTCCGTCTCGATCCTGTAGCCTGTATGCTCCTAATCCCAAGACTTGGTTAATTATGAAAGGTCCTTCCCAAGTTGGTGACCATTTTCCATAACTAGCTATATGTGTTCCGAGGGGCAGAACTGCTTTCCAGACTATCTCTCCTTCTTCAAAACTCTTATTTTTAACTCTCTTGTTGTATGCTCTCGACACAGCCTGTTTTCCTGCTAAGAGTTTGTTGAGGGTATCAATCCTACTTGCATCCAACCCTTCTAGTTCTAAAAACATGGCCTGGTTGTAGTCTTCTCCAACCAACTCGTGTTGATGGGCAATTCTGAGAGACTGAACTGCTATCTCCATAGGCAGAATTGCATCGTGTCCATAAGTTAAAGCATATGGAGTCATGCCAGTTGCTTCCCTTTTTGAAGTTCTGTATGCCCATAAAGTTTCTGACAGCTTCTCATGCCACTGCTTTGGATTCTTCTCAAGCATTTTCCTGATAATATTGATTATCACTTTATTACTCGATTCTGCCTGTCCATTGGCTTGAGCGTAATAAGGAGTGGATTGGAGCAGCTTAAATTTGAATGCTTCTGCCATATTTAGCATATCTCCATATATGAAAGAAGATCCCCTGTCGGTAGTGATTGATTCTGGAATACCAAATCTTTGTATGATCTGTTCTTCTATGAAAGTGATGATTTCTTGAGACGTGGTAGACATAACAGGCTTGGCTTCCACCCATTTGGTAAAGTAATCCGTGGCTACAATGATGAAACAATGCTGTTGGCTGCTGGCTGGATAAATTTTGCCAATGAGGTCCATTGCCCATCCTCTGAAAGGCCATGGCTTGACTACTGGATTCATGGGGACCGAAGGAACCTGCTGGATTGGTCCATGTCTTTGACAAGCTTCACATCCCTTGGAATAGTCAATGCAATCTTTCATCATGGTTGGCCAGAAATAACCATACCTTCTGATTAGCCAACACATTTTTCTTCCACCTTGATGTGCCCCACATATCCCTTCGTGGGTTTCTCCCATGATCTTCATGTACTCTTTCTTTCCCAAGCATCTTAGCAATACTTCATCCTTGCTTTTTCGGACCAAATCTTCATTCCACATAAGATAATTTAAAGCCATGATTCTGACTTTCTTTTCAGAAGGCAAGGTTGGGTATTGTAAATAGCTTATGATGGGAGTTCTCCAGTCATCCTTAGCGATTATGGCGGAATTGACATCTATTTCCATTCCTCTGGTCAGAACAGATGGTAGATTCTTCTTTCCTACCTTAATAATCATCTGTACGCAGTCTTCCGGGATTTGTATTCCTGTAGCTATTTGAGCCAGTTCATTGGCTGCAAAGTTCTCTTCTCTTGGGATGTGCTCCCAAGTAGCTTCCCTGAATTCTGTCAACAAATTCCTAGCTGCTACTAAATAGACAGCTAAAGCAGGGTTCAAACATTTGTATTCTCCAGCAATCTGTTTTAAAACAAGCATAGAGTCCCCCAAGATTTCCACAGACTGAACTCCGAGTTCTATCAACATTTCAAGGCCAATGATTAGAGCTTCATATTCAGCTCTGTTGTTGGTGCATTGGAAATCCAACTGAAAAGAATAACAATGTCTGACTCCCAAAGGTTCCTCTAGAACAATTCCTGCTCCGGAAGTTAAGTCAGTTTTTGATCCATCAAAATACAGCTTCCATGGTGTGAGATGAATCGAATAAATGGGATTGTTAAGGCAAACATGAGCTCTTGTCAGTAAATCCGCATTTGCTATGTCCAAAGAATCCATATTTTCAATTTCTTCTCCTGGATGATTGGCTAGGAAATCTGCTACCGCTTGTCCCTTGACAGCTTTCTGAGGGACATACCTGAAAGCAAATTCTGTCAGAGCCAGAGTCCATTTCCCAATTCTGCCTCTCAACATTGGTCTTGTTAGCATATATTTGATTAGGTCTGTCTTGGCAATGATATAAGTGGTAAATGGCAGCATGTAGTGTCTGAGTTTTATAGCAGTGAAGTACAAAGCCAGACAAAGCCTTTCGATTGCGGAGTAATTTCTCTCTACTTCTGTCAGAGTTCTGCTCAGATAGTAGACTGCTTGTTCCTTTCCTTCCTTGTTATCTTGAGCTAACAAGCTTCCGACGGACATTTCTGATGCGGATACATAGAGCTGTCTGCCGTGCAAATCTCACGGCCTGGAGTTCCGGGCCGAGGGGATTTGCGTTAACACGCGGTTTCCTGCTTTTGGACGGGGTGCGTTTGTGCGCGGGCGTGCCAGCACGGTCTACCGTGCGTCGAGATGTTTGAAGCGGGTGAAAGTGTTTAGATGGTGCGCCTGTCTGGACTCGTCTTCTAATCAAACGATTATAGCCGAGAGAGGAACTAGTCTCGGTTGTAAGGTTCACGGCCTGAACTACAAGGCCGTTGAGTGGTGGTGTTTGGTGGGTTTTAGGGCGGTGCTCCGGCGCGCTACTCAATGAGCGGCGGTCGTATGATATATGGGGTGAGTGAGCGAACAACAAGGGTGGTGCTCCGGCGCCTTGAAAATCAAGGGTCATTTGATATATTGATGAATGGATTTTCCTTACAAACTAACACTACTCCTAGAAAAGCAAGTAAAGATATTGAAAGTGCATTACAGGAAAATATAAGTTGCTCTGTGGGAGGCTTTTGTTTGGTGTTTGAACCCTTTGAAAGTAGTCCTGAGTCTTGTATTTATAGGTAGAGCTCCTGGAGGGGTAATCGAGGCTGAAAATCTGCATGGTGGAGCCTGATTATGCCAAGTGGGTAGTCTAATCGGCATTTGGGATCGTGAAGTATGGTGGTGTGACTCCATGAATCCCGGTGAATCTCGGCCGCCGCCCTGATCGTGGGTTCTGCGCTTCTGGCCGTGGAGACGCATTTATTGTTCTGATAGCCAATTACCTAATCTCTCAAGCTGTAAAGAGCTTTGTGAGAATGTTGGCGTCTAATCACTCTGATCTCTGTCACCAAATCCTGACTCCAATCACTTCCCACCTTCCCTCGCGCATTAAATGCTCATTCTTGGCCAGTGGGTTTGCTGCAATAAACAGAGACCTTGCTTCATTAAATGGAGCGTGGGACCCTGCTGTCACGTGATGATCTGACTTTAATGCCTTTGGTCGTGACCTTGTTCGATCTCGGCCTCGGCCTATAACATTGGCCGAGATAACCATGCCTTGGTGATTTTTCTTGTTTCTCTGGAAAGCCAAGCACCCTGACAAAACGCTGCGTTTCAGTTTGAGGCCGAGAAGAGAAGTTCCCCCCGGCCAATTCATGGCCGTGATTTATTAGGCACAAACATTTGCCCCCACATCCCTGGATTCTTCGGCCTTGGCGAGAGTAGGGGCCGAATGGATTCCAAGGGATGGACCTTTAGCCTTCCGAGGTGACTGACAACTGGGGCATCAAATGAGTCAGACAGTCGGCGCATTCAGCGCTTTAGGCACGTCGTGCAGGTCATTACTGCCCAGGGCGTCGCTTCACCTTGTCAAGTGAAACGACGGCCCCTAGACTCTTACCATGTCACTGCGCCCTTTATTCGCACGAGCCATCATTTCCCTTGTTAATCGAATCACCGACCGCCATATCTCTGACCGAAACTCACGCACTTGAGTGTGTTGCCAGGCTGTCCCGTTTCACGAGAATCACACCTTTGCTATGAGTATAAAAACCCAAACTGCTTCGTGCTTTCTTCACACTACAAAAATTCCTGAGTTCGCCCCTTTCAAAGGTTCACTCTGAACTACAACTTCCTTAGCCCTCCTTCTCCAATTCTGAGAAACTTTTCCATCACCTGGTGGCCTTTCTTCTTGCTTCAAGCGCTCTGGAGCCTTTCTTTCGACTCCTGCCCTAATGGCCCTCGCTACAGCCCTATCAAAGCCAGGAAATTACCCCTGTTGATCCCCATGACTTGGCAGTTTGGCCTGGTCCAGATAGCCTGGCAGCTTGACGAAGATAGGAGAACCTGGTATGATGACTTTAATACGGCCGTACTCGTTCGGCTGAGCACCGTGGTTGTGTCTACCGTAGAAACAGCGGCCCTCAATATGGCCGGAGTGACGACCCTTAATATGGTCAGGACGACGGCCGCTGACCGTGGCCAGAGCGATGGCCGCCTATCATGGCCGAAGTGCCGGCCCTGGTTATGCCCGGCTGCGCCCATATCTAGAATTACGACCTGGCCACTGGTCGTAATGACGGCCTCGGGTTCACCCAGCCGCACTTGTATCCTGAGTGACGGCCTTTTCTCTTCTCAGCCGTGGCCCTGGGGACGGCCCTTTCGCTCACCAAGGCTGGAGTGAAACCCTGTTTTCAGGCTAGCACATATATGTACTGTTTCGGCCTTAACTGGCCGCTTTAACCTCCTGTATAGATGCCTTCTTGGACTGTATGTAGGGTGGATCCCCTCTTTTCTGAATGACCGAATGCATGTCTTTTTTGCTTTACATTGACCGCACCGTTCATTCAACTTGCTCACCTACCTCCCCTTTTTCTTTTTCTTAACTTTTTTATCATAGATTCTCGGCGCCATCTTTCTCTCAACTTGCGCCGGTTTGTAAGCGTCGAGTTCCGACTGTTCTGAACTCTTTGATCCCCTGGGCATCAGCCGTGAGCAAGCCTTCTTCGTTTGGCCATGTCGCCTGACAACTCGAAGGATTCGAACCCCTTGTTTTAATAGTTTATTAGGGCCACGGTCATCGGCCGAGACATAAGGAGGCGTGCCTTCGGTCGAACTCTCTGAGGCACGGCCGGCCGAAAAAACCTTGGGAAACAGGTTGCGCTGATTTCTAGGTTCCCCTGGTAGGCACGGCCTTGGGTAACCGGGTGCCCCCGGCTGCCCTTGCATTACATCTTTTTTCGTGAGAGGCCAGATGTACTCGGGCTGAAACCCTCGAGACGGCCTACCCTTTTGCACGCCGTTTTGCGGCCTTATATGCTGGGCCGTTTGAACATAGGGCTCGGCCTTTCCAACTGAGCCGAGTATTTTTGGAAGAGTGCCACAGGTTTGACCGAGGTACACTCGGTCCTCCGGGCATCGAGGTATGGCCACCTGGTTTTGTTGGGTTGGAGCATGATGGGACTCGAAGTGCGTCCGTGTTATCATTGGAATGGCTGGACCGTGTATTTGTACCGGCGGCGTGGCAGTTGACTCTTTTTGATTGTTTTGTCGCGGTAACGCTTCGGTCATGTTATTTTGGCCGGATCGTGCTTGGTCGGCCAAAATATGGGTCGGGCCGAGACTCTGGACTGTAGATACTGCAGGGCTACTTCGTCCTGATGCTCTGGCTAACGCGTGGAATGGGCCGCGCGTGGTTTTTATCGCATGGATTAGCCCAGAATCCGTCCTCGTGGGTTGGCGCTGCCCACGGCCATCGGTTGGTAGCGGAGAATGCTGGCCGTGGCCTGACACTTCGGTGCGGCCATGTCTGCCGCGCAAATCTCACGGCCTGGGTTTCCGGGCCGAGGGGATCTGCGTGAAACACGCGGTTTCCTGCTTTTGGACGGGGTGCGTTTGTGCGCGGGGGTGCCAGCACGGTCTACCGTGCGTCGAGATGTTTGAGATGTTTGATAGTGTTTAGATGGTGCGCCCGTCTGAACTCGTCTTCTAATCAAACGATTGTAGCCGAGAGAGGAACTGGTCTCGGCTGTAAGGTTCACGGCCTGAACTACAAGGCCGTTGAGTGGTGGTGCTTGGTGGGTTTTGGGGCGGTGCTCCGGCGCGCCACTCGATGAGCGGCGGTCGTATGATATATGGGGTGAGTGAGCGAACAACAAGGATGGTGCTCCGGCGCCTTGAAAATCAAGGGTCGTTTGATATATTGATGAATGGATTTTCCTTACAGACTAACACTACTCCTAGGAAAGCAAGTAAAGATATTGAAAGTGCATTACAGGAAAATATAAGTTGCTCCGTGGGAGGCTTTTGTTTGGTGTTTGAACCTTTTGAAAGTGGTCCTGAGTCTTGTATTTATAGGCAGAGCTCCTGGAGGGGTAATCGAGGCTGAAAATCTGCATGGTGGAGCCTGATTGCGCCAAGTGGGTAGTCTAATCGACATTTGGGATCGTGAAGTATGGTGGTGTGACTCCATGAATCCCGGTGAATCTCGGCCGCCGCCCTGATCGTGGGTTCTGCGCTTCTGGCCGTGGAGACGCATTTATTGCACTGATGGCCAATTACCTAATCTCTCAAGCTGCAAAGAGCTTTGTGAGAATGTTGGCGTCTAATCACTCTGATCTCTGTCACCAAATCCTGACTCCAATCACTTCCCACCTTCCCTCGCGCATTGAATGCTCATTCTTGGCCAGTGGGTTTGCTGTAATAAACAGAGACCTTGCTTCATTAAATGGAGCGTGGGACCCTACTGTCACGTGACGATTTGATTTTAATGCTTTTGGTCGTGACCTCGCTCGTTCTCGGCCTCGGCCTATAACCTTGGCCGAGATAACCATTCCTTGGCGATTTTCCTCGTGTTTCTCTGGAAAGCCAAAAACGCTGCGTTTCAGCTCGAGGCCGAGAAGAGTTATTCCCCTGGCCAATTCACGGCCGTGATTTATTAGGCACAAACATTGCCCCCACATCCCTGGATTCTTCGGCCTCGGTATGAGTGGAGGCCGAATGGATTCCAAGGGATGGACCTTTAGCCTTCTGAGGTGACTGACAACTGGGGCATTAAATGCGCAATCCAGTCGGCGCATTTAATGCCTCAAGCACGTCGTGTAAGTCATTATTGCTTAAGTTCACGCGAGGCGTCACCCTGTCTTGTCAAGTAAAACGACGGTCCTCTGAATCGACGCGTCACCATGCCCTTAATTCGCACAAGCCATTATTCTGCTCTGTAATCCCAAACGCCGGCCGCCAGGTCTCTGTCATAATTTCGCGTGCCCCAGATGTGCTGTCTGGCCGTTTCGTTTCACGAGGATCATGCCGCCCTTGAACTCTAGTATGAGTATGAGTATAAAAACCCATCCCTTTGCATTTTCTTCTCATCCCCAAACCTCTCTAAGTTCGATGCTTTTCGAAAGCTCACCCTGGCCTTTGCCACCTTCCTCAACCTCCAAAGGTTTGAGACTCCTCCAACACTCAACAATCTTCTTTCCTCCTTTGGATATTTTGGCGCCTTCCTTTGATTTCCGGGCTTCGTCCCCCCATAGCTCAACCTGCTTTGATGGCCTCCATTGCAGTCCTTCCAGAACCGGAGAGCCAAATCAACTGAGTCCCCCGTCTCAACAGCTTGGCCTGTTCCAGATGACTTGTCAAATTAATGAGGACGGGAGGGCTTGGCATGAGTACCTTGCTAACGTCCGTGGTCGAAGTGACGGCCCTTACCAAGGTTGGGGGAAAAGTTCTCACCATAGCCAGGATGACGACCGCTTACCATGTCCAGAGTGACAATTGCTGCCACGGCCTAAAAGATGGCCGTCGCTACTGCCAGGATGGCGACTGCTTACCACGTCCGGGGTGGTGGCCGCCCCTCGTGCCCTGGATGGCGGCCCTCGCCGTGATTGAAGTGACGGCCCTTCCTCTTTGCCTCCTTCATGCGGCGTGCACCCTTTTTCTTCCTACGGCCGGCTTTTTTAGACTGGCTGAGGTTTCTGGCCGAGACTAATCGTCGGCAGAGATGGCGGGGATACGGCTTCGGGAGAAAGAAAAGTTCGACTGCCCAGCAAGAAGACCGTGAAGCTGTCGCTCGTAGGTCTAGGATGTGATTTTCCTTATGTGTGTGTATTTGGCCATGACCTGGCCGTTTCCTTGTAATCGTGTCTTTAATGAATAAAATGAATCATGAATTCTTGACCCATCTCCATTATGCTGCATATTTCCTTTTCATAATTTTTTCGCGGCCGTCTCCCATAAGGACGGGATGTATCTTTTCAGATACTGGCCGTTGATTGGCAAGTTGTGCCATTCTCCATCCCTGTCTTTTAACTGAAAAGCACCTCGGCCAAGGATTCGTTCAATAACGAACGGCCCCTCCCAATTAGGCGAGAATTTGTCGAACCGAGGGTCCTTCGTCCCAATAGGAAGCACAGCTCGCCACACTAAGTCACCCTCGGCAAAAGTCTTTTGCTTAACCTTTTTGTTGTATGCTCTCGCCGCGATCTGCTTTTGTGCCTGCATTAAGTTATAAGCATCGAGCCTGGATTGCTCCAAGTCCTCCAATTCTTGGACCATGGCCTGCGTGTAATCCTTCTCCTCTTGTCTGAGCTGCTCGGTCACCCGAAGAGACCGAACCTTTAATTCCAAAGGAACAATGGCGTCATGACCGTAGGTTAAGGCGTAAGGAGATGTGCCTGTGGCCGATCGCTTTGAGACTCGGTAAGCCCAAAGGGCTTCTGGAAGTAGATCATGCCACGCCCTAGGTTTCTCCTCGATCATTTTTTCAAGGATGCCCTTGATTACTTTGTTGCTTGCCTCGGCCTGTCCGTTAGATTGGGGATAATAAGGCGTTGAGTGGATCAATTTAATTCCCATACTTTCGGTATATCCTCGCGTTTCGGCCGATGCGAACACCGGGCCGTTGTCGGCCGTGATTGTTTCTGGAATACCGAACCGATGGACAATGTGACTCTCGAAAAATCTGACCACTTGCGCGCTGGATATCGACCGATAAGACTCGGCCTCGACCCATTTAGTAAAATAATCGGTCGCCACCAAAATCCATGCATGTTGGTTGGATGCGGCCGGATGGATTTTACCGATGATATCCACGGCCCACCCTTTGAACGGCCATGGTTTGGTAACCGGGTGGAAGGCGTCAGCCGGTACCCTTTGTATAGGGCCGTAGATCTGACACTTGATACATCCTTTCGCGTATTCTATGCAATCCTTCAAAATGGTCGGCCAATAATAGCCGTGCCTTCGGATCAACCATCTCATCTTGACGCCAGACTGGTGAGCGCCGCAAACCCCCTCATGAGACTCGGTCATGATGGTCTGGATGTCCTCGGTGTTGGGACATAAGAGCAATAAACCGTCTGACCCCTTTCGATACAGCTCATTCTGATAAATCAGATAACACCGAGCCCGAAATCGCGTAGTCCTTTCATGGCTGCCGGAAGGGTCGCGCAAATATTTCACTATGAGGTATCGCCAGTCGGCTTTGGCCGTGTCCACTTCGTCGGTAACATCGGATGATGCCTGTGTTACCATCCCTCGCTCGGCCAAAGCTGGCAAGGTGCGCTTCTCGATCCTTATCACGCGGTCATGGTCGGTGCCTGGGATGTTTACGCCTGACGCTACCTGGGCCATCTCGTTGGCCTCATGGTTCTCGGCGCGTGGGACGTGAACAAAAGAGATTCGGGAGAACCCATCGGCCGTATTGAGGGCCGTTACGTAATACATGGCTAGATTTTCGCTCGTACACTGGTAATCCCCGGTTAATTGGTTAATCACCGGCTGGGAATCACCATAAACCAAAACGCGGGTCGCCTTCATTTCCATCAAAATCTCAAGACCGATGATGAGTGTTTCGTACTCGGCCTGGTTGTTGGTGCACTTGAAGTCGAGTTGGAATGCGAATTGCCACCTTTGCCCCTGGGGAGATTCAATTACGACCCCGGCCCCTGACCTGGCCTTGGTACTGGACCCGTCGAAGTACATAGTCCAGTAATTCTTTTCCCTCTTTTTGGCGGCATAAGAACCGGCGGCTGGGACAAATATTTCTTGATGTCGTCAAGAGCCGCCTGATGCTCTGTCCCCCATATGAACCGTTCGGTGTCTTTTAGCTTAAGCAGAGGGGACAACGGCCGAATCTTCCCCGCCAGGTTTGATATAAATCGCCTTAAGAAATTAACTTTGCCGAGGAAAGACTGGAGCTCCTTCTTGGTCCTTGGCGGAGGAGCCGCCATAATGGCCGTAGCCTTATTCTTGTCTACCTCGATTCCTCGTTGGTGAACCAAGAAACCAAGGAAATTCCCGGCGGTGACGCCGAAGGCACACTTCTTTGGGTTCATCTTGAGACCATGCGCCCGCATCCGGTCAAAAGCCTGCCGGAGATGCCCCACATGGTCGGCCTTAGATGGGGATTTTATGACCACGTCGTCGATGTAGACTTCAACGGTTCGGCCTATAAGGTCGTGAAAAATCAGGTTCATAGCCCGCTGGTATGTCGCACCGGCGTTCTTTAGGCCGAAAGGCATGACTACCCATTCGTAGGTTCCGATAGCGCCGGGACACCTGAATGCCGTTTTATGGACGTCTTCCTCGGCCACAAAAATTTGATTATAACCTGCATGACCGTCCATGAAAGACAAAAGCTCGTGCTTTGCGGCCGCAGAGACTCCTTTGCCCAATGTTCCAGTAGTCTTTCCACCAGATCATTCACGGCCGCCGCCCCTTCTTCCTTAGTGGCTTTGTCTGTCATCTATAGGCTGGTGAGGTCGATCAGTACTTCGCGCGCCGAATCCTGGCGGATATTCTCGGCGCCTAATTCCAATACCTTCTGGGCCGTTGTTCTGGTTGGTCGGCCTTCTGCATCGTGGCCGGTAAGAACAACCCACCCAACATCGTCATCGTAAATCCGAGCCTGAACGGCGTTGGCCTCGAAGGGTTTTTCGTCGGCCGGGTGTATAGACACCTTCTGACCGTCCCAAAAGAATAGTAATTGGAAGAGAGAGGACGGTATGCACCCGGATTGGTGGATCCAGTCGCGGCCGAGCAGTATGTTGTAGTCGACGCTGGACTCGACCACGTAGAACGCTGCGACCCTAGTTTGGTCGGCTACGGTAATTTTTAACGGCAACACGCCAATGGTTTTGGACTTGTCGCCGACGAAGCTACTCATGACAACGTCGCTGGGAATAAGGTCTTCCTTTGATTTGTCTAGCTTCTTCATTAAGGAATACGGAAGGATGTTGACCGTCGCCCCACAGTCGACGAAAACTTTGGACACGGGCACTCCCTCAATATGAGCCGAAATATATAATGGTTTGAGGTGTCGGTATTTGTTCGGCTCGTCTCTGGGTATGACCTCGTTAAAAGCCACGGCCAACAATTCTTCTTTTGTTTTCGGCCTCTGACCAAGCTGCTCCTCGGCCACGTCATCATCCAGGCCGTTTATCTGTCCCCCAGGTGCCGAAAATTCGGATGGCAGCACCAAGACCATGTTGATGCTGAAATCCTCTTGCTCCAATGGGTTCCCGCGGCCAGCTCCTTCTTCGGCCTCATGGCCGTCTTCGGCGAAGACCTCTTCCTCGGCCATCCTTAAGATCCCCTCATATTCTCCGTCTGAGATCCCTAAGGTGGGGTCATCTTCGGCCTCATGCCCGAAGAAAGGATCACCGAAGCCCTCAATTATGGGCCCTGTTGTCTCCGGGATATCGACCGTGGGTGCTTTGGTTTCAGAGGGTTCCGAGGCCTCGGCCCCTTCTTTAAGGGCCCGTCTAGCGTTTGCCAAGGTGTCCCTGGATATCAAGTAATCGTCCAGGCGGTTCACCCGGGCTCTCTCCTCAGTTGTCAGGCCAAAGATAGTATCCGCCGGAGTTACCGAAAAATACTGGCGGAGATACTCTAAATCGCCCTTACCAAAAGGGGCATCGGCCTCCAATCTGCCGAGGTTGGGTTGGTAGCTCGGTAGACTCTTCGCTCTGGCCTCTCTATTTGCCTTGTATACGGCCTTAATGGCCGAATCAGAGCTGCGGGTGATGAGGAGTGCCTCTGCCTTTGTATTTTTCAAGGCTAACTCCACAATTTCACGGTTCTCAGGGGTCAAGCCGTACAGATCTATGGCCGAATGGTCCTTATGAAATTCTTTCAGAAAGGCCAAACCGTCGGCCGAAAAGGGAGAATTTCTCTCGCGGTAGATGTTGACGACACCTTCGCCAGACTTCTTCTCGATCGCGGCCTTTGGCTGGACCAAAACGGGCAAGGGTCCGAGGGGACCTTTGTTCCCCGTAGCGTGCCAGGTCCTCCAAGGCTTGTTTTTGGGCGCCGTCGCCGTGGAGGACACAATCGATTCAGATGACGGCCCGTCTGTAGCCATGGTTTCTCTCTGTCGTTTCGAGGCTTCGGTCTCGACCGTTTGCATCCTGGCCTGCTGAACTTGTCTCTGCATTCTTCTCAGCTGAGTTTTTGTCAGTGGCTCGGCTCTGCCCCCAGGCCGTGAATGATACCAACGGCCGTCATGCATAACTGGTGGCTTGAAAGTCCCTAGCAATCTAGGACCGGCCTCATCCATAGGTCCTGCCGAGGCACCACAGGCCTGCGCTCCCAATCGCTCAAAAACCGACCCGCCGGCCGACCGTCCTCTATACTGACCGCCGAACTTCCCTACGGCTGGCTGTGACGGCTCGACGGCCTTCCTCTTGTTTTCCTGCGGTCTGGACTGACCGATCTCATGTTTGCAATGCTCGCAAATCAATGGCTCCGGTTCGGTCAATGGCCCCTTCTCTCTTGCCACCCAACGAGTTCCGCCATGCCGGGCTGGTAGTTGGGCGTCGACCATGTTGACCACAGGTGGGGGAAACGGCTTGGAGTCAACCTGCATGGCCGCCTTCTCTGGGAATTGAAGCTTCTTCTCATCGATCAACTTCTGAATGACATCTCGTAGGACAACATAGTTGTTGGTATTATGAGACCAAGAACTATGGTATTTGCAAAACGTCTTCCCTTTGAGCTCTTCGGGTTTCGGAATTTTGTGGCCGAAAGATAATTTGACCATTTTTTCGGCCAATAATAGATCGAAAATAGCCTCGGCCCTCGTTAGATCAAAAGTGTAGGCCTTCGTTTCCCGTGTTGCAAATTTAGCGTCAGGAATTTTCGTACGGCTGTTGTCAGCTTTAACAAGCCCTTTGCAAACGAAGGGTTTGTCTATGCTGACTTCGGCCGAGCTCATCTCTACCTCGTCACCCTCGGCCCTTGTAGAGTCGTCGGTGTCGGCGTAGCTGACGATGGGATTTCTGTAATAAGTCCCTTTCGAAGCTGCCTTCTTCTGCATCTCCTCTTTCAACAAGGATGCATACCTGTCCACTTTATTGGTCAGGTCGTGCATGTCCCGGAACTCGATCCCCTGGAATTTCTTCCGGTATTCGAACTCTAATCCCTCCTCGGCCATTTTGACGAACTCTCTCTCTGGTAGGTTCGTGCGACACCAATTCCTACAGGTCTTGAATCGTTGTAGGTAATCACGAGGTGACTCGTCCGATGCTTGGCTCATCCTTGCCAGCTCGGCGACTGTTATCTCTCGGTTGGTCTGATAGAAATGTTCGTGAAATACTCTCTCCATATCAGACCAATCCCTTATTGAGTTTGGTGGGAGGTTTATGAACCAAGAGAAAGCAGCGCCGGTCAAAGAATGGACAAATAATCGGAGCTTCTGTGGCCTGCCCATCGCCGGAAAACAACATGAATTCGGGCAACCGATAATTCCGGGGGAGGAGAACTCGGTCGATTTCTGGTGGGTACGGCCGAGTGTATCTTGGCATATCCGGCCGCCTCTGGGCTAGGCCGTCCTCGATCATCCGCCGGACGTCCTCGAATCGGAGCCCCTGATGCGGTGCCTCCTGCTGGGCCGCATTCGGTCGTGGGGCCTGCTGCGCGTCGTCGTTTGGCCCAGCCTGCGTGGCCGTTTGAACAAGGGGCTCGGTCCGAATGACCGAGCTAGTTGGCGCCAAGTGAGCGCCGTAGGTTTGTTTGTGCCTAATAAATCACGGCCGTGAATTGGCCGAGGGAATAACTCTTCTCGGCCTCGAACTGAAACGCAGCGTTTTGTCAAGGTGTTTTGCTTTCCAGAGAAACACGAGGAAAATCGCCAAGGCATGGTTATCTTGGCCAAGGTTATAGGCCGAGGCCGAGAACGAGCGAGGTCACGGCCAGAGGCATTAAAATCAAAGCGTCACGTGACAGCAGGGTCCCACGCTCCATTTAATGAAGCAAGGTCTCTGTTTATTGCAGCAAACCCACTGGCCAAGAATGAGCATTCAATGCGCGAGGGAAGGTGGGAAGTGATTGGAGTCAGGATTTGGTGACAGAGATCAGAGCGATTAGACGCCAACATTCTCACAAGGCTCTTTGCAGCTTGAGAGATTAGGTAATTGGCTATCAGAGCAATAAATGCGTCTCCACGGCCAGAAGCGCAGAACCCACGATCAGGGCGGCGGCCGAGATTCACCGGGATTCATGGAGTCACACCACCATACTTCACGATCCCAAATGTCGATTGGACTACCCACTTGGCATAATCAGGCTCCACCATGCAGATTTTCAGCCTCGATTATCCCTCCAGGAGCCCTCCCTATAAATACAAGACTCAGGACCACTTTCAAAGGGTTCAAACACCAAACAAAAGCCTCCCACGGAGCAACTTATATTTTCCTGTAATGCACTTTCAATATCTTTACATGCTTTTTTAGGAGTAGTGTTAGTTTGTAAGGAAAATCCATTCATCAATATATCAAACGACCCTTGATTTTCAAGGCGCCGGAGCACCACCCTTGTTGTTCGCTCACTCACCCCATATATCATACGACCGCCGCTCACCGAGTGGCGCGCCGGAGCACCGCCCCAAAATCCACCAAACACCACCATTCAACGGCCTTGTAGTTCAGGCCGTGAACCCCAACAGCCGAGACTAGTTCCTCTCTCGGCTACAATCGTTTGATTAGAAGACGAGTTCAGACAGGCGCACCATCCAAACACTATCAACACTTCAAACATCTCGACGCACGGTAGACCGTGCTGGCACGCCCGCGCACAAACGCACCCCGTCCAAAAGCAGGAAACCGCGTGTTTCACGCAGATCCCCTCGGCCCGGAAACCCAGGCCGTGAGATTTGCGCGGCAGACACTTTTGGCACGCCCGGTGGGATTCTTGTCAAGAAACTTATGGTGGAAACCAGGGCACAGGCAAAGCTCAAAAACAAAACGGTCGAAATGACTTCTGAGACTCCTGAGTCCTCATCACCAATCACCGAGACCGTACATTCGGTCGGGATTTCGGCCAGCTTCCCGGTAACGACGGATCGCTCGGCCGAATCCATGCAGGAGCAGGCGGCAGTGGAGGAAATGATGTCCAGACAGACCTATAGGATAGAGACATCCTTCATGGCCGCAATGGATAGGTTCTCTTCGGAGCTGCGGACGCTTTTTCAAGAAAGGATGCCGATAGCCTCCCCGGCGTCACCTCCCAGAGCAGGTCAGGGGAGCCGAGGGCGGGAAAGAATCGAGCCTTACGGCGAAGGCAGTAGCCTCGGCGCCTCGGCTTACCCCCAAGCATCAGGATACGGCCAGCACTCAGTACCGCCGACAAACAGCTGGGGGCAGTCCCAGACCACGTGGGTAAGTCCCAGGCCAACCTACTCAGCAGAGATAGTACGCGGGCCGCTCCATGCTTTAGCCGTGTCATTAGGGCACAGCAGCCCTGCACATCCTACGATCCATCCACTCGGCCCAGTTCATACCGCGGCCGTCCACACCCATCCTGGTCCAAATAACACGGCCGCTGCGTTATCACATCAGTACGGTCAGAACAATACGACTATTTCACCATCATCACAGGCGTCGTTGTTATCGCCAGGCACCCGCCTCCACTATGGGTCGGCCGTCCCAGTTTCGACGCACACGCCCCTTGGCCAAACCCACGGCGCTCACTTGGCGCCAATCAGCTCGGTTATTCAGACCGAGCCCCTTGGTCAAGCGGCCGTGCAGGCTAGGCCACACGACGACGGGCATCAGGTCCCACGACCGAATGCGGCCCAACAAAAGGCGCCGCATCAGGGGCTCCGATTCGAGGACGTCCGGCGGATGATCGAGGACGGCCTAGCCCAGAGACGGCCGGACATGCCAAGATATACTCGGCCATACCCGCCAGAGATCGACCGAGTCCTTCTCCCCCGGAATTATCGGTTGCCTGAATTTATGTTATTCTCCGGGGATGGGCAGGCCACATCCATTGAACACATAGGCTGTTTTACGGCCCAATGTGGAGAGGCCGATTCGGACGCCCAGAAGCTCCGTTTATTTGTCCATTCTTTGACCGGCGCCGCATTCTCTTGGTTTATAAACCTCCCACCAAACTCAATAAGGGATTGGTCTGATATGGAAAGAGTATTTCACGAACACTTCTATCAGACCAACCGAGAGATAACGGTCGCCGAGCTGGCGAGGATGAGCCAAGCATCGGACGAATCACCTCGTGATTACCTACAACGATTCAAGACCTGTAGGAATTGGTGTCGCACGAACCTACCAGAGAGAGAGTTCGTCAAAATGGCCGAGGAGGGATTAGAGTTTGAATACCGGAAGAAATTCCAGGGGATCGAGTTCCGGGACATGCATGACCTGACCAACAAAGTGGACAGGTATGCATCCTTGTTAAAAGAGGAGATGCAGAAGAAGTCGGCTTCGAAAGGGACTTATTACAGAAACCCCATCGTCAGCTACGCCGACACGGACGGCTCCACAAAGGCCGAGGGTGACGAAGTAGAAATGAGCTCGGCCGAAGTTAGCATAGACAAACCCTTCGTCTGCAAAGGGCTTGTTAAAACTGACAACAGCCGGACGAAAATTCCTGACGCTAAGTTTGCAACACGAGAAACGAAGGCCTACACTTTTGATCTAACAAGGGCCGAGGCTATTTTCGACCTGTTGTTGGCCGAAAAAATGGTCAAATTATCTTTTGGCCACAAAATTCCGAAACCCGAAGAACTCAAAGGGAAGACGTTTTGCAAATACCATAGTTCTTGGTCTCACAATACCAACAACTGTGTTGTCCTGCGAGATGTCATTCAGAAGTTGATTGATGAGAAGAAGCTTCAATTCCCAGAGAAGGCGGCCATGCAGGTTGACTCCAAGCCGTTCCCCCCACCTGTTGTCAACATGGTCGACGCCCAACTACCAGCCGGGCATGGCAGAACTCGTTGGATGGCAAAAGAGAAAGAGCCATTGACCGAAACAGAGCCATTGTTGTGCGAGCATTGCCAACATAAGATCAGTCAGTCCAGGCCGCAGGAAAACAAGAGGAAGGCCGTCGAGCCGTCATTGCCAACCGTAGGGAAGTTCGGCGGACAGTATAGAGGACGGTCGGCCGGCGGGTCGGTTTTTGAACGATTGGGAGCGCAGGCCTATGGTGCCTCGGTAGGCCCTATGGACGAGGCCGGTCCTAGATTGCTAGGGACCTTCAAGCCACCAGTTATGCATGACGGCCGTTGGTATCATTCACGGCCTGGGGGCAGAGCCGAACCACTGACAAAAACTCAGCTGAGAAGAATGCAGAGACAAGTTCAACAGGCCAGGGTGCAGACGGCCGAGACCGAAGCCTCGAAACGACAGAGAGGGACCATGGCTGCAGACGGGCCGTCATCTGGGTTGATTGTGTCCACCACGGTGACAGCGGCCAGCAACAAACCTTTGAGGACCTGGCGCGCTACGGGGAGCAGGGGTCCCCTCGGACCCTTGCCCATTTTGGTTCAGCCAGAGACCGCGATAGATAAAAAGATTGGCGAAGTTTTCATCGAGATCTACCGCGAGAAGAGCCCCCCTTTTTCGGCCGACGGTTTGTCCTTTCTCAAAGGATTTCATGAAGACCATTCGGCCATAGATCTGTACGGCATGACCCTCGAAAGCCGTGAAATCGTGGAGTTAGCCCTAAAAAATGCGAAGGCAGAGGCGCTCCTCATCACCCGCAGCTCTGATTCGGCCATTAAGGCCGTATACCAGGCAAACAGGGAAGCCAAAGCGAAGAGTCTGCCGAGCTACCAACCTGACCTCGGCGGATTGGAGGCCGATGCCCCTTTTAGCAGGGGCGATTTTGTGTATCTCCGCCAGTATTTCTCGGTGATCCCGGCGGATACCGTTTTTGGCTTGACAACTGAGGAGAAAGCCCGGGTAAACCGCCTGGACGATTACTTGATATCCAGGGACACCTTGGCAAACGCTAGACGGGCCCTCGAAGAAGGAATCGAGGCCTCGGAACCCGCTGAAACCAAGGCGCCCACGGTCGGTATCTCGGGAACGGCGGGACCCATAATCGAGGGCTTTGGTGACCCTTTCTTCGGGCATGAGGCCGAAGACGACCCCACTTTAGGGATCTCAGATGGAGAATATGAGGGGATCCTAAGGATGGCCGAGGAAGGAGTATTCGCCGAAGACGGCCACGAGGCCGAAGGAGGAGCCGGCCGGGGGAACCCACTGGAGCAAGAGGAGTTCAGCATCAACATGGTCTTGGTGCTGCCATCTGAATTTTCAGCACCAGGGGGACAGATAAACGGCCTGGATGATGACGTGGCCGAGGAACAACTTGGTCAGAGGCCAAAGACAAAAGAAGAGTTGTTGGCCGTGGCTTTTAACGAGGTCATACCAAGAAACGAGCCGAACAAATATCGACACCTCAAACCGTTATATATTTCGGCTCATATTGAGGGGGTGCCCGTGTCCAAAGTCTTCGTCGATTGTGGGGCAACGGTCAATATCCTTCCGTTTTCCTTAATGAAGAAGCTAGACAAATCAAAAGAGGACCTCATTCCCAGCGATGTCGTCATGAGTAGCTTCGTCGGCGACAAGTCCAAAACCATTGGCGTGTTGCCGCTAAAAATTACCGTAGCCGACCAGACGAGGGTCGCGGCTTTCTACGTAGTCGAGTCCAGCGTCGACTACAACATACTGCTCGGCCGCGACTGGATCCACCAATCCGGGTGCATACCGTCCTCTCTTTTCCAGTTACTATTCTTTTGGGACGGTCAGAAGGTGTCTATACACCCGGCCGACGAAAAACCCTTCGAGGCCAACGCCGTTCAGGCTCGGATTTACGATGACGATGTTGGGTGGGTTGTTCTTACCGGCCACGATGCAGAAGGCCGACCAACCAGAACAACGGCCCAGAAGGTATTGGAATTAGGCGCCGAGAATATCCGCCGGGATTTGGCGCGCGAAGTGTTGATCGACCTCACCAGCCTATAAATGACAGACAAAGCCACTAAGGAAGAAGGGGCGGCGGCTGTGAATGATCTGGTGGAAAGACTGTTGGAACATTGGGCGGAGGAGTCTCTGCGGCCGAACTCGCCAATCAACTTGATTGAATTTCTCCACGAATCAGACGAGACGGACGTTCTAACGTTGGACGACTTGGAAACGGCACCCGCCGAGATGGAGGATGACTACCCTGAAGTCCAGGACCCTTTGTTAGAAATAAATGTAGGGTCAGAGGCCGAACCACGGCCTCTTTTTGTAAGCCATCTTTTAGATCCTGAGTTAGCGGCCGAAATTGTCGGCTTGCTCCATGAATTTAAGGATTGTTTTGCTTGGGATTATCATGAGATGCCAGGTTTGCCAAGGAGTTTGGTCGAGCACGAATTAAAAATCAAGGAGGGGTTCAAGCCGTTCCAGCAGCCACCAAGGCGTTTCTCGACCGAGGTTCAGCTCAAAGTTAAAGAGGAAATTGAACGGCTCCTTAAAGCCGGCTTTATCCGAACGGCCCGGTACGTCGAGTGGTTGGCCAACATTGTGCCGGTATTAAAGAGAACTGGGGCCTTGAGGGTTTGCACTGACTACAGGAACCTCAATCTTGCAACACCCAAAGATGAAGGTTATGGGGCCGCAAAACACGAGCTTTTGTCTTTTATGGACGGCCATGCAGGTTATAATCAAATTTTCGTGGCCGAGGAAGACGTCCACAAAACGGCATTCAGGTGTCCCGGCGCTATCGGAACCTATGAATGGGTAGTCATGCCGTTCGGCCTAAAAAACGCCGGCGCGACATACCAGCGAGCTATGAACCTGATTTTTCACGACCTTATAGGCCGAACCGTTGAAGTCTACATTGACGACGTGGTCGTAAAATCCCCATCCAAGGCCGACCACGTGGGACATCTCCGGCAGGCTTTTGGCCGGATGCGGGCGCATGGTTTAAAGATGAACCCAAAGAAATGTGCCTTCGGTGTCACCGCCGGGAATTTCCTTGGTTTCTTGGTTCACCAACGAGGAATCGAGGTAGACAAGAATAAGGCTACGGCCATTATGGCGGCCCCTCCACCGAGGACCAAGAAAGAGCTCCAGTCTTTCCTCGGCAAAGTTAATTTCTTAAGACGATTCATATCCAATCTGGCGGGGAAGATTCGGCCGTTGTCCCCCCTGCTTAAACTAAAAGACACCGAACGGTTCATATGGGGGACAGAGCATCAGGAGGCTCTTGACGACATCAAGAAATATTTGTCCCAGCCGCCGGTTCTTATGCCGCCAAAAAGGGGGAAACCATTGAGGCTCTACATTTCGGCATCAGAAAGTTCTATCGGTTGTTTGCTTGCTCAGAACAATGAGTCTGGGCGAGAGCAGGCGGTGCACTACTTAAGCCGCACTCTCAATACGGCCGAACTAAACTACTCACCAATCGAAAAGTTATGCCTAGCGCTCTATTTCGCGGCCACCAAGTTACGACATTACATGCTTCCGTCGGTCGTCCAGATTATCTCTAAGACCGACCTTATCAAGTACATGCTCACTCGGCCGATCATACGCGGCCGAATCGGGAAGTGGACGATGGCGCTGTCCGAGTTTACCTTTCAATATGTGGCTCAAAAGTCGGTCAAAGGTCAGGCTTTGGCCGATTTTCTGGCTCATCACCCATCCCAGAGACAGGAGGAAGAGTTGGGGGTCGATATCGGCATGGTCCAGATGGAAAAGAATTACTGGACCATGTACTTCGACGGGTCCAGTACCGAGGCCAGGTCAGGGGCCGGGGTCGTAATTGAATCTCCCCAGGGGCAAAGGTGGCAATTCGCATTCCAACTCGACTTCAAATGCACCAACAACCAGGCCGAGTACGAAGCACTCATCATCGGTCTTGAGATTTTAATGGAAATGAAGGCGACCCGCGTTTTGGTTTATGGTGATTCCCAGCTTGTGATTAACCAATTAACCGGGGAATACCAGTGTACGAGCGAAAATCTAGCCATGTATTACGTAACGGCCCTCAATACGGCCGATGGGTTCTCGCGAATCTCTTTTGTTCACGTCCCACGCGCCGAGAACCATGAGGCCAACGAGATGGCCCAGGTAGCGTCAGGCGTAAACATCCCAGGCACCGACCACGACCGCGTGATAAGGATCGAGAAGCGTACCCTGCCAGCCTTGGCCGAGCGAGGGATGGTAACGCAGGCATCATCCGATGTTACCGACGAAGTCGACACGGCCAAAGCCGACTGGCGATACCTCATAGTGAAATATTTGCGCAACCCTTCCGACAGCCATGAAAGGACTACACGATTTCGGGCTCGGTGTTATCTGATTTATCAGAATGAGCTGTATCGAAAGGGGTCAGACGGTTTATTGCTCTTATGTCCCAACGCCGAGGACATCCAGACCATCATGGCCGAGTCTCATGAGGGGGTTTGCGGCGCTCACCAGTCTGGCGTCAAGATGAGATGGTTGATCCGAAGGCACGGCTGTTATTGGCCGACCATTTTGAAGGATTGCGTAGAATACGCGAAAGGATGTATCAAGTGTCAGATCTACGGCCCTATACAAAGGGTACCGGCTGACGCCTTCCACCCGGTTACCAAACCATGGCCGTTCAGAGGGTGGGCCGTGGATATCATCGGTAAGATCCATCCGGCCGCATCCAACCAACATGCATGGATTTTGGTGGCGACCGATTATTTTACTAAATGGGTCGAGGCCGAGTCTTATCGGTCAATATCCAGCGCGCAAGTGGTCAGATTTTTCGAGAGTCACATTGTCCATAGGTTCGGTATTCCAGAAACAATCACGGCCGACAACGGCCCGGTGTTCGCATCGGCCGAAACGCGAGGATATACCGAAAGTATGGGAATTAAATTGATCCACTCAACGCCTTATTATCCCCAATCTAACGGACAGGCCGAGGCAAGCAACAAAGTGATCAAGGGCATCCTTGAAAAAATGATCGAGGAGAAACCCAGGGCGTGGCATGATCTACTTCCAGAAGCCCTTTGGGCTTACCGAGTCTCAAAGCGATCGGCCACAGGCACATCTCCTTACGCCTTAACCTACGGTCATGACGCCATTGTTCCTTTGGAATTAAAGGTTCGGTCTCTTCGGGTGACCGAACAGCTCAGACAAGAGGAGAAGGAGTACACGCAGGCCATGGTCCAAGAGTTGGAGGACTTGGAGCAATCTAGGCTCGATGCTTATAACTTAATGCAGGCACAAAAGCAGATCGCGGCGAGAGCATACAACAAAAAGGTTAAGCAAAAGACTTTCGCCGAGGGCGACTTAGTGTGGCGAGCCGTGCTTCCTATTGGGACGAAGGACCCTCGGTTCGGCAAATTCTCGCCAAATTGGGAGGGGCCGTTCATTATTGAACGAATCCTTGGCCGAGGTGCTTTTCAGTTAAAAGACAGGGATGGAGAATGGCACAACTTGCCAATCAACGGCCAGTATCTGAAAAGATACATCCCGTCCTTATGGGAGACGGCCGCGAAAAAATTATGAGAAGGAAATATGCAGCATAATGAAGATGGGTCAAGAATTCATGATTCATTTTATTCATTAAAGACACGATTACAAGGAAACGGCCAGGTCATGGCCGAATACACACACATAAGGAAAATGACATCCTAGACCTACGAACGACAGCTTCACGGTCTTCTTGCTGAGCAGTCGAACTTTTCTTTCTCCCAAAGCCGTATCCCCGCCATCTCTGCCGACGTTTAGTCTCGGCCAGAAACCTCGGCCAGTCTAAAAAAGTCGGCCATAGGAAGGAAAAAGGTGCACGCCGCATGAAGGAGGCGAAGAGGAAGGGCCGTCACTTCAATCACGGCGAGGGCCGCCATCCAGGGCACGAGGGGCGGCCACCACCCCGGACGTGGTAAGCAGTCGCCATCCTGGCAGTAGCGACGGCCATCTGTTAGGCCGTGGCAGCAATTGTCACTCCGGACATGGTAAGCGGTCGTCATCCTGGCTATGGTAAGGGTTTTTCCCCCAACCTTGGTAAGGGCCGTCTCGTCGACCACGGACGTTACCAAGGTACTCAGCCAATTGGGCTCGGTCGCGGTAGGGTCACCATGCCGAGCCCTCCCATCCACATTAAATTGACAAGTCATCTGAAACAGGCCAAACTGTTGAGACGGGGGACTCTTGATTTGGCTCTCCGGTTCTGGAAGGATTGCAATGAAGGCCATCAAAGCAGGTTGAGCTATGAAGGGACGGAGCCCAGAAATCAAAGGAAGGCGTCAAAATATCCAGAGGAGGAAAATGGGAAGGCCAGGGTGAGCTTTCGAAACGCATTAGGCTCAGAGAAGTCTGGGGATGTGAAGAAAATGCAAAGGGATGGGTTTTTATACTCACACTCATACTAGAATTCAAGGGCGGCATGATCCTCGTAAAACGAAACGGCCAGACAGCACATCTGGAGCACGCGAAATCATGACAGAAACCTGGCGGCCGGCGTTTGGAATTACAGAGCAGAATAATGGCTTGTGCGAATTGATGGCATGGTGGCACGTCGATTCAGAGGACCGTCGCTTCACTTAACAAGACAGGGTGACGCCTCGCGTGAACTTAAGCAATAAATGACTTACACAACGTGCTTGAGGCATTAAATGCGCCGACTGGATTGCGCATTTAATGCCCCAGTTGTCAGTCACCTCAGAAGGCTAAAGGTCCATCCCTTGAAATCCATTCGGCCTCTACTCATACCAAGGCCGAAGAATCCAGGGATGTGGGGGCAATGTTTGTGCCTAATAAATCACGGCCGTGAATTGGCCGAGGGAATAACTCTTCTCGGCCTCGAACTGAAACGCAGCGTTTTGTCAAGGTGTTTTGCTTTCCAGAGAAACACGAGGAAAATCGCCAAGGCATGGTTATCTCGGCCAAGGTTATAGGCCGAGGCCGAGAACGAGCGAGGTCACGGCCAGAGGCATTAAAATCAAAGCGTCACGTGACAGCAGGGTCCCACGCTCCATTTAATGAAGCAAGGTCTCTGTTTATTGCAGCAAACCCACTGGCCAAGAATGAGCATTCAATGCGCGAGGGAAGGTGGGAAGTGATTGGAGTCAGGATTTGGTGACAGAGATCAGAGCGATTAGACGCCAACATTCTCACAAGGCTCTTTGCAGCTTGAGAGATTAGGTAATTGGCTATCAGAGCAATAAATGCGTCTCCACGGCCAGAAGCGCAGAACCCACGATCAGGGCGGCGGCCGAGATTCACCGGGATTCATGGAGTCACACCACCATACTTCACGATCCCAAATGTCGATTGGACTACCCACTTGGCATAATCAGGCTCCACCATGCAGATTTTCAGCCTCGATTATCCCTCCAGGAGCCCTCCCTATAAATACAAGACTCAGGACCACTTTCAAAGGGTTCAAACACCAAACAAAAGCCTCCCACGGAGCAACTTATATTTTCCTGTAATGCACTTTCAATATCTTTACATGCTTTTTAGGAGTAGTGTTAGTTTGTAAGGAAAATCCATTCATCAATATATCAAACGACCCTTGATTTTCAAGGCGTCGGAGCACCACCCTTGTTGTTCGCTCACTCACCCCATATATCATACGACCGCCGCTCACCGAGTGGCGCGCCGGAGCACCGCCCCAAAATCCACCAAACACCACCATTCAACGGCCTTGTAGTTCAGGCCGTGAACCCCAACAGCCGAGACTAGTTCCTCTCTCGGCTACAATCGTTTGATTAGAAGACGAGTTCAGACAGGCGCACCATCCAAACACTATCAACACTTCAAACATCTCGACGCACGGTAGACCGTGCTGGCACGCCCGCGCACAAACGCACCCCGTCCAAAAGCAGGAAACCGCGTGTTTCACGCAGATCCCCTCGGCCCGGAAACCCAAGCCGTGAGATTTGCGCGGCAGACAAGGTTTGGACCAGGGGCGTGTGCGTCGATATTGGGACGGCCGACCCGTAGTGGAGGTGGGTGCCTGGTGATGACGACGCCGCCTGTGATGATGGTGAAACAGTCGCATTGCTCTGACCGCATGGTTGTGATAATGCAGCGGCTGCGCCATTTGGACCAGAATGGGTGTGGACGGCCGCGGTATGAACCGGGCCGAGTGGATGGATCGTAGGATGTGCGGGACTGCTGTGCCCTAATGACACGGCTAAAGCATGGAGCGGCCCACGCACTACCTTTGCTGAGTACGTTGGCCCAGGACTTACCCACGTGGTTTGGGATTGCCCCCAGCTGTTTGTCGGCAGCACCGAGTGCTAGCCGTAACCTGATGGTTGGTGGTGAGTCGAGGCGCCGAGGCTACTGCCTTCGCCGTAAGGCTCGAATCTTTCCCGCCCTCGGCTCCCTTGACCTGTTCTGGGAGGTGACGCCGATGAGGTTATCGGCATCCTTTCTTAAAAGAGCGTCCGTAGCTCCGAAGAGAACCTGTCCATTGCGGCCATGAAGGATGTCTCTATCCTATAGGTCTGCCTGGACATCATTTCCTCCACTGCCGCCTGCTCCTGCATGGATTCGGCCGAGCGATCCGTCGTTACCAGGATGCTGGCCGAAATCACGACCGAATATACGGTCTCGGTGATTGGTGATGTGGACTCAGGAGTTTCAGAAGTCATTTCGACCGTTTTGTTCTTGAGCTTCGCCTGTGCCCTGGTTTCCACCATAAGTTTCTTGACAAGAGTCCCACCGGGCGTGCCAAAAGTGTCTGCCGCGCAAATCTCACGGCCTGGGTTTCCGGGCCGAGGGGATCTGCGTGAAACACGCGGTTTCCTGCTTTTGGACGGGGTGCGTTTGTGCGCGGGCGTGCCAGCACGGTCTACCGTGCGTCGAGATGTTTGAGATGTTTGATAGTGTTTAGATGGTGCGCCCGTCTGAACTCGTCTTCTAATCAAACGATTGTAGCCGAGAGAGGAACTGGTCTCGGCTGTAAGGTTCACGGCCTGAACTACAAGGCCGTTGAGTGGTGGTGCTTGGTGGGTTTTGGGGCGGTGCCCCGGCGCGCCACTCGATGAGCGGCGGTCGTATGATATATGGGGTGAGTGAGCGAACAACAAGGATGGTGCTCCAGCGCCTTGAAAATCAAGGGTCGTTTGATATATTGATGAATGGATTTTCCTTACAGACTAACACTACTCCTAGGAAAGCAAGTAAAGATATTGAAAGTGCATTACAGGAAAATATAAGTTGCTCCGTGGGAGGCTTTTGTTTGGTGTTTGAACCTTTTGAAAGTGGTCCTGAGTCTTGTATTTATAGGCAGAGCTCCTGGAGGGGTAATCGAGGCTGAAAATCTGCATGGTGGAGCCTGATTGCGCCAAGTGGGTAGTCTAATCGACATTTGGGATCGTGAAGTATGGTGGTGTGACTCCATGAATCCCGGTGAATCTCGGCCGCCGCCCTGATCGTGGGTTCTGCGCTTCTGGCCGTGGAGACGCATTTATTGCACTGATGGCCAATTACCTAATCTCTCAAGCTACAAAGAGCTTTGTGAGAATGTTGGCGTCTAATCACTCTGATCTCTGTCACCAAATCCTGACTCCAATCACTTCCCACCTTCCCTCGCGCATTGAATGCTCATTCTTGGCCAGTGGGTTTGCTGTAATAAACAGAGACCTTGCTTCATTAAATGGAGCGTGGGACCCTGCTGTCACGTGACGATTTGATTTTAAAGCTTTTGGTCGTGACCTCGCTCGTTCTCGGCCTCGGCCTATAACCTTGGCCGAGATAACCATGCCTTGGCGATTTTCCTCGTGTTTCTCTGGAAAGCCAAAAACGCTGCGTTTCAGCTCGAGGCCGAGAAGAGTTATTCCCCTGGCCAATTCACGGCCGTGATTTATTAGGCACAAACAGGCCATTAACGCCGAGGCTACTGTTTTCGCCGTATGTTTCGCTCTCTCAGCCTTTCTGTCCAGCTTTGGGAGACGCCGCGGGTGAGGATGTCGGCATCTCTTCTTGAAAAAATGTTCGCAACTTAGAGGAGAATCTGTCCACTGCGGCCATGAAGGATGTCTCTATCCTGTAGGCCTGCTTGGACATCTGTTCTTCCATCACTGCCTGTTTCTGTATGGACTCGGCCAGGCGGTCCGTCGTGGTAGGAATGTTGGTTTCCATCACAAGTTTTTGACAAGAATCCCACCGGGCGTGCCAAAAGTGTCTGCCGCGCAAATCTCACGGCCTGGAGTTCCGGGCCGAGGGGATTTGCGTTTACACGCGGTTTCCTGCTTTTGGAAGGGGTGCGTTTGTGCGCGGGCGTGCCAGCACGGTCTACCGTGCGTCGAGATGTTTGAAGCGGGTGAAAGTGTTTAGATGGTGCGCCTGTCTGGACTCGTCTTCTAATCAAACGATTGTAGCCGAGAGAGGAACTAGTCTCGGTTGTAAGGTTCACGGCCTGAACTACAAGGCCGTTGAGTGGTGGTGTTTGGTGGGTTTTAGGGCGGTGCTCCGGCGCGCTACTCAATGAGCGGCGGTCGTATGATATATGGGGTGAGTGAGCGAACAACAAGGGTGGTGCTCCGGCGCCTTGAAAATCAAGGGTCGTTTGATATATTGATGAATGGATTTTCCTTACAAACTAACACTACTCCTAGAAAAGCAAGTAAAGATATTGAAAGTGCATTACAGGAAAATATAAGTTGCTCTGTGGGAGGCTTTTGTTTGGTGTTTGAACCCTTTGAAAGTAGTCCTGAGTCTTGTATTTATAGGTAGAGCTCCTGGAGGGGTAATCGAGGCTGAAAATCTGCATGGTGGAGCCTGATTGCGCCAAGTGGGTAGTCTAATCGGCATTTGGGATCGTGAAGTATGGTGGTGTGACTCCATGAATCCCGGTGAATCTCGGCCGCCGCCCTGATCGTGGGTTCTGCGCTTCTGGCCGTGGAGACGCATTTATTGTTCTGATAGCCAATTACCTAATCTCTCAAGCTGCAAAGAGCTTTGTGAGAATGTTGGCGTCTAATCACTCTGATCTCTGTCACCAAATCCTGACTCCAATCACTTCCCACCTTCCCTCGCGCATTAAATGCTCATTCTTGGCCAGTGGGTTTGCTGCAATAAACAGAGACCTTGCTTCATTAAATGGAGCGTGGGACCCTGCTGTCACGTGATGATCTGACTTTAATGCCTTTGGCCGTGACCTTGTTCGATCTCGGCCTCGGCCTATAACATTGGCCGAGATAACCATGCCTTGGTGATTTTTCTTGTTTCTCTGGAAAGCCAAGCACCCTGACAAAACGCTGCGTTTCAGTTTGAGGCCGAGAAGAGAAGTTCCCCCCGGCCAATTCATGGCCGTCATTTATTAGGCACAAACAAGAGCTTAAGTGGTCTGCCCTTTTTTGGTGGGGACAGAACTGGCGGATTGGAGAGATAATGTTTGATTTTTTCAAAAGCTCGCTGGTGTTGCTCTTCCCACTTGAAAGTCTGTTCCTGTTTTAGCCTTAACAAAGAAGAAAAAGGCTGAATTTTTCCCGCGGAGTTAGATATGAATCTTCTTAGGAAGTTAATTTTCCCTAGAAGACTTTGCAGCTCTTTCTTGTTCCTCGGGGGTTGAGCTTCTATGATGGACTTTGCTTTATTTTTATCAATCTCTATGCCCCTTTGATGTACCAAAAATCCCAAGAAGTTTCCTGCCTATACTCCAAAAACACATTTTTTAGGATTCATTTTCAATTTATGTTGTCTCATCCTTAGGAATGCCTTTCTTAGGTTTGATACATGATTCTCTGCTTCCGGAGATTTAATCACCACATCATCTATATATACTTCTAGAGAATGTCCTATCATATCATGGAAAACAGAATTCATTGCTCTTTAATAAGTGGCTCCTGCATTTCTTAAGCCAAAAGGCATTACAGTGTATTCAAAAGAACCTAGATGCCCTGGACACATGAAAGCTGTCTTGTGGATGTCTTCTTCTGCCACCATAATCTGATTATATCCTGCGTTGCCATCCATGAAAGATAACATTTGGTGGTGAGCGGCTCCATCTACTAACATGTCCGCCATTGGCATAGGATATTCATCCTTGGGGGATGCCTCATTGAGATTCCTGTAATCCACACAGATTCTTACTGCCCCTGTTTTTCTTTTTAGAACCGGGACAATATTGGCTAACCAATCAGTGTAAATGGCCGGCCTGATGAATCCTGCCTTGAGCAATCTTTCTATCTCTTCTTTGACTTTTAGTTCTGTCTCCATGGACATTCTTCTTCTGGCTTGTTTGACTGGAAGGTAGCCTTCTTTGATAGGCAGCTTGTGCTCTACCAATTTTCTGTCCAATCCAGGCATTTCATGATAATGCCAAGCAAAACAGTCTCTGAAATCATGTAATAGTGTGATGATTTCGCTTTTGAGTGGTTCTTCCAGTAATGCGCTAATGAAAGTAGGTCTTGGATCCTCTTCTGTCCCTAGATTAATCTCCTGTAATGGATCTTCTACTTCTGGCAATGAGTCATCTAGTGCTGCTGGTGCGAAGTCCAAAATTTCCTCCTGTAAACTCTCTTCCTGTTCTTCGATGCTCTCATGCGTGAATTCTGCCATATTAATGGCTGAATCCTGCGCAATGGGTTTCCTTTCCCCCCAGTACATCAACAATCTTTTTGTAATGGATCGGATTGTTGCAGCTCGATCCTTTTCCTGTTGGTTGAGACTAAACATCGGAGTTCTGGAGGTTCAGAACAAAAGGTCTATTCCAGTCTTCTAGAGAACTGGCCAGACCGTCTTCAATGAGTCTTTGGGCCGTGACACCGTGAGGGCGGCCGTTCTGGTTGACTCCAAAGAATGTGAAAGGACCAAGGCCATCATGATAATATCTTGCTTCAAAGCACATGGCAGAAGGCAGAAATGGCCGTGGATCGGCCTCTACTATCTCCATGTAACCTTCTTCATGCCAAAGGGCTAGCTGCTGATGTAGGGTAGAGGGAACGCAGAGGCTTTGGTGAATCCAGTCTCTTCCGAGCAATGCATTGTAGGTAGTAGAAGTAGTATCTACCACAAAGAATGCAATTTTCAGCTGTTTGGTTCCAACAATGACATCCATGTCCAAAATTCCATGAGTCTTAGTGATGCCCCCAGCAGAGTTGGTGACGGTCAGAGTGTTGGAATTAAGTCTTTCTCTGTTCTGCCCATTTTGCTCAGCAGTCTGTGTGGTAAAAGATTGATGGCTGCGCCTCCATCTACCATTACCTTGGAAATAGGAATACCTTCGAAGTTTGCAATTATGAATAGAGGCCTGAGGTGATTAGCCATTTCCCTGGTTGGTTTGGAGTAACAAAGCTGTTCTGCAAGTGGTTTCATGGCAGTTCCACCTGTTCTGGATGCAGGTACTTGCCGTTCTGGCGCTTCTTCTACTTCCGCCAGTCTGCATTCAAAGCTTTCTTGTGATAACACGTCGCCTTCCAGAGTGCTTCCTTGTCCTTCTGCTGCCCTGAATCTCTCCGATAAGATGAATACCATGTTAATGCCAAGATCACCTTGTAACAAGTTCTCCAGTTCTGCACCAAATGCTTCGGTTTCTTCATCTAATCCTCCATCGTACTCCATCTCTTCTGTCCAGTTTGATCCTCTGCAGATGGCTCATAGTCTAACTGTTCCTCCTCGTTTTCTTCAGTCCAGCCTTGTTGGTCTTCTTCAGGAACAGATTCGGATCCAGCTTGTACTTGTGGAAGTTCAGATTGATCGATTGATGATGAGGTCGAAGGGATGGAGGGCTTGTCTGGAAATTATGTTTTTACCGACCTTTGCGGCTTATATCATGCTTGTTCTGTCTGAGGAGTTGCTTCTGGGCTTTCTCTTCTTCTGGCAGAATTTGGCTCCGTCAACACTTGTGCATCTTTCCTGTTTCTAAGGAAGGTGGAATATTGCCTCTGAACTCTTCTTTTCTGAGTTCTGGTTAATTCCAGGGTTGGTCTGCCACTTTTTCCGACGGAATACCATCTTCCCTCTATGATAGTTGCTAAAGGATTGTCATTTCCGGGCATCCTGATTGGTATCTCCTCCTTAGGCTGCTCTGGCATTCTTCTGTTGTGCTGAACCGGCCTAAGATAATCCCTTTGTCTGACTCTGTTTCTGGGAGGAGCCGGAGCTAGGCCTTGCTGTTGTGACGTTCCAATCCGGTCAAACACGCTGTGTGTGGGCTGGTTCTGCCTGTCCAGAGTTACTTCTAACTCACTTTCACACTTGCATTTACTGCATAATACTATCCCAGCCGAGATGGTTGCTTTTGGCCTTTGGGCGTCCTCCTTTGTAATTCTCCTGCTCCTGCTGGAACTGGCATTTTCCCTTCGTTCTGGCCAATTTAGATTGACCATGTTAACTTGGGGCTGGGGAAAAGGATCTGTCGTAACTGAGGGAGGTTTTTCTGCCAGTTTCAATCTCCCTGCAGTTATTCCTTCCTGTATGATATCTCTGAAAACGACACAACTGTTGGTGGAATGGTTCCAAGAATTGTGCCATCTGCAATATTGTCTGCCCTTAAGCTCTTCTGGTTTGGGCAGCTTATGAGGTTTTCTATTGCCTTTTGTGCCAGCATTTCATCAAACAAGGCATCAACTTTGGTTACATCGAAAGAGTAGACCTTGTTCTGTGTCGGTTTGTTCGGAACAAATCCTCCTGTGAATGGTGGCGGCTTCTGGTCCTTTGGTGGCTTTGTAAGAGCATTGCAGGTGATGGGATGTTTTAATTTTGCCATTTCTGCCACTGCAACCTCTCTTTCCTCTGAGCCCTCTGTGTCTTCTTCTGACTCTACTTCAATCAAATGGATTGAAGAAGAAGGGGACTTGTAGTATGTACCTTTGGAAGAGTTCCTCTTCTGCTGTTCCTCCCTCAGTAGTTCTTCATATTTGGATGCTTTGTCTGCCAGTTCTGCCAGATCTCCGAACAGCATCCCATCGAATCTTTTCCTTAAAGAAATCCTAAGGGAGGTTTGAGCCATCTGAATAAAGTGTCTTTCTTCCATAGGGATTCGGCACTTCATCTTGAGCTTCCTGAATCGGTTTATGAAATCCTGGGCAGGTTCATCTTCGTTTTGCTTGAGAGTGGCAAGATCACTAATTGTGACTTCTGTCTGGATCCTGAAATAATAGTCATGGAAAACGTTTTCCATTTGCTCCCAGGTCTGAACAGAATTGGCTGGCAGACTAGTATACCAGGTGAAAGCTTGTCCGAAGAGAGAATTCCCGAAAAGCCTTAGCTTTAACAGAGGATTATTCTCTATAGCTATACACTGGACAGAAAATCTGCCTATGTGCTCAACCGACGAAGCATGAGGATCTTCTCCATTAAATAAGGTGAAGTTTGGTACTTTGAAACCTGCCGGTAAAGGAATCTGGTCTATGTAAGCCGGGTAGGGCTTTCTGTAGGTTGGCCTTTCTCGTCTTCTGGCTTCCGGCTCCATCATTTCTCTGATCATTCTCTGTAATGCCCCCATGTCATTCAAAGCATTGACATGATGTGGATTTCGTCCCTGTTCTGGCTGATCACGATCAAACCTGTGCTCTATTCTGTATGGTCGAGGCAGAGCTTCTTCTCTGTGTTCTTCCTCTTCTTCAACCTCTGGATGGTTCCTCCAGTTTGCCCCTGGTCTATTTCTGTCGTTGTTGGCAAAAAGGTTAATTCCCCCTCTGCCTCTCCTGCCCCTTGCTAGTGGAGGAAATGGATTGGGGTCCATTCTTCTTGGTCTATAGGGTGGCACAGCTGGCGCCTCAGGCAGAGGTGGCGGTGGTTGATCTTGCGGGGCCGCAAGTTGCGGAGCAGGAGGTTTTGGCTGATTCTGGAGAACCGGAACTGGTGCAGGACCTTCTAGCCAGACTGGGGCCTCATGCTCTTGGGCGAGAAGAACTCCTCCCCTCTGCCCAACTTGGATTTCTTCAGGTCCCGGTACTCCAGCTATCTGTGCAATAAGAGGATTCTCTTGATATGGCCATGCCAGTCCTGGTGGAGGACCATGGGGAAGGTCCAGCTGCTGCACCACAGCATCGGGATTCGGAATTCTGGCCATGGCAGCCTCACGGTCTTTCTTGAATTGCCTGTTAACTTGCCACTGCATCATGGCTGTTATATTATTTAAAGACTCCTGACTCCTTTGTGTCGTAGCCTCCTGCCGGAACACAGCTTCCTGTATTTGATTCAGCCTTCTGGAAACAGTTCTGGAACGTCTGCTCCCTGTACTGCCATGAGCTGATTGTCTTGCATCGCTTTCTTCTGATCCTGGTTCTTCTTGGAAAGCTGCTTGGTCTCGTTCCATCGTGCGACGTGGATTCTGGCTAGAACTTCCAATATACATATACCTTTAGAGTATTCAAGAATATATATATACTGAGAAGTCCCACCGGGCGTGCCAAATTGTTCACCCGTTTTGATTTGTTTCTTGTGATGGTAGGGTAAAGTTCCCCATTAATCCAAAGACCATTGCTTGGTCAATAATTTAACTTTCTTTATGTGCTGAGCGTGCCACCGTTAGTAATTTTTTAATTCTAACAGACTCGAGAGTAAGAATAACTTGCGCCCCAAGCTATTGACTTTGAGCAAACGATTGTGAATTTGGAGGAATATCTCCCAAGTAAGTTCTTTTCTATGCCTTAGACTGGTAAAGACTTTATAATTTTCCTCAATATAAAACCGGTAGTTCTGACCAGAATAACTGATAACAGATTGAACTGATTTCAAGCAGAACTCCCCTTTACAAGACGCAAAAAGGGAAAACTGACTATAACAAGAAAAGAAGAGGGCTGCGCTTCCATTTCTGTCCGGGTAGTTGCCTCTTTCTGGACTGGACTGGGTGTGTTTGTGCTGGACTGGACTCTAAACAGCTTCAACTGTTAGGCTTCGGCTGCAAATCGATACCAAAGCTTGAGTTTGGCAGAGCTTTAATCTATTTCAAGCCCTGGATGGCTTTTGGATGGGCAGAACTGGGACTTCTCCAATCTGAAAGGGGCAGAAGTGGCTGGACTTGAGCTGGAGGTGTACTGTAGTACTTGTGCTGCTTAGTCAGGGCTTTCCATAACTTCGTTTGAGGTTTTCGTATCTGAGAAAACTCAACCTCTGCTTGCCTTGGCTTTTGCTGAACCAAATTTGTAACGAGAGAAATCTCGTTATTGTTGACTTGTGAACTGGGATTCGAATCAGAAGCAAGGATTTAACTGTCTTTGCTGGGAAAAAATAGGATGATTCTGCAAGCTTGTTGAAAAACTTTTGAATTTGAAGTACTTCAGACTCTGAATCTGTTGGAACTTGTTTAGGATTTTTGTGATCAAGTGATCATTTGAGTGTTTGTTTTTTGACTGAGTTTTTGGTTATGTTGATTGATTGTGTCTTTGGTCTGTTAACCCTCTCTTGTATATATAAGGAATGTTCTTTTGAGAGTGGGCGGCAAAAAATCACAAGATCTTTTTATTTTTAAATTGAAACAAACAGGGGTTTCATCCGTTTTCTGGCAAGTGAACACTCAACGATCAGTTCCTGAGGTGACTACTTCTGTATTTTTGATGGGGTGCCATGCCTGTTCTTCCATTTTACCTGCTTCTGCAAGAGTCTGGAGTTTTTGAGATGGCTAGTTTCTCAGCTTTTGAACAGCTCCTTGTTTCCCGCCTATCTCCTTTTTGAAAAAGCAGAGTCTGCTTATCCTTGAAAATGGTGTTCCTCCAAAAATATCAGATTATCTTTAGATAAACTAAGCGGGATTTGATCTCGTGGCAGCAAAGCTACTCCAGAGGCGTTCTTTTTTATACCTGCTCCTGTGCCATTTTTAATTTCAGCCGAGATTATTAACTTTTCCAAGTCAGTGATCACATGGGTCTGTTTCTTTTCTCTTAATCAAAACTGTGAAGCCCATTTCTTCTTTCGGCTCGAAACTGTTTTGGCTTCCTTTGCGGCCCAGATTTCCCAACGTTTTTTTTTTAGGCTGGGCGTGTTGATGGGCTGAGGGCGTCAAAACAAGTGGCCTGCGAAATGATGTGGGTTTCTTGCTCTTGGTTTGGCGTGCCAAATTTGGGCCCAAACAGTATCATCGCTGCATATTGGACAAGTTTTATATCCTTTAACGACACAACCAGATAAGTTTCCATAGGCAGGAAAATCATTAATTGTCCACAGTAATACACCTCTGAGTGTAAAGTATTCTCTTATGTGGGCATCATACACTCCTCTAATCCCATCCCACAGAGATTTCAAATCATCAATCAAAGGCTCTAAGTAGACGTCTATATCATTTCCGGGCAGTTTAGGTCCGGAAATCAGTAAGGTCAACATCATGAACTTCCGCTTCATGCATAGCCATGGTGGGAGATTATATATGTAACTAACATAACTGGCCAACAACTGTATCTGCTACTTAAAGAACTGTGGGGATTGAATCCATCAGATGAGAGAGCCAATCTCAAGTTTCTTGGCTCATTACCAAAGTCGGGCCATTTATCATCAACAAGTTTCCAAGACGGGGAATCCGCTGGATGAGACATATGACCGTCAACTGATTTTCTTGCAGCATGCCAAGTCAAACTCTTAGCTGTCTTATGTGATTGAAACATCCTTTTAAACCTTGGAATTAGAGGAAAATACAACACCACCTTCGCTGCCACACCCTCTTTCAAGAATCCATCTTTGGTTTCCTTCCACCTTGAGATACCACAAGTAGGACAATTAGTAGCTTCCTCATACTCCTTCCGATGCAAAATGCAGTCATTGGGACATGCGTGGATTTTCTCATAACTCATCCCTAAAGCAGACAAAGTCTTTTTTGCCTCGTACATAGAGGAAGGTAGTGTATTTCCTTCTGGAAGAAATTCTCCTTGAAGTATCAATAATTCTGTAAAGCAAACATCACTCATCCCATGTTTTGCTTTCAAATTATATAACTTCACCAAAGCCGACAACTTCGTGTACTTACTGCAACCAGGGTACAAGGGTTCATCGCCATCCCCAATCACATTGGCAAACTCATAAGGATCAGATCCAATATTGGCAAAATCATTATCATCCATCCCTAATTCTTCAGAAACATAATTGAACCTACTTTGCTTATCTTCTTCCACATTTCTACTAGCATTGGTAGTCCATTCCCAAGGTTCTCCGTGCCATGTCCAAATCTTATAGCTTTGGTCAATTCCATTAAAGTATAAGTGTTCCCTTATAATTCCAACCCCAAACAATCGAATATTCCCACATTTAACACATGGACAACGAATCTCAACTGTATTTCCAAGATTTTCTGACGCAAAATTCAAAAATCCTTCCACCCCTAACTCATATGCCTTCGATCTTCTATCCGCATGCATCCATGACTTATCCATCTCACACTCTATAAAATTCATATAAATATATATATATATATATATATATATATATATATATATATATATATATTAAAGTGGAAAGACCAGCAATGAAACACTACCTCATTCAAATAGCAGTGAACAAAATGAAAATTAAATATAAAACATGGACAAGACGACAGTTTGAACAAAATAATCGTCGTTTAATATAAAGAAACAGTCGTCTTTAGGCTACCAGTTGCGGCTTAAAACTCAGACGACGGGAGTAAATGAAAAACCGACGTATAATAAACATTTGGACGATGGTTTAATCAGTCAACCGTCGTCGTAGTTAAAAAAAAACAGCTTAAATCTCCCTTCCCCATTCCTTTTCCAAGAACCCATGGCCAAACAAACATAAAAGAACCCAAACAGAGAGTAATTATTACAAGAATGCAAACACCAAAACATAAAAGAACCCTAATATAGATACCAATTAACACTACAAGAAAATTGAGTATTTACGGCGTGCTATTTACGGCGTGCATAATATGCGCGCCGTTAATGTGTTTTTTGGTTCTGTTTTTACGGCGTGCATTCAATGCGCGCCTTAAATGGATTTTTTTTTTCCTTTTTTACGGCGTGCTTTCACAGCGTGCCGTAATTGTTAGGCAATAATGGCGTGCCAAAAAAGCAAGCCATAAAAGATGACTCTATTTATGGCGTGCAAAATATGCACGCCGTGAAATCTAATCTTATTAATGGTGTGCAAAATATGCACGCCGTGAACACAAAACTAATTCTTTGTTTTTTTTAATTTTTTTGGTTGTTTCGCTCCAATTTAAGTTGCCCGCGAAACTAACTCTTTTCCCTCGTACAATTTCACTGAAATTATTATTTGGAAATATCTCTCTCTACACCCATCGATTCTCTCTGTCCAAACCCTATACTCATTGAATCTGCCTCTAAGCTCTGTCACCGTTGTAAGCACTTCGTCTTGGTTACCGTCGTAAGCACTCGGTTTCTCTCGCCCGATGATTCTTCGTCTGTCGTCGTCGACCAGAAGAGGTACCTCACACCTCTCTGTCTCTCTCTCTCTCTCTCTCTCTCTCTCTCTCTCTCTCTCTCTCTCTCTCCCTCTCCTTCAATTTATTGATTTTGCATATAATTTCAGATACACTTTCTTTGAATTTGAAAGATATGGGAATCTCGTAATTTCATATACAACTTAGGGGTTGCCCATTTGCTAATGACTAAGCAAGATGATATAGTCTGCTAAGTTAAATGTGTAAATTCCCTTAGAAATGTAATTAGTTTGCAGCTCTGACAATGATAAAAAGGCTATCTCCTGCTAATTCTTCTTTGTGGGCAAGATTGGTTTCGGTGGCTGGAACTGCGTAGGGAAATTACACTTCCTGCTGATTCTTCTTTATGGGCTAGATTCTGAAATTTTTGGGTGGAAAAAAGAGGGGTGTTGTGCTGGGTTATTGTGCATTGATGGCATTTTTTTGGGTGATTTGGGAGGAGAGAAATAGGAGAATCTTTGAGAATTCTAAAGGGGAGGAGATTGGCCAACTATGGGACGGGGTTCATTTTTGGGTGTGGCTTTGTGCTCTAAATTTGTCAGATTTTAGGGACATTAATATTCGCTTTGTTCTAATTGTTCTTGTTGGCTTTCTTGGTCACCTCTGTTGTTTTGTAGCCTTGATGTTTCTTGTGAAATAAAATTTCGTTTCTTTTTATTAAAAAAAAATATATAGCTGTTAATCTTTTTTTTTTTTCTTCATTTAAACCAGGCAAGAAAAATGAGATGATTGTCATGAGGCAGATTGTTGCTTTGAATGTGTTGGAGGAGTAGCATATTTGGTGCAATAAGCTTATACTTGCTGGTATTTTCTTTCTTTCAACTATGTGCTGGTTCAATTATTTGTATATGCTTATACTTGTTGGTATTTTCTTTCTTTCTTTCTTTAAGTTGATATTGTCTTGTGTGATCAGTTTTGTCGTGTGGTGGATGCTTTGTATGAAATATATCCACATAACCATTATTAGGACTAATAATTACTTATATGACATGTGTTAAGTGGTTTTTTATTTTCTGTCCTCATTGTTTGTGATGTATATTGATTCCCTTATCCGTATTAATTCATCCATGTCTGTAGAATTTTCAAGGAAAGACAAAAAGAAGCCATTATGGATAAAGAATGGGTGTACTTTTCAAGGTTAATTTTAAAGTCCCAAACTTTAGATATTAAGATAGTGTATATTACATATATAATTCCTTAATAAAATGATGAGCTGTTTTTTTATAGAGATTCTAGAGCGTATCGTGATGGGGCCAAAAGGTTTGTTGATACGGTTCAAGCTAATAACAGGGATCAAGAAAAGATTCAATGCCCTTGCAGTTGTTGTTTAAACCTACAATATCACCATCATGGTATAGTTTATGGGCACTTGGTCATGAATGGAATGGATCCTACGTATACTAGGTGGATCTTTCATGGGGAAGAACCAAGGTCGTCAGTACAAGATGAATATAGGGAAATGCCAGAGACATATTTCATGTATAGAGACGCATTCCTTCAAGATGATGATGTTGTTGAACCTACACAAAATAGAGAAGAGCTAGATTTTAAAATTTTAGCGGATGACGCAGAACTTCCCTTATACACAGGTTGTTCTTACACAAAGATGTCTGCAATTGTTGTCTTATATAAGTTTAAGGCTAGGCATAGTCTAACTGATATAGCTTTTGACAGCCTTCTTCATCTTCTTCATGGTTTTGTACCACTTGATAACAGACTTCCAAGTTCTTTGTATGCAACCAAAAAATTACTCAATGATTTTGATCTAGGATATGAGAAGATACATGCGTGTGTGCAAGATTGCTGTTTATTTAGAAAGGATTTAAAGGACAGGGAGACATGTCCAAAGTGTGGTTCTTCACGGTGGAAAATTAATGAGCGTACCAAAAAAATTCAACAAGGAGTCCCTGCAAAGATCTTGCGTTACTTTCCAATCATACCAAGATTTAGGCGAATGTTTAAGTCACCGGAAAAGGCAGAACAATTAACATGGCATTACACTAATAGAAGTCATGACGGCAAGATGAGACATCCAGTTGACGCATTGGCATGGAATAGGATTGATAATAAGTGGCCTTCTTTTGCTTCAGATCCACGTAATCTTAGACTCGGCCTTTCATCCGATGGATTTAATCCTTTCGGTGATCTTAGTTCTAAATATAGTTGTTGGCCCGTGATTTTGGTTGCATATAATCTCCCCCCATCTCTATGCATGTCCAAGGAGAATTTAATGTTGACATTACTCATCCCAGGGCCAAGGCAACCCGGAAACGATATAGATGTATATTTGGAACCACTTGTAGAAGATTTGAAAGAGCTATGGATCAATGGTGTAAGTGTTTATGATGCTCTCAACAAGTCCACATTCAATTTGAAAGCTGTATTGATGTGGACAATAAACGACTTTCCAGCTTATGGGAATTTGTCCGGATATTCCACAAAGGGTGAGAAAGCATGTCCAGTGTGCGGGGTTGACACATGTTCAAAGTGGCTGACTCATAGTAGAAAGTGTGTGTACATGAATCATAGAAGGTTTCTTGCACACAACCATCCATTTCGGGGAAAAGCGGGGTGGTTTGATGGAACTATAGAATGTGGGCGAAAGCCTAGAACATTAACCGGTTCAGAAGTTCTTCAAGTAGTGAAGAATTTCAATAATGATTGGGGGAAAGCAAAGAAAAAGATCAACACAAAAAGGAAGAGAGAGACAGATAAAGATTCTATATGGCCTTGGAAAAAAAAATCAGTTTTCTTTGAGTTGCCATATTGGGAGGTTTGTTGTTTTACCTCTGATTTTTATTCAATTTTATTAGGACTTCATGCTTTCTTTGTGTTACTTTGGAAGGCTTATTGCTAAAGTTGATATATCCTTTCTTTGTGTTGTAGACATTATTAATACGTCACAATTTAGACGTAATGCACATCGAGAAAAATGTTTGTGAGAGCATTGTTGGCACTCTCTTGAATATGAAGGGAAAAACAAAGGACAACTTGAAATCTCGTAAGGATTTGAAAGATATGGGAATCCGAAAAAATCTGCATCTAGATGATGATGGGGCTAGTTGTAAAGCGGGATCATTCACGCTCTCGAAACAAGAGAAGCATCTTTTTTGTAAAAGGATCTTAGATCTAAGATTGCCAGATGGTTATAGCTCAAACATTGCAAATCGTGTATCATTACAAGATTGTAAGATTTTAGGCCTTAAGTCCCACGACTATCATGTCTTAATCCAGCAAGTATTGTCAGTAGCATTAAGAGGCCTTCTACCAAAGGGACCAAGGGTTGCAATATTCCGACTATGTGCATTTTTCAATGAAGTATGTCAAAGAGTGATTGATAAGAATAAATTGGAAGTACTTGAAGACGATGTTGCAGAGACGTTGTGCATGCTTGAAAGGTTCTTTCCTCCATCATTCTTTGACGTTATGATTCACTTACCTATTCACCTTGCACAAGAAGCTCGGATTGGTGGCCCAGTACAATTTCGTTGGATGTACCCTTTTGAAAGGTAATTTGCATATAAGAGATATTGTGATTTAGGTATATGAAGGAACTAAAATATTTATAATCCATTTTGATTTCTAACTGTCCTGTGATTTAGGTATATGAAGGAATTAAAGGGATACGTAAAAAATCGTTCGAAACCTGAGGGATGCATAGCAGAAAAATATTTGGCTGAAGAGTGCTCACGTTTTTGTAGTGGGTACATGAAACAAGCAGCTGAAGTTGGTGTTCAACGTAGCCGTAATGAGGATCTAGAAGATGAAAATATAGTTGAGGGGCGTCCAATTGGTCAGGGGAAATTGAAAATATTATCTTCTAACTTGTTAGAGATTGCTCATGGTTACGTGTTGACAAATATTTCAGAAGTTGAACCATATATAGAGTAAGTAAGATTAGCATTCTTGACAGTAAGTTTTATAGGTTTAAACTAACTTTATTTCAGTCTAAATTTCCTTGATACTTTTTCTTCATATCAGAATGCATTTAGAGGAATTAAAGTGCTCAGATAAGCATCTTTTGAAGAGTGAAAGTCTTTTACAAAAGAGGCACAAGGCTACATTCAGTGCATGGCTTGGAAATAAAGTTAGAAAGGATGATAGTAGTAATATGTCAAATTTAATGAAGTGGCTTGCATGTGGTCCTAGAGAAGAAGTAACGTCGTACTCAGGTTATGTAATAAATGGAAATCGATTTCACACAAAGTATGCTGAGAAAAGTACCCAAAATAGTGGTGTTCATGTTGAAGCAGAAACCATATGTCGATCAAGTGCAAGAGACAGCTCACATGTTGTTGGAAAACTATGTTACTATGGTGTTATAAGAGATATTATTTTGCTGGACTATTATAAGTTTAAATACCCTATATTTCATTGTGATTGGGCAAACATAAATACTGGTGTCAAAGTTGAAGAGGGGTTTACATTAGTTAACCTACACCAAGGTCAACAACAATTTTTGAATGATCCGTTTATATTGGCATCACAGGCGAAGCAGGTGTTTTATTCTAGAGAAAATGATACATCAAGTTGGTATTGTGTTTTAAAAGCGCCACCAAGAGGTTTCTATGAGTCAGAGAACCTTAATGAGAGTTATTACACGACATCATCATCATTGGATGTATCACAGCTTGACTTAAATATAGATGATGAAGATTATGTGAGACATGATTGTGAGGAAATTATATATGAGGCGGTAATAATAATCATTACATTATTTATTTGTTATCTTTATTTCCATGAGTTATATATTATTTATTAACTAATTTTTTTACTCATCTAAATAGTTTTGTTTGTTTAACAGAGTGAGAGTGAAGATTGAGCAAACATAAGTAATGATTGTTGAAGTAAGTTATAGTTTAAGTTTTTTATTTTTTTTTATTTTTTATAATACCAAATTTTGAATTTGCTGATATTTTAAATTTTCATATGTTTTGAAGTCCTCAAAGCAAGGCAAAAAGAAAGCAAAGAAGCAGCGATTGGCTGTTGCTGCTGCTGCAACAATTGTCGCAGCAAGGAATAGATCCTTGCATATATCAGATAGAGGTTCTAATTCTCCAACTCGAGATGAACACAATGAAGTACCTAATAGTCAAGGAATGCAAGACAACTCTAACAAAGAAGCACCAAAGAAGAACACTAGGGGTAAGGCAAAGTTGTTGAGTCTTACCAAAGGAAAAACAAAGGGGTCTCGTGTTGTTGTAGAGTTCAATCTGGCAGACCAACCATTTAGAGATAATGCAGCAAGATTTTCTTCATTCCTAGGGATCACAGCAAGAGAACTAGTGCCAATAACATTGAAGAGTTGGAAAGATATGTCAGAAAATTTTATAAATCAAATATGGGAACATGTCACGGTATTATATAGCTGAACCTCCACACATCCATATTATAATTTATTTCTCATTTCCATCTAAAGTAATATGTATGTTTTTTTTTTTGTAGCAAAAGTTCAATCTTGATGATTGCCACAAGAAATATACTTTTCAAAAGTTACGCAAACTTTGGAGGGATCATCGATCCAATTTAGTGAAAATGGTGATGAAGCAAGCTGAAGTGGTTGGCCTACCACGCGCTGCTTCTCTTCTCAAACCGGACAATGTAAAAACTATGGACGAATGGCTCTCATTTCTCAAAGAACGAACTAGTCAAGAAACTAGAGTAAGTGTGTCTTTACTTTTTCATCTTTATTGTGTCGTAATCTTTGGTGTTGGCTGCCATTGATGATGTTGTAGATATTGATTGAGTGTTTCACGAATTTGATTTGAGTGATCCATCTTATATTTGGATATTTACCTATGTTTGTTGGGTCCTATTGATTTATATTTTAGCATTAATTTGTTGTGTTCTCTCTTTGCATAGGAAAAGTGTCAAAAGTTCAAGGAAATGAGGGCAACACAAACTTTAGTGCATAGAACGAGTCGTAAAAGCTTTGCTTGCGTAGAGGATGAATTGGTAAAAATGATATTAGTTTGATCTCAATTTGTAGTGTGAGTATTGACTTTTTTTTTTCTTTTTGCAGCGACAAAAAAGTGAGACACCTGATGCAATTTCAAGGACTGATGTTTGGATCTATGGATACGAAAAGAGAAAGAAGAATGAGGATGATGAAGTTGAGGATCCAGATTTAGTGGTAAAAACTATTTGCTGCATATTTTTAGTGTTTATCCATAGATTGATATTTAAGTTTTCATTGTTGTGGTGGTAAATTTTCAGAAAGAAGTGAAAAAGTACAAAAAAGAACAAGGTCCACAGAAATGTTCTATTAAAGAAGATGCTGTAGCAAAAGTACTAGGTCCTGATCCACGAGGACGAGTAAGAGGAATGGGGTTTGGGGCAACCGCTTCAAAGATTGAAGGTCAAGTTCGTGTTCGTGATCAATTCAATAGATTGGAAAATGAGGTTATACAATTGAAAAACCAAATGACAAATCTTCTTACTCGAATAGCAACAGGGGAGATTAACATTGTAAGTCCTTCATGTAACATATATTCTTACTCGAATACCAAATGTTTGAGTCATTAATTTTTTATTAAATTAATGTCTTCCTTAATGTTATAGGAGAAGGAAAACTTAAGTGTCCAACATTCTGCTAATGAGAGTGTACAAAGCAAACAAAAGGTAAATAATAATGTTCAAAATTCTGCTAATGAGATGGCACAAAGCAAACAAAAGGAAAATCCAGCTGAGAATGCAAAGTGCAAACTGTTAAATTGGATTGGGACAAGTGAAGTTGTTGGAATTGGGGAAATTGCATCAACCGATCCCAATTCATTAGTCCATCATGTGCCTCTTGGTCACGAGTGCTGGAAAGTTTGGGTGAACGATGTAATGGATGATAATATGGCCTTGTATCGACCAACACGTGAGTTCTTTCTTCTTCGTGAAGCATTAGGAACTACGATTGCATGGCCGATAAAGTACATCAAATTGTGTTAGCGTTTCATCTTTGAGGTAAATACTTCATTCTTCTTTTACATATAGATGGTATACTTCTCATTGTACAATAATCAAGTCATGACTGCATAATCAACATTAAAAGAGCATAAGTTTAGTGCTTTGTTTCAGTCATTGAAATTCAAAGACTCATATATATATATATATATATATATATATATATATATATATATCATTGTAAATTGTCATGTTTTCTACTAATTGGGATCCACCTTTGTTGTGATTTTAAAAAGAAATGACTTTTTTATTATATATTTGATATCCTGTAGGTTTTTCTCAATGGGTCAAAGAATGCTCATGAATATTGTCTACTGCTACAGGACAGTATTTTAGCATAGGTTCATGTTAGAGACTTATTTTTGTTGTTATCTTCACTAGTGAATGGATTCGAGGCTGTGAAAAAGTTTGGGAATGTTTTGCAGCACTCTTATGAGTTTCTTAAGTACTCTTAACTTAAGAGTTCGTATTTTGAATTGATTATGATGGTGATTTCAATGATTAGTTTCTTTATATCTCATTTATTTATTTTTCTATAATGTATTTCTTTGTTAAACTCAAATGCCAGGTTGATAATGAAGAAATGTATTGTCAAATTGAATTGGAATAATCAGGAAATTGGATTATATTTATAAATAAATAAATAAAACACACACAGACACGGCGTGCAAAACGCGCCGTTAATAAGTATGAAATTAAAGCTTTTATGGCGCGCTTAAGGAGCCGTGTAATATACACCAATTAAGGCGCGAAAAATGTGCCGTAAATATATATTAGATAAAGCTTTTATGGCGCGCCTAAAGAGCCGTGTAATGTATACCAATTAAGGCGTGCAAAATGCGCCGTAAATAGTTGTCCAAACCCGATATGAGAACTCAATCATGGCGCGCCTTATTAACACTTGCGGCAAGCGAATGCACGCCGTAAAAAGAAAAGGCTTTTTACGGCTTGGCCTTTCGTGGCACGCAGACGCACGCCGTGAATTGTCATTTACGGCGCGCAATGCACGCCGTAAATACCCAATTTTCTTGTAGTGTAAGAACCCATAGCTACCAACGAAAACATTTATGGATTTAAGAAGAGATTAGGGTTAAAGGGACTAGGGTTGTACTTACATGGATATTGAGAGAGAGCTGCGAGAATATAACAACTGCTTGAGAGAGAGCTTGGAGAATCTACGTACCCAATGCTTTGAGAGAGAGCTTGGAGAATCTACGTACTCAATGCTTTGATGACAGAGAGCTGAGAGAATATAACAAAAGCTTGAGAGAGAGCTGAGAGAATTAGGGTTAAAGGGACTAGAGTTGTACTTACATGGATATTGAGATCGAGAGAGCTGAGAGAACTGCTTGAGAGAGAGCGAAAACTTTCAGACAAATTTATGTTCAAGAGAGAAAATGAACTATTTGAGGGTTAAAGGGAAATTCTGAAAATTTTAGGTTGCGGTCAAAATTTTTAAAGTACCGCGTTTTTCAAAGACGACGGTCAATACTTATATGGACGTCTAATTCTTACTTACGAAGGCGGTTTCTAGAGAAGACCGACGTTGTAAATATAACGGACGTCACTATTTAATAACCGACGTCATAGACCGAATTCAATTAGTCTTTGGTTTATGTAGTTGACCAAAAACAGTGGGAGAAAACCGGCGTCGTTTCAAAAAACCCTAAACCCTAAACCCTACAATAATTTTAAAAAAATACACAAGTATGAGAAAAATGAACCGAAAATTGCTATGGACTCCTTACAACAATGCCTTCTACAATAGTAGGCTAAAATATGGATTTCATAATTTTGAATTTATGGGCACCAATGGATCACATAAACTTAAGGGTTATGTTATGTTATGTAAACTTTAGGGTCACATAAACTTTGTCTCTAAATTTGTTTGAATTTTGTTATCATTTGAACTTTGAAAACTAAAATTACATTTTTTAGGCCTTAACGGGCAAGATATTGTCTCAATCAGTGCATAGAATTTGCCGGTATATTTTTCGGATTTTGTTTTGAATATATTATTAATATTTGTAATTAAATACAATAAATTTTTTTTTCTAAAATAATATTTTTTGAAGCTTTAGGATAGAGACAATATTTCAATGAGTGCTTGGTAGTTTTCAGTTTAATTTTTGGATTTAGTTTTGAATTTAATATGGAATTAAATAAAATATAAAAGTCATTAAAAATTAAATGAAAATGACCTAGCAGACGTTGTATCCTTTTACAACGACGTTAAACATCACAAACTGACGTCATATAATTTTTAGACGTCGAAACGAATAGAAAACGACGTCTTTTTTTGGATAACCGATGTGGATTATTGTATTACCACGTCATTTTATTGTAGATAACCGACGTTGTTTATTTATACAACGTCAAATGTTTAAGAATAACCGCCTTTGTATATTATTAAGATGTCGGTATGGTTATACTAACCGACGTAGTATATCAGTACAAAATTCATCTATACAAGATGAATTAATTATAAACCGTCGTGTTTATGACTATTACATGTCGTTTTTAAGAATTGCCGTCGATGTTATATTTCCAGTTACAGCAAGACGACCTTTGTGTACACATATAAGACGTGTAAATTAGAATCAGACGTCGTTTTGTGGGAACTAAACAAGTTTTGAAAAAAAAATTAATTTTTTTTTATGGTTGTTCGTTTGATTACAACAAAAATATTTATGTACATTTTAAATAAACTAAAATAAACCTAAACATTGTTCATAAATATTTATGTACATCAATTATCCTTCGGTAATAAGTTGTTCACGAATTCTGCCCATTCATGCCTAACTTCATCAATATCCTCTTGTTTATACTGAACTTTATCTTTTTTTTTCAAACCGCAAAATAAACAAAAAAAACCGACGTGTTATAAAGATACAAATGACGGTTTTAAACAAAAATCTGACGTAGTAAAATAAAGAAAGTATATCTAAAATTTTGTGTTTTACCTTCTTCTCGAAATTTAGGTCTGGGTCATGAATCGCATCACGTAATAGCCACACTCTACACTTGTTGGTTGTTCAGGAGTGCCGTGTAGATTTTTCCAAATGGCCTGCTGTTTACGTGAATTTTTGTTTATATGAATGTTAAACATTTTAATTGACCTGTTACAAGAAAACAAAGGGTGTTAATGACAAAATAAAAAAATTAAATATAAATAGTAACCGTCGTGGTAAATCAGTCAAAACGACGGAGTTTTAAAAACAATGACGTGATATTTTGTTTCAAACGGCAGTAAAAAACTACCGTCGTTGTGTAACATTATAACATCGGTAAGAGTAAAACGTCGTATAACAAAAAATTGAACAGAAAAAATTAAAACGTTCTTAAATAAAACCCAAACGACGTGGTAGTTAAATTAACACGACGTTTTTAAGACAATAATAACGTAATAAATTATTTAACACGTCGGTAATAACTTACGGTCGTTATATTTTCATTATAACGTCTGTATTATTAAAAACCGTTGTATATTTAAATACTTTAAAGGAAAAAAAATCTTAGATCAGAATAAATCAACTTACGTATTCACTATATTTTTCATGTCGTCGTCAACCATGCGTTTTGGCAGTGAATTCATGTAATAGGCAGTCTCCGTGGCTGGTCTCACAATTACCATCACCCAATGACCCTTGCACATAATGATTCATATAGGTTAAATAGTACTACAAAGAAAAATATTACAAGCTTAGGAAAATACTTTAAATGGTACTAACCCTGGATTATAAGGGACCAAGAAAAATTGATTCCTATCTGCTGTTTTCAGGCTGCTTGACAGGTGTTTTATTCAGTCTGATATAGTTCCAGATTGAGAGCTAACTAGCCCAGGGTCCACGAGGCCAACAAGGTTTACCATATTTGCCATTTTTAAATAGTCAAATAGGAACCTAAATATATGAAAGTCAATTAAATGAGATTTTAATTTAAAACAAAGGGAAATGTAAAACAAAATGGGATTTCTAGAATTACCTCATGTATACTGATATCACTGTGGTTCCAATCTCAACCATGGAACCAAACTGCAAAATATCATCAGGTAAGAGGAAGGTATCATGCTCGAAGCCAAACACTTCCTCGGGCATGTGTATTGTCAGAGCCTCGTTACTAGGCAACAACTTGGTCTGGACATGTTGGCATAAGGCTAGAAGAGGAGGTGGCATGTCTAGCTTTGAGAGATCATGTTACAAGAAATAAATAAAGAAATATAAGTTAGTTTGTGTGTGAACTAAAATAAACGACTCTAACTAAACCCAAAAAACAGACGTGGTATATAATATAAACGACGGTTTCTAATAAATACTGACGGAGGAAAGGTTATACACGTCGGTAAATACATAACCGTCGTTGTGTGGAATTTATAACGTCGCTATACTATAGAAAGGTCGTCTAATTAAAATGTAGTTAATGACATCATGAAATAGACGACAGTTTATAAAAGAGTTAGACGACGGCAAAAAACACAGTCGTTATTTTTAATGTCCAATAATTTGCAAAACAAGTAAAAGCGTCGTGGAATTTAACTAAACACAACGCTTCTTGTAAGAAACAGACGTATAATTGTTTTCTAACGTCGATAAATATATACCGTCGTTATTTTAAATTTTAACGTCGGATATTAAAAAGAGCGACGTCTATTTAAAATTTAAAAGGCAGAAATAGAAAATAGCAGAGATTTTACTGTGTCCTCTTTCTGTTTTCCAGCAGTATCAGCTTCAGGCTTTGGATCTTCTAATTCCAAAGCTAGGGGTCTGATACCAGTGGCCCCAGAGCAGCTTGCCTTATCAGACATTGGATTTTTTGGGCTTTGATCTTGAGGGGGTAAAATAATTGGAGTAATTGGAGAAATTGGGGTTTTGAGCATCTGGCTGGGATCAAAATTAGGAACTAGTTGACGGAAATATGCCAACATAGCATCCCTCTCTGCTCTTACTGCTTCCATTAGAGTTTCCCTTGACTTCGCCTCAATCCTCAAGGTCTCTTCTCTGACTGCCTCCCTCACACTTTCCTTCAATTTGTCACCCAATTTCACTCTCTGCTGTTTCGGCAAATTGAAGAACTGAGTTGGGGAAATGCCAGCACCAACTCCTCTGACTCTCCCACCATGCTCGGGGGTTCCCAAAGCAAGAGTCAAGACATCATTGGTCCCGGACACAGTCAGAGTGCCTTCGGAGACTTGCTTTTGCAAATCATCCTAAAAGAGAGAAAGAGAGATTGTTAGAACCTGAGCAGGGTGTATGACAGATACATATACCGACGTTGTAAATTATAAACAACGACGGTTTTATTCAATTACTGACGTAGTATTAATTTAACACGTCGGTATTTAAATACCGTCGTTGTTTATAATTTAAACGTCGGTAGATAAACAACCGTCGTATATTCAAAATAAAACAGATTAAAACATAAATCAAAGACCGTCGTAGTATTTAAAGTAAGACGATGGACTATTGAACAAACAGACGTAGGACTTAATTTCATACGGCTGCACAAAATTACCGTCATTGTATAAACATTCTAACGTCTAGATAAGATAAAACCATCGTAAATTTTCATGAAGAAGTGAAAAAACTCGATTGAAATATGCATTCTTTTTCAGAAATTGTGCACCACAAATTTCAGTGAAATAGACAGAGAGAGGGAGAGTGTGTGCGTGAGTAAACTTAAAACAAAAATGCAGTTCATAGAGGAATTTAAGCCGTCGTATTAAGTCTATCTAGACGTCTACTTTATTCAAAAACCAACGTCCTATTCATTTTTAAACGGTGGTAAATTAAACCCGTCGTGGTGTTCATTTTATAACGTCGCTTATTTAAACGTACGACGTCTGTACCAAAATAAAACACTCTGTTTTTCAAATTTAAAACAGAGTTAGTGATACTTACGATTATTTTTGCCTTCTCTGCAACCTTTGGATCAGGGATGTTTCTTATTTTATCTTCTCTTGCCTTCTTTCATAGAACAGCTCGATCGATTTCTTCAATATCGGGCATGATTTCTATCAAATGGTCCTCCAAACCAACATACCCTTTTCTAGACAACCTATGGTTGTACTCCAATTTCTCCCTCCTCTGTTTCTGCTCAGTATGCACAGCCTCAAAATCTGGGGTTAACCTTGAAGCTACAAAGGCATCCCATTGCGATTTCTCTATGAACTTATAAAGTGCAGGGGTTTATTTTAACTTCTCCTTGTCATGTGCGAATGGAAGGATATATTGCCTAGTTACGTTATACTTGAAATCCTTCCATTTTTTGGCGGCAGACGACAAGACCATGGCTTTGTACCTATCCCCAATAACATAGGACATTTGAACAGCTTCCCAAATCTGCTCCTTCACGTCCTTGGGCAATTGAGTCCATTTCTTGTCCACAAGAGGGACTCTGGTGCGTACCAAAACACCAATGTAAGACTGCATCTCAATAGCAGCCTTGCCATGTGGTCTGCCCTTTTTATTGAACTCAACCACAGGCTTAACCTTCTGAATTTTCCTCTTCACAACACGGCTCATTGTGCTGATACCGCGGCCGGATTTTGGCTCCTCAACAAATGTGGCTGTGCTCGAGTCTTTCTCGGAGGTTGAGGAAAATCTCATCCTCTTCGAGGGTTTGCTTTGAGTTGATTTTTCTTCTTCCACTTGAGCCTTTGAAACTGATTTGGCTTCATCCCCTTGTGCCTTTGAAACTGATTTGGCCTCTGACGCTTCAGCTTTCTTGTTTTGACATTTCGAAACCATTTTTAATTAATCTGCAAGGAAAACAACGTCGGTTATTCAAAGGAAACGACGTAATAATAAATAAACAACGTCCTAAAAATACAGCCGTGATATCTCATTAGGACGACGGTTGTAAAACAACACCGTCGTAGTAAATAGAACACCACGACGGTAACACTAAAACAGCGACGTCCTATTAAAAAGTCTCTCAGACCATGTATGGAAATAAGACGACGGTTTTATATTGTTCATGACGTAAATGTGTATACACTACGTCGGTTACTCATCCTAAGAACCGACGTGGTTTAAAATTTACAACATCAAACACAAAACGACTGTTCTTCTCCCACAAGACGACGGTTTTATCTTGTTTCTGACGTATTAATTGTCATACCATGACGGTTTTTAACCACCGTCGTGCAGTTTGCATTCGGTCGAATTTAACGGCCGTCGTGGTGTGTCCATTCTATCGTCGCAAACAAGATAGAACTGTCGTCTTTTGTCGTCGTGAGAGTATGGACTTATGAATTTAATCAAAACCAGTGAAAGATTTCCTCAATTTGACAGAATCTAGTTTCCAGACAAAGACGGCATTCAAATGAAATGTAAAAAAAGGTAAGAGAGTGAGAAAAAACCTTTGGCGTGCAAACGAAGATGAAGATGGTGATTTGGAGACGAAGACGAAGATTCAGACGATGATGCTGCTTTTGGGAAATAAGAGGGAAACTGTGATATTTTATCGGTGAAAGAAAACTGTAGAACATTAGGTCAGGTGACGAAAAGTTTATATATTTTCCCAGAGTTCAATACAACGACGTTTTAATTAAAACACCGCCGTATTATTTAGTTATAACGACAGTACATAATTCAGAACTGACGTGGTTATCACAACTGCCGAACGACTTTTGGAATTCCGATGTGGTTATGACGGCGCTTGTTTATCTAAACTGACGTTGTACTTATAAATTCAACGACTATGTATTTTAATAAACCGACGTGGTTACTTTGGTGTTCTGAAAATGACGTCGTTCTCTTTTTAATACGCGCCAAATGACTTTTGAATTTCCGATGCAGTTATGACGGCGCTTGTTTATCTAAACTGACGTTGATTATTCAAATATGACGTTGCTATGTATATTAAAACCGACGTGGATATTTCCGATAATTTGTTTAAATATGATTTTTTCACGCGTTTTTTTAACTCTCAGTTTTCAATTAGGGTTCCAACTTCTTCTTGCCCTTTGCTCTGTCACATCAAATTCTAAAAAATTGTCTTTCTGAAAGCAAATGGGTTTGCAGAATGATTCCTCACAAGACCAAGCATGGGTTTGCAGCCGCACTTGCCCGTTTGAAGGCGTACGAGGGTGTTCCTGATGCTCCTTATGATAAGATAAAGAGGATGGTCATTCCTAATGCTCTAAAGTGAGCTTTTCACACTTTGTTGATTTTGATTTTCTGAAATTATTAGATATTGATCTGTGGCTGTGCAGGAGCTTGAGAACAAGAGGAAGGAGAGGGCCCAGCTTGCATATGAGAGGAAGAAACAGTTGAACAAGCTGAGGGTGAAGGCAGAAAAGAAACCACGATGTATTTGCCTAATTTGTGTACATATATTGTGTAAATATTGATCAATATTTAACACGAAGAGATTTGCCTTTTAAGATGAAAATGTTGTTGAGGATTGAGAATTAAATTTTGTTTTGTGTTAAGAAAGATATTACCAAAATAAAAGAAAAATTAATTAATTTTAAAAAGATATAAAAATAAGACGGCGGTTTACAGAGAAGGCAAACGTATAAATAGAAAAAATACGACGGTAATTTGAACTTAGGACGTGGTAAATAAATACGACAGTAGTGTTGTAGGTACCGTCGTAGTACACTCCAAAATAATAAGTCGATAAATTAATCTCTCGCGTCATGGTATATTATTTAACACATCGTTTTTTTGTAATACACCGACGTGAATTCCATTACATTATACGACGTGGATTCCATAAAATTATACGACGTGGATTCCATTAAAGAATAACCGACGTGGTTTTTTACAATTAGACGGCGGTATGTGTATAAGGACCGCCGTGAGTTAAAAAGATTTATTGTATAAATTTGACTCTTTCTTTCAGTTTCACTTTTCATTTAGGGTTCCAAGTTCTTCTGATCTCTCTGGAGGCTCGTCTTCCTCTCTCACATACACACATACATCATCACTCTCTCTCACATCTCAAAGACAATAATTTGGATGTTAATGATGTATGCGTTTTGGTGTATCTCAAAGACACCAAAACGCACACATCATTAACTTTCAAAACATTGTCTTTTTCAAAGTTTGCAGTGGTCAGTTTGGTGGTTCGATTATGATCAGTTCTGGTTTACAGTGGTCAGTTCTGGTTTCTTTTTGGATTTTGTGTATTTAAAATGTTGTCTTTCTCACTTTGGTGGTTCGATTATGATCAGGATCCAAAGATCTCAATGGTAAGATATCATACCTCTTGGGATCTCATTTTAATTTTCGTAGGCCACCAAAATTAAAAAATAATTAAATCTTAAAAAGAAATAAAAATTAAGACGGCGGTTTACAGAGAAGGCACCGTCGTAGTATACAGACGTGGATTCCATTATATTATACGACGCGGACTAAGAACAGTTGGTCGTGTTTAGTTTGGAGTTAACACGGCAGGTTTTTTGGTGAACTATCGTCTTTATGTTCTACGTCGGTGGATTCATACCTGCTGTCGTTGTTTTTTGGTCAGATTTTAACTCTGAAGAAAACCTTTTTAAAAAGACGATGCTTTTTTATTTGTGTGCGTCGTCTTTTAAAAATATTCAACAGTACCTCCATTTTTTAGTTGTTTAAGGCACTTATCCACGATGGTTTTTTTGTTACCGTCGTCTTTTTAAATACAACGACGGTTTTATGTTCTGCCGTCGTCTTTTTCACTTTTTGTAGTAGTGAAAACAGACAATTAAAATGAAAATAATTGTATTATGAATTTTGAGAAATGTAGTAGTAATTGATTTTCATGCTTTGCCAATTATAATCAAAATGTTATAATTGGTGCATTTTTATATAAAAGAGAATCTATTGTCAACGCAGGAAAGACAGATAGAAAAATCATCAAATGAGAGACCCAATCCAAAAGAAAGAAAGTCATCAGTCTTTTGTCCAATAAAAGAAAAATAAAATGTTCTATATCTAATTTCATACTTAAAAGCTTGCATTTAATAGAAGCCAAATAACATTTATAGTCCCTTTAGTTTCTCCGATTTTCTACTTTTAAGTCCTGTAGTTTTAGATTTGGCAATTAAGGGTACGTAGTTAACTTAAAGTTGCCATCAACTCCAATATGTCAACTCTATCAAATGGGTGGATGGAAAGATAACGTTCTCAGCACCTGCACACGCTTTCCATAAGACCCACCCTTTTCAGATGCTAAGAGCGTATCCTTCACATCATCTTTCCATCCTCCCATTTGACTGATTGAGTGGATTGAAGTTGGTTGTAGTTTAAGTAAAATGCATGCCCTTAATTTCCAAAATTGAGATGACATGGACTGAAGTGGAAACTCGGGGAATCTCAGGGACCATAAATGTCTTTTGTCCTTAATAGAACCTACCTCTGTTAGATTTGAATTAATAGGATCACCTAACAGAACCTACCTCTGTCGCGAAACACAGGAGTTATGGGAAAAAGTTAGATTTTGGTCTTCACTATGGCATCGACTTCTGCAGACTTTAGAGATTTATCCTTATGGATTATTTGGTTAGGAAAGCAGCCATTAGCTAGTTTTCCATGGTTTTCTTTCGCTAGAAGTTTAGGGGTTTGTTTTGTATACCTGCTATAGCTCTGTTTAGGTTTCTTTTTGTGGCCATCTTGGCCACCACTTTATTTTATTGTTATATGCAATAAAATTTTGTTTCTAAAAAAAAGGGAGTCTGAAATTTTAATCAAGACCCAGATGTTCCAGTAAAAATTTCCTTCCAAGTTCTTGTTTGGTTTTCCTAGAACATAATGATCCACATATTTTGTGTAACTTTGGTTTGGTCGCTCTGTATCTTGCATTGCCTTTCGTAAGGTGTCATTGCTAAGAAGGAACACTTAAAAGAGACCAGCAGTTTCTTAACTATCCTCACAGGCAATCTCCTTACAACCTCAGTTAATTTGTTTCGAATGAAATTGATATCAATAGGATGCTCTTAGTTTGTCACTTTCATTTTGTACAGAATGCTCACTTATTCTATTTTGTCAAGAACTATTCAAGAGCCTTAAGGCTTTTATGTCTAGAAGATTCTTATAGATAAGATGTCATGAATATTTAAGTAGAATAATAGTGGTGACTTAAGTTATTTAGTATATCTGAATGCTAATATTCTATCTTGGTTGATGTAAAAAGTTTCATTTGTTGGAAAATTTGTTCGCATAAAGATTAAAAAAAAAAAGATAAAAAAAGAAAAAAGGGGAGAAGCGATTGGTCGCTGGGCCTTGGCGACCGGTCGAATTTGCACAGATTGCAAATTTCGGAAATGGAACAGCGAGCGACCGGTCGCCAGCTTCACACAACCGGTCGCTGAAGAGAAAATTCGACTCTGTGCAAAAGCAACCGGTCGCCCTGGTCGTGCTGTTTCGATTTTTGGGAAAATTCAACTCCTCTATCCGGGTTCTATCGCTTTCTACCTACTTGCAAGGTCATTTTAGGTCACTCCAGACTTAAATGAAAGGGGGCAAGCTGCTAGGAAGCTGAGAGAGCATTTATGAACAATTATTGACTTGTTTCAAAGAGTACCTACTCTATGGTTCAAGATAGGGTGGCTGAACATATAGCCATTAATGTATAGCCTTTGGTCTGCCCAACCTGTGGTCCATGTCAGGTAATCAAGGGCAGAATGTGGGAGGAAAGAAGGAGTCTTTTCTCAAGTCCAAAGGCTTGTCTATTAAAGGGGAAGAGGAAGCAAGACAGATTGGGAGAGGTGAAGTAGCTGGAAACTAGTGTGTCAAGTGAAAACCAAGGGGAAGAGAGAGTTCTCTAGTGTATCAAGGTGTTGAGCAAGGGTGTGAGAGAAACAGATTGTGAGGGTAGTGTTCTAAGGGGGTTTCTGCGTAAACCAAAGTTGTAACCTATCTTCATTAGTGAAATTTCTCAAGGTGATCACCAAAGAGGATGTAGGCAAATTGTTGAACCTCTATAAACACTTGTGTCATTTGTGCTTGGTTTATTTTCTGTGTGTGTGTGTAAGACTCATCCGTCATTGAGTTTTGTCCAAAGTCCATCAACAACAAGGTCTAAAGGGGAGTGAGTTTGTTCTAATTCACAACAAGTGGTATCAGAGCTGTGTTTGGCAGCTGGGCTAGTTCTTCTTTTGGAGTGCTAGTGTGTTGAAGATGGCAAGGGACATGGAAGCTGAGAGTGGTAGCAGTTCACAATAGCTGAAGCAACCACAGGTAGCAAGCATGAAGGTGGAGTTAAAGCCTTTCATAGGCAAGGAGTACTTCACTCTTTGGCAACGAAGGATGAAGTCAGCTCTTACACAACAACGTCTCCATGTTGTGTTGGTTGGCAACGAAAAGAAGCCAACAAGCATGACAGATGATGAGTGGGGTGTACTTGATGAGTTTGCTAGAGGAGCCATCGAAAACTACCTCTCCGATGAGCTGCTCATCAATGTGATGAAGGATACAACAAAGCAAACATGGGAGAAACTCGAAGAGATGTTTGCAGGGAAGTCGTTGTCCAACAAACTCTTTTTCAAGGAAGAACTCCTAAATCTCAAGATGGAGGAGGGAGGTAATCTAATGGAACATTTAAGTAGTTTCAATAGATGTGTTGCTGACTTGCAGAGAATGGAAGTTAATTATAGTACGGAGGATAAGGCTCTTATGTTGTTGACATCCTTACCTCCATCCAGTGGCGAAGCCAGGATTTCATGTGTGTGGGGGCCTCTTACAAATTATAAAGAATATATATATATATATCACATATGTCAAGAATTATATTGCTTATTGGTTGCAATCATAATTCTCCTCAACAAAGGGATAGAAAAATACATTCTGAGCAAGAAAAATTGCAAGAGATAGACAAATAGTAGCGATTTAGCAAATATCTTTAAAGCTTTTCCCCCCATTAAACCCAATAGAAAGAAAAAATCAAAATTTCACAAACTAAAAAAAACCTTAGGTCCCATCATGCATTCATATCATACATGAAAAAAATATTTTATGTAAAAATATTGACTAAGTATGAAAAATAGTTTTTCGGAATAATCATTTTCTTAAGATAACTTTTGGCGGCTTTTATTCCTTACACATCAAATAAGAAAACTTAATTTTATGGGATTTTAGTATGAAGTATATATTGACTTAATGAGCCATCATTTTTAGCCTAAATCGTATTTTGCACTAAAACCGATTTTTCATATTTTGATTTGGTAGGAATTTGATTTTCTAGTATTTTTATTTGAATCCAAATATGGGGTACTTCCTTATTTACATTGTAAACTTAAGGAAATGGAGTAATATAAAAATAAATTAAAGTAAAAGGAGAAAGACATTTACTTAAATGTTGAAAATGGAAATAAGGTAATCTGTATACCTGGAGTGCACCACTACCAGCTGAGCAAATGGAAAATTTGAAGCACCTCATTATGCCTTAATAGGTCATCCACAACACATGTGGGTACATATCAAAACGTAAAGTATTTGAAATAATATACATATACAAATACATAACTATATATTACTTTTAAAATATTAAAAAATTGAGTGGGGGCTCGTGACCACACTAGTCCCAATGTGGCTCCGCCCCTGCCTCTATCCTATAAACACTTTCGAACCACTCTCATGTTCGGGAAGGTTACTTTGGATTTTGAGCCTGTGGTACAAGACATCATGACGCACCATAGGATGGCCCAACGTTCAGGAGAACACTCTCAAGGTGAAGGTCTAGTTGCTAAGACAGGAGAGAGAGGTCGTTCAAAGAGGCGTGAAGGCAAGAAAGGCAACAGAGGAAGGTCAAAATCCAAGGCAAAAGAAGGTTATTTCGAGTGTGGGTCAAAGGAGCATTGGAAAAAGAATTGCCCCATATGGAAGGAGAAGAAGAACAAAGGGAAGAATGCAGCAAACACAGCTGAGGAAGTCACAGAAAGTGATGGTGAGCTTTTATGTGTTAATAGCAATGTTAAAACTAATGCATTTGCTAATTCTTCAAGGTGTTCCTCTTTCGATTGGATTTTGGATTACGGATGCTCATACCATATGTGCTCAAACAAGGAGTGGTTTGACACATATGAGAAAGAAGAAGGTGGTGAAGTTATGATGGGGGATGGCTCAATTTGTAGAGTCAAAGGCACCGGTACAATCAAGGTGAAGATGCATGATGGGGCTGTTAGGAAGCTTGGAATGGTAAGGCACATTCCAAAGTTACGTAAGAATCTCATTTCCCTTGGAACTCTTGATAAGAATGGTTATTCATTTAAAGCTAATGGAGGGAAACCCGTAATCTCAAAAGGTTCACTTGTGGTTATGAAAGGAGAAGTTCAACCTAATTGTCTATATAGATTGTGTGGTACAACAATTATAGGTGGAGCAACTGTATCCACAAGCAAGGACTCGGAGGATGAAACTTAGCTTTGGCATTTGAGGCTGGGGCACATGAGTGAGAGGGGCATGCAGGAACTACACAACAGAAAGTTATTGAAAGGTGTTCAAAGTTGCAAGCTTGAGTTCTGCAAATTTTGTACCATGGGAAAGCAACCAAAAGTAGCTTTCAAGTAGCGAAACAAAGAGGAAGGAAGCACAGGGGTGCTAGATTTTATTCACACGGATGTATGGGGGCCATCACCGGTTAAATCAAAGGGTGAAGCTCACTATTTCGTGACTTTCTTGGATGATTTTTCCAGGAAGGTTTGGGTCTACTTTATGAAGGAGAAATCTGAGGTCTTCACCAAATTCAAAGAGTGGAAGGCGGAAGTGGAGAACCTAACCGGTAGAAAGATCAAGATCCTAAGGAGTGACAATGGTGGTGAATATAAAGACAGCAGGTTCCTTGAGTTTTGCAGGAATGAAGGCATTAAGAGGCATTTTACCGTGAAGAAGACGCCCCAACAAAATGGAGCTGCGGAGAGGATAAATAGAACTCTCATGGAGCGTGAGAGATGTATGAGGATTCATGCAGGATTGCCCGAATCATTTTGGGTGGAGTCAGTTAACCACGCTGCCTATTTGGTTAACCGATCGCCTTCAAGAAATCTTAAGTTCAAATGTACAGAGGAGGTATAGTCTAATAAGTCAATTGATTAGACTAATCTTAAGGTGTTTGGATGCAGTGCATATGCACTTATTCCTAGTGATGAAAGATCCAAGTTGAAGCCAAAGTCTCTTGAATGCATTTTCCTCGGTTTTGAGAGCGGTGTGAAGGGCTACAAGCTATGGGATCCAGTGAACCAAAAGAAGATACTCAGTAGGGATATTGTGTTTGATGAGAAGACCATGCCTATGAACAAAATCAAGAATTCAGAGGCAAAGGAGGATGTTGTTGAGAAAGAAACAATCATTGAAGTTCCACTCAAGAAGGTGTTCAAGGAAACTTCACAAGAACAACCAACTGAAGACGTTCAGGAGGAGGTGGAGTCTGACATTGAGGAGGAAGATGCTGGGCAACAACAACAACAAACTCAAGAAGAAGAAGAAGATGCTTAAGAACAGGCGGAGCCATCATCTACAGCTCGATCCAGGCCCAAGAGAACCATCAAACCACCTCAAAGGTTTGGATGGGACAAGGATGTAGTTCACTATGCTTTGAATGCTAGTGAAGAAGAACCAACCACGTTCCAAGAGGCTGTTGAGAACAAGGATCGAGAAAGTGGGATGGAAGCTATGATGCAAGAGATGGAATCTCTACACCAAAACTCAGTTTGGGACTTAGTTCCTAAACCCAAAGATTGCAAGGTTATTGGCTGCAAATGGGTGTTTAGGAAGAAAGAACAAATGCATGAGAAGGGAGCCACCATATTCAAAGCTCGGTTGGTGGCCAAAGGATACTTGCAAAAGGAGGGAGTTGATTATGATGAAATCTTCTCTCCGGTGGTGAAACATACTTCTATACAGCTACTACTCTCCATAGTAGCTCAAGAACACATGGAGGAAGACATCTATATAAGCCAACCTCAAGGGTTCATTGAAGCAAGCAAGGAAAATCTGGTTTGTAGGTTGAAGAAGTCTTTATATGGGCTGAAGCAATCTCCAAGATAGTGGAACAAGTGCTTCGATTCTTTCATGATGAAGATTGGGTATAGAAGATGTGAATCGAATTGCTGTGTATACACTCATGCATTCAAGGATGGTAATATCATCCTTTTGCTTCTTTATGTTGATGACATACTAATTGCGTGTAAAGACATGTCAAAAATCCAGGAATTGAAGATATTGATTGGAATGGAGTTTGACATGAAGGATCTTGGTTCTGCTCAAAAGATCCTAGGAATGGAGATAAGGAGAGACAGGAATGCAGGCAAGCTATGGCTGTCACAAAGTAAGTACATTTCCAAAGTACTTGAAAAATTCAATATGATGGATTGCAAGCCTGTGTCTACTCCTTTGGCGGAGCATTTTAAATTAAGTGCATAGGAATGTCCTTCTACAGATGAAGAGAAGGAAGAAATGAGCAAAGTTCCATATGCAAGCTTGGTAGGGTGTCTCATGTGTGCAATGGTGTGCACATGCCCCGACTTAGCCCAAGCCATAAGTGTGGTGTCAAGATACATGACGAATCTAGGCAAACTACATTGGACAACAGCAAAGTGGATTCTCAGGTACTTGAAGGGCACCAAGAGGTTTGGAATATTGTTTGAAAGACAACAAGGAAAGGCATGTGTGTCGGGTTATGTGGATTCCGATTATGCAGGGGATTTAGACAAGAGGAGATCCACCACAGGATATGTCTTCATTTGTGGTGGAGGACCGATTAGTTGGAGATCGGTGCTACAATCGGTTAGTGCCTTGTTTACTACAGAGGCAGAGTATATGGCGCTAACGGAAGCTTCTAAGGAAGCGGTATGGCTGAAGAGATTGGCAATAGAGTTTGGGATTACCCAAGACTTGGTGGTGATACAAAGTGACAGTCAAAGTGCTATATACTTAGTGAAGAATCAAGTGTTCCATGTAAGATCCAAACACATTGATGTACGATACCACCGAATAAGGGATTGGGTGAATGATGGAGACATTATGATAAGGAAGGTTCATACAACGGAGAACGCTTCAGATTGTCTAACAAAGCCAGTCACAGCAGCAAAGTTCAAGCGTTGTTTGAGCGTGCTCAATCTTGTTCCATGCTAAAGATTGAGGTGGTGTTCTTGAGAGTTATCAGGACGATTCTCAAGACATTACATATGTCCAAGAAGGCAATGATGTCCACAATGAGTTTTAGGCTTGATAAGGTGGAGATTGTAGGAAAATTGGCTCGCATAAAGATACAAAAAAAAAGGGGAGAAGCGACCGGTCGCTGGGCCTTGGCGACCAGTCGGATTTGCACAGATTGCAAATTTCAGAAATGGAACAGCGAGCGACCGGTTGCGTGAATGCTTCATGTGACCGGTAGCTGAAGAGAAAATTCGACTCTGTACAAAAGCGACCGGTCGCCCTGGTCGTGCTGTTTCGATTTTTGGGAAAATTCAACTCCTCTATATGGTTGCTATCGCTTTCTACCTACTTGCAAGGTCATTTTAGGTCACTCTAGACTTAAATGAAAGGGGGCAAGCTGCTAGGAAGCTGAGAGAGCATTTATGAACAATTGTTGACTTGTTTCAAAGAGTACCTACTCTATGGTTCAAGATAGGGTGGCTGAACATATAGCCCTTAATGTATAGCCTTTGGTATGCCCAACCTGTGGTCCATGTCAGGTAATCAAGGGCCGAACGTGGGAGGAAAGAAGGAGTCTTTTCTCAAGTCCAAAGGCTTGTCTATTAAAGGGGAAGAGGAAGCAAGACAGATTGGCAGAGGTGAAGTAGCTGGAAACTAGTGTGACAAGTGAAAACCAAGGGGAAGAGAGAGTTCTCTAGTGTATCAAGGTGTTGAGCAAGGGTGTGAGAGAAACAGATTGTGAGGGTAGTGTGCTAAGGGGGTTTCAGTGTAAACCAAAGTTGTAACCTATCTTCATTAGTGAAATTTCTCAAGGGGATCACCAAAGAGGATGTAGGCAAATTGTTGAACCTCTATAAACACTTGTGTCATTTGTGCTTGGTTTATTTTCTGTGTGTGTGTGTAAGACTCATCCGTCATTGAGTTTTGTCCAACGTCCATCAACAACAAGGTCTAAAGGGGAGTAAGTTAGTTCTAATTCACAACATGATTGACTAATGAACATGTTAGAGGCGTGAAGATACTAGGTTTCTTGGTATTTCGTTGCTTGATTTAATGTAAATTCTTCTGTTTCAAGTGTAAAAACTAGGTATTTCGTCTGTTTCAAGTGTAAAAACTAGGTAAATTGTTTTTTGAAACTCTTTTTTCAAAGTAAATTCTTCTTCGCTTTCGAGCCTCTCAAGACTGTCACGTATTTAGTCATGTGAGTTTGAGGTGTTTTTGAGTGATCTTCATTGGTAAAGAAATGGTTGTCCATTCCTGAAGGCCCTAGATTGGGGATTGCGGGATACCCATCTTAGTACGTATTCTTGAGACATTTTACCAAATGGGAACCGCATAGGGCCGTTAGTTCATTATAAAGCCCCTTTTGGAACTGTTTTGTGCTCTAGCATATAATGTATGAAGGCAGACTCTCGTAGCCCTTGTATGTTCCGAGGCATGAACCAGTTCTTGACATGGCTACTTATCCAGAGAGTTCTGGCTACAGGTTAGTTGCAGTAAATACTTACAGCACAGCAGTTGATCCTGGTCATTGAGTTCGAGGTACATTATTCGCAAAATTCAATAAGAGAACTCTATTCCCAAGTGAACAAGAGATGTTTTATTTTTTTAATTCGTTTATTGTATTCTTCGGATAGCCATAAAAACAATTTTATTTTTGTTAGAGATGCCAATTGAGTTGTTCGAGTTGTACTGTTTCTGTTTGCGTAGAATATTTTACAGATTACACAAAGTCCCTATTTATGCTAGTACAGGATATCTACTTAAGGTAGGAAATACTATAGACATGAATACAATCCAAATTATAGCAGGAAATCTGATTTACAGCAGGAAAGGCTAATTGCTAGGAGGAGATTGTGAAGTTGACTTCTTTGTAGGCTAGGAAAGGAAAGCTGCGTTAACACCCCCCCCCCCCCCCCCCCCCCCCGGAAACTGGGCATCACAGGATGCACAAGTTTGGAAGACATATGCTGATGGCGTGGTTTGTGAAGGGCTTTGGTGAATAGGTCTGCAGGTTGGTCGACAGAAGGAACAAAGCAAACTTGATGACTTCCAAGAGCAACCTTTTCACGGACAAAGTGATAGTCCAACTCAATGTGACGAGTGCGAGCATGGAAACCTGGATTGGCGGCCATGTACGTGGTGCTGAGATTGTCACAAAAGAGTTGGACTGGGAATCGAAGCCGCACACCCAATTCAAGAAGAAGGTAGCATAGCCAAGTGGTTTCGAAACCAGCATGAGAGAGGGCACGATATTCCGACTCTGTACTAGATCGTGAGACTGTGGGATTTTTCTTGGAACACCATGAGATGAGGTTAGTTCCAAGAGTAATCACATATCCAGTGGTTGACCGACGAGAATCAGGGCACCCGGCCCAATCCGCATCAGAGTAGGCGGAGAGGCGAGCGGCGGCATTTTGAGGAGTGAATGTGAGGCCGAGGTCAATAGTGCCCATGATGTATCGAAGTATCCGTTTGGCGGCAACAAGGTGAGAGGTGCGAGGGACTCATGAACTGAGCAACAATGTTGACAGCAAAAGATATGTCAGGGCGAGTAAGTGTGAGATACTGTAAACTGCCAACAAGCTCGCGATACTCGGTTGGGTTGGAGATGAGGATGGGATGGATGGCCAAGGCGACGATGCCAAGCAGGAGAGTGCACGGTGGTAAGGGCATGAGGGACAGTAGATGAGTGAGAGGAGAGGGAAAGTGGGTAAAGACCATCTTTAGAAGGGCCCTGAAAAAGTAACGAACCAGTACCTAAGTCATAGATTTGATAAAAGTCAGGAGTAAAGACAAAGAAAACTAAATTATCACGAGTAAAACGGGCTTTAGAAAGAAGATTAGTATGAAGAGAAGGAAGACAAAAGACATTTTAAAGAGAAAATTTATGAGAACCTAAAGGAAGAGGAAGAGAGCCAGTATGAGAGATAGAGAGAGAATCTCCATTACCAAGAAATACAGAATTATTACCCTGATATGGCTGTTGATTTTGGAGATTAGAAGAGCTACCAGTCATGTGATGAGTGGTACCTGTGTCAGGGTATCAAGTGGAGTCAAGTGGCTGCATGAATTGAGCCCCAGCAAAGGGAGGAAAGGATTCTGGGCCATTGTAGCGATGGGGACATGTTGCAGTAGTATGTTGATTGGTATTGTAGGTGGTGCACCAAGCGGGTCCCAAGACACCAGGAGCTAAGTTGGGCCGGACAGAGTGGGTGCTGGAGGCAGCAGATTGGGCCCAAGGAGGCTGAAAGGAAGGCCAGTTGCTTTGAGATCCAGAACTTGGTGAAAAAGGAGGCCATGGTTGATTAGGCCATTGGGGCTGCTGGGAGCCATTCCACGGGTTGCTCCAAGAAGATGAGAAGTTGCGCTAGCCACCACGGCCGTGACCGCGCCAGCCACCGCGGCCACCGCACCTGCTGCTGGAAGAGCCACCATTACGGTGAGAAGGGAAGGAAGTATGACCGATGGTGTGAGGAGAGGATTGGGTGGCCATTAGAGCTATGTTTTGATCCGGAGAGATTCGAGGAGCGTGTGCGTCAAAAGCTAACAAACGAGCACGAAGATCAGCAAAGTCAGGAAGCGGAGGAAAATTAAGAATGGCCGTGACTAGCATTTTGTAATCGGGTCCTAAACCCCGAAGCACAGTAGTGACAAGTTCTTTTGGGGAGACAGGCTCATTGATGGCAGCTAGGGAATCGGCAAGGGACTTCACATGACGAAGGTAAGCATCAATGGGTTGAGAGCCTTTTTGTAAATCCATGAGTTGAAAACGAAGAGCAGATTCACTGGCCATACTGGATTGAGAGAAGTGGCGCTAGAGGCACTCCCAGAGATCCCAGGTAGAGGTGCAACTGACGATGAGAGAGAGAATGGACTCAGAGAGTGTACTGGTGATGTAGCTAACAATGAGTTGGTCTTGTTGGTACCACTGAGTATGGGCGGGATTGGTTTGGGTAAGAGTGGCGGTGGTGGTGGTGATTGTAGATGAATCTGTGGTAGAAGTGGAGATTTGGGCAGAAGGTTGTTTATGAGTGCCATCGATAAATTTCCAGAGGTCATGACCGACTAAGAAGGGTTGAGTTAGCGGAGCCCAAGGAGATAGTTGGAGTCAGTAAGCTTGATAAAATGAGAAGAGTTGGGGCTAAGGAGGGAGATGGTGGATTTAGACGAAGCCATGAGGTGGACCTAGAGGAGGATTGGATCGAATAAGGGAGAGGGAGGAAACCCTAGGTTAGGCTGATACCATGTAGAAAATATATTTCCTTGTATTTTATAGATTACACAAAGTCCCTATTTATGCTAGTACAGGATATCTACTTAAGGTAGGAAATAATATAGACATGAATACAATCCAAATTACAGCAGGAAATCTGATTTACAGCAAGAAAGGCTAATTGCTAGGAGGAGATTGTGAAGTTGACTTCTGTGTAGGCTAGGAAAGGAAAGCTGCGTTAACAAATTCTCTTAAATTCTGTGGGTTTCTTTAAAAAAAAATTTAAAAAAAAAAGAAAAAAAAAAGCATTAGTATGACTTGCCATTCGGGTTAGTTTTATAAACCTGATCTGTTTATTAATTGTCTTGTTTTGGTTGTTTCGTCGTAAATTATAAACCTTGATTAGAAGCCTCTTATTCCTAAATTAAGCTCATTAAGTTTACTTTATCTAAATACTAGCACATCTAATGGAAGGGAACCATTTATACTTGCAGGAATTTATAAATGATAAGACCAAAAGATGAAAGAAAATAACTCCACCAAACCGTAAAATCCGCTTGCCACAAATTGGGAGTTAGGTTACTTGAGTCACAAGTTATCATTTATTCAGTAATGCTGATAACCATTTCTTTGCAATGCCAAGAATATTAATGTCTTCAAATACAAGGATTCTCTTGGTACCCTTTGCATGGGTAAACTGGAGTGTTTCTTTGCAATGCTAATAACCCTTCGCATTTCTTTGCAATGCAAACTTTGCTTTAGTTTGTCACTTGTTTCACTCGTGGTTGACGAAAAGACTTTCTCTACAATTGGTGCTTCTCAAGTATGGTGTTTTGCGACTCGCTTGTCACGTTGGGCATGCGAAACATCTTTGCCCCAACTTGAGGGGGAGTGTTGGCGAGTCCTTACTTAGTTAGGATTTTGGTTCCTTACTATGTTAGGATTTTAGTTACTTACCTATTTGTCTAGTCCAATTATATTTAAGATTTATTTCCTATTGTAATTTAGATTTATTTTCTATTGTAATTTGGATTTATTTCTTATTTTATTTAGGGTTGTACTTCTTTATAAATACCTTCATATTGAAGAAGAAGAATATGAGCATATAGGAGCATAATTGAATATTTACCCTTCTTTGTTTGACTGAGTATGAGTAGCTAGCAAACCTGAAAAGGGTCCCTCCATTGCGTCCCTTAAGGAGTAAAGATAAAGCCATTTCAACCAACTATCCTGTGAAACCTTTCAAAGTAACACTCCCAGAAAGCTTGTATCATGTGGAACTTTATATAGAAAACAAATCATAGAAATCTATGCTCAACTGTGATCACATGCATCTACCAACGCATGTACATGCATTGCATATTCTCAGACATGGGTTAGGCCAGCTGGCCAAGGCAGGTGCTGCCCCTTTGCACCCTTAGTTCGAAAGCCCCTCCCCGTAGTTTATAGCAGTTTAGACTATACTTATGCAAATATCAGTAGCTTGAGTCATATCTTGAAGAATCCACAAAATAGAACATCAAATTTCGGTAACAGATTGATTTCAACTATTAAAACAGGATAGCATGTTTCCTTTTAACGAACTAATTTAGAAGAGTTCCGTCTTATTTGGTTCAGGGAATTGCGTTTTTTTCGTTAGCGTTTTTGCTTCTTAGAAATTAATGTAGTATAATTTCTCACAAGAAAAAATTCATGTACGTATAAGTGAGTCCATTACAGTCCCCTAAGTAAATGTGAAACTGCAGTTATTTATCTTCCAAAAAAGAAAACAAAAAAAGAGAGGTTGGAGATGAAGAAAATTACTATTATGGTCCGGGGGGCTTTCTCTGGGTTTATTAAGCAGTTACAAAATTCTCGAATTAGCTGCATACTTTATGTCATTTCTATTTGTTAGTATGAAAATTGTATTGTCATTTCCTAGACTCTAGTATAGGTTGGGAATTAGGGTATGAATATCTTTTACTGGAAGTTTTGGCGCGACACATTCAATCCCGGATTTTCAAAGTGTGACTTGATCGATATGAGGAAATTGATTTCAGGTAAATCATGACATAATCATGCATTCCTAGTTTGAGTTTTTTTCACTCAAGTATTTTTATGTTAATCTTATTTTAAATAGGATTAGATTTTATCTCTTGAGATTATTTCCTAGTTGTACTCTATTTTGATAAGTTAAAATATTCATTTTTATATCAAACTTGGAAAGGTCGTCTTATTTGATTCATTGTTTGCATTGTGCTATAAGTGGTTTCCTTATATTAAGAGATAGGATGGGAAGGTAATTGTAGGCATGCATAAAAGCTGACGCAATTGATAGAATCAATTTGGTTTTTATGCAATAATTAATCTCTTAGGATTCAAAGCAATTTCCTTGACATGAGGAGTAGATGGGTATAAAGATGGCGTGACCTTCTTGGTTTTTTTTTGTACACAGCTTTTATATTTTTGGTCGCAGCATATAAAATTCCTACTAAGCTATTGTGCATGTATTTGAGATAAATCATCAAGCGTTCCATGTTTACTTGGTGATTTATCAAACACTTTATTCATTCATATTGCATTCATATGCATGTCGGTGACTCATACGGTTGAGGGCACAAAGACCGTGGTGACGGCTTTCCTCCGGCGAGCTTGAAGCAATCATGACCCTTATTGCATTCAACGTAAGGAGTGTCAAAGATCATCCCGTGACAGAAGTTGAGTTACGAAGAAGTCGGTAAATACTATCTAGAATGTGTCTAGGTTAAGTGTGTGAGTACTTCTTGTAATCATCGTTCTATAGTGGATTTGTGTTGGACTGAGGAGTCCCGTGGATTTTCCGCAGAGGTGGGGTTTTACCACGTAAAATAATTTTCTGCGTGTTCTTTTATTTTATGCCCAGCACGTTTTAGGATTGATAAGCCATATCAATCCTGCTACCAAAGTTTAATTTTTGTTTATAGATTATAATCTTAAATTGGCCTATTCACCCCCCTCTAGGCATCCTTAGTCATCCTACAGGTATTTTCACTATTCCTCCCTCGCCATCCCCTGAAATGTGTAGAATGGATTAAGATGAAAAACATAATGCAAGTTGATGGTGGAAGGAACAAACAGCTGTAAACATATATATCAGCTGGTGGAAGGAACCTGGTACAGATTCAAGTCCAGAAGTAGGGAACTCAATCTCCTGCACAAGTGACTTGTCGTCATCCCGACAAACATACTCCATAAAATTTCACAAATGGCCTGGTATTACGTTTTCATTATTTCTCAATAAAATTCTAACTCACCATCAACTGCTTGTTGTCCTTCAAAGCCAAATCAGTTGCCTTTCTGGCCTATCAATTGTCACGTAGCCCAAGAAAACACTTAGCACCAAATAGCTGTAAATTAGAAACCAAAGCCACACCTGACACCTAACAAATCAAGTGAAATGCTGACAGTGTACGCGAGAGAGAGAGAGAGAGGTGCTGAGGTGCTGCTTGTGATAATTATAAAGTAAGTATGAATCAAAATTCTTCATAGATTTCAATATAACATAACTCAGATAAGGTGGAATAAGACATGCAAATTTTAGGAAAACGCATATCCCAAATAAAAATTTAAATAAAAAATATAAGTTCACACCAAACTAGTAGCAAAGTAGAAAGCGCATAATTACTTGTTCAAGGAGCTCAGAATAGTCGCTAGGAATTGGGACGTCATCAAACTCAACCGAAGCAGTAGCGTCGTTGTCATCCCGAGAAGCCGAATTTGCCACAAATTTGAGACTTCTAGAGACACTGAATGCAGCAGCAACTTTGCGTGTACTAAAGTTGCCGCCATAAGTTTTTGGTGGCAAACAATTGCAAGTAACAGCAGCAACCTACAGCTTGTGGCAATACAAAAGAAAGAGATAGGTCAAGACTTTGGTTGCACATTTTGAAATTACCAACGAGTTTCAATTAAATTACCTTGCGACTTGGAAGAGAAGGCACCACCGAAAACGGAACCTCAGATAAAGGCATTTTTCATCATTTCATTGATCACTCCTCTTCAGTAACAGAGAGGGAAAGAGAGGCGCGTATCTCAGTCAAGAGTTTAGAGCATCCGCAATGGGCTCCCTAAATTACCTCCTTAGCTAAAATTTAGGGAGGAATTGAAAAAACTCACCTCCAACCATGCTCCCTATTCAGCTCCTAAAATAGGGAGACCTCGGAGCTCCTAAATATGAGGAGAGAGAAAGGGCTCCTAATGACTCCCTATAATTAAATGCTACCATATTTTATTATTATTTTAAACATTTATTTAATGATGTCTTTAATTTTATCATCTTTTTTCTGCATTTTATATTTGTAATCACCTTTCTACATGCACCATCTTTTCTATTCTTTGACACAACAATCATAGAATATCAAAATTGAATAACAAATAAACTTACAATTAATTCCTTTCAAATTACATAGTAATAATATAAATTAAAATTACTAGTTTCCTAGTCTCCCTCATGCAGCTGCCACAAGTGTTCAATAAGATCTAATTGCAGTTGGGAATGAATCTCTCTATCTCTAATACGATAATGGGCTTGAATGAAGTCAAGCAACTCAGGTGTACGGTCATGTGACACTGATATAAGCGGAATCTCATCCACTCTATCATAGTTATAGTCAAAATCTCCAGAATTTCACTCATCCTCGATTATCATGTTATGCATTATTATGCATGTAGTCATAATATCATTAAGCATATCTTGATCCCAAATTCATGCCGGTCCACGCACAATCGCAAAACGTGCTTGGAGAACACCAAAAGCTCGCTCTACATCCTTCCTTGCAGCCTCTTGACTTGTAGCAAATAGCTTTTTCTTATTTCCTTATGGTGATGGAATTGTTTTAACAAATGTTGACCATGGTGGATATATACCATCAGCAAGATAATATCCCATCGTATAATTGTGACCATTAACAGAATAATTGACTGGTGGAGCACGTCCTTCCACAAGTTCTCTAAAGACAGTAGATCGTTCCAACACATTGATAACGTTATGAGATCCCGGTAATCCAAAGAGATGAGCAAGAGGAAGAAAGGATAATGTTACAAGATACAACTAGGATGCCTCCAATGCTAGAAAATTATTATAAGGGACGCCAAATGGAAATTCTTGCAAAACGGATGGGGAGTTAAATTTAAATTGTTTTTGTAGTTTATTATTTGGGAATATTTAGTATTTGAATATGAATATTTTATTGCAAATCAGGAATTAAATTTAAAAAGAAGTAAAGTATTTATGACAAAAAGAAATAAAACATTTATGACTCTCCAAATTATGGAGGATGGTTGGAGTTGAAATTTTTTAGAGAGCTCCTAAAATAGCTTTTTGGTGTTTTTAGCTAAAATTTAGCTAAAAAATAGGGAGCATGATTGCGGATGCTCTTAGGAGCGCCACATTGCGGGGATGATCCAATCAGCAGGTGTTTGATTGGACAATAATAATAGCCAATGGCGATTCTATCCTCTTTCTATATATTCGGCCCAGCCCATCAAAAGAAAACTATTTCCGGAATTTGAAGTGAAATTTCATTCCCCTTAGGGCAGTTCCACCCATTTGCCATGGCAAAGGGTAGGTAAGTGCAGTTACTGTTCATATGAATACTATTTGCTTTTCCACCCATTGCCATAGCAACCCAAGGGTAATTACTATTCACATGGGATTAATTTTATTTATATGTATGAGATTAATAAATAAAAAATTGCTAAGTACTTATAAAAAAAAATTCTAAATTTTTTGGTATTTTTAAAGAATTTTTTCCAATTTTCTTTGCCCTCAGGCTGTTCTTGCCTTCGGGCCTGCCCAATTTTGCTAGAGCCCACCATCTACTTGGGCTGGATTTGATTGGTGGAGTGTGTTTTTGTAGCCTATGGGGCCTTTTGCCTTGACAATCCAAACCGGTGGAACTGCTCTTAGAAGTTAGATATGTCAATGGCGAATCAATGAATTGTAATCTCACACATCCATTCTAGTGAGTGAAATACTTTTTTGATTTGTACTATACACGTGACCCGATGACTGAAATTAGAAGTCCTTTTTTTTTTTTGGTGAAATAAGGGAAACCCCCAGAAAACAACTAAACCCCGCACATGAGTTGAGGCCTAGCAAGACCAAGTAAGCCATCCATCAACAGATAGCTAACCCAGACAGGAGCCTCATCAAAGAAGAAAATTCCCAAGTCTAGATTATAACTCCAGTTTGCCAAACAATCCGCAACACAATTCTTTTCCCTGTAAATGTGGACAAGGTGACAATTTCCAATTTGTCTCATGAGATCACAACAACTATGCACCAAAGAAGCAAGAGGATGGCATTGCAATGAATTGATTTGTTGAACAAGTGAGACAGCAACAGCATCATCCATTTCAATAGCAAGGTTAGTGATACCTTTCTCAACAGCAAGCTTTAGACCAAAATATAGGCCCCAAACCTCAGCCTCCAGGATATGACCTTGGCCCAAATTCACAGCAAACCCGGCAATCTAGTCACCTAAGGAGTCACATATAACACCTCCTGCTCCAATAATATTAGTGGCAGCCCTTCTAGAACCATCCACATTCAGCTTAAGTTGACCAATTGTAGGAGGTTCCCAAGCCAAAAAAACAAGTACTCTATCAGGTTTCTTGCCAAAGCCATTAGCGGCTTTAACCCACTCAACAATTGCAGTAAAGATGGTTTTCCTAGATACACCAATTCCAGATATACCAACAAGTAATGGCAAAAATAATATTCCAACCAATACCACTAGGTCCTTTAACCTTAGAGAGCAAGTTGCCTAGGAACCAAGGTTTTAGCTCAAATAGGAAGAAGTGAGGAGAGGAATGTAAATTTACAACAGAATTCCATACCATCCTAGCTCTGGGACAGTCCCTAAGAATATGAATAACGGATTTAGTTTGCCAACGACATAGAAGACAAGAAGGATCAAAAGTTAGAAGTCCTTTACTAATCCTTAAAGGGCACTTTCCTATTATAACGAAATACTGCAATAAGAATGAAAGAAACAACCAACTTGGCCAATCAAAAGGAAAGTCTCCATCCATGATTTTTATCGTTAAAGATTTATCTTAAGTATTAGTTTATAGGTATATTTACTAAAAACTCAAACCCTAAAGAAATAACCGAAAATTGCATCATACCTAAATTGCTTGATAAGTTTCTTCAACAAATAGAATCTTTCATGTAATTTGTTTGTGATGGCACAAGATAACATGTAATTTGTGTAAGCTATAAGTAATCTCTTGCCACAAAGGTGTGATACTTAATTAAGGAAGCTTGCATGTGTTATTTGTTAGTGCTGTGAATAAAGTTAATAAGAAAATTGTTTCCTCTTAACAAATTGAGAATCGGTTTCTTGGAAAGTATTTATGCTTTTCTTTTGCTAATCCTTACAGCTTTGAACACTCCCTCAATCAATTTCTCGCAAATTGAAACACTCACTAGTCAAACTTCAAAATATGGAAGTTTGATTTTAAAGATATTCTCATAATAAATGAGATCAATTATGATCTCACTCATGTTATTTGTTCAATTATGATCTCACTCACCTTTATAGTTGACCATTCTCGTTTTGGTTATCTATATCTCATAGCAGAAAAGTCTCAAGCTTTTGAAATGTTCAAGACTTTCAAATTGAAGTAGAAAGGCAACTTGAGAAAAAGATCAAAATTGTGAGGTCAGATAGAGGGGGTGAATATTATGGATGTTTGATGAAGGAGGAAGATGTGCTAGACTTTTTTACTAGGTATCTACAAAATAATGGAATAGCTGCTCAATACACAATGCCAGGAATTCCGCAATAGAATGGTGTGGCTGAAATCGAACTTCGAAGGATATGGTTCGTAGCATGATTTCCAAAACTGATTTGCCTATGCCTTTTGAGAGAAGCGATCAAAACAACAAACTACATACTTAATAGAGTGCCTAGCAAGTCTGTGCCTAAGACACCTTTCGAAATTTGGACTACCAGAAAGCCTAGCCTGAGATATCTCAATGTATGGGGTTGCAAGGCTGAAGCTAGAATCTATAACCCTCAAGAGAAGAAGCTTGATCCTAAAATGATTAGCTGTCATTTTATAGGTTACCCTTTGACCTTACCCTGCTAGGTCAAAGGGTTTTAGATTTTATTGTCCTAATTATGGTACCCGAATTGTTGAGACTGGTTGTGCAAAGTTTATAAAGCATGAGGAGAATGCCACTGGGAATGAAGATTTTAATTTTGAAGAAGAAGGTGATGTAGCTGTGATTGAGAATGCTGAACAAGATGTTACATCCTTGATTCCTTTAAGTGAAACGGTATTGGAAAATCCTCAATTTGAAGAACCAGTTGATCCGCAAGAATAAGTTGTAGCCTATCGAGAATCCTGAGTTAGATAATCCATAAGAACCAGCACAACTGAGGAGATCTGACAGACCAAGAAGATCCACAGCAAATTCAGATTATGTGTGCTTACAAGAAGCAGATTTTGACATTGGAGATAAGGCTGATCCAACAAGTTTTAAAGAAGCCATGGAGAGTCAGAATGCAAACAAATGGAGGGAAGCGATGTTGAATGAACTCGAAAGCATGAAGAATAATCAAGTATGGGAATTAGTTGAACCTCACAAGAGCCATAAATTGTTAGGCTCGAAATGGGTATTTAAAACAAAGAAGGATAAGGATGGAAGAATCGAAAGATTTAAGGCTAGATTGGTAGCCAAAAGATTCACCCAAAGGGAGGGAATTGACTACACTGAGACGTTTTCTCCAGTTTCCACCAAAGATTCTTTTCGCATCATTATGGTTTTGGTGGCGCATTATGACCTATTTTTGCATCAAATGGATGTCAAAATTGCCTTCCTGAATGGTGAACTCAAAGAAGAAAATTATATGAGGCAACCTGAAGGGTTTGCAAAGGAGAGAAAAGAGCATATGGTTTGCAAACTTGGCAAGGCAATTTATGGACTAAAGCAAGCAAGCAGGAGGTCGTATCTCAAATTCCATCAAACTGTTTCATCTTATGGTTTTGAAGAGAACATAGCCGACTAATGCATTTATCTGAAGAAGTGTGGGAGCCGATTTATTTTTCTGGTGCTGTATGTCGACGATATACTTTTGGCTACAAATGACCACAATTTACTGAAGGACACTAAGGAACTACTTTCAAACAATTTTGAGATGAAGGATTTGGGAGAAGCTGCTTTTGTGTTAGGCATTGAAATTCAGAGAGACTGAGCTCGAGGCCTCCTAGGCTTATCACAGAAAACATACATTGAAAGGATACTCAAGCGTTTTGACATGAGTATGTGTTCTGGACAGAAAGTTTCGTTAGCTAAAGGAGATTTAAAGAAGGAGCATTGCCCCAAGAATAAAGAAGAAGAAGATGAGATGAGGAACAAGCCATACGCTTCTCTAGTTGGAAGCATTATGTATGCACAAGTGTGTACAAGGCCAGACCTAGCCTTGTGCATTAGCAGGATGGGGAGATTTCAGTCAAATCCGGGAATGCAACATTGGATAGCTGGAAAGAAGATTCTGAGGTACCTACAGAAAACAAAGGCTTGTATGTTGATTTACAGACGCACAGAGAATTTAGTGCTTGTTGGTTATGCTGATGCGAATCTTGGAAAAGCAGAGGATGATTACATCTCTACTTCAGGTTTTCTTTTTAAGATGGCAGGAGCAGTTGTTGCTTGGAAGAGTGCTAAACAAACTGGTGTTTCGAGTTCAACCGTGTTTTCATAATACATAGCTTGTTATGAAGCTACTTCTCATGCAGTATGGCTAAGGAATTTTATTAAAGACATTAAGGTGGTGGACTCGATTTCTAGACCAATACAGATATATAATGACAACACTGCGGCTGTTTTTCACTGCATGAACAACACGATGTCGTCTAGACTTCAGCATATTGACAGAAAATATTTAATAGTGAGGAAGAAGGTAGCAGACAAACTAGTCAGGTTTGATCATATCAGAACTCAAGATATGATTGCAGATCCATTCACAAAGTTTTTGCCTTCAAAAGCTTTTCTGAGACATGTTGAGAGCATGGGATTATTTCCTAGTTTTGATGTTGCAATCTAGTGGGAGTCTTGTTCCCATTCTGATATTTACTGGTTTTGTTTATTTTGCTATTTTCTGGATTGAGGGATTTGCATTTATGGATGTTAATTTGGTTGACAGTTTTATTTATTATTGAATAAATTCTACCATATTGACTATTTAGCTGTTTAAACTTATTATGCAATTTTGTTTATGCATGTGAGTTTATGGTCTCTTTTGAGATACTATTGTTAATAACATTGCAGATTGACTCTTGCTAAGTCGTAAAGGGGTACTTGTATTGAAAAGCATAAAGATTCACATTAAAGATCAGTACATATTAAGGTTCGCATTGCAGGTGCTTCATGTGTTTTGAGATTGCATTGTGTGATTATAGATGGCTTGTTTTTAATAAAGAGAGCAGTGCTTATCTATAGTTCATTTTGTCTAATCACTCTTCACTGTAGCTTGAGGGGAAGGACTTAACTGTTTTAAACTCATGGCCAATAAAGATTATCAAATCTTTCGGAATACAGAAGCTTAGTGTTCTAGTGCTTGATTTAGTGGGAGAATGTTATGTTTTCCTATTTAGATCGGTGCACTAGATACTAAGCTATATCAGGTTTTGATAAGAGTTTAAATTAAGTCGTACCTTGAGGCCCAAAGCCTTGTGAAATAAGGAAGGGTTTTGAAGCCTATTAAGGGGTCCAATTTATTTCCTTAATTTTTTGCCTGAACCGATCTGGTGGGCTTGGAAGATTAGTCAAGTCAGCCATCGGTGATGAGTAGAGATGACTTGACCAATCCCTATATAAGCTTAAGGCTCTGCTCTCATCAGACACGTTCTCTAACCCTATTCTCATCATAAAGAAAGAGATGAAACATATTCTGGAGAGAGCATAAGTCTTGAGCCATTCCTGTTCTTGCTAGGATATTGCTGCTGCGACAGATTGGATGAGTTCAGAGGTTGTGTACTTAAGGAAGATGGCTCCAGGTATGTCCTTATGTTTATACGTATTTCAGATTGTGTGAAAGATCTAGAACATGTAATAAAGTAATCTAACAGGAAAACATTTGCAGTAACTATATACTAAACAGTTTGGATGATAATCTTTAGCATATCTATATAACCTGTAAGTTTGCCAATGATTTGTGGGAATCATTGGAAAAGAAGTACAAGTTTGAAGATGTTGGTCAAAAAATGTTTGTCATTGGCAGGAATCTGAAGCACAACATGATTGATTCGGAATTTGTTATCAGTTAGCAAGTAGAACTTGAGAAACTAATTTATGAACTTGATGCTAAGTTTTGTTTTATCAATAAGAATTTCATAGTTGATGAAACAAATTGAAAAGCTGTCACCATCGTGGAAGTAATTTAAGATGTACCTCAACCACAAACGTAGGGAGATGAAGATGAAGGATATGATTCTAAAGTTTGAGTGGAAGAAAATCACATGAAGGATGACAAAATGATGTGTTTGTCAAACAAAGTAGGGTAAATATTCAATTATGCTCATATATTTATTCTTCTTCAATATGGAAGTATTTATATAAGTACAAAGATGTGTGATCCCTAAATAAAATAGGAAATATATCTAAATTACAATAGTAAATAAATCTCAATTACAATAGGACAAAATAAACTGGTAAGTAACAAAAAACCTAACTAAGGAAGGAACCAAAATCCTAACTAAGTAAGGGTACTCGCCAATACTCCCTCTCAAGTTGGGGCGAAGATGTTTTGCATGCCCAACTTGATAAGCGAGTCATAGAACACCATACTTGAGACAAACAAATTGTAGAGAAGGTCTTTTCGTCAACCACAAGTGGAACAATTGACAAACCAAAGCAAAAATTGTAGCGGAAACAAAAAAGAAAATCCTAACAAATAGGGCACATAGCAGAACACAGAAACCCTATGAATACCACAGTAAATAAGGCAGAACATAGAAACCCTGTGAACATGGCAAAGGCAAGGCAAAACCAAACCCTAAAAATAGGGTAAGGCAAGGCAAAGCAAATCAAGGTACAACAAAGGCAAAACCAAACCCTAAAAAATTGGGTAAGGCAAGGCAAAGGTAAGGCGAGGCAAATCAAGGCAAGTGAGGCAAAGACAAGGCAAGGTCAAAGGCAAAGCAAGGGCAAATAAAGGCAAGGTCAACAACGATAGCGACAACAACGGAAAGCGAAGCAAACAAAGACAAGGGCAAATGCAACATCAATGGCAGCAACAACGAAAACGACAACAAATTATTTCATATCAACTTTAGCTAATTCACACAGACACAACTTCTCTTCACACCCCTTCTTCCCCTGAAGAGAAGGGGTCGTCGGAGTCAAGAAATAGGTAATATCTTCATGGAAAGAGAAACATATATATTTTTTGGTTTCATACATTATATAGAAATAATGCACTTATTGTTTGGGTACCTATTATGTAAGAAAATAGGTACATTTATATAACAAAAATAGGTATAAGGATAAATGAATTTGTTTTTGTACCTATTAAATTATGAGAGACAAAAATAGGTACATTATTTCTATATAACAAAAATAGGTAAAAAAGGATACATAGCTCGGATAAATGAAATTTTTTTATACCTATTTTTGTTAAAGAAAATAGGTACATTATTTTCATACAAAAATGGGTATGTCACTTTGAAATAGAAAATTTTATACACTTTTTATAAATTAAAAACATATTTACAAAATAACGTACCTAGCTCAGATAACAACCTCAGTTTTGCCATAACAACTAATGTTAAAAATTAAAAACATCAGCACTCCATGAGAACCGAAGCCTATAATTATATGGGTCAATAATATTTGTAAAAAGTCAAACCATTTGCAGGCTTTCCACTTCAGCATAAACACAAAAAATGAAGGCATAGACCATAATTTGCTACAACAGTAGCATCTTTTTTGATGTGGTAAGTCATAACACACATCAGTATAATCAAAACCCTTGATGCTATAATGAGTATTTAGCATCAGTGCTAATGTATTCCCTGATGTTGTTAAAGGTTTAGGCATCGAAGGTCAACGCTCTTTTGGCACATGGAAACAACTTACGCATCGGAGATTATGTAAATAGCGATGCCGTAAGTAATTTTTAGCAACGGATAATATCCGAAGTGTATGACTATATCATACGCATCGGTTCACAATACTTCGGTTCTTAGGTACCTTTAGCAACTGATATTATTCGTTGCTAAAAGTCAATTTTCACATAGTGGAGGTATATGTTACTTTGTAATAGAAAATTTTGTAAACTTTTTATAAATTAAAAACATAGTTAGAAAAATAGGTAAACACAAATTTTTGTGCACTATTTATAAATTTAAAAAAAATAGTTACAAAAAATGAAATTTTTTGTACCTATTATGTAAGAAAATAGGTATGTTACTTTGTAATAGAAAATTTTGTACACTTTTTATAAATTAAAAACAGATTTCAAAAATAACACCTATTTTTCATTATTTCTATATTAAAAAATAGGTACATTGAATAAAAGAACATATGAATATGATCCGAATGTTTCTTCTTTTTGCCAGCATGACCCAAACGGTTAAATTCACAATCAAAACCTATAATAAAATAATTAAATATGCAAATTAACACTATTATAAACGGACAGTTAATAATGATTGATTTACAGACAAAATTTTTGGAGGGAATCACCGGGGAACCAAAATTAAAACACTACCACATAGCTAGCACATTGAATTTTAAATAGGGGTATTTCGGGAATCTAAAAATTATAATAAATCGTAACTTGATGAGTTGGATCCTAGTCATGGGTATTACTTATAAAAATTGGATATTATTTATAAGAACAAAAAATGAAGGGTTGGAAGCAAGGAAAATTGAAGCAATAGTGCATGCATCTTTTTGGGAAAAAAAAAGAAGTAAAAAATTAAGGAAAGCTTTGACGAAAAAAATAAAACCAATCCTAAATAGGACCATAGTATCACACTTACCTCAAAATTGATGATATTTCATAAGAAAATGGCCTTTGTGGAGTGGGATTTAAGTTGGTGATTAGGTTAGACAAGATTTGGTTTGGGATGGCCAAATGTCGTCGTTTGCCATTCTTCGTTTACCAACAAATTGCCCTTGTTGACCAAAATGAGGCACCTTGCCATGCATCGTCACTATTCTATACCGACTACATACCATTATTGTTGTAGGTTTGAATAGTTATGTGTTGACCTGCTGTGAGTTCTGCTATCAATTGTGCATTTCACCAAATGTGAAAATAGAAACTTTGGGAATGCAAAATGTGTTTCAAATTTGGGAATGCAATGATCTTCTCTTTTTCAACAATAATCAGTAATAATTTAATAATGTTTCAGTAGCTGCTGGTCCACCAACTTTAGATAACTTTTCTATAATTTTGTTAGAAAAGAAACTGGTATATAATTTTTACTATAATTTTTCAGTCCTTTTAGGTGTTTTAGTTTAATCGATAATTAATCTAAAACTTGATCTGATCGGCTCCGAATCTTGTCATATTGACTAAAAGGAATTTTAATCGCAATGGCCCCTGTCCTTGAACTTATACATTTTAGTCCACCAATTCATTTCCGTGCCATTTTGGTCCTCTAACTCCTCATTGATGTCAATTCATTCATTTTTGTCCCATTTTCTGTTAATTTTAAGTGTCATACTAAAATAAGTCTTTACAATTCAAAAACTCTAGAAATTAACCCACCAATAATACAATGTTTAAGTAAAACCCAATTTTAAATTATGATAAAATGTGTCCATGTAGGTTGAATTATTTACAAGATGCTATTTCAATCTCCTAATTAAGGCAAATGAATAATACCTATTAGACAACCTAAACTGTTGGAAAACCCTAAACTCTCTCTAAATGTGAAACTGTGAGCTTGCACTGCAGCCGTCGCCCCCTTATGGGGGTGGGTGGCTTCCCCATCTTCCATCTTTCTCTCCTCATCTCTCTTTCTACTTTCCTAGTTTTCTTCCCCTCTCCTCTTCTTTCCCTAGATTCCTTTGGATTTTAGGTCCTCTTGCCCAGATCTATCTGGATCTTGTCTTTTGTTTGTTTGTTTGTGTGTTTTCTATTGTAGGTCCTTGGTGACTTTTGTTGTTCTTGGATGTGTCTTGCTGTCGCTAGGATGGTTGCGGTGTGGTGTTGTCGACCCAGCTTTTTTCTTTGGTTTACGTTGTGTTTTTGAAGCAAGTGCAACCCACCATAGATGCCATGATTTTGTTGCAGCTTTTGGTACACTCACATGGATTTTGCTCCAGTTTAGTGTTTAGAGTTGGAAACGTGATTGTTGCCGGTTTGTGTGGGATCGGATTTTGCCTGTGCAAAATAAGAGGTTTAGCCATGTTGGTGCTACGAGTCTCTTTGGTTTGCTGGAGAGGATGTGGTGCAGTGTCATTGTTTTTGTGTTTATTTTAGTCTAATAATTCTCAGAAACTCAATAGGAGTTTGTTGATGTTTGTATTTAGTGTTTGACTTTTTGATGCAGATTTGTCGTTACTACCGTTGCGCAGTGGATCTGTATTGTAGGTCTGAGTATAGGTGCTTTTGTCTACCGAATTGGAGGTTTTATGTTTTTCTGGCATGCGTAATTCTCTCCAGATCAAACCAATTTATTTTTGTGTTTGGTCACTGGGGATGTTGTACTCATATTTGGCATTGCGGCTATTCTGTACTTTTTTGTGTTATCAATAAAATTACTATTGATTTAAATAATAAAAAAATATTTAAACATTACCTAATATCCTCAAGTATTATAGATGTATATGTATAATATATATTCCAATAGGTACAATACTCACAGAAAAATAGATAACACTATGTAAAAAAAAAAGGTAAAAAATATATATATAGCTCGAACAGATTAATATTTTTTGGGTGCAAATGAATTTTTTTTTTGGGGGTTTCGTACGTTATATAGAAATAATGTAGCTATTTTTTTGGTACCTATTATGTAAGAAAATAAGTACATTAATATAACAAAAATATGTATAAAAAAAATACATTGCTCGGATAAATGAATTTTTTCTTTTTTCTGCTTATTAAATGATGATTGATTTACAGACAATTTTGGGAGGGAATCATCACAATAAATTGGGGAACCAAAATTAAAACACTACCACATAACACATTGAATTTTAAATAGGGGTATTTTGGGAATCTAAAAATTATAATAAATCATATCTTGAACTTGATAAGTAACTTGATGAGTTTGATCCTAGTCATGGGTTTTTACTTATAAAACTCGGGTATTATTTATAGGAACAAAAAGTAAAGAGTTGTAGGGAAGGAAAATTGAAGCAATAGAGCATGCATTTTTTTGGGAAAAAAAAAGGTAAAAAATTAAGGAAAGCTTTGGCGAAAAAAATAAAAAACAATCCCAAACAGGATCATAGTATCCCACTTACCTCAAAATTGGTGAAATTTCATAAGGGAATGGCCTTTGTGGAGTGGGATTTAAGTTGGTCATTTGGTCAGACAAGCTTCGGTTTGGGATGGCCAAATGTCGTCGTTTGCCATTCTTCGTTTACCGGCAAATTGCCCTTGTTGACTAAAATGGGGCACCTTGACATGCATCGTCACTATTCTATACCTACTACATACCATTGTCGTAGGTTTGAATAGCTCCGTGTTGACCTACTGTGAGATTTGCTATCAATTGTGCATTTCACCAAATGTTAAAATAGAAAATTTAACGTACGTCGCAAAATGTTTTTCAAATTTGGGAATGCAATGATCTTCTCTTTTTCAAGAATAATCATTAATACTTTGATTATGTTTCAATAGCCGCTGGTCCACCAACTTTAGATAACTTTTCTATAATTTTGTTAGAAAAGAAACTGGTACGTAAATTTTTCTATAATTTTTCAATCCTTTTAGGTGTTTTAGTTTAATCGATAATTAATCTTAAACTTGATGAACAACAAATCTGATCGGCTCCTAATCTTGTCATATTGACTCGAAGGAATTTTAATCGCAATGGCCCCTGTCCCTGAACTTATACATTTTAGTCCACCAACTCATTTCCGTGCCATTTTGGTCCTCTTAACTCCTCATTGATGCCAATTCATTCATTTTGTCTCATGTTCTGTTAATTTTAATCCAGTGAATAGCACGCGACATTATTTTTAGGGCTAAATTCGACTTTTGAGTCCATTCTAAGTCATCATAGGCAAAATTTATGGCTAAATTGGGAATTTTGGTGAATTAGGATTTCAATTTCAGGGAAATGAGATAGATACGTGAATTAAAGTTTCAATTTGGGGGAAATGGGTAGTCAAGAGTTGTGTCAGTCGTTTTAGAAGAATACTTGTGTTTGAAGCGATTGTTTTACCCCTCAAATAGACAGTCAAATTGACGAAATGACATGAAATGCAACAAAACAGTGGAATTGACGTGAATGGGAGAGTTAGAGGGCTAAAATGACATGAAAATTAGTTGGATGACCAAAAAGGAACTCGGGTATACATTTCAAAGACTATTATGGTTAAAAACCCTAACTAAAATTTTATTTGGGCAAAGAAAGAAGTTGAGTCCATTGCAGCAAGGGATGGTGCAAAGTTGTTCTTTTGGCCGATGACCTAGATCTTACAGGAAAAATCCTTTTTATCAGCTGTACTGTTTTAATTTGGATATATACTTGGGCTGAGGCCACCTATCTAACTAAATTAAATAAGGCTAAAACCGGTTAATTTCAGGGAGAGAATTAATGATGAGATCATACGTATTTGAAGATCAATTATGTTCAACCAGCTGGAGCAGATGGAAACAAATGCATTTGCGTCCCTTGCGTATATAGCTAGTTTCTTCATGGATATCTTTAAGTTGAAACTTGAATCATCTTTGAACTTTGGAAAAAGAATACCACTAATAGGTAGTTGGTAGCTTTTACTTCTACTAGATCATGCCGCGTCAGGAAAGTTAGGCAATGATAACATTAGGCTGACACAATTGGTGAACATTTATAGTGAATATTTAACCTCAACGCTTAGGGTGAAGTGTAAAGTTGTGTAAGATGTCAAATTGCCACATCAGCCATCAAATTCAAATTACCAAACGAATATTGATGACATGTAATAAGACACTTCTCTCAGCCAGCATGGAATTAGTTGAACAGCCTGCGAAAACACCGACTGTGTCTACCACACAAGTCAGAGAAAAAGAAAAAAGAGGGGAAATATTATGCAATATATTAATTATTAGCTGGGACGTGATCTGAAATTTGTCATCTAAATTAATTTGAAATCAATGGAGGGCATGGACTTGGAGGGTTCATAACATGATGACCTAGCTAACACATCAACAACTTGTGTGATATTTATATTATATTGTTCGAAACCCTTGTGTTATGCGTCTAGTGCACCGTCGACAGTTCTTTATCAAAGTGTTTTTGTTGTTGTGTCTATAGCTAGCTAGCCCACCAACTAATTGATAATAAAGTAACTTGTAATGTACTACAAAAGAGTATAAACCCTAGCTAGCTTGCATATGAAATATTGTGACTGAAAGGGAAAATAAAGATCACCGCCAACTGAGAAGTGTCTATATAAATAGGTTTCTTCTGTTCTTAATATTTGCAAGCAAAGCAAAGACATAAGATCGAAATGGGAAAGAGCAAGGTGCTTATGGTAGGTGGAACTGGGTACATGGGAAGAAGGATTGTAAAGGCAAGCCTAGCCCAAGGCCACCCAACCTATGTCCTTCAAAGGCCAGAGATTGGCCTTGACATTGATAAGTTGCAAATGCTCTTGGCTTTCAAGAAGCAAGGGGCTCATCTTGTGGAGGGCTCATTTTTCTGATTTTCAAAGCCTTGTTGATGCTGTCAAGCTTGTGGATGTTGTCATTTGCACAATGTCTGGGGTTCATTTTCGTAGTCACAACATTTTGTTGCAGCTCAAGCTTGTCGAAGCTATCAAAAAAGCCGAAAATATTAAGGTACGAAAAGGCTTAATCTCTCCAAACATCCTATTTGTATTAGGCACATATATATAAATTAAGCAAGGATGGATGCTCATTTTCTCATTGTATTTGTCACTTTTTTCCTGCCCTGGCTTTTTGGTGTTGCGTTTCTTCCCATCAGAGTTTGGTCAAGATCCAGCGCGTATGGGACATGCACTTGAACCTGGGAGAGTTACATTTGATGAGAAAAATGATGGTGAGAAAGGCAATACAAGATGCTAAAATCCCCTTCACTTATGTCTGTGGTGCTGGCTTTGCCGGTTATTTCGCCGGCAACCTTTTGCAGATGGGAACGCTCATTTCTCCGAGGGAAAAAGTCCTTATTTATGGAGATGGTAACTTTAAAGGTACAAGTTAATAAATAAAATCAAAAGCCACATCACCATATGCATTCATATTATAAATTTACTACCATGCATGCAAGTCAATAATATATAAATTTACTACTCATTTGGATGTCCGCAAGTTATTATTGTGCGGATGTCATTGTAAATAGGGAGGAAAGCAAAGATGGGTAATAGAAAATACATGGCGCCCACAAGATAATAACGTCAGGACGTTCACATAGGAGAGAATTTCTATATATATAATATGTGTCCTTTTTTTATTATATTTTTTTATGCATACAAATGCAACTCAGGTGTGGTTGAAGTATAAATGACATAGAATTAATCGTCTTTTATGATGTTCTTCATGTACTGTGCAGTGACTATTGTGGATGAAGATGACCTTGCAACATATACGATCAAAACAATAGATGATCCACGAACATTGAACAAAACATTGTACCTTCGTCCACCCGAAAACGTACTCACTCAAAAACAACTGGTCGATATGTGGGAAAACTTTATAGGCAAGAAACTAGAACATATCACCATTTCGCAACAAGACTTCCTTGCCTCTATGAAAGGTATGTATCATACGGAATTTATGGCGCAAGAAAATTACCAAGTTAATTAATTTACTAGAAAGTTACACTTAATCTTTAATTTTATATTTCAGGTATGGACTACGCTGGCCAGGTAGGAGTGGGGCATTTCTACCATATTTTCTATGAAGGCGCTCTAACAAACTTTGAAATAGGAAAAGAAGGAGAAGAAGCTTCAAAGCTTTACCCAAAAGTGAAATACACCCGCATGAATGAATACTTAAAAATTTATGCATGAGAACAAAACAAAGTGCTTAATAATATATCCTGCAAGAATACACTTATATGTTCTTATCATTTTTATGGACGTTTTTCGATCTCTATTAATTACCTATTATGTATTGTCATGCCTTGATTCCACCATCAACTGTTATAAACAAAATATTAACATTTGTGGACATGAGATGTTTTATGTCTGCAATTCATAGTGTTGTGAAAATGGACAAACACTTTCACTCACTCCTCTAATGATCTTGTTGTTGATGGACTTTGTGACAAACACAAGGATAGATGAATCACACACACACACTTGAGAAACCAACCAAGCACAAAGTGACACAAGAATTTATAGAGGTTCAGCAATTGCCTATATCCTCTTGGTGATCCCCTTGAGAAATTCACTAATGAAAGAATAAGTTACAACTTTGGTTTACAAAGAAAACCCCCTTAGAACTCTACTCTCTCCCAAGCTCTCTTTTCTCTCTCACCCCTTGCTCAACACTTTGATGCACCTGTGAACACTCTCTCACACTTGGTGTTTCCCTCTTTGGTGTCTAGACTCTCAAGACCCAACTCAGCTCCTCTTGAACTGATTGCCCTCTCTCTCTTCCTCTCTTGGTTAGTTAAACCTCTCTTGGACACACTAGCTCCCAGCTACTTGTCCACTTCTTGAGAAGTAAAATCACACTTTTGTTGTCTTGCATCTTCTTTTCCTTTTGTAGGCAGACCTTTGGACATAGTAGAGGACTACAATTACTCCTTCACGTTCTTGCTTTCAGCTACCCACCTAAACACAAGGTTAGGCAAACCAGAAAACAAGCCATAAAGCATGCACCCTTTGTCCCCTTGTCTCCCACCTAGAAAACCCTTTGGTACAAGACAACAAACAACATTTAAATGGTGTTCCAGCTTCTAAGGCACGTTGCCAAACTTCCTAGAACCCATAAAACTCTTTGGAGGCACTTGGAGTTAGGTAGGGAACAAGCACATGTGAAAGGCACCTTGAAAAACGCATAGAAAAACGACACAGCACTGCGTGCGGCCGATCGCGGATACCTTGCGACTGGTCGCAGATACATTTTGGATACCTTGCGACCGGTCGCAGATACCTTGCGACTGGTCGCTACCTGCGAATTCTCCAGACTTTGACTCTATGCAAAAACGACCGGTCGCCCACCCAAACCTTGCGACCGGTCGCTTCCTCCTTCACTTGCAACCTTAATGTGAGCCAAATTTCCAACACATAGTGCATATTCTGACCAATATACTTCCAATTATACGGGGTTCTTTAATAAATCAAGCTGTTGTAGTTTGCTCAATTGATACAAAAACTCAAGAAAGTGGTCTAATACTTTCAAGCATGAGAAATAAAAATTGCATATCATGACCTGCTTAGCAAAATACATACAAATGAGTATAACGAAAACAAGCAAACAACATATACGAATTTTTATTTATTTATTTAATTTTTTGAGAAATGGAATCTATTCATAGAATCAAAATAACATACATAGAGTGACACGATACAGTGGACTTGTTAAAACCTTCCTAGGGAACAAACCCCAGGGTAGGAAAGAGTACCACTCATGTCATGGACTAACAAGAGACACTACTACAATTTTATTAAACCAGGACTCAAAATAGACGACGGTGCACCTTAAAACCGTCGTTGTGTTTTAAAAGACGACGGTTTTATAAAACCGTTGTACTATATCATCTTATACGCTACTAAAATAGAATTGCTTGAGTTGATTTTTAAAACACGACGCTTGTCAATTAACAAGCGTCGTCTTTTAGAACCCACTAAACAAAAGGATTTTTAAAACACGACACTTGTTTATTGACAAGCGTCGTCGAGCTAAACAAAAGGGCGGCTTATGAATTCGCGCTTGACCTAAAATTCAGATTGTGTCTATGAAAACTTTATCTCTCCCTCCTTGAAACCTCCTAAGCTCCTCTCTTCTTGAAACCCTCCTGAGCTATCTGAAACACTCCATCTCTCACCTTTCTACTCCTCATACGTACCTACAAGCCATCGACGCCATGGACGCAGTGATGCCATCAACACCATTGTTCTTCGCATCAGTCATCACCAGCCGCCATCGATGCCATCTTCACAGTCAACAACGACGATGTCCTTGAAAACAGATCTAGAAACCTTGCGAGATGGGAAAATCCTAGAACATCAGATCTGCCATCGAACCTTAGGCGACAGATCAGAGAGACAAAGGAGAAGATGAGCTGGTCTTCGATGTCGCCTGAGGTTCGATGAAAGATCTCCATTGCGCCTTCTTGGTCATCGAGCTCGCCATCCATGTCACAAATCTCATCGTCTTGGTCATTCTCGAGTTTGATAAAGATTCATTCTCTCTTGGTGAACTTTTCAATTGTAGGTGAATCCAATCTAGTACGAATCAATTGGTAATAGAATTTCTTTCATTATTTCTGTTTTTTTTTTCACAGAGCATCAAAAAATTATACCTATACAGAGCATATATACAGTCTCAATTTTCTTTTTATTTATTCTGACATTTGCATGTAGGATTTCTCATAAATTTCTCCATATCTGAGAATTCATAGGTATAATTTTTTTTTTCTGTTTTAAAATTTTTCCAGATTGTTTTACATTAGGGTAAAGGTTTGGGAGGTAAAAAACAAAGGTACAGAGTGAAGGTTTTAATCAAGAATCTAGTCTGCCTCCAATTCATGGACATGGAAGAGAAAGAAAACTGATCTTTGTAAAGTCAGGCTCTGTCGATCGACTTACCTTTTTTCATCATTTTCTTAATAAAAAAAATTAAAAATAAAGAGGTCTTGGAGTATTAGAACTCTCAACAAGTACACTGTATGCATACTTTCCAAAGTATTGGACCTTTATCAAAGAAATCTGAATTAAAGAATGCAAAAAATATTTTTCATGTTGATAATCTGTCTCCTTCCATGTCATAAGTTGTTCTTCTTGTCTTACAAAATTTTAAAATGGGAGTTGAGCCCCTTATGTTTGAGTGAGACCACCGTGTATATATGTATCCTTTGGCTTATCATTGTTCTATTAATTGTGGAGGAGTTTAGGAGAAGACATAGAATAGAATATCTTGAGATCAGAGGATCATTTTATCTTGTCTTTGAATTGTGATCTTTAACATTTCTAAATACACAAGTTTAAGTTGTAAATTGTTTTTGTAATGTGGTTTTTCATTTGTTCTTCTGTGTCAATATTGATTTTGAATTTTCCATTAGTTTTGCTATTCTTCCTTTTTTGTGGATAAAAGAGATTTATACTACTTTCATTTGTTTATTTTTGTTTGAGTTTTTATTTCTTTTGGCCTAATCCAATTGTTTTGATGTCAATAGCAATGTGAAGGGTAACATTTGACGATGGGCAAAGGCTGAGGACAATGGATAGGCATGTGAAATAGTAGTTTTTCTTTGAGAAAGCCAATACTTTAATTTCACCCAGTAAGTCTAACATCCTTATAGTGTGTTTGGAAATTGTTTTAGCATGTCTGTTTTCAAAGAGATATGAGGTTGCAGAAAATTGTAGTTATTTTCAATAGATTTAACAATACACTTGTATGCTCTGTTCTGTTTTTAGTGCTCTGGTCTTATCAAGCTCATAAAGCAACTCTAAGTTAGTCAAAATGTTCTTCTGTATTGTGTTACAAATGAACTTTTCCTGCATAAGCTTATGCTTGTATAGATGATGCATATTTTTTGTTAGCTAAGATGACAGCAAGATAATGTAATCTTATTGCGGTTTTTGATTGCTCAGGTAAGATGACATGGCAAATAGGTGCTGCAGCTTATATCGAGTGCAGCTCAAAGGCCTAGTTGGTAGACAACTTAGAAGAATATAAGATCCATTTGACCAAGATGACTTAGAACACTACTCCAAGATGACAGTTGAATGTGGAGAACAAGTACAAATTGTGGAAGATACAACAACCGTAGGTTAATGCTTTGGATATGGTATTTTGTAATTATAGGTTATAATGTTATAAATATGGTATTTTGTATGGATATTAGTAGGAATCAAGATTGGTAAACAATGTAATTACAATTGAATCTTCAAGTTTTATGAAAGAAATAATTTTTTAGTATATATATTGTTCAGAAAGCATTATGATTGTTTTTCTAGTTAAAATTGTTAGAGAATTGTTTAAAATGAAAAAAAAAATTCTAAAATGAAATCAGTACATCATTTTTACAGATAATAAACGGCGATTTTTTGGAACAAAACCGTCTTCTTTAGATTTAATAGACGTCTTTGGATATAATAAACGACGGTTTTATTAGACAACCTGTCGTCTTTACATTAAATAGACGACGGTTTTTTCAGAAAAAGTGTCGTCTTTACATTTAATAGACGACAGTTCTATAAAAAAAAAACTGTTGTCTTTACATTCAATAAACGATGGTTTTTTCAGAACCTTAAACAATTAAACACTAACTTTAAAAGAGATGTTGGATTAGTTTTAGTTGAATTCCTAATCTAGATCCCTATGATGATTAGAAGGCAACAATTAAGTGGTTCAAGGATGGGTCACTAGTGGCTATGTCAACTGAGACACAGGTGGTGGCGATTCATAATGTTTATGTGTCATGTTGTGCCCAAACCTCAATGAAATATGTGTGATAATCTATAAATCTTTCACGAATTAGTTTAAAATTAAGATACAAAAACTACAAGATAAAGAAAAATACGAGGAGAGAGAGTGGGAAAGGATATTATAAATCAAGGGAACATGCTTAAATTGTAATAATTTCTCCTTTTTTTAGGTATTTGTTTCAAAAACTAATATATATGTAGATTGAAAAAATATTCAAAAGAAAAATAAGAGAATATATAAGAACACTCGAAAGACATTTGAAGAAGTGATATCTGTAGGAGGAAGAGAAATAAAATAAAACAAACGGACACTAGTTTCCTTGAAGAATAGGCTCTTTCATTATAATATTCAGCACCGATTAACCCACTCTCATATCTTAGACTCTTCATCAACCCACTAATTCATGAAGCTGACAATTTATTCATTTCATTAATACATGGACTTATTAAATGGACTTATTAAATCAGAGAATAAGAAAAGACTCAACATAATAGCATATTGAAACTTCTTGAATGCAATAATGATGCATATTTGGTTTAATTCTCCAACAATATCGATAACATGGTGACAATGCAACACAAATGACAGAACAACAGGTCTAAACGTTTATTTCAACAAAATTAATTATTTGCCATTTCTTACTCTGCATTCTTCTCTTATGCTTTGACAGGAAGGAAGAAAAAAAAACGCATTTGGTTCATTTCCTTAAACGTATTTGCAACATATTCGAGAAATGAATAATATTCATGCATATATACCCAAAAACATTACAACCATAGGCTACGCTGATCCACACCCTAAAAAATGCAGGGAAGGGACAACTCACGCCAAGAGACAAACAGAAATATGGACTGTGGTGTATATGCATAGGCAGTGACGGATCCAGATTCTCAGACTAAGGGGTCATAGTGTAAAAGCTTCGAAATTTTTTTAGAAGAAAATAACACTAGAAAAATAGAAAAATAGTACTTTCCGTCCAAACTGCAATTGTACACAACGAGTTCTTTTAAAAACATTGCATTATAGCTTCATAAATCATTTATTTTCTAATAATTTTAGGCACTTTTGTTAATGTCTCATCTAAAAGAGAATATCATTTTTTATAAAGAATAAAATTATAATGTATAGAGACTACAATTATCTTTAAAAAAAAAATTAAAATGAAAAAAGCCCAACCTCCCACTTTGAAAAAGAAAATTAAAAAACAAAAAACAAAAAACAATACCTCCCATTTTCTTTTTCATAGTTTCACTCTCTGCAACATCCACCCCAATCCTCTCTTCCCATATCTTCTCAATTTTTATAATAAAAAAAATACTACATATAATATAACATGTTTGTTGATGTTGGCGTGCCTCCTCTTCCCATTTCCTGCCACTTAAACTTTCGTTACTTTTAATACTTCTAATATTGTATTTTTATGTTGTTTTCAAAGCCCCACACACTAAATGAATCAGATGCTATATAATAAAAGGCCATTTGCTCAATGTGAAAAGGAAGACTTTTCTCATACTCTACACCAATGCCCGCAGCCCAAGTGAAGACCTAAATGCCTTCAATTTCCCTCCAAAAGCCAAACCAAGTCCAGAACTTGCTGCCCCATTTACTACATGGGTCCCACATGGGAATTTTACTAATCTCAACAATTTGCAACACAAATTCCCTTTGATCTGCTCTGCCTTGCTTTTCCTTTTCTCTATCTTTGTCCAAAATTAATACTCACCTACCCCCACCCATGACCATTGCTGTAACCCATCAACCCACCTCTCTTTCTCTCTCTCTTTGGGGACTTTCGTCGAGCAAATTCAGTGCACTCAAGGGGTCAACAAGCTGCTGGCCAAGGGGTCTGCAACTGCTCGCCTGACACACATGTCTAAAGTTGAGATGGTATTGCCCAAATTTTTCTATTTGGGACCAATTCATTTATTTGTTGGGAAAATATCTATGGAGAGTACTTATTCCAAAACATGTCTTAATGATTCTTTCTTTCCTTCTCTCTTTTGCTTTTGGCTTTTTTTTTCCCACTTACATCAAAATTGGTCATATACATTTTCCATAAGAAAATTGTCGCCTTCGTGGAGTGGGATTTGACTTGGTCATCATTGGGTGAGACAGGCCTTGCCTTGGGGTGCAATGTCATCGTTTGTCATCGTTTGTCATCGTTTGACATTGTTAGTTTATCTAGATACATCGTTTGTCATCGTTTGACGTTGTTAGTTTATCTAGATACATCGTTTGACATTGTAGCTTTCATGACCTTAACACACCAACCACTTCTCTGATATTTATCTAGAAACATTAATATATTATATATTTTATTGTTCAAAATCCTAGCTATATATATATACACACATTCAGAGGGAAAAGTGGTAGAATTAGATCGATATGGAAAAGAGCAAGGTGCTTGTGGTTGGTGGTACTGGGTTCCTGGGGCGTAGGATTGTTTCTGCAAGCCTATCCCAAGGCCACCCAACGTATGTTCTTCAAAGGCCAGAGATTAGCCTTGACATTGATAAGATACAAATGCTCTTGGCATTCAAGAAGCAAGGGGCTCACCTTGTGGAGGGCTCATTTTCTGATCTGGAAAGCCTTGTCCGTGCTGTCAAGCTTGTTGATGTTGTCATCTGCCCCATGTCTGGGGTACATATTCGGAGTCACAACATATTGCTGCAGCTCAAGCTTGTTGAAGCTATCAAAATAGCCGGAAATATTAAGGTACAAACACTACTAGAAAAGCTTCATATAAGTCACGGATACACTCGTGGCCAGTGCTAGTGTCAGTCATAGACAACCTGTGGCCAAAGATCCTATTTGTATTAGGCATATATATGAATTAATCAAGGGTGGATGCTCATTTGCTGTATGTGCTTTGTGTTTCTCAAAAGGTTTTTACTCTCATGATTTATCTTTTTTTGTTTTATATAAATGCAACTAAAATACAAGGGGAGGGGGTTTTTCACACACAAACTACTAAGGTACTATGATGGGTAGAACTTGAGATCACTTGTCTTCAAGTCAAGGCCCTTCACTTGGGCTAGACCGTGTTGATGATTTAGCTTAATTATATATTTTTTGTCACAACGATTTAGTTTAATTATTAGTGGGTTAACTTTTTCATTAATTAGGGTCTACTTCAATATTCGAAACTACAATTGATATTAGGGTGCTGATTTTCCCACTCATTTTTTGTCCACTTATACTTTCTTTTGTTTTTTTAATACTTTTTATTAAATAAATAAATAAAAAAAGGAATGTAAGTAAACAAAAGAGGAATGGGAACATACAATTTCCAAATAAAGAGAGTGTAAGTTAATAAAAGAGGAGTGAGAAAATCGGGCTCCCTTGATATTATTGTATAATAGAAGATTGTGGTAAGAGCGCACGACTTTAAATGCCTCAGCCAATTTATGCTGAGGAAGAGAAAGTGTTTTATATAGGAGTTAAACTTGTCTTTTTAGTCTGAATGAGAACTGTGAATGATCTTTTTGATCTTTTTCGTCGTGGCTTGTGATCAAATTAACATACTGATTACAAACTCATATATGTCACTTTTTTCCTGCCCTGGCTTTTTTGTGTAGCGTTTTTTGCCTTCAGAGTTTGGTTTCGATCCACCACGTATGGGACATGCACTTGAACCTGGAAGAGTTACATTTGATGATAAAATGGTAGTGAGAAAGGCAATACAAGATGCTAAAATCCCCTTCACTTATGTATGTGGTGCTGGCATCGCTGGTTATGTAGCCGGCAACCTTTCACAGATGGGGACACTCGTTCCTCCAAAGGAGAAAGTTCTTATTTATGGAGATGGTAACGCTAAAGGTACACCAAAACTAATAAACGAAATTAAACACCACTTTTCACCACCATAGGCACTTACTATTATGCAGGCTAATAGTATACAGATACTTTGGTTTACGTGACATAGAATTAATCATCTTTGTTGATCATCTTCATGTACCGTGCAGTATCTATAGTGGATGAAGATGACATCGCAGCATATACAATCAAAACAATAGATGATTCGCGAACATTGAACAAAACATTATACCTTCGTCCACCCGAAAACGAACTCAGTCAAAAACAATTGGTCGAGATGTGGGAAAACCTCATAGGCAAGAAACTAGAACATATCTCCATTTCAGAAGAAGACTTCCTTGCCTCTATGAAAGGTACGCATGATATCATATGAAATCTATTGAATGCACGAAAGTTACCAAGTTGCGTCTATATATGGTTAACCTCGCCAATCAATTAGCTCCTTGAATGGATTTCATTGATCGACACATTAAAATTCCTAGGTTATTTTTGTGCAGATCGATCAGACTCTGACTCATTACTCAGATTTTAAACTTTAACTCTTAAGTTTTGGTGCCTAAAATCCAAGAACCTGAACCTAATACAAGCTCTAAACAGAAATTTCACACCTTAAAGTAATCCATAAATGAAATTACAAAATCGTAAAATATTGAGCTGTGGGTGCTTATGTGGTTAGCCATTATTTGAAAGTTACATTTTATCTTTAATTATATATGTAATTTTCTTTTGATATGAAATACTATATTTCAGGTATGGACTTTGCAGGCCAGGCAGGAGCGGGGCATTTCTACCACATGTTCTATGAAGGCGCTCTGACAAACTTTGAAATCGGGGAAGAAGGAGAAGAAGCTTCAAAGCTTTACCCAGAAGTGAAATACACCCGCATGGATGAATACTTAAAACTTTATACATGAGAACAAAACAAGGTGTTTAGTAATAGTTTCTCAAAAAATACATTTATGTTGTTATCACTTTCATGAGGATTACTGTTAGAATTTACAGACTATGATCTGTTTAGTGTTTTGGATTATTGGTAGATGGAGCTCAGGTAAGAAAAAGGAAACATAGAGAGCTTGGAGAAGAAGATTAGAAAAAATGAAGTCTATTCTCTCACTTAGTCACGCACAAGTTGTGCAGCAAAGTATATCAGTTGGTTTCTTACATCATCCAAATCTAGCCATCAATTTCACTATCCTATGAGATAGCAACACGTGGCAGAATTCGTCACTACACCTAAGAATACATCTTAGCTGTCCATTGGACTGTGATCCGATGGTCCACAATTAAGTCAATACAATTAAATCAAATCAAATAACACAAATACTCAGCTAACACACTTACACTTTAACAATTACAGTGTGCCTGATGCTCTATATTGTGTATGTAATACAGCATATTAATCACTTATTATTATGTACTGTTAGTGAGGCTATAGTTTCCTAGGTGATCTCAGTGTGAGGTCTCAAACTGGGACAAATATATATGCTCTATGCATTGGTATGGAATAAGAATTTCTTATTTAGTAAACGAAAACCGTAATTACTATTTACTACCACACGTGGAGCCAAAAAAGGTGTCCTATATATTTTTTTCGTTTTTAACAAGAAATAAAATTAGCAAGTTTCACTATTATGCACAATATAGAGGCTCAAATTATTATTATTTTTATAAAAAAAAAACCTGTATGAAATGGACTTTAGAAACACACCCAAAACAATCAAAACAATAGATGATCCACAAACATTGAACAAAACATTATACCTTCGTCCACCCGAAAACGAACTCAGTCAAAAACAATTGGTCGAGATGTGGGAAAACCTCATAGGCAAGAAACTAGAACATATCAACATTTCAGAAGAAGACTTCCTTGCCTCTATGAAAGGTACACATGATATCATTTGAAATCTATTGAATGCACGAAAGTTACCAAGTTGCATCAATCAGCTCCTTGAATGGATTTCATTAGTCGACACACTAAAATTCCTAGGTTATTTTTGCACGCGTAGATCGATCAGGCTCTGACTCATTACTCAGATTTTAAACTTAAACTCTTGAGTTGTGGTGCCTAAAATCCAAGAACCTGAACCTAATCCATAAATGAAATTATAAAATCGTAAAATGTTGAGCTGCGGGTGCTTATGTTACATTTTATCTTTAATTATATATGTACTTTTCTTTTGATATAAAATACTATATTTCAGGTATGGACTTTGTTGGAAAATTGGCTCGCATAAGGGATACAAGTTTCTGGAGAAGCGACCGGTCGCTGGGCTTTGGCGACCGGTTGTTTTTATACATAATGTAATTTCGAAAATGGAACAACGAGCGACCGGTCACTAGCTTCACACGACCAGTTGCTGGAGAAAAATTTCGTCTCTGTACAAAAGCGACTGGTCGCCCTGGTCATGCTATTTCATTTTTTGGGAAAATTCAACTCCTCTACCCTGGTGCTATCGCTTTCTACCTACTTGCAAGGTCATTTTAGGTCACTCCAGACTTAAATGAAAGGGGGCAAGCTGCTGGGAGCCTGAGAGAGCATTTATGAACAATTGTTGACTTGTTTCAAAGAGTACCTACTCTATGGTTCAAGATAGGGTGGCTGAACATATAGCCATTAATGTATAGCCTTTGGTCTGCCCAACTTGTGGTCCATGTTAGGTAATCAAGGGTAGAACGTGGGAGGGAGTTTTTTCTCAAGTCCAAAGGCTTGTCTATTAAAAGGGAAGAGGAAGCAAGATAGATTGTGAGAGGTGAAGTAGCTGGAAACTAGTGAGTCAAGTGAAAACCAAGGGGAAGAGAGAGTTCTCTAGTGTGCCAAGGTGTTGAGCAAGGGTGTGAGAGAAACAGATTGTGAGGGTAGTGTTCTAAGGGGGTTTCTGTGTAAACCAAAGTTGTAACCTATCTTCATTAGTGAAATTTCTCAAGGGGATCACCAAAGAGGATGTAGGCAAATTGCTGAACCTCTATAAACACTTGTGTCATTTGTGCTTGGTTTATTTTCTGTGTGTGTGTATAAGACTCATCCATCATTGAGTTTTGCCCAAAGTCCATCAACAACAAGGTCTAAAGGGGAGTGAGTTAGTTCTAATTCACAACAGACTTTGCAATTAACACTACTACAAAATAGTTAAACCACGACACAAAATAGATGACGGTACATCTTAAAACCATCGTCTATTATATGTAATAGACGACCCTTTTTTTAAATAACCGTCATCTATATAAAAAAAAAAGGCCACTTGATTTGTAAAAGACGACGCTTGTCACTAACAAGCGTGGTCTTTTAAAACACGCTGAACAAAAAAAAGGCCACTTGATTTTTAAAAGATGACGCTTGTTAGTGACAAGTGTCGTCTTTTAAAAATCAAGTGGCCTTTTTTTTTATATAGATGACGGTTATTTAAAAAAAGGGTCGTCTATTACATATAATAGACGATGGTTCTTTAAAAATCACCGTTTTAAAACCCTTTTTTTAAAAAACCGCCGTCTATATATATGTAAAGACGACCCTTTTTTTAAATAACTGTCGTCTATTATATGTAATAGACGACCCTTTTTTTAAATAACCGTCGTCTATATATATGTAAAGACGACCCTTGTTTTTAAACAACCGTCGTCTATTATATGTAATTGACGACCCTTTTTTTAAAGAACCGTCGTCTTTATATATGTAAGAACGACATTTTTGTTAAAACCATCATTAATTGTAGGCAAAATACGACAGTTTTTATTTACAAAAAAGGCCACTTGATTTTTATAAGATGATGCTTGTCACTAACAAGCGTCGTCTTTTAAAACATGCTAAAAAAAGGCCGCTTAAGTGAATTCGCGCTCGACAAATTTTCATATTTTCCTCCTTCTCTAAAAACTTTATCTCTCCCTCCTTGAAACCCTCCCTAGCTCTCTAAAACACCCTCATGAAACTCTCTACAAAATTAGAAAATCGATATCAATGAAGGAATTGAGAGATTGATGTCTTCGCAGATCCATAAGATGGAGAGGGACGTTCTGTATTTGAGAATCAAAGCTAGTTGGATGGTGAAGATCTCGATCTCCACGCTCTTTAATGATGATCTCCATCTCAGGCATTCAACTTTCTCATCAACCTCAGTGGCTTGGTCCGGTTAGCTTTCCAATTTTGTAGTCGCGATCTAGAAATACTCGTTGAAATTTGTCGCACAGGCCACTTCAGGCCCATGGCTGTCGTCACCACTTCAGGCCTTGGCCCTCGCACTCCTCTGAAGGTCCAAGCCCTATAATTGTCCTAATCTCCTGATAATTGTGAAGATCGAAACCTAGCCTCCTACCTTTCGAAAGGTTTGATTTGAAAGTCACCTAATCTCTCAATACCCTTCTATATCTTGCTAGTGAATTCGAGATTAGTCTCTTTGCATTTTTGGTATGTTCTTTGTCTCCTTGATTTCATATTTTATGTCTCTCTTGATTTGTCTGGTTTGTTTACATATTTTTTTATTTCTGGTTTCTTGTTAGATTTTCTGATTTGGTCCTCATGAGATGAGGAGGAAGCTTGGGATTAACTAGTTACTAAGATTGGTGGACATATAACAACTTTATGAAACAATTGAGCATACAAGGTCGGTTTGCAAAGTTGGATTGACTGGCTTTTTCAAGGTTTTCTCAATTTTTTCTTCTTGGTCTTTATTGGTTTTGTAAATAATAAATGTCTATTGAACAGACTTAGAAAATGGAGAGATTATCTGTTGAAATTAATTGCGCTTTGCTTTTATTTGCTTTTGTCTGTTTTAGATAATATCATTCACATATCATTTTATTATTTTACTATTGTGCATTTGAAAGCAAAAGAAAAGACCAGAAACATATCAGAGTTGGAATTTGAGGTAAGGTGATCAAAAAATGGGGCATGGTTAGTAAACAAACAAAGGTGACTTTGTCATTGGATTTCTTGGTGGTCCTTTTATGTTTAGGGTGACTTTGTCAAAATTTGAAGGTTGGAGACCTTGTTCTCTGCTTCCAGGTAATTCCCAAAGTTATAAGTTGTTGTCGTATACAATAACCAACAGCAGTTTCAAGTTGATAGTGTTGACGTTTTGGTGGTTTGAGTTTATATTTGTGTTGTATTTGAAACATTTATTCCTTCTTATTTTTGCCCTTTTATGCTCATATTTTTTATTTCACTTCTCTACATGGAGCACTTGGTGTTATCTTGTCAGCTACGGATACTGTTTGCACCCTTCAGGTACGTATATTTTCCTCATGGCCATGTTTATTGAAACATAAAATCAATGAATAACTAAAATAGTATTATGAATTTTGTATCTGATGTGGCAGGTGCTTAAACAAACTGTTCTTTAAACCACTCTGTTTGAAGCTTCATTTGTAAAGATTGATGTTAATTTTACACGCCAAGAAGAGACATGTTGTTGCCGATACTGCTATAGGGGAGGGGAATACAATATGGAAAATGTGCAAGAAGCCAGAGCTAACTCACACACTCAAGAACAAATTAATGTTCATATCGAATTGGTAGAATTTGTGAGCAATCACATGTAGCTTCATTATTTAGGTTAATGTTATCGATGTGGTAGGAAGTATGTATGTGGTAGGAATAAAGATTGGGTCAAGTTTTATGAAAGAAACAATTTTTGAGTGTATATATTCATTAATAAAGCATTATGGTTAGATTTCTAGTAAAAACAGTTGTATAGAATCATAGGAAACAAAAAAACTAAAATATAACAACCTAGGAATTTATTAGACGACTGAACTAAAATGTAATCAACGATGGTTTTATTGTAAAAACCATCATCTTTACATACAATCAATGATGATTTTTAACAAAAAACCGTCGTCTTTACATAAATTTTTTAACAAAAAATCGTCATCTTTACATCTAATAGACGACCCTTTTTTTATAAAAAAAAAACCGTCAACTTTACATATAATAGACGACGGTTCTTTAAAAAAAGGGTCGTCTTTACATATAATAGATGACCGTTCTTTCAAAAAACCGTCAACTTTACATGTAAAGACGACGGTTGTGAGTAGAAGCGTCGTCTTTACAAATAATAGACGACGGAGATTTACCGTCATGGTTTTATGCATCAAAAGATGTTGGTCGATTTCACGACGGTTGAAAAACCGGATACACGACGGTGGATTACCGTCGTCTATTTCGATTTTTGTGGTAATGCCAGGTAGGAGTGGGGCATTTCTATCACATTGTTGCGTCGATTCAGCTTCACCAAAATGGATTTAGCTGCATCCTCAACTTGCAATACTCGCAAGTGCACGGGCCGTTGGTAGTTTAGCATATGTAAGTGCAAGGTCGATTCCACAGGGATTGATGATTGAATGATCCAATTCAGTTTCCCACACAAAACAGAAATGAAAAAGAAAGGAAATAAATAAAACAAGAAAGAAAGAAAAGAAATTAACTCAAGAAAATAAGTTCCCAAGTTCAATTAAGATTCACGGATTGATTCTAGCTAAAGTATGATTAAGCCATGGCGTTTGGTCCTAACCGTGCATTCCTAATTTGATTTATTTGTTGTCTAACCTAAGCATTAGGAATCCATTAGGCATAGAAGAACATTTTAAACAACCAAGTATGCATATAATCCTTGTTGTTGAATTTCCATACATACTCTTCCTATTAATAGTTCAATTCAAATTAAAGCATGGTGTCTATTCTTAATTCAAACCAAGATAGCTAACATGCAAGCCTTAATGGTGATCAATCATTCAAACTAGCATATTAACTTATAAGCATAATGAATAAGAACAAAAACCATAATTGAAACTTGGAAACTTATCAAACTTAAATACTTAAGAAAAGAATTTACATTACTAAGAAAAATAAATTACAACTAAGAGAACATTAAAAAAAAAGAAACTAAGAGCATTTGAGGAAGAAAAAGGGAAGGTGTTTTGAGAACATGGAGAATTTTGGAAGAGAGTAGAGAGGTGTTTTGAGAACTTTGAGGATTTTGGAAGAGAAGGGAAATGTGTTTGAAAACTTAGAGAAGGGAGCAGAAAGTGTTTGAGAACTTGGAGAATTTGGTGAAGGCATGGGGGAAGTGTTTGAGAGCTTAGAGAATTTGATGAAGGAATGGGAGAAGTGTTTGGGAAGTAGTAAAAGGAAAATTTAGTAAAAGGATTTTGTTACAACAATTGAAAACTAGAAAGGGAAACTAAGAGAATTTGAGGGAGAGAAGGAAGGTTAAGGAAGAGGAGCTCTAGAGAAGTGCTTGAGAGCTCCCCCCTTGGGTTGTGTTTACAAGCTTGGAAAACCTCTCTATTTATAGGCCTCGGAGAAGTAAGAATCTAATTATACAATTGAGTGCACTAATCACCACTCACTTCTTAACACACAATTGCATTTGAAAACAATTCCTCTTTTCTCTAGGCTTAGTGTGCATCTCCCACTTCATCTTCTTTTAATTCAATTGGCTGTTGCAAAATTCCACAAACAAATCCCACCACAAACAATTAGATCATGCATATGTCATGCATGACAATGCATTGCAGTCTTCTTTTGGGCTTGTTCCTCTAATCAGAAAAATCTTTTAAAATATGGATCATGAAGCTCTTTGAATTATCTTTCCAAGAATATGCAGTCCAACTCAAGGAAAAATCGGAAAGACCTTCAAATGTCATTTTTGGCCCAGTAACGCATATGCTGCCAAATTTGACCTTAAGTTGCCAAAACTTGTATAACTTTCTCTAGAAGACTCAGAATCATGAACCGTAAAATTCTCCAGAAACTAGACTTCCGTATCTTTCCAATGATATATGTCTCATTATCTGGTTCTTCTTGAGAAAGTATAGTCCAATCTGTGAAGTTGATTGATCTGCAGACAACATTTTGAGCTAACTTGTCTCCAAAATGCATTTAATGAGTTTCAAAGCTTATTACATTGAAACAAACACAAAAGAAATTAAAAGCACAAGTTTAACTAAAAAACATAACCAAATCATAAGTTAGATGGGTACAAAATGATATGTAATTATGCACCGATCACACATGTTCTATGAAGGCGCTCTGACAAACTTTGAAATCGGGGAAGAAGGAGAAGAAGCTTCAAAGCTTTACCCAGAAGTGAAATACACCCGCGTGAATGAATACATAAAAATTTATGCATGAGAAACAAAACAAGGTGTTTAATAATAGTTTCTCAAAGAATACATTTATCTTGTGATCACTTTCATGGAGGATATTACAGCTTTCCTGCAGCTATTTTGTGTATGTAATACAGCATATTAAACACTTATTATCTATTGTTATAAATGGGGGCGGATTAATAACATTATATTTTACAGACAAGCTTTTTTTTTAATTTCTGGTCAAAGAGATGTTTCATTGAAAAAAGAAACCAAACATAAAGTCTCTTCCCCCACACCCCCCCCCCCCCCCCCGCCCCGAATTAGGAACTAGGAGGATGGAGGTCTGCGTGGCCAGACATCCTTGCTCATCGCACTCACCGCAATTAAATCGGCTACACCATTACACATACAAGGGATCCAGCACCAGTTGCAAGAACTGAAGCGATTGCAACACGCTCGAATAGTAGTAATAATAGGATAGATAGACCACACGCTTTTACATGATCCCCCAATGATATTATGAAGCAACACTTTTGAATTAGTCTCCACAATTACCTGTTGGACACCCAAGTCAGCAGCCAGAGTAACACCCATTAGCGCAGCATGGGCCTCTGCCTCAATCACAGAAGCTGTCAAACTGTAGCCCCCAGACATTCCCCTAAAATTACAACCATCATCACGAATCACGCATCCCAGACCAGACTTAGAAGAAGTCTTATCCCAGCTAGCATCAATATTAATTTTGCACCAGCCATGAGGAGGAGGAGACCAAGATTCATCAATAATATCACTTACCAAATCAGGCAACGACAGTTGAGAGATTCCCGGGTATGATGCCTGGTCAAAATCACTAATCATTTGCCTCACTACAAGGAAAAACCTTTTTTGCGACGAAATATTTAGCGACGAACCATATTTTGGTGGCTAAATAGGGACATCAGCAACGAACCATTTCTAGTTGGTCGCCAAAAGGTTCGCAATATTTAGACATCTGTCATGACTTGAGTCAACTAAATAGAGACTAATTTCTTTGAAAGGGGGACGAAAGCTTTTGGTAGCTAGACTTGGACATGGCGACCAAATATATATTTGGTCGCGAATTTCTGAATTGGGTTCGCGCGAAACTCTAAAAGTTTTGGCGACGAAAATATTTGGTCGCTAAGGTTTAATATTTTGTCGCTAAATTAGAATTCGCGCTTAAAAATTTCGTGGGGTCGGCGACCACTTTCTTTCCGTCGCAGACCATCGTGCTTGGAAAATTTAAGCCATAAAACGACTTCGTTTTATATTTGTTAGCTTAAGGGCGACCAAATAGTTTTTGGGGCTAATCTAGAGAGTATAAATATAAAAATATAAAATAAGTAATTCCCAACTCGTTATTTCCTCTCAGACCCACTCTCCGCTGCTCTGAAATCGGCAAAGCAATCCGCCACCGACGTTGGCAAAGAGATCCTCCATCTCGCACGCCTTTCCATACCAGTGTCAGAAATCGACGACCATCTGAAAACTCCATCTCCGAAATCCTCCTCACTATGTGTTTCAGCGGCAAGCTTCTGGTGAGTCTACCTTGTCTCGCTTACCATCATTTTCTTTTGAGCTCTGATTTTCAGTTGTAGATTTCATTTGGTTGTTGAGAAAATAACCAAGGAAAATCAGAAATAGATACCCAGGAATTTAAATCGGACCTGATTTCAGTGCTGGATTTTTCCTTTTTGATATCTTAAATGCTTGAACATTCAATTGTCCAAGTTTTCTGAATAAAATGACTTTTCCTTTTTCAAGTAGTTATTGTGGGTTCTGTGTCAAATTTGAGTAGGGTTTTGTGTCTGATATGAATGCCCTGTTTTCCATTTGATGTGGGTTCTGAGTCAAATTTGAGATGATTCACTTGCACACGTACCCAGTATTTATTTCATTTTTTTATGTTTTAATGCTTTGAGTCTGATTGATTGAAACAATTCATTTATATAATTTAAGTTAAAAGTTAGAAGTTGGAAGTTGGTCATGTGGGTGTGTGTTCCTTTCAAGGTTTCTTTGCCTTTGTCTGTGAGCTTATGGTTTTGTTGTTGTTATTATTATTGCCAATGTAGCTTATTGAGTTCTCTTTATAGGTTTATTATGTCTAACTGAAATTTTTTTTTTAAAAAAAACTTTTGTTTGCAATAGGTTGTTTGAAATACTTTCTTAAGGGGCTATATTTGCTTAAGAGGTATGAATAGCTACGAATCTTGCGCCTGCCTTCATTTCTTTTTTTACTGGTTTCATGGGTTTAGCTAAGTTGTGCAAAATAATGTGGAAAGAATTGTATAAAAAAAATAGTGTTACCATGATACCTACCCTTAAAAAACATATTTAATGTGGAATCTCTCTTTTTATAATTTTCCTGTGAAAGAGTTATTTGCTTGTATCTATATAAGTGTTTTATCTAATCATGTTATGAAATTTTGGAACTGCTTCAAGTCATCACCGATTGAATTGGATAAGGCCCATTATATGAGGTATAAGGAGACGGAGACAAGGCGCGTTAGAGATGTTCAATCATTTTTTGATGAATAATTCCTCTATCTCAAGCATGTTTGTGATGAGAATCGATGTCATAACAGCCGAAGTATGATGTTCAATCATTTGTTTTTTTGTTTTTTAGGGAATGATCTAGTAGCATGTTGATGTATTCTCTCTTTGTTTATGTGTTTGTAAATGTGCAGAATGACACTTAAGAGGGCTACTACCTTAAGCAACAATAACAATAAGAAGAAGAAAAACTTAACTCTACTACCACCACAGCCACTTGAGCAACCATGTCAGCTGCCACAACAACAATCAACTCAGCCACAACAAGGTACTTCATCAGCCTCGGGAGGGGGTTCTCGCCAATGGGGTAACCGATACAATATTTTGTTCCCTTAATTTTTATATATTTATTTTGTGCACTCTAGTTACTGATTTTTTGATTTTTGTCTTCTAGATGAGGGCACGCATACTCAGACTTCTTCACAGGGGAAGAAAACTCGTTGCTGAACTGTGGGAGCTGGCACTTGTGATGTTGTTAAAAAGAGGAAGAGTTTGTTTATATTGCAATAAAAGAGGAAGAGTTTGTGGGAGCTCAGTTTCACTTGAAATCTTTCTTTATTTATTATATTGCAATAATTTCAAGTATTTCTCATTTTCTTTTTGTTGGGAAAATGTAGAAGGGTGAAAATCCTACATACATTAGCAACTGGAACAACATGCGTATGTGTAAGGATAAAAGCCTGTCGATCAATGAGGCTGCTGAAATTAAAGGGGTAAGGAATACATAAACTTACTGACAATTAACTACTGACTTGCATATATATGTGACATGCATGTACTCTTCATGGCTTTTTAGTTTATAATCTGCAATTGATGACCCAAAAAAGGTGCATGCTAAGATTGTTTTGAAACTGAGCTGCCTGCAGTTGTACTTCTCTTCCTCTTTGGAGGCCCAATTCCAAACACCTATTAAACAAATTCAGTTCTAATAACCCGTTGTGCTCTTAGAAGTTAAAATTTAGGCCCAATTTTAATGGGGCCATGTTGCTGGGCAAATATTTATAATCCCTGTTTTTCGAAGTTTATTGTTTGTATTGTGCTTTGGGGAGATGCAGAAAAAAGATCTTATAAGACCTGTGAGTATTTTCAAACTTTCTGCAATCTGTATGTACAAAGAGATCTATTCCATTTTTTATGTGCCTTTTCCTTTTATTATTTGCTTCAAGTTGATTTTATTTTTGTTTGTGACTGATTTGGATAATTGGCACTGCTAATTTATGAATGCCATTGGTGGTACTAGCATCCCATTCACTTCATTCTTTTTATGCATTTATAATATTGGCATATCTTTATTTTGCTTCTTTTTGTAGAGGAAGATGAATGAAGAGTATAAGAAGAGTCAAGCAACAAGTGGTAGAGAGTTTAGGAACTCCACTTGATGGTTTTTGTATCTAAAGCATTAGGTTGTGTGTACATCTACATACTTGATGGTTTTTGTATCTAGCATACCTTGGGGGGTTCTAGGGTTTCTATATCTAGCTACTTGATGGTTTTTGTATCTAAAGCATACCTTGGGGGTTTTTGTATCTAGCATACATTGATGTATGCTTAAACTAGTATCTTTTGAACAGTAATTATGCGATTTTTATTAATTTCATCTATTTAGTGTTTTCCTGAAACTTTATGGACTAAATAATTTTCTGTTACAATGTTTGACACAAATTTTTATGTTTTTGTGAAAAAAAAATTCTATGCACTTTTGGCGACGAATTTGTTTTCGTCGCTCAATCAGACAGCAGTTTTTAGCGACCAATCTATTCGTCGCCCATTCTGTACTAACATATGCAGCAAACCAATTCCCATCTTTGGCGACCAAACATATATTTCGTCGCTAAATAATTCCATTTCGCGGGAATTTTTGGTATTTTGGCGGCAACTTCCTCTCTATAGGCGACCAACTTGGAGCTAATTCGCGACGACGTGTTTTGGTCGCTAACGTATTTTAGCGACGAAATTATGTTTCGTCGCATGGTACTTTTAGCCACGAGCTTGCAGCGACGACCTTGGCGACCAAAAATATTCGTCGCTATTTTCATTTGGCGACGAAATGTCATGTAATAGCGACCAACTGGTTTTGTCGCTAAAAGTGATTTTCCTTGTAGTGCCTATTCGCACTAAAGTTTGGGTTGGACACACCTATTTTCCTTCGAAGACTGCATCACACCTGCTATGCCAAATTCCCCAGCAAGTGTACGCAAACAAAACCAGCACCCAAGTATTGTCTTGCTAAGTCCGATGCTGATCCCCCAAAGCACCAACCAGCCACTCCTCCAGATTTGTGACACCTTGATGATCCACTCAAATAGTGAGAGGGCCCCCAAACCAAAACATATACCCAACCACCCAGCAAAAACAGATGCTCCTTAGTCTCTGGCTCATTATTGCAAAAAGGACAAAGCGGGGTTACCCCCAAATGTCTTCTAAACAAGGCATCCTTAGTTGGCAAGCAACCACGAAATGTCCTCCACATAAAGTTCTTAAGTTTTGGAATTAAAGTAGATTTCCAAATAACCTTCCACAGATCCTGCAAACAGCTTCCGGACCCAGAGGGGCGGTCACGATGTTGAGTGAAGGAGGAACCCATGATAAGATTATATCCGAATTTTACAGAATACCCCCATTTTTATTATGAGGCCAAACGAGTCTGTCACCTTCATTTCCATCTCCCAAGGGAAGAGAAAGAATACTTCGAACATCCTGCTCATATTGTTGGAATCCCACATCGGTTGGGTGAAAGAAAACAAATGGGTTTAAATAGAATTACCCCACTCTAACTAATATCAAGGCCTTTTGTGGTAAAACCCCACACCTGATGGATTGGGCAGGTGATAAAGTGGGGACAGTATCGATGTTGTTAGAGTGGGACCCATCGGGCAGATCCAAAATTCAACATGGTATCAGAGCCTAGGCCCGTACAAGCCAACGAAGCTTGTCATCGAGAAGGAGAAACAAGTCGGACTCTTTAAAAAAAAAAATTAAAAAAAATAAATAAAAAATAAATAAAAAAGGGGGAAAAAAAAAAGAGGGCCAATGAAGCTTGAAAAGAGCCGACCTCTGAGTTCCATTGAAAACAAGTGGGCCCAATGAGAGCCGACCTCTGAGTTTCAATTGCCGATGTGTGGATCTTCACGTGTGATTACACGTGAGGGGGAGTGTTGGAATCCCACATCAGTTGGGTGAAAGAAAACAAATGGGTTTAAATAGAATTACCCCACTCTAACTAATATCGAGGCCTTTTGTGGTAAAACCCCACACCTGACGGATTGGGCAGGTGATAAAGTGGGGACAGTATCGATGTTGTTAGAGTGGGACCCATCGGGTAGATCCAAAATTCAACACATATATCATATATGACGAATGCTGTCTAAATTCCAATCCAAAGAGATTGGATTAATAATAGTGGAGACTGAGGCATGCAAATCCACAACATGGCCAAGGGTGGGTCAAAGAATTGAGTCTTGACTACAGGGTAGCCAGTTATCAACCCAAAGTTTCACACGGTTTCCGTCAAGAACCTGCCAGCGGGCTCCTTTTAGAATAATCTCCCTCCCATCCAAGATGCTCGACCATGCTCAAGAAGCACGAGAACCCTTACAAGCTTCAAGAATCGTACAGTGAGGGTAATACCTACTTTTTAGTAGCTTTGCCCAATAAGAGTTAGGTTCATTAGCCAACCTCCAGAACGGTTTGGCCAACAACGCCTTATTAAACTCATGTAAATTACGAAAGCCCATTTCCCCCTCAGTTTTTGATACCCCTAACTCCTGCCAGCTTATCCAGTGAAGCTTCCTAGAATCCTCATTCTGGGCCCACCAGAAATTGGAGAGAACACTATCAATTTCCTTGCACAAACCGCATGAGAGCAAGAACACCGCCATTGGATACATAGGGATGGCATGGGCCACCGATTTAATAAGCACTTCTCTTCCAGCTTGAGAAAGGAGGCTCTGACACCATCCTTGCACTTTACTTAGAATTCTTTCTTTGACAAAGCCCAAGGCATCCTTCTTAGATCTGCCCCACATGGTCGGGACCCCAAGTACTTTCCAGGGTCTGATGTGGTATTAACCCTCAATACAGCTTGCGATTGGGATCTAAGAGGGAGAGGAGTGTTGGGGCTAAAAAACATATTTGACTGCTCAAAATTTACCAACTGACCGGATGTTTGGCAATAGCATTGCAAAATTCTCTCCAAAACTTGACAATTCAGCTCCGAGGCCTTGAGGAAAAGAAGGGAATCATCAGCAAAATATAAGTGGGATAAAGTCGGTCCATCACTATGAAATTTAATTCCTTGAAGAATACCTCTGCCCACAGAACAATTGATCATTGCAGACTGTACATCACAAATAATAATGAAAAGATAGGGGGAGATGGGGTCCCCCTGTCTCGGGCCTCGTGATGGTTTGAAGGTATCACCCATTTGTCCATTGATGATTACAGCAAAGTCGACCGTCGTGATACAACTCATTATCATTTGGATCCAAAAACTAGCAAAACCCATCTTAGTAAGAACCGCCTTCAGAAAGTCCCATTCAATTCGATCATACGCACTACTACAAAAAGGGCAAAAGACGACCAGGAAACAACGACGGTAGATTAAAAAACCGTCGTTGTTTTTTAAAAGACGACGGTAATAGAAACCCGTCGTAGAAACATAACTTAAACACCTAAAAAACCGGTATACGCATAGATTTTTTTAAACCAAGACGAACCAAATTTAAAAAGCGTCGTCTTATTACAAAGGTATTGTTCCGAGTTAAAATCTGAACCTAAAAACAACGACTGCAGCTATGAAATCACCGCCGTAGAAAGTAAAGATGACGATTTAAAAATAAGACGCCGTGCTAACTCATTAATAAAAACGACCCAATTTTCTTAGTCAGCGACGCATAAATTCAAAGAAATCTACAACGGTTAATTACAAAAAAAATCGCCAATTTAAATTAAGTTACCACAACTGTAAATATAAATTTATCAACTTTTTAATTGCAGTATACTACGACAGTATCCATAACTCTACTGTTCGCATAATTGTACTAACCATGACGGTTTGTTAAATTAACGACGTACAAATTTTTTACCATTATACGTCTATCATTATCTATAAACCGTCGTCTTAATTTTAATTGGTTTTTAAGATTTTTTTTATTGGATTTTTTTTCCTACGGCGGTAGATAAACAGTATGAAAAGATTTGTGATAACCCACAACAGTTTATATAGGAAACCGTCGTCACTATCAAATTAAAGTGAAGTCTTACCAGAATGTACTCTGTTCCTCATCATAATCAAACCAACACACAAATGCAATATTTTAGAAATGGATGATGTGTGTGTCTTTGTGTCTTTGAGATACACAAAGGCACACACACATCCACATCCAAAACATTTGCTTTCAGAAAAATGACGGCCATAGCAGAAAGACAATTTTTTAGATGATGTGTGTGTCTTTGTGTCTTTTAGATACACAAACGCGCACACACATCAACATCCAAACTGAAAAATGAAAGCGAGGTGAGACAGAGAGGTGATCTGCCTCCAGAAAGGTGAGACAGAGCCAAGGGCAAGAAGAAGTTGAAACCCTAATTGAAAAATGAAGACGAAAGAAAGACAGAAAAACCCTTATTTATAAACTAATCTTATATACCACGTCTGTTATATTAAATTATCGACGTTTATATGAAAACATAAACATCTTTTAAACCTAAAATAAGGTCGTTTAAATTAATTAACAACGACGGTATATAAAAAAACGACGTTGTCATTTTTTGGAAAACTAATTTATTGTGTAATTAAAAAAGTTACACGTCGGTATGCGTAATTAAAACGAAGTGCTATTTATTTTTTGTTATTATTGAGTATAAGGTCGTTGGGTAAATTTGAAAATGACGGGATACATCTTTTTGAAGAAAAATGCATCATGTAATTGGATATAAAAACGGCGTTTCCTTAAAACTAGGCGTTGTGGAAACTAATGTAATAGGGTGGTGTAAACCTATAGCGCCGTATAATGTTTCATACTAGGGCGCATTCTATTAATAGCGTCGTTTTATGAAACAGTCTGTTAACATTTTAAACTTTTTGCCTACATGACCTATACTTGCACTGTTTCCAAACCCGAGAAAAACTTTCAAGCTTCTCTCATTTTTCATTCTCAAAGCACTGTTTCAAACTTTCAAGCTTATCTCCGAGAGAAAACTTTTTGTCTTCCTCTTCTCTTTGTCTTCGTCTCTGAACTAAAACACCAAACTCCATAAGAAAACTTTCATTGCACGCAAAGGGTAAGCATTTCTCACTATTTTTGTTCCTGTTTTACATGCGCATATCATTTTCATTTTTTTAAATCTCTTTACATTTTTTCTTACCAAGTTTGATAAAATTTGTAGACAAAGAAGGAAAGTTTCCAAGTTTGAACACTACTCTGTTTCTTTTACTTCAACTAAATAAGACGATGGTGGCTTGTTATTTATGTGGTTAGATTTATAGACCACGATGGTTCATCAGTCATCCTAGCGTCGTGTGAAAGTGTTCTTCGTTGTTTTTTAAAATGATCGTCTTTTTTTGTATTTGATTTTTTAGGATATGCAGGTTTGATTTCTCTGAATAATGGTTTTTGTTTTGAAAATCTTTTAATTATTTTTCTGTTGAAAATCATTTTAATTATTTTTCTGTTGAAAATATTTTACGTTTTTCCAAATTTGTTTTTTTGGTGTAGAGACGACGATATATTATTATTTACGTCGTTTTAATTTCAATACCACCTCGAATGTTTATTATTAACGTCGTTGTAAAATTTAATTCTCTGTTTTTTGTAATTATATCATAAGACGTCGGTTGTTTATTATTAACGTCGTTGTAATATTTAATCACATCGGTGGTTAATTACCGTCGTGAAAATTTATTACGACGTCAATTGTTTTGTTCTTACGTTGTTTGAAATATTATAATACTTCGGTTTTTATAAATAACTGTCGTGTTTTTTCTTAATTTCACTGAAATATTTTCACTTGCAGGTTTGATCTCTCTATAACCATGGTTTCTCAATCCCAAAGTAAGGACTCTGACTTGAAAAAAAATGAATGTAAGGAGCTTAGAGTTGTAAATCCTCAAGCCAAGTCCTCGAAGAAGATGAAGTTTGTTTTATCTGCTGAGACAGAACCAGGCAGCACGACAACATTTTCTGAGGAGCCAAAGTCAAGTTGGGGTATAAGCACAATGCCCCGTGTTGTGAAGAGAAAATTTCAGAAAATCAAGCCTGTTGTTGAGTACAATAAAAGGGGGTTGGTCAATGGGGCAAGAAAATGGTGTTATCTTCTGCTGCCAAGAAATGGAAGGATTTCAAGTCTACACTAATGAGACATCATATCCTTCCATTCATCAAGGAGAAGGAGAAATTAAGGCAACCCCCTGAAATATACAAATTCATAGAGAAAGCTGACTGGGATGCCTTTGTAGCTTCAAGGTTATCTGAAAAATTTGTGTCTGTGCATTTTGAACAATCACAAAGGAGGGAGAAACTCGAAAAGGATATGCTGATTTCGAGGATCAGTTGGAGGAAACCATGCCCAGGGTAGATATTGATCGATCTACCTTATGGAAGAAAGCTAGAGAAGACAAACATGGTAACATCCCAAATCCAAAGGTTGCAGAGAAAGCAAAATTAATTGTAAGCCTACTCACTCTGTTTTAAATTTTTATTAAACTGTGTATTGCCGTGATAAGTCTTATTACGTCTTCTGTTATATTTTTGCGTCATGTGAAAAATATTACTACGTCGAAATTTTTTAAAAACGTCATTAAAGGTCTGAATCTGGAATCATTACTCTGTTTTTTGTAATTATATCATAAGACGTTAGTGGTTTATTATTGACGTCGTTTTAATAAATTAACCACGTCGGTAGTTAAGTACCGTCGTCTGAAATATTATATTACATCGATTGTTATGTGTTGAGGCCCAAAAATCCAAGGGCTAGGCCCAAACTTGTTCTTAGCCCGGCATAAATAATTAGTCGCAACATAAGCCCAATTGGGATATAAAAGAAATTGTAGGACACGCCTACATAAGCCGCAGGTCACATGTCACGCCAAGCAAGCATGCGCAAAAGGGGCAAAAATGCAACGGCCTTATAAATTCATGCTCATGAATCTATCCGGTGCTATTTAATTTGATCTCAACTTATTATGGTGCAACAAAACTCAAGCACAAGCATGACAAATAAACACGCAATGCCATGCTACAAGCTCAAGTGGGCCCAAGCTACGTAATCACCCGGGGCTTGCTGAGAAGGTTGTTGCATGGATGGATACGAGCACTCACAGGGCCCATTGAGGGACCAAGTAATAGAAGTTTTAGGCCACTTGGGAGCACTAAAACTCAAGCCCATTCCCCGGGCCTAAATACATGGGTTAGCATGAGAGAGGGAAAGATGGAGTCCAATGCCTTAGGAGAGCATCTCATAGGTTGTTGTAGCACTTAGGCAAACCCATGTTAGTTAGAACGCCCAAAAACAAATAAGCCACTTCCAGCAGCTTGACAAAAACATGCGGGCCGCTGGAAAAGAGAGCACCAATAACCCGATACTATACATAAAGCCCAACCTTGTGTTTTATAAAAATCTAGCATTGAGCTCCACCCTTATCGGAACCCCAAGGTGGTCAACGAGAGACCATAGCAAGGACCAAAGGAAATCCATGTGTGTAGAAGGAATACCCACTGGATAAAGGACTCCATCCATTCTCTCCTTTCCTCTGCGAGCTCCAGTTTGAAAACTAGGGATAAAACAGGGAACATCCCTGATCCAAAGGTTGCAGATAAGGCAAAAGTAATCGTAAGTTTCACTAACTCTGTTCTAAATTTGAAAAACAGAGTGTTTTATTTTCGTATAGACATTGCACGTTTAAATAACTGACGTTACAAAATAAACACCACGACTGTTTTTATTTGCCGCCGTTGTAAAATGAATAGAACGTCGCTTTTTGAATAAATCAGATGTCTATATAGAATTAATACGACGGCATAAATTCCGGAGACGGCCGTTTTGTTTTAAGTTTACTCACGCACACTCTCTCTCTCTCTCTCTCTCTCTCTCTCTGTCTATTTCACTGAAATTTGTGGTGCACAATTTCTGGAAAAGAATGCATATTTCAATAGAGTTTTTTCACTTCTTCATTAAAATTTACGACGGTTTTAACTCATATAGACGTTAGAATATTTATACAACGACGGTACCTTTGTACAGCCTTATGAAATGAAGTCCAACGTCTGTTTGTTCAATAGTCCGTCGTCTTACTTTAAATACTACGACGGTTTTTATTTATGTTTTAATCTGTTTGATTTTGAATATACGACGGGTTTTTTTCTCCCGACGTTGTAAAGTGTAAACAACGACGGTATTTAAATACTGACGTGTTAAATTAATACTATGTCAGTCATTTAATAAAGCTGTCGTTGTAAATGATATATTACGTCGATTTATTTATCTGCTTAACACTCCGCTCAGTTTCTAACAATCTCTCTTTCTCTCTTTTAGGATGATTTGCAAAAGCAACTCTCCGAAGGCACTCTGACTGTCTCCGGGAGCAATGATGTCCTGACTCTTGCTTTGGGAACCCCCGAGCATGGTGAGAGAGTCAGAGGAGTTGGTGCTGGCGTTTCCCCAACTCAGTTCTTCAATTTGCTGAAACAGCATAGAGTGAAATTTGGTGACAAATTGAAGGAAAGTGTGAGGGAGGAAGTCAGAGAAGAGACCTTGAGGATTGAGGCGAGGTCAAGGGAAACTATAATGGAAGCAGTCAGAGCAGAGAGGGAGGCTATGTTGGCACATTTCCGTCAACTAGTTCCTAATTTGGATCCCAGCCTGATGCTCAAAACCCCAATTACTCCAATTACTTTACCCCCTCAAGATCAAAGCCCAAAAAATCCAATGTCTGATAAGGAAAGCTGCTATGGGGCCACTGGTATCAAACCCGTAGCTTTGGGATTAGAAGATCCAAAGCCTGAAGCTGATACTGCTGGAAAACAGCAAGAGGACATGGTAAAATCTCTGATATTTTCTTTTTTAGCCTTTTAAATTTAGAATAGACGTCGCTCTTTTAAATATCCGACGTTAACATTTTCAAACAACGACGGTATATATTTACCGATGTTGAAAAACAATAATACGTCTGTTTCTTCCAAGAACCGTCGTGTCGAGTTAAATACCATGACGCTTTTACTTATTTTGTAAATTATTGGACATTAAAAATAACCACTATGTTTTTTGCCGTTGTCTATTTCATGATAGCATTAACTGCATTTTAATTAGACAGCTTTTCTTTATGGTAGGGACGTTATATAGTTTACACAACGACGGTTATGTATTTACCAACGTCTATAACCTTTCCTCCGTCAGTATTTACTAGAAACCATCGTTTATATTATGTACCACGTCTATTTTTTGGGTTTAGTTAGAGTCGTTTATTTTAGTTCACACACAAACTAACTTATATTTCTTTATTTATTTCTTTTAACAAGATCTCTCAAAGCTAGACATGCCACCTCCTCTGTTAGCCTTATGCCAACATTTCCAGACCATGTTGTTGCCTGGTAACGAGACGCTGATAGTTTGCATGTCCAAGGAAGTGTTTGGCTTTGAGCATGATACATTCCTCTTCACTGAAGATGTTTTGCAGTTTGGTTCCATGGTTGAGATTGGAACCACAGTGATATCAGTATACATGAGGTAATTCTAGAAATCCCATTTTGTTTTACATTTCCCTTTCTTTTAAATTAAAATCTCATTTAATTGACTTTCTTATATTTAGGTAACTATTTGACTATTTAAAAATGGCAAATATGGTAAACCTTGTTGGCCTCATGGGGGCTAGTCAGCTCTCAATCTGGTACTATATCAGACCGAATAAAAAACTTGTCAAGCCGCCTGAAAACAGCAGATGGGAATCAATTTTTCTTGGTCCCTTATAATCCAGGGTTAGTACCATTTAAAGTATTTTCCTAAGCTTGTAATATTTTTCTTTGTAGTACTATTTAACCTATATGGATCATTATGTGTAGGGGTCATTGGGTGATGGTAATTGTGAGACCAGTAACGGAGACTGCCTATTACATGAATTCACTGCCAAAACGCTCCGTTGACGGCGACATGAAAAATATAGTGAATACGTAAGTTGATTTCTTCTTATCTAAGATTTTTTTTCCTTTAAAGCATTTGAATATACGACGGTTTTTTATAATGCCGACGTTATAATGACAATACAACGACTGTGAGTTATTACCGACATTTTAAATAATTTATTACCTCAGTATTGTCTTAAAAACGTCGTGTTAATTTAACTACCACGTCGTTTGGGTTTTATTTAAGAACGTTTTAATTTTTTCTGTTCAATTTTTTGTTATACGACGTTTTCCTCTAACCGACGTTATAATGTTACACAACAACGGTAATTTTTTACCGCCGTTTGAAACAAAATACCACGTCATTTGTTTTAAAACTCCGTCGTTTTGACTGATTTACCACGACGGTTACTATTTGTATTTAAATTTTTTGTTTTGTCATTATCACCCTTTGTTTTCTTGTAACAGGGCAATAAGAATGTTTAACAGTCATATAAACAAAAATTCACCACGTAAACAGCCCATTTGGAAAAATCTACACGACACTCCTGAACAACCAACAAGTGTAGAGTGGCTATTACGTGATGCGATTCATGAGAGATATAATTCATGATCCAGACCTAGATTTTGAGAAGAAGGTAAAAGGCAAAATTTTACGAGGCATTCTTTATTTATTTTACTACATCAAATTTTTCTTTAAAACCGTCGTTTGTATCTTTATAACATGTCGGTTTTTTGGTTTATTTTGCAGTTTGAAAAGAAAAAAGATCGAGTTCAGTATACACAAGAACATATTGACGAAGTTAGGCATGAATGGGCAGAATTCGTGAACAAGTTATTATCGAAAGATAATTGATGTACATAAATATTTATGAACAATGTTTAGGTTTATTTTAGTTTATTTAAAATGTACATAAATATTTTTGTTGTAATCAATCGAACAATCATCAAAAAAATTAAAATTTTTGTTAAAATTTGTTTAGTTCCCAAAAATCGACGTCTTATTCTAATTTACACGTCTCATATGTGTACACAATGGTTGTCTTGCTGTAACTGGAAATATAACATTGACGACAATTCTTAAAAACAACATGTAACAGTGATAAACACGACGGTTTATAATTAATTCATCTTGTACAGATGAATTTTGTACCGATATACTACGTCTGTTAGTACAACCATATCGACGTCTTAATAATATACAAAGGCGGTTATTATTAAAAATTTGACATCGTATATATAAACAACGTCGGTTATCGCTCATAAAATGACGTGGTAATACAATAACCCACGTCGGTTCTCCAAACAATTGACATCGTTTTCTATTCGTTTCGACATCTAAAAAATATATGACGTCAGTTGTGATGTTTAACGTCGTTGTAAAAGGACACAACGTCGGCTAGGTCATTTGGCATTTAATTTTAAATGCCTTTTATATTTTATTTAATTCCATATTAAATTCAAAAATAATTCCAAAAATTAAACTGACAACTACCAAGCACTCATTGAAATATTGTCTCTCCCCTAAAGCTTTAAAAAAAATATAATTTTACAAATATTTTTTATTGTATTTAATTACTAATATTAATAATATATTCAAAACAAAATCCGAAAAATATACCGACAAATTCTATGCACTCATTGAGACAATATCTTGCCCGTTAAGGCCTGAAAAATGTAATTTTAGTTTTTAAAGTTCAAATGATAACAAAATTCAAACAAAGTTAGAGACAAAGCACGGTACTCCTTATACTTTACATAACATAACCCTAAAGTTTATGTGATCCATTGGTGCCCATAAATTCAAAAGGGAGATTCACTATTATACCAAATATAGGGACCCAAATTATAAAAATACCCTATATGAAATGGACTTTAGAAACACACCCAAAACACATTTACAATATAACAAAAAGGCTTTTAACTTCTTATAAATTGCAAAATTGCCATCGATTTCTTAAAACAAGCCCAACCCCAAAACCTCATAAACAAACCCAAAACACTCATTAGGGCATCAAAGTAATTTAATAATCAAAATTAAATTAAATAGAGCCAGCTGTTATTTTTTGAGTTTTTTTTTGGGTTTGTTTATAGAAATTAAATGGTGTAGGGTTTATTTATATTTTTTATGCTAAGATTGGGTATATGACTAAATATCTCAATTCAAAACGATGAAATCCATATTTTAGTCTACTAGTATAGAAGGCATTGTTGTAAGGAGTCCGTAGCAATTTTCGGTTTATTTTTCTCATACTTGTGTATTTTTTTAAAATTATTGTAAAATTTAGGGTTTAGGATTGAAACGACGCCGGTTTTCTCCCGCTGTTTTTGGTCAACTACGTAAACCCAGACTAATGGAATCGGGTTTACGATGTCGGTTATTAAGTGGCGACGTATGTTATGTTTACAACGTCGGTCTTGTGTGAAAACCGCTGTTGTAAGTACATATTAGACGTCTATATATAAGATTTACCGTTGTCGTTGAAAAACGCGGTACTTTAAAATTTTTGACCGCAACCTAAAATTTTCAGAATTTCCCTTTAACCCTCAAATAGTTCATTCTCTCTCTTCAACATAAATTTGTCTGAAATTTTTCGCTCTCTCTCAAGCAGTTGTTATATTCTCTCAGCTCTCTCTCAATATCCATGTAAGTACAACCCTGGTCCCTTTAACCCTAATTCTCTCAGCTCTCTCTCAAAGCATTGGGTACGTAGATTCTCCAAGCTCTCTCCAAGCAGTTGTTATATTCTCTCAGCTCTCTCTCAATATCCATGTAAATACAACCCTAGTCCCTTTAACCCTAATCTCTTCTTAAATCCATAAATGTTTTCGTTGGTAGCCATGAGTTCTTAATTGGTAGCTGTATTAGGGTTCTTTTATGTTTTGGTATTTGCATTCTTGTAATAATTACTCTCTGTTTGGGTTCTTTTATGTTTGTTTGGCCATGGGTTCTTGGAAAAGGAATGGGGATGGGATATTTAAGCTGTTTTTTTTTTAAACCACGACGACGGTTGATGGATCAAACCATCGTCTAAATGTTTATTATAAGTCGGTTGTTCATTTACTCCCGCCGTCTGAGTTTGAAGCCGCAATTGGTAGCCTAAAGACGACTATTTCTCCATTAAACGTCATCTTTAGTCTACCAGAATGCTGTACAAATTTCTCGGTTCGGGTACTTAATGACGACGGTAACTATAGATGCCGTCGTCTGATTTTATATTAAAAGACGATTATGTTGTAAAAACCGTCATCTTGTTCATGTTTTATATTTTATATTAAATTTGTTCTCTGCTATTTGAATGAGGTAGTGTTTCATTGCTGGTCATTCCACTTTAATATATATATATATATATATATATAAATATATATATATTTATATGATTTTATAGAGTGTGAGATGGATAAGTCATGGATGCATGCAGATAGAAGATCGAAGGCATATGAGTTAAGGGTGGAAGGATTTTTGAATTTTGATGTAGAAAATCTTGGAAATACAACTCATATTCGTTGTCCATGTGTTAAATGTGGGAATATTCGATTGTTTGGGGTTGGAATTATAAGGGAACACTTATACTTTAATGGAATTGACCAAAGCAATAAGATTTGGACATGGCACGGAGAACCTTGGGAATGGACTACCAATGCTAGTAGAAATGTGGAAGAAGATGAGCAAAGTAGGTTCAATTATGTTTCTGAAGAATTAGGGATGGATGATAATGATTTTGCCAATATTGGATCTGATCCTTATGAGTTTGCCAATGTGCAGCTTTTAATGGGAAACCTGAATATGGCATGCCTCCCGAGCCATTAACCAGAGAAGAAGTGCTGCATATGGTTGAAGATATTAATTACATATGGGGCTCGAAAAATGGGGGAAGTGTTGGTGAGAATGATGGTGACAGAGTTTGTTGGAAGAAGAAATCAAAATTCTTAGATCTCAAGTATTAGAAATACCTCCCTATGAGGCATGCCCTAGATGTTATGCACATTGAGAAGAATGTTTGCGATAGTATCTTTGGTACATTGCTAGAGATCCCTGGCAAAAATAAAGATGGGATTGCTGCTCGGTTAGACTTATTGAACATGGGGGTCAAAACTGATTTGCAACCCGAGTATGGACAGAGACGTACTCGCTTGCCTCTAGGGCCTTGGAATTTGTCAAGAGCAGAGAAGAGAGAAGTTCGCAATTCTTTCTATGGTATGAAGGTCCCTGAAGGTTATTCTTCAAATATAAAAAATCTTGTATCTTTAAAAGATTCAAGACTTCTTGGCCTTAAATCTCATGATTGTCATACCTTGATGCAACAATTGCTCCCTGTGGCAATTCATTCTGTTTTGGGGAAGCCTACAAGATATGCAGTAACTCGATTGTGCTTCTTCTTCAATGTTATATGTGCAAAGATGGTAGATGTTTCCAAGCTAGATAAGTTGGAAGAAGTTGTAGTAGTTACTTTGTGTTTGCTTGAGAAGCACTTTCCCCCTTCATTCTTTGATATCATGGTTCATCTAGTAGTACATCTTGTCAGAGAAGTTCGTCTATGTGGGCCAGTAAATTTTAGATGGTTGTATCTGTTTGAAAGATATATGAAAGTGCTAAAGGGGTATGTTCAGAATCGTACTCGTCCCGATGGTTGCATTGCTGAGCGGTATATAGCTGAAGAAGCTGTAGAGTTTTGTACTGAGCATTTATCTGATGTTACTACAGTTGGAGTGCCTTCAAGCCAGAAGATGGGAGTTTCAAAGCCATTATTAGGTTGCACAGTGAGCTTAGTTGATCTGGACTTGTTGAACCAGGCACATCTATATGTCTTGGAGAATACGAAGGAAGTCCTACCTTATATCGAGTATGTATGAGTTTAATTTTTCATATGTAGCCCTTTTAAATATTATTACTCCTTATGTTTATCTTATATACAAGGGACTGTAATGCGTGACTTTTTCGTGTCAATTGTAGGGAACATATGATCCACATCAAGACCACTTATCCAAAATTTAGAAAGAGAACAAAGTGGCTACAAGATAAGCACAATAGCACTTTCATTCAATGGCTACGCTTTAAGGTATATATGTTATTGAATGACATATTGAACTTTTAATTTTCTTTCTTTCTATATGTTACATTGAATTAAGATATATGTTTAATTTGCAGGTTCAAAATGAACTTAATGGGGTAGACAATAATGGCGTATCAGAAAATTTGAGGTGGTTAGCAGCTGGTCCAAGCATGGCAGTGTCATCATATAGGAGCTATCTTATTAATGGTGTCAAATTTAACACCAAGGCACAAGATGATGTGCGAACTGTCCAAAATAGTAGAGTTTATTTAGTTGCACATACTATGCAAGTTGCTAGTGCGAAGGATAAAAACCCTATTGTCTCCAATATGAATTTTTATGGGGTTATTCAAGAAATTTGGAACCTTGACTACCAAAAGTTTAGAATCCCAGTCTTGAGGTGTGATTGGATAGATAAAACTTCGGGCCTTGTAGTCGACGAACTCGGATTTACCCTTGTAGATCTGAGTAAAATTGGACATGGGAATGACCAATTTGTTATGGCTTCTCAAGTCAAACAAGTATTTTATGTTGACGACCCAATGCATCGTGGTTGGTCGGTAGTGTTATCAATGCCTAATAGAGAATATAATGATGTTATTGGTGATGATGTGCTAGGTGATATTAGAATTGAGTGTGAGCCATTTACTAGAGGGATACCAAATGTTGTCACATTTGACGACCTAGTGGGTGAGTTTGGGAGTGAGAATATTAGAGATGGGTGTGAAGATATATGGATTGATTGATTGTTGTAATGTATGACATTAGTTATGCAGTTTATTGTATGACATTAATTAATAGCTATGTATATCATTTTAATTCCGATCACATTTTCATTCTGCAGTCTTTGGGCACGACAAATCAACAATTAAAAATAATGGGTTAAAGCTGAAAATACGACGGTCAAGTTACAAAAATCGCAAAAAGAGACGTCTAAAATATAACCAACGTCGGGTTTTTAAAAACGACGTGGAATGCCATCGCAAAAATGAAATAAAAAAGATTTAAGATATTGCGACTCTGAGTGAAAGGTGAAAAGTCTCTTTCGCGACTCTTCTTGCTGGGAATGTCGTTGCGGTGGTTTCCGGCTGCCGATCTATTATTTCCTAAGTGTACGTCTCTCTGAATTTCAATTGCCCATGGAGGAAGGATCCCCTGGTGTCTTTCCCAAGCATTCTCGTATGACAAAGAGGGTTCGAGCTACTGCGGAGTGCGATTCTGAGTGCGATGTGGAGTCTGATTCTAATCCCAATTCGATGCAAGGGTTGATGCAAGCAACTAAGATGGATCTGATGCAGGAGTCTGAGCATACTTCAACGCCGATGGTTGATTTGTTGAAAGAATCTAAAGGTAATGAGATGCCTAATTTCTTATCTGGTATTCATAGCTTTCGTGATAAATTGATGAATAAAGTTAATATGACCAAGAATGTGGGGGTTGATATTAACTGCTTGGATACTGATTATGAGGGTCTGAATGATGAGGATGATGTATTCATTTCTCGTGGTGAGCGTGGGCCGAGTATACAGTTTTCTGATCGTGCTATGGCTCAATTTTGTGAACCTTGGAAAAATGCTTTGATCATTAAGCTCCTTGGTCGCTCTCATACGTATAACTATCTTCATGATAGCTTAGCTCAGAAATGGAGTTTGGTGGGGGGGTGGAAGTTTATTGACTTGGTTAACGATTATTTTGTTGTGAGATTTGATCTGGAAGAGGACTTAAATTTTGTGTTGACTGGAGGGCCATGGATGATTGCGGGGCAATACTTAACCATACAACAATGGCGGCCTGGTTTCTGCCCTTCTACTGCACACATCACAAGAATGGCTGCTTGGATTAGAGTATCTGCCATACAACTTGAATGTTTTGATGTTTGGTCTCTTAAGAGGATTGGCAACCTTCTTGGTAAATTGTTGAAAATTGATTCATTGACTACTTCGCAAAATAGGGGTTAGTTTGCTCGTTTATGTGTGGAGTTGGATTTAACTAAGCCTCTTGATGCCTTTGTGCAAATAAATCAGAACTGGTACAATATTGAGTATGAGGGATTACTGTCTGCCGCGCAAATCTCACGGCCTGGGGTTCCGGGCCGAGGGGACGTGCGTTAACACGCGGTTTCCTGCTTTTGGACGGGGTGCGTTTGTGCACAGGCGTGCCAGCACGGTCTACCGTGCGTCGAGATGTTTGAAGTGGGCGAAAGTGTTTAGATAGTGCGCCTGTCTGAACTCGTCTTCTAATCAAACGATTGTAGCCGAGAGAGGAACTAGTCTCGGCTGTAAGGTTCACGGCCTGAACTACAAGGCCGTTGAGTGGTGGTGTTTGGTGGGTTTTAGGGCGGTGCTCCGGCGCGCTACTCAATGAGCGGCGGTCGTATGATATATGGGGTGAGTGAGCGAATAACAAGGGTGGTGCTCCGGCGCCTTGAAAACCAAGGGTCGTTTGATATATTGATGAATGGATTTTCCTTACAAGCTAACACTACTCCTAGAAAAGCAAGTAAAGATATTGAAAGTGCATTACAGGAAAATATAAGTTGCTCCGTGGGAGGCTTTTGTTTGGTGTTTGAACCCTTTGAAAGTAGTCCTGAGTCTTGTATTTATAGGCAGAGCTCCTGGAGGGGCAATCGAGGCTGAAAATTTGCATGGTGGAGCCTGATTATGCCAAGTGGGCAGTCTAATCGACATTTGGGATCGTGAAGTATGGTGGTGTGACCCCATGAATCCCGGTGAATCTCGGCCGCCGCCCTGATCGTGGGTTCTGCGCTTCTGGCCGTGGAGACGCATTTATTGCTCTGATAGCCAATTACCTAATCTCTCAAGCTGCAAGGAGCTTTGTGAGAATGTTGGCGTCTAATCACTCTGATCCCTGTCACCAAATCCTGACTCCAATCACTTCCCACCTTCCCTCGCGCAGTAAATGCTCATTCTTGGCCAGTGGGTTTGCTGTAATAAACAGAGACCTTGCTTCATTAAATGGAGCGTGGGACCCTTCTGTCACGTGATGATCTGACTTTAATGCCTTTGGCCGTGACCTTGTTCGATCTCGGCCTCGGCCTATAACCTGGGCCGAGATAACCATGCCTTAGTGATTTTTCTTGTTTTTCTGGAAAGCCAAACACCCTGATAAAACGCTGCGTTTCAGTTTGAGGCCGAGAAGAGAAGTTCCCCCGGCCAATTCATGGCCGCGATTTATTAGGCACAAACAATTACCTGATATTTGTTATCTATGTGGGTGTTATGGTCATAAAAGGGAGAGTTGTACTTTGAAATGTGTGAATTTGTCAGATGAGGCTAGGAAAGTTCAAGGTACAGGAGTGGGACCTATGAATCATGACTCTGTTGGGGATACAGAAACTGGGAAGATGGCTGAGTCATGATTCATAGGTCCCTTGGATGAATGTGCAATCTAGAAGGCGACCAAAAAATATTCGTAAGGATGTTCCTGGGCAGGGTTCTGGTGGAAAGAACAAAGGGTCTCGTTTTGATGCTCTTAATGAGATTGGTGAAGATTTTGACATAAGTGGGCTTGATAATGTTACAGGTGTTAACCAAGTTCCGACGAAGGTGGTCCCAATTTTTAAATCTGTGGAGGAAGTGGGTAAGAAAGTTTGGACTAAGTCTAAACATGCTAACTCTAGTTCTAGACCTGTTCTGAATGATATCTCTAATATGAATGTGCAGAAAGTCTCTAATAGTAAGGTGATGGATAAGAGTTCGGGCTCTTCTGATAAGTTTACAATGGGGGTTTCTCGACATTCTAGTAATCTGGTTGTTGGTGGTAGGAAGCCCTCTACTCTTGGGCTATCACTAAGCATTTGGAGAGTTGGGGTGATGGTCAGCATATTCACCAAGAGAAAGGGGTTTATATTTTTGGGCATCAACCTCCAAATATAACAACAGATTCTGAATTCCAGGATGAGGATACTAATTTTTATGAGGATGCTTCTGAGCATGATGATGATAATGCTCTTTTGCCTAGAGGGACAGATCATATGGGGCAAGTGGAGAAGATGGATTTGGTTGAGGGCCAAACTAGCACTTCTGGTGGAAATTTGACTAGTAATACCTTCAACAATGTTGAAGGTATGGCTTTTGATGCTTAAGTAAAGGGTTTACCCTTTGTGACTGGCTTTCTTTTAGCATATTTTTTTTATGAATATTATTAGTTGGAATGCTCAAGGTGCTGCATGCACTAAGTTTAAGACTACTGTGATGAATTTGAGTCGTACTCATCATATGGATATCCTGTTCATTTGTGAGCCTAGAATCAGTGGTGGGAAGGCTACTACTGTGGTTAAATCTTTGGGGTTTTCCAATTATGAAATTGTGGATGCTAGTGGTTTCTCTGGTGGCTTGTGGTTATTATGGAATGCTAGTAAAGTCACAGTTGATATTGTTGGTACCTCAGCTCAATCTATTTCTTCTTGTGTCTGTTGGCCTGGTCAAACTCCCTGGATGTTTACTGCAGTGTATGCTCATCCTTGTATTGCTAAGCGAGAGAAATTGTGGGACTATCTTTCCTTTGTTGGTGCTAGTCATAATATGCCTTGGTTAATTGCTGATGACTTTAATGAGATGCTGAGGTTTGAAGATAAGCTAGGAGGAGCTTCTTTATGCAGATTAGGAGGGTTTAAAACCTGGTTTGACAACCATGATATGGTGGATTTGGGTTTTTATGGATCCAAATACACTTGAACTAATAAAAAAGTTTTTGAAAGGTTGGATAGAGCTATTTGTAATTTGAGTTGGCGAAGGTTTTTTGGTGAAGCAACTGTGAGACATCTTCCGAGGACGAAATCAGATCATAGTCCCATTAAAATATGCTTGGCTTCTTGTTTTATTTCTTCCCCCATTGCTAGACCTTTCAGGTTTGAAGCTATGTGGCTCCAACATGAGAAATTTCAGGATGTTTTTTATGCTTCTTGGGGGTCTGTTATTGGATCTGCTCTAGATAAGTCCTATGCTTTAATTTCTCCTTTGAAGCAATGGAATATTCAAGTGTTTGGTCATCTGAGGCAGAGGAAGAATAGGTTGTTGGCTCGCATTGATGGTATACAAAAATCTCTGTGTATGGGTCCAAATCGTTTCCTTAGTAATTTGGAACCCGAGTTAGTTAAGGAGTTTAATGATGTTCTTGAGCAAGAAGCTTTATTTTGGAGGCAAAAATCCAGGATTAATTGGTTGCAGAAGGGTGATAGAAATACAAAGTTTTTCCATCTTACAACTATAATTAGACGGAGGAGAAATAAGATTGAAACGAAATCAGATCATAGTCCCATTAAAATATGCTTGGCTTCTTGTTTTATTTCTTCCTCCATTGCTAGACCTTTCAGGTTTGAAGCTATGTGGCTCCAACATGAGAAATTTCAGGATGTTTTTTATGCTTCTTGGGGGTCTGTTATTGGATCTGCTCTAGATAAGTCCTATGCTTTAATTTCTCCTTTGAAGCAATGGAATATTCAAGTGTTTGGTCATCTGAGGCAGAGGAAGAATAGGTTGTTGGCTCGCATTGATGGTATACAAAAATCTCTGTGTATGGGTCCAAATCGTTTCCTTAGTAATTTGGAACCCGAGTTAGTTAAGGAGTTTAATGATGTTCTTGAGCAAGAAGCTTTATTTTGGAGGCAAAAATCCAGGATTAATTGGTTGCAGAAGGGTGATAGAAATACAAAGTTTTTCCATCTTACAACTATAATTAGACGGAGGAGAAATAAGATTGAAAGACTTAAGAATATTGCTGGTGATTGGGTTGAGGAGGCAGTGGGAATTAAAGCTTTAGCTGTGGATTATTTTTCAAACTTGTTCTCTAATGATTATATGGTGGACTCTGAGATTGGTTTTCCTAATTTGTTTCCTGGCATAGATGTGGATGAGTTGAGGCTTTTAAATAGACCAGTTGCTTTGGAGGAAGTTAAAGCTAGTCTATTTAATATTGGAGGGCTAAAAGCCCCTGAGATAGATGGTTTTCCTGCTTGTTTTTATCAGAGCCAGTGGAATCATTGTGGTGAAGATATGTTTCAGATGGTGCTTAAGGCTTTTCATGAGTGTACAATTCCTGAAAAGCTTAATATGACTCTTATTACTCTAGTGCCTAAGGTGGAAAGCCCTTTGTCAATGGTGCAGTTTCGCCCTATCAGCTTGTGTTCTACTTTGTATAAAGTGATATCCAAGGTTATTGTTGCGAGGCTCAGAACTATCTTGCCCAATCTCATAAGCCCTAATTAGGTTAGTTTTGTTCCTGGTAGACATATTACAGATAATATTCTTATTGCTCAAGAATTGATGCATAAGTTTAAATTGTCAAAGGGTAAAAAAGGTTTCATGGCTTGGAAAATTGATCTTTCTAAGGCTTATGACCGTTTAAAATGGAATTTTATTGAGCATGTGCTTGTGGAGTTGGGTCTGCCTCTCAATCTAATTAAGTTGATCATGAGTTGTGTGTCTACTGTGAAGTATCAAATATGCATCAATGGAGAGCTCACTGATTCTTTCCAACCTAAGAGTGGTATTAGACAAGGGGACCCTTTGTCTTCTTATTTGTTTGTGTTGTGTATTGAAAAGTTGTCCCATCTTATTTTTGAGGATGTTCGAATGGGTAAATGGAGACCTGTTAAGTCCTCTCAAGCTGGCCCAGTTGTCTCTCACCTCTTTTTTGCTGATGATCTAGTTTTGTTTGCTAAAGCTACCTCTAATCAAGCTAGAGTTATGAAGAATTGCTTGGAGGTTTTTTGTCAAGCCTCTGGCCAAACAGTAAATTTTGATAAATCTGCTATCTTTTGTTCTCCTAACACTTGTAAGGAGATAGCTAAGGAAATCAGTTGTATTTGTGGCTCTCCTCTAACTGAAGATCTTGGAAGGTACCTGGGCATGCCTTTACTGCATTCTCGAGTTGATAAAAGGACTTATAGCAGCTTAATTGACAAAGTGCATAAAAGACTTGCTGCTTGGAAGGGTAAATTTCTTTCTTTAGCTGGTAGAGCTACCCTTATTCAATCTGTTAATTCGGCTGTACCTGTTTATGCAATGCAAATAGCTAAACTGCCTACTAGTGTGTGTGATGCACTTGATAAATTAAATCGTAATTTTTTTTGGGGTGGGAGTGAGAAAATGAGCAGGGTCCATCTGTGTCAGTGGGATCTTGTTTGTAGGCCTAAGAGTAAAGGGGACTTGGGTTTTAAAAAAACTGGTGCTATGAATCAAGCTTTGTTAGCCAAGATTGGTTGGAGGTTGCATATTAAGGATGAGGGCTTGTGGGCAAAGATCTATGAAGCTAAATACCTTAAAGGCCATTCTATTCTTGATGATTCTGTGATTTTTAGACAGGATTGTTCTTCTACATGGAGAAGCGTGCTTCATGGGGCTGCTCTTCTAAGGAAGGGTATGTTATGGAGGATTGGGGATGGTGGTACTGTTAAATTTTGGAAGGATAGTTGGGTTTTTGATGCTCCTTTAAACCAAAATGATAGTAGTGTGCATATTTGTGACCAAGACTGTGTTATTTCTAGTTTTTACAAAAATGGTTGGTGGGATATGGAGAAACTAAGGGCTGCTTTACCTGATGATCTGGTCCAACGAGTTATTAGCTGTCCTGTGGGGTTTAATAGTGGGACTCAAGATGCTCAAATTTGGAAGTTTTCCTCCAATGGGATTTTCTCTGTAAAATCTGCTTATAATATGGTTTTTGAGGGCTCGGCTTGCTCTGACTTTGCTTGGAAGTTTTTGTGGAAGTTTTGGATTCCTCCCAAGTTGCATATTTTCTTTTGGCTTGTTATTCAAGGGAAAATTCTTTCTAATGAGCAAAGAGCTAGAAGACATCTGTCTTTGGATGCTTCTTGTGGTTTGTGTCATTGGCCTATGGAGTCTATTCTTCATATTCTTCACGATTGTGTTAAGGCTAAGAAGGTGTGGAATGCTCTTCTCAATTCTAGTCAAAGTGCTGGATTTTTTATTATGGACTTTCAGCCTTGGCTTAGAGTAAATTTGATGTCAAAGATTGTTTGGGCTGATGGTATTCCCTGGATTTTGGTCTTTGTTTTCACATGTTGGTACATATGGAAATGGAGGAATTACTATGTGTTTCATGGTGAAGAAGAGTTGGCTTTTGACTCCATACAGATTATTATTACTGCTATGAAGGAATGGCTTAAAGCTTATAATGTTCCTTCTATCGAGTGTGCTAAGGTTGAGGCTTGGTTTGCTTGGGAGCCTCCTCCTGCTGGGTTCTTTAAACTGAATGTTGATGGCTCTAGGAAAGTTGCTTCTGGCCATATTGGTGCTGGAGGTGTGTTGCGTGATGGTTCTGGTGATTGGTGTCGTGGGTTTGCAGTTAATTTGGGAAAGGGGTAGATTCTAGAGGCTGAATTATGGGGCTTGTTCTTTGGTTTGAGGATGGCTGTTGCGAAAGGGTTTAATAACCTTATTGTTGAGATGGATTCATCTATTGCTATTCAGCTTGTTCAGCAGCATGACTCTCTTACTTTGCACCCTCTTGCATCTTTGGTCTCTAGTTGTTGGCAGTTATTGCAGCAGCTTGAGAATTGCAGCCTCCATCATATTTTTAGGGAGAAAAACAGTGTTGCAGATTGACTGGCTGCTTGGAGTTATAATTTAGATCTTGGTATCTGCGTTTTTTATGAGGCTCCAAGTTGGGTTGGGTCCTATTTGGTGGATGATTTGTTAGGGGTGTCTAGGCCCCGTTTGATCTGTGTTGTTTTGTTTGTTTTGTTTGTTTGGGGTTTTCCCCCCCAGTTCACCAAAAAAAATAAAAAATAAAAGAAATAAAAACCGCCATTTGAAAAAGAAAACACGTCGGTTAATTCAAATTAATTTGAACACAGTTAATAAATATTAACAACAACAATGGTAAAGAAAATAATTAACGACGTACAATAAAGAATAACACGACGGAAGAGAGCTCCAACTGACGAATTTAAGAATACCATCGATTGATGATTACCGTCGTAAAAACAATGTTGCACGTCAGTTATAATAAAACAATTGACGTCTCGGAGAATACACACATCAAAAAAGGTTATAAAGAGACTTAACAAAGACTAGCCACGTCATGGAATAAACAAATCACCGACGTAGTAAGTTATATAACAACATCGAATAATTGGATTCTTGGGACATAGTAAAGTTCTAACCACGACCTTCATTTTACAATAACCGACGTCAAATCCATAATTCAAGGCGTTTACTTACTTCTTAACGACGGTTAGGCTAAAAGCAATGACGTCTCAGAGATTACACACGTCTAAGTGGCTCACAAAAGAGACTTTTAAAATGCAAACCACGTTAAAGCCTATACAAACCGACGTTGTAAATAATTAACCACGTTCCAAAATGTGACTCCTAGGCCATAGTAAATGGGTTAAACATGACATATATTTTAATTAACCGACGTGCAATATTAAATACACGTCGTTTATTTCTCTGTTCAAGCCGTCAAAACCATTTTCAACGTCTGTGGTGACCTAAAGGGTCGTGGTTATTTCGTTTTTTACGTCAGTCCAAGTAAATATGTGCCATGTTAAAGCTTTCAAACGTCACTTTTTTTTTTATAAAAGTGACGTCTAATTTACCATGTTATATGTTTTAGACGTCAGTTTTTTTATTTAGTGAACGTAGTATATGTTAATCACGACGGTTTCTAAGTTTTACACGTCGGTTTTCTTTCAATTAGAGACGTTGATAATCATTTTTACGTCCGCTTTGTAGTTGTTCTTGACATTTAACATTATTTAAACGTCTGTGTTTTACAATAACCGTCGTCTAATATAGTCGAAGTTGTCTTTTTAAGCTATTTATTTATGAATTAGACGTTGGTTTTATTTGTTTTGTGACGTTTAATATATTAACGACGTCGGTTATTTTCCGTAGTATATGTTAACCCACTACTACAAAAAACGAAATAGACGACGGGGATTTACCGTCGTTGTAATACTTTGAAAACCGTCGTTAAATCGACTGCCGTCTATTGGAGTATCAAACAACGACGGCTTTTCCCCGTCGTTGTTTATCTGTAAAGACGACGGTTTTATTAAGAAACCGTCGTTCTTCTTATGTAAAGACGGCATTTTTTTGATAAACCGTCATTATTTATTTGGCAAAGACGACGGTTTTTGTGAAAAACCGTCGTTATTTATTGGGTAAAGACGACGGTTTATCAAAACCGTCGTTATTTATGGGGTAAAGACGACAGTTTTTGTGAAAAACCATCGTTATTTATGGGGTAAAGACGACGTTTTTTTAACCGTCGCCATTTATTGGTAAAGACGTCGATATTTTGTTAAAAACCGTCGTTTATTGTATATAAAGACAACGGTATTATGTTAAAAAGGGTCATCAATTATATGTACAAACGACGATTTTTTCAATAAAGTCATCGTTTTATTATCTTTAAATTTGTCGTCTAATACCCAAGCTGTTCCATTGTATTTTTTGTTTCCTATGGTTCTATATAACGTTTTTAACTAGAAAACCAATTATAATGCTTTATTAACAAATATATACAACCAAAAATTATTTCTTTCATAAAACTTGAAGATTCAATACTTATTACATAGTTAACCAAACTTTATTATATTACATACATACTTCCTACCTATAATTAGAAATAAAGGAGTTCACAAATTCTACTAATTTGATATGAACTTCATCAATTTGTTCTTGGGTTGACTTAGCTCTGCCTTCTTGCACATTTTCCAAGTTGTTGTATTCCCCTCCCCTGTAACAATATCAGCAACAATGGGTCCTTCTACAAGACTTACAAAATTAACATCAAAATCCACAAACACAAATCTTATCCAAATATAATTCATTGATTCTAATCACTTGCAAATAGATTACTATCTCACCACAAAAGAAACACCATAAACACAAACTGAATAAACCAAAGGAACAAACTTAGTGGCTTCTATAATTATTATAAGATTGTCATGCTACTAAAGTGACTAAACAGGGAACCAGGTATTAACTATAGGTATCTCCAATTCTCCAACCCAAGCAATATAGGATAGAGAATAAGTGGGAAAGCTAATTACAAAGAGTGGATAAGGAATCCACAATCTGGTATGAATTATTGTTTCAGTGGCAGTTTATGTAGATGAGAACTAAAACACATTATGTCAACGTCTAAGTTGACTTACAGATCTCCTTTTGACATATAGCACTTGACAATCATCTCATTTTGTTGGGCATCACGTCCACTGATAACCAAATAGTTCTCACTGCTGATAAACCAGTTAAATTTTTCAAACCAAAGAACCTTGTGCATATGTGAAATGATAGCAACAGTTCTTTCCTGCATATTATTTGAAACAAAATGTAATTAACTGAAAAACAATTTATCTTCTAACATTATATTAGGTAATGGTGACAAATATCCACAGTTAATTCTGATTTTCCTTGTATATAAATTGTTGTACCTCTAGGAATATATATTGTTCATATTCTGGTTGTTTTGATGTTGACATTTATGACACTGCTATCTTGAGAACTTATATTACCTAAATAGACAAAAATATGGTCATGCAAAACCTAGAAGAGATTCTACTTAGTAGTTGGATGAAGACCATAAAAAAACACAAGCAGCCCATGCTGGATATCCATGTAGTATATTTTGCAGTATAAAAAAACCACTGATTTTGCAGTATAATTGTAGTATATTCATAGCACTATGGAAGATGAACTACCTGGGACAGCTGGAGACGAGTGTTTCTCTCGGCAGCGTTAAATGCTTTTTCATGTGCTGTTACAGTCTTCTCCTGTTTTTTCTTTAGTTCATACCACTGCTGAGCATTGGCATGTGCTGAAAGTGCTAAATCAACTTCCACCTAGAAGAAAGGCAATGGAAGTAGAATCTAAGATGAAGACTCATTGTTTCTATAGAAGATGCCAAAAAAAAAAAAAAGCTTCAAAGACACCTTATCTGCAGGGAGAGTCTTCTCATCATCATCCATTTCAATTGGATAACGATGGAGTGACATGATCACAACCCCTTTGTCATCATCTCTATTTAAATGAGAATTGACCACCTAATTAATATTTCAACTTAAGAAAAGGAAAACAAAAGAATCAGAAGTTTTTGGGTTTCTCTTACTGAACAATTGAGCACAATCAGAAGCTATCAAACATGTTTCTAATCAATATATAAGACTAGAAGAAGAGTATGATCATACAGCCGCATGTAGACTTATTACTCATAAAATGCCAAGTTGATGTGCAAGAATGTGAGCATTACTAAAATGGCAGAGAAATGGATGTAAATCACTAACCTATGGCGAGCGAAGAAGAGTCATGACCATAAAATCGGAATCTGCGAGAATAACATTTCCTTGGGCATATAGCTCCAATTTGACATAGTAGGTGTTAGCACCTAGCCCAAATTGAAAGAGAACAATCTGCAAAGGAGGGCACACAAAAATCAGAGAAAAAACCCAAAAAGTTCAGAAAGTTATTGAGAAAATCCATGTATGAAAAAAGAACCCAATTGGCAGGGATGTTTTAAATCATACCCTATCATATCCAAGCTTCAGTACATCCTCAAGCCTTCTTGTGCGTATATGCTTACTCAATTTCAGTGTAAACCCAGAAACCAATATGAATTTCAAAACTTCGTTCTTTCTTTTTTCGCATTATCTATAAATTGTAAAAGAACCCAATGAATCATAAGCATACCGAACATATGCAGTCGTGTGGAATCTGAAATATGGAATAAAAGCATATTTTAACCCCAATTTCTGGAAAACGGAGTAGGATGAACATCTATATAGAAATAATAGGTAAATAAATAAGAGATCAACGAAGATAATGTATGTGAAAAATATTATATTGGAAGTAATAAAGAAATACTAAAAACTTACAAAACCCAAACGCAGAGACGTTCAAAAATATTAGTTTTGCATAATCCTTCTAACTCTGGGCAGCGACTAATTCGATGTCGTCTCTGTACAAACCAACTCTGGCTACTAAGCCGCCAATCCTTTCAAATCCTTCACCACACAACATTAAATCAAGACCATTTGGCAAACCCCAAAAAAATTTCCATAGCCCAAATAAATCGAAACCCTAATTCTAGAATACCTTTCTCTCTATTCTACATATGGAATTCGGAATCAGAGAAAATGAGAGAGAGAGAGAGAGAGAGAGAGAGAGAGAGAGAGAGAGAGAGAGAGGAGGAGGGGGGGGGGGGGGTTGAGAAGACTAACCTTGAAGATGTTCAACGAAACCTGCGATAGAACTCTAAGACACGATGGGAGATGGCGAGCTCAGAGAGCTCAGTGACATGGAGAGCATGAGGGAGATGGTGACCTCGGCGAGCACGGTGACCTGAACGACGCGACAGAGATGGTGATCTCGACGAGTTCGGTGTCCTGGACAGCGCGAGGTAGATGGTGCTTCATAAACGTGAGAGAGAGTTGAGAGAGAGAGGGTTCATGAGAGTACAGGGACAGAGAGAGCGAGGTTTTCTCAAAAGCTCCGCTCCCGTGAACTTAAGTGAATATTTGTTTAGCGCCTCTTAAAAATACGACGGTTTTAATAGGTTACAGTCGTCATTTTTAAAATCAACCCAACGAATGGGCGTATTAGCTACCTTACCACGACGTTTTTATAATACACGTCGTCTTTCAAAATATTACGACAGTTTTTATATAAACCGTCGTGTATTGGGTGTCGTAGTTTAACATAATTGTAGTAGTGACCACGACGATTTCTATATTTTACACGTCGGTTTTGTTTCAATTAGAGAAGTTGATAATCATTTTTACGTCCGCTTTGTAGTTGTTCTTGATATTTAACATTATTTAAACGTCTTTCTTTTACTAAAACCGTCGTCTAATATAGTCGAAGTTGTCTTTTTAAGCTATTTAATTATGAATTACACATCGGTTTTATTTATTTTGTAACGTGTACATGTAATATATTAACGACGTCGGTTATTTTCCGTCGTTATTTTATGTATTAAAATATGGCGGTCGATTTCACATCGGTTTTAAAACAAGCTAGACGACGGTGGATTCCCGTCGTCTATTTCAATTTCTGTAGTAGTGAGGTGTTTGATTGGACAATAATAATAGCCAATGGCGATTCTATCCTCTTTCTATATATTCGGCCCAGCCTATCAAAAGAAAGCTATTTCCGGAATTTTAAGTGAAATTTCATTCCCCTTAGGGTAGTTCCACCCATTTGCCATCGCAAAGGGTAGGTAAGTGCAGTTACTATTCATGTGAATAGTATTTTCCATAGCATGTTTATTTTGCTTTTCCACCCACTGCCATGGCAACCCAAGGGTAATTACTATTCACATGGGATTAATTTTATTTATACGTATGAGATTAATAAATAAAAAATTGCTAAGTACTTATAACAAAAAATTCTAAATATTTTGGTATTTTTAAAGAATTTTTTCCAATTTTCTTTGCCCTCAAGCTGTTCTTACCTTCGGGCCTACCCAATTTTGCTAGAGCCCACCATCTACTTGGGCTAGATTTGATTGGTGGAGTGTGTTTTTGTAGCATGTGGGGCCTTTTGCCCTGACAATCCAAACCGGTGGAACTGCTCTTAGAAGTTAGATATGTCAATGGCTAATCAATGAATTGTAATCTCACGCATCCATTCTAGTGAGTGAAATACTTTTTTCATTTGTACTATACACGTGACCTGATGACTAAAATTAGAAGTCCCTTTTTTTTTGGTGAAATAAGGGAAACCCCCAAAAAACAACTTAACCCCACACATGAGTCGAGGCCTAGCAAGACCAAGTAAGTCATCCATCAACAGATAGCTAACCCAGACAGGAGCCTCATCAAAGAAACAAATTCCCAAGTCTAGATTATAACTCTAGTTTGCCAAACAATCCACAACACAATTCTTTTCCCTGTAAATGTGGACAAGGTGACAATTTCCAATTTGTCTCATGAGATCACAACAACTATGCACCAAAGCAGCAAGAGGATGGTATTGCAATGAATTGATTTGTTGAACAAGTGAGACAGCAACAGCATCATCCATTTCAATAGCAAGGTTAGTGATACCTTCCTCAACATCAAGCTTTAGACCAAAATATAGGCCCCAAACCTTAGCCTCCAGGATATGACCTTGGCCCAAATTCACAGCGAACCCGGCAATCTAGTCACCTGATGAGTCACAAATAACACCTCATGCTCCAATAATATTAGTGGCAGCCCTTCTAGAACCATCCATATTCAGCTTAAGTTGACCAATTGTAGGAGGTTCCCGAGCCAAAAAAACACGTACTCTATCAGGTTTCTTACCAAAGCCATTAGCGGCTTTAACCCACTCAACAATTGCAGTAAAGATGGTTTTCCTAGATACGCCAATTCTAGATATACCAAGAAGTAATGGCAAAAATAATATTCCAACCAATACCACTAGGTCCTTTAACCTTAGAGAGCAAGTTGCCTAGGAACCAAGGTTTTAGCTTAGATAGGAAGAAGTGAGGAGAGGAATGTAAATTTACAACAGAATTCCATATCATCCTAGCTCTAGGACAGTCCCTAAGAATATGAATAACGGATTCAGTTTGCCAATGACACAGAGGACAAGAAGGATCAAAAGTTAGAAGTCCTTTACTAATCCTTAAAGGGCACTTTCCTATTATAACGAAATACTGCAATAAGAATGAAAGAAACAACCAACTTGGCCAATCAAAAGGAAAGTCTCCATCCATGATTTTTATCGTTAAAGATTTATCTTAAGTATTAGTTGATAGGTATATTTACTAAAAACTCAAACCCTAAAGAAATAACCAAAAATTGCATCATAACTAAATTGCTTGATAAGTTTCTTCAACAAATAGAATCTATCATGTAATTTGTTTGTGATGGCACAAGATAACATGTAATTTGTGTAAGCTATAAGTAATCTCTTGCCACAAAGGTGTGATACTTAATTAAGGAAGCTTGCATGTGTTATTTGTTAGTGTTGTGAATAAAGTTAAATGGAAAACTGTTTTCTCTTAACAAATTGAGAATCGGTTTCTTGGAAAGTATTTATGCTTTTCTTTTGCTAATCCTTACAACTTTGAACACTCCCTCAATCAATTTCTCACAAATTGAAACACTCACTAGTCAAACTTCAAAATATGGAAGTTTGATTTTAAAGATATTCTCAGAATAAATGAGATCAATTATGATCTCATTCATGTTATTTGTTCATTTGTGTATCTTGTAGAATGACTCCAAAAGTTTGGGACAAAGGAGAAGCATTTGGCTTTTAATAGGTGTCACTCGTGTCAACATATCACAAATGGCATCCTAGTAAAAAATATAGTGGAGCTAATTAAGAAGTGGAATGAAGATGAGCTGGAGCGAAAAAGGGTTAAGGCGCAGCGACGTCGTCGACCTTATGGAGGACCCATAATAATATACACGACTACAAAGAATAGTCTCAGAAATCTCATAATCTTTTTAAGGTTCAGAATCTCAAGATCACTTAAAGCTCGGTGTATGCGCTTATGGAAGATGACGAAACCTTTAAGCTACTTCGATACAAGAACCTCCTTGTGCAGTCTGTGAAAACTACGCCCGAACCCGAATCACCTGTTGAGATTTTCTATACCACCACTAATAGGGAAATAGCGGTACTTGACCCATTCCCTACTAGGGAGAACAACATTTTCAAGATAGCATGCTGTGACAAGAAGGATTAGATAGCTACATGTTGTTTTCGTTAAAAATTATTGGAGTAGTTGATTTTAAGTTGGATTCAAGATTTATTTTACAATTGGATGATGTAGTTTTCAATACCCTAAATAAAGAGAAATTTAATTATGTTTCAAGATTATTAAGAGTTTTATTTTGGATTCAATAAAGATGTTTTTGCATCTCAGAATTCAAAGACCATAAAGATGGATTATATTGTTTCAATTACAATAAAGATGGTGAAGTTTTCATAGTTTAATCGAGTGAGAAAAAGATTAGAAGTGAAGGAACATCCACTAGGTTATGGCATGGATGTTTAGGGCACATTTCAAAAAAAAAAATGAAAATTCTTGTTAAGGAACAAATCTTTCCATCAGTGATGACGAAATTTGCATTGAATGTGTTAAAGGAAAACTCACTAAGACTAAGAAGAAAGGTGCAATAAGACTAAGAAAAAAGGTGCAACTTGCAGTAGTGATCTCTTAGAAATCATCCTCACAGATATTTGTGGACTGTTCCCTCATCAAACAATTGATGAAAATCGCTATTTCATCACCTTTATAGTTGACCATTCTTGTTTTGGATATCTATATCTCATAGCAGAAAAGTCTCAAGCTTTTGAAATGTTCAAGACTTTCGAATTGAAGTAGAAAGGCAACTTGAGAAAAAAATCAAAATTGTGAGGTCAGACAGAGGGGGTGAATATTATGGATGTTTGATGGAGGAAGATGTGCAAGACTTTTTTACTAGGTATCTACAAAATAATGGAATAGCTACTCAGTACACAACGCCAGGAATTCCGCAACAGAATGGTGTGGCTGAAATCGAACTTCGAAGGATATGGTTCGTAGCATGATTTCCAAAACGATTTGCCTATGCCTTTCGAGAGAAGCGATCAAAACTACAAACTAAATACTTAATAGAGTGCCTAGAAAGTCTGTGCCTAAGACACCTTTCGAAATTTGGACTACCAGAAAGCCTAGCCTGAGACATCTCAGTGTATGGGGTTGCAGGGCTGAAGCTAGAATCTATAACCCTCAAGAGAAGAAGCTTGATCATAAAATGATTAGCTGTCATTTTATAGGTTACCCCGCAAAGTCAAAGGGTTTTAGATTTTATTGTCCAAATTATGGTACCCGAATTGTTGAGACTGGTTGTGTGAAGTTTATAGAGCATGAGGAGAATGCCACTGGGAATGAAGATTTTAATTTTGAAGAAGAAGGTGATGTAGCTGTGATTAAGAATGTTGAACAAGATGTTACACCCTTGATTCCTTTAAGTGAAACGGTATTGGAAAATCCTCAATTTGAAGAACCAGTTGATCCGCAAGAATAAGCTGTCGAGAATCCTGAGTTAGATAATCCATAAGAACCAGTACAACTGAGGAGATCTGACAGACCAAAAAGATCCACAGCAAATTCAGATTATGTGTGCTTACAAGAAGCAGATTTTGACATTGGAGATAAGGCTGATCCAACAAGTTTTAAAGAAGCTATGGAGAGTCAGAATGCAGACAAATGGAGGGAAGCGATGTTGAATGAACTCGAAAGCATGAAGAATAATCAAGTATGGGAATTAGTTGAACCTCACAAGAGCCATAAATTGTTAGGCTCGAAATGGGTATTTAAAACAAAGAAGGATAAGGATGTGGAAGAATCGAAAGATTTAAGGCTAGATTGGTAGCCAAAAGATTCACCCAAAGGGAGGGAGTTGACTACACTGAGACGTTTTCTCCAGTTTCCACCAAAGATTCTTTTCGCATCATTATGGTTTTGGTGGCGCATTATAACCTATTTTTGGATCAAATGGATGTCAAAACTGCTTTCCTGAATGGTGAACTCCAAGAAGAAAATTATATGAGGCAACCTGAAGGGTTTGCAAAGGAGAGAAAAGAGCATATGGTTTGCAAACTTGGCAAAGGCAATTTATGGACTAAAGCAAGCAAGGAGGAGGTGGTATTTCAAATTCCATCAAACTGTTTCATCTTATGGTTTTGAAGAGAACATAACCAACCAATGCATCTATCTGAAGAAGTGTGGGTGCTGATTTATTTTTCTGGTGCTGTATGTCGACAATATTATTTTGGCTACAAATGACCACAATTTACTGAAGGACACTAAGGAACTACTTTCAAACAATTTTGAGATGAAGGATTTGGGAGAAGCTGCTTTTGTGTTAGGCATTGAAATTCAGAGAGACTGAGCTCGAGGCCTCCTAGGCTTATCACAGAAAACATACATTGAAAGGATACTCAAGCGTTTTGACATGAGTATGTGTTCTGGACAGAAAGTTTCGTTAGCTAAAGGAGATTTAAAGAAGGAGCATTGCCCCAAGAATAAAGAAGAAGAAGATGAGATGAGGAACAAGCCATACGCTGCTCTAGTTGGAAGCATTATGTATGCATAAGTGTGTACAAGGCCAGACCTAGCCTTGTGCATTAGCAAGATGGGGAGATTTCAGTTAAATCTGGGAATGCAACATTGGATAGCTGGAAAGAAGATTCTGAGGTACCTACAGAAAACAAAGGCTTGTATATTGATTTACAGACGCACAGAGAATTTAGAGCTTGTTGGTTATGCTGATGCGAATCTTGGAAAAGCAGAGGATGATTACATCTCTACTTCAGGTTTTCTTTTCAAGATGGCAGGAGCAGTTGTTGCTTGGAAGAGTGCTAAACAAATTGGTGTTTCGAGTTCAACCGTGTTTTCAAAATACATAGCTTGTTGTGAAGCCACTTCTCATGCAGTATGGCTAAGGAATTTTATTAAAGACATTAAGGTGGTGGACTCGATTTCTAGACCAATATAGATATCTAATGACAACACTGCGGCTGTTTTTCACTGCATGAACAACACGATGTCGTTTGGACTTCAGCATATTGACAAAAAATATTTAATAGTGAGGGAGAAGGTAGCAGACAAACTAGTTAGGTTTGATCATATTTGAACTCAAGATATGATTGGAGATCCATTCACAAAGTTTTTGCCTTCAAAAGCTTTTCTGAGACATGTTGAGAGCATGGGATTATTTCCTAGTTTTGATGCTGCAATCTAGTGGGAGTCTTGTTCCCATTCTGATATTTACTAGTTTTGTTTATTTTGTTGTTTTCTGGATTGAGGGATTTGCATTTATGGATGTTAATTTGGTTGACAGTTTTATTTATTATTGAATAAATTCTACCATTTTGACTATTTAGCTGTTTAAACTTATTATGCAATTTTGTTTATGCATGTGAGTTTATGGTCTCTTTTGAGATACTATTGTTTTAATAACATTGCGGATTGACTCTTGCTAAGTCGTAAAGGGGTACTTGTATTTAAAAGCATAAAGATTCACATTAAAGATCAGTACATATTAAGGTTCGCGTTGTAGGTGCTTCACGTGTTTTGAGATTGCATTATGTGATTATAGATGGCTTGTTTTTAATAAAGAGAGCAGTGCTTATCTATAGTTCATTTTGTCTAATCACTTTTCACTATAGCTTGAGGGGAAGGACTTAACTGTTTAAACTCATGGCCAATAAAGATTATCAAACCTTTCGAAATACAGAAGCTTAGTGTTCTAGTGCTTGATTTAGTGGGAGAATGTTATGTTTTCCTATTTAGATCGGTGCACTAGATACTAAGCTATATCAGGTTTTGATAAGAGTTTAAATTAAGTCGTACCTTGAGGCCCAAAGCCTTGTGAAATAAGGAAGGGTTTTGAAGCCTATTAAGGGGTCCTATTTATTTCCTTTTTTGCGTGAACCGATCTGGTGGGCTTAGAAGATTAGTCAAGTCGGCCATTGGCGATGAGTAGAGAGGACTTGACCTAGCCCTATATAAGCTTAAGGCTCTGCTCTCATCAGACACGTTCTCCAACCCTATTCTCATCATAAAGAGAGATGAAACATATTCTGAGAGAGAGCAGAAGTCTTGAGCCATTCCTGTTCTTGCTAGGATATTGCTGGTACGACAGATTGGATGAGTTCAGAAGTTGGGTACTTAAGGAAGATGGCTCCAGGTATGTCCTTATGTTTATACCTATTTCAGATTGTGTGAAAGATCTAGAACATGTAATAAAGTAATCTAACATGAAAACATTTGCAATAACTATATACTGAACAGTTTGGATGATAATCTTTAGCATATCTATATAACCTGTAAGTTTGCCAATGATTTGTGGGAATCATTGGAAAAGAAGTACAAGTTTGAAGATGTTGGTCCAAAAATGATTGTCATTGGCAGGTTTCTGAAGCACAACATGATTGATTCGGAATTTGTTATCAGTTAGCAAGTAGAACTTGAGAAACAAATTTATGAACTTGATGCTAAGTTTTGTTTTATCAATAAGAATTTCATAGTTGATGAAACAAATTGAAAAGCTATCACCATCGTGGAAGTAATTTAAGATGTACCTCAACCACAAACGTAGGGAGATGAAGATGAAGGATATGATTCTAAAGTTTGAGTGGAAGAAAATCACATGAAGGGTGACAAAATGATGTGTTTGTCAAACAAAGTAGGGTAAATATTCAATTATGCTCATATATTTATTCTTCTTCAATATGGAAGTATTTATATAAGTACAAAGATGTGTGATCCCTAAATAAAATAGGAAATATATCTAAATTACAATAGTAAATAAATCTCAATTACAATAGGACAAAATAAACTGGTAAGTAACAAAAAACCTAACTAAGGAAGGAACCAAAATCCTAACTAAGTAAGGGTACTCACCAATACTCCCTCTCAAGTTGGGGCAAAGATGTTTTGCATGCCCAACTTGATAAGCAAGTCATAGAACACCATACTTAAGACAAACAAATTGTAGAGAAGGTCTTTTCGTCAACCACAAGTGGAACAATTGACAAACCAAAGCAAAAATTGTAGCGGAAACAAAAAAGAAAATCCTAACAAATAGGGCACATAGCAGAACACAGAAACCCTATGAACACCATAGTAGATAAGGCAGAACATAGAAACCCTGTGAACATGGCAAAGGCAAGGCAAAACCAAACCCTAAAAATAGGGTAAGGCAAGGCAAAGCAAATCAAGGTACAACAAAGGCAAAACCAAACTCTAAAAAATTGGGTAAGGCAAGGCAAAGGTAAGGCAAGGCAAATCAAGGCAAGTAAGGTAAAGACAAGGCAAGGTCACACTACTACAAAAATGGAAAAAGAGGACCAGAAAAAGACGACGGTATAAGATAAAACCGTCGTTGTATTTAAACAGACGACGGTATTAAAAAAACCCGTCGTGGATAAGTTCCTTACTGTTGAATATTTTTAAAAGACGACGCATACAAATAAAAAAGCGTCGTTTTAAAAAAAGGATTTCTTCAGAGATAAAATCTGACCAAAAAACAACGACAGCAGGTATGAATCCACCGACGTAGAAAATAAAGACGACAGTTCACCAAAAAACCTGCCGTGTTAACTCCTACCTAAACACGACCAACTGTTCTTAATCCGCGTCGTATAATATAATGGAATCCACGTCTGTATACTACGACGGTGCATTCTCTGTAAACCGCCGACTTATTATTTTGGAGTATACTACGACGGTACCTACAACACTACTGTCGTTTTTATTTACCACGTCCTAAGTTCAAATTACCGTCGTATTTGTTTAGTTTATACGTCTGCCTTCTCTGTAAACCGCCGTCTTATTTTTATAGCTTTTTAAAATTAATTAATTTTTCTTTTATTTTGGTAATATCTTTCTTAACACAAAACAAAATTTAATTCTCAATCCTCAACAACAGTTTCATCTTAAAAGGCAAAATATTGATCAATATTTACACAATATATGTACACAAATTTGGCAAATTCATCGTGGTTTCTTTTCTGCCTTCAACCTCAGCTTGTTCAACTGTTTCTTCCTCTCATATGCAAGCTGGGCCCTCTCCTTCCTCTTGTTCTCAAGCTCCTGCACAGCCACAGATGAATATCTAATAATTTCAGAAAATCAAAATCAACAAAGTATGAAAAGCTCACTCCTCGATTCCCATTTTCATCAAAATCAACTGTTTCTTCAAAACTCCTGTGTAGCAAGGGTGGAACCAGACTTAGAACCTGTTGTGGGTTGTGCCCTCGTATGCCTTCAAACGGGCAAGTGCGGCTGCAAACCCATGCAGGTTCTAAGGCTGGTTCCACCCTTGCTACACAGGAGGATGTAGCAAACCCATGGGAAGTGAGGAATCATTCTGCAAACCCATTTGCTTTCAGAAAGACAATTTCTTGTGAGGGTTAAAAAACGCGTGAAAAAATGCTATTTAAACAAAATAACCGTAAATATCCACGTCGGTTATAATATAAATACCGACGTCATATTTGAATAATCAACATCATAACTACATCGGAAATCCAAAAGTCATTTGGCGAGTATTAAAAAGAGAACAGAACCCAAAGTAACCACGTCGGTTTATTAAAATATACAGTCGTTGAATTTATAAGTACAACGTCAGTTTAGAGAAAAAAAGCGCCGTCATAACCACGTCGGAAATCCAAAAGTCATTTGGCGCGTATTAAAAAGAGAACGACGTCGTTTTTAGAACCGCAAAGTAACCAAGTCGGTTTATTAAAATACACAGTCGTTGAAATTACAAGTACAACGTCAGTTTAGAGAAAAAAAGCACCGTCATAACCACATTGGAATTCCAAAAGTCTTTCGGCAGTTGTGATAACCACGTCATTTATGAATTATCTACCGTCGTTATAACTAAATAATACGGCGGTTTTTCAATAACAACGTCGTTGTATTGAACTCTGGGAAAATATATAAACTTTTCATCACCTGACCTAATATTTTACGGTTTTCTCTTCCCGATAAAGTATTGTAGTTTCCCTCTCATTTCCCAAATCACCATTTTCGTCACCTGACCTAGCATCATCGTCTGAATCATCGTCTTCATCTCCAAATCACCATTTTGGTCGTCGTCTTCGTCGGAAGGAAACATTTCTTTGCACGCCGGTGTTATTCAAGGTTTTTTCTCACTCTCTTCCCTTTTTTTACTTTTCATTTGCATGTCGTAGTTGTCTGGAAACAAGATTCTGTCAAATTGAAGAAATCTTTCACTGGTTTTGATTAAATACATAAGTAGATACTCTCACGACGCCAAAAGACGACAGTTCTGTCTTGTTTTCGACGATAGAATGGACACACCACGACGGTCGTAATGCAAACTGCACGACGGTGGCTAAAAACCGTCATGGTGTGACAATTAATACGTCGGAAACAAGATAAAACCGTCGTCTAGTGAGAGAAGAACAATCGTTTTGTAATTTTAAACCACGTCGGTTATTGTTAATAACCGACGTAGTTTATGCACATTTACGTCATGAAATATATAAAACCGTCGTCTTATTTTCATTCATGATCTAAGAGACTGTTTAATAGGACGTCACTTTTTTAGTGTTACCGTCGTTGTTTTGTATTATTACGTCGTTTCTTTTTAATAACCGACGTTGTTTTCCTGGTAGATTAATCAAAAATGGTTTCGAAATCTCAAAACAAGGAAGCTGAAGCGTCAAAGGCCAAAGCAGGTTCAATGGCACAAGGGGATGAACCCAAAACAGGTTCAGTGGAAGTTGAAAAATCAACTCAAAGCAAACCCTCGAAGAGGATGAGATTTTCCTCAACCTCAGAGAAAGACTCGAGCACAGCCACATTTGAGGTGGAGCCAAAATCTGGCCGCGGTATCAGCACAATGAGCCGTGTTGTGAAGAGGAAAATTGAGAAGGTTAAGCCTGTGGTTGAGTTCAATAAAGATGGCAAACCACATGGCAAGGCTGCTGTTGAGATGCAGTCTTACATTGGTGTTTTGGCACGCACCAGAGTCCCTCTTGTGGACAAGAAATGGAAACACTTACCCAAGGACGTGAAGGAGAAGATTTGGGAAGCTGTTCAAATGTCCTATGTTATTGGGGAGAGTTACAAGAACTTGGTCTTGTCGTCTGCCGCCAAAAAATGGAAGGATTTCAAGTATAACGTAACTAAGCATTATATCCTTCCATTCGCACATGACAAGGAGAAGTTAAAAGAAACCCCTGCGCTTTATAAGTTCATAGAGAAATCGCAATGGGAAGCCTTCGTAGCTTCAAGGTTAACCCCAGATTTTGAGGCTAAGCATGCTGAGCAGAAGGAGAGGAAGGAGAAATTGGAGTACAACCATAGGTTGTCTAGAAAAGGGTATGTTGGTTTGACGGACCAATTGGTAGAAACCATGCCCGAAGGTCAAGAAATCGATCGAGCTGTTCTGTGGAAGAAAGCAAGAGAAGATAAAACAGGAAACATCCCTGATCCAAAGGCTGCCGAGAAGGCAAAACTAATCGTAAGTCTCACTAACTCTGTTCTAAATTTGAAAAACAGAGTGTTTTATTTTAGTATAGACGTCGTTTATCTTTACATAAGCGACGTTATAAAGTGAACACCACGACGGGCTTAATTTACGGACGTTTAAAAATGAATAGGACGTCGGTTTTTGAATAAAGTAGACGTCTAGATAGAATTAATACGACGGATTAAATTATTCTATGAACTGCATTTTTGTTTTAAGTTTACTCACGCACACACTCTCCCTCTCTCTGTCTATTTCACTGAAATTTGTGGTGCACAATTTTTGGAAAAGAATGCATATTTCAATCGAGTTTTTTCACTTCTTCATTAAAATTTACGACGGTTTTATCTTATCTAGACGTTAGAATGCTTATACAACGACGGTAATTTTGTGCAGCTGTATGGAATTGGACATCTACGTCTGTTTGTTTAATAATCCGTCGTCTTACTTTGAATACTACGACGGTCTTTGATTTATGTCTTAATCTGTTTTATTTTGAATATACGACGTATTTTTATATACCGACGTTGTAAAGTATAAACAACGACGGTATTTATATACAGACGTTTTAAATTAATACCACGTCTGTTATTTAATAAAAACCGTCGCTGTTTATAATTTACAACGTCGGTATATGTATCTGTCATACACCCTGCTCAGGTTCTAACAATCTCTCTTTCTCTCTTTTAGGATGATTTGCAAAAGCAAGTCTCCGAAGGCACTCTGACTGTCTCCGGGAGCAATGATATCTTGACTCTGGCTTTGGGAACCCCCGAGCATGGTGGGAGAGTCAGAGGAGCTGGTGCTAGCGTTACCCCAACTCAGTTCTTCAATTTGCCGAAACAGCAGAGAGTGAAATTTGGTGACAAATTGAAGGAAAGTGTGAGGGAGGCAGTCAGAGAAGAGACCTTGAGGATTGAGGCGAAGTCAAGGGAAACTATAATGGAAGCAGTCAGAGCAGAGAGGGAGGCTATGTTGGCATATATCCGTCAACTAGTTCCTAATTTTGATCCCAGCCAGATGCTCCAAACCCCAATTTCTCCAAGGACTCCAATTCCTCCAATTATTTTACCCCCTCAAGGTCAAAGCCCAAAAAATCCAATGTCTGATAAGGCAAGCTGCTCTGGGGCCACTAATATCAGACCCCTAGCTTTGGAATTAGAAGATCCGAAGCCTGAAGCTGATACTGCTGCAAAAGAGAAAGAGGACACGGTAAAATCTCTGCTATTTTCTATTTCTGCTTTTTAAATTTTAAAAAGACATCGCTCCTTTTAATAGCCGACGTTAAAATTTAAAATAACGACGGTTTATACGTCTGTTTCTTACAAGACACGTCGTGTTTCGTTAAATACCACGACACTTTTATAAACCGTCGTCTATTTCATGATTTCATTAACTGTATTTATATTAGACGACCTTTCTATAGTATAGCGACGTTATAAATTCAATAAAACGACGGTTATCTATTTACCGACGTGTATAACCTTTCCACCGTCAGTATTAACTAGAAACCATCGTTTATATTATATACCACATCTGTTTTTTATGTTTAGTTAGAGTCGTTTATTTTAGTTCACACACAAACTAACTTATATTTCTTTATTAATTTCTTTAAACAGGATCTCTCAAAGCTAGACATGCCACCTCCTCTTTTAGCCTTATGCCAACATTTCCGGACCAAGTTGTTGCCTGGTAACGAGGCTCTAACAATTCACATGCCCAAGGAAGTGTTTGGCTTTGAGCATGATACCTTCCTCTTCACTGAAGATGTTTTGCAGTTTGGTTCCATGGTTGAGATAGGAACCACAGTGATATCAGTATACATGAGGTAATTCTCCCTAATCTCATTTTGTTTTACATTTTCCTTTCTTTTAAATTAAAATCTCATTTAATTGACTTTCATATATTTAGGTTCCTATTTGACTATTTAAAAATGGCAAATATTGTAAACCTTGTTGGCCTCGTGGACCCTGGGCTAGTGAGCTCTGGAGCTGGATCAATATCAAACCGAATAAAAAACCTGTCAAACCGCCTGAATACAGCAGATGGGAATCAATTTTTCTTGGTCCCTTATAATCCAGGGTTAGTACCATTTAACGTATTTTCCTGAGCTTCTAATATTTTTCTTTCTAATATGAATCATTATGTGCAGGGGTCATTGGGTGATGGTAATTGTGAGACCATTAACGGAGACTGCCTATTACATGAATTCACTGCCAAAACGCTTGGTTGACGACGAAATGAAAAATATAGTGAATACGTAAGTTGATTTCTTCTGATTTAAGATTTTTCCTATAAAGTATTTAAATAAACGACGGTTTTTAATAATACCGACGTTATTATAAAATATAACGACGGGAAGATATTACCGACGTTTTAATTTAACTACCACGTCAGTATTTTCTTAAAAACGTCGTTTTAATTTAACTACCACGTCGTTTGCGTTTTATTTAAGAACGTTTTAATTTTTTCTGCTCAATTTTTTGTCATACGACGTTTTTTACTCTTACCGACGTTATAACGTTACACAACGACGGTAAGTTTTTACCGCCGTTTTAAACAAAATATCACGTCTTTTTTTTTAAAACTCCGTCGTTTTGACTGATTTACCACGACGGTTACTATTTGTATTTAAATTTTTTGTTTTGTCATTAACACCCTTTGTTTTCTTGTAAAAGGTCAATTAAAATGTTTAACATTCATATAAATAAAAATTCACGTAAACAGCAGGCCATTTGGAAAAATCTACACGGCACTCCTGAACAACCAACAAGTGTAGAGTGTGGCTATTACGTGATGCGATTCATGAGAGATATAATTCATGATCCAGACCTAAATTTCGAGAAGAAGGTAAAACGCAACATTTTAGATATACTTTCTTTATTTTACTACGTCATATTTTTGTTTAAAACCGTCGTTTGTATCCTTATAACACGTCGGTTTTTTGGTTTATTTTGCAGTTTGACAAGAAAAAAGATAAACTTGAGTATAAACAAGAGGATATTGACAAAGTTAGGCATGAATGGGCAGAATTCGTGAACAAGCAATTACCGAAGGATAATTGATGTAGATAAATATTTATGAACAATGTTCAGGTTTAATTTAGTTTATTTAAAATGTACATAAATATTTTGTTGTAATCAAGCGAACAAAAATCAAAAAAATTAAATTTTGTTTTAAAACTTATATAGTTCCCAAACACCGACGTCTGATTCTAATTTACACGTCTCATACGTGTACACAATGGTCGTCTTGCAGTAAATGGAAATATAACATCGACGGTAATTCTTAAAAACGACGTGTAATAGTCATAACAACGACGGTTTATAATTAATTCATCCTGTATAAATGAATTTGTACTCATATACTACGTCCGTTAGTATAACCTTATCGACGTCTAAATATTATACAAAGGCGGATATTCCTAAATATCCGCCTTTGTATATTAAAACAACGTCAGTTATATACACCAAAGGGACGTTTAATAGACATAACAACGACGATTTATAATTAATTCATCCTGTATAAAAGAATATGAATTCATATACTACGTCGGTTAGTATAACCTTATCGACGTCGTAATACTATACAAAGGCGGATATTATTAAATATTCGCCTTTATATATATAAACCACGTCAGTTATATACACTAAAATGACGTGTAATAGTAATAACAACGACGGTTTATAATTAATTCATCCTGTATAAATGAATTGTATTCATATACTACGTCGGTTAGTATAACCTTATCGACGTTGTAATACTATACAAAGGCGGATATTCTTAAATATCCGCCTTTATATATTTAAACAACGTCCGTTATATACACTAAAAAGACGTGTGATAGTCATAACAACGACGGTTTATAATTAATCATCCTGTGTATATTCTTAAATATAGTTTCAACGTCGGTTTATTGTGTTTAAAGTCGTTGTAAAGGGATACAACGTCGGCTAGGTCATTTTTAATTTAATTTTTATTGACTTTTATATTTTATTTAAATCCATATTAAATTCATAACTATATCCAAAAATTATACTGAAAACTACCAAGCATTGGAATATTGTCTCTATCCTAAAGCTTTAAAAAATATAATTTTGGAAATATTTTTTTATTGTATTTAATTACTAATATTAATAATATATTCAAAACAAAATCCGAAAAATATACCGGCAAATTCTATGCACTGATTGAGACAATATCTTGCCCGTTAAGGCCTGAAAAATGTAATTTTAGTTTTCAAAGTTCAAATGATAACAAAATTCAAACAAATTTAGAGACAAAGCATGGTACTCCTTATACTTTACATAACATAACCCTAAGGTTTATGTGATCCATTGGTGCCCATAAATTCAAAATTATGAAATTCATATTTTAGCCTACTATTGTAGAAGGCAATGTTGTAAGGAATCCATAGCAATTTTCGGTTCATTTTTCTCGTACTTGTGTATATTTTAAAAATTATTTTAAAATTTAGGGTTTAGGGTTTAGGGTTTGTTGACCGTCGTGGTTGAAAAACGCGGTACTTAAAAATTTTTGACCGCGACCTAAATTTTCAGAATTTCCCTTTAACCCTCAAATAGTTCATTCTCTCTCTTCAACATAAATTTGTCTGAAAGTTTTCGTTCTCCAAGCTCTCTCTCAATATCCATGTAAGTACAACTCTAGTCCCTTTAATCCTAATTCTCTCAGCTCTCTCTCAAGCTTTTGTTATATTCTCTCAGCTCTCTCTCAAAGCATTGGGTACGTAGATTCTCCAAGATCTCTCTCAAAGCATTTGGTACGTAGATTCTCCAAGATCTCTCATTGGGTACGTAGATTCTCCAAGCTCTCTCTCAAAGCATTGGGTACGTAGATTCTCCAAGCTCTCTCTGAAGCAGTTGTTATATTCTCGCAGCTCTCTCTCAATATCCATGTAAGTACAACCCTAATCTCTTCTTAAATCCATAAATGTTTTCGTTGGTAGCTATATTAGGGTTTTGGTGTTTGCAATCTTGTAATAATTGCTCTCTGTTTGGGTTATTTTATGTTTGTTTGGCCATGGGTTCTTGGAAAAGGAATGGGGACGGGAGATTTAAGCTGTTTTTTTTTTAACTACGACGACGGTTGAAGGATCAAACCGTCGTCCAAATGTTTATTATACGTCGGTTGTTCATTTACTCCCGTCGTCTGCGTTTTAAGCCGCAAATGGTAGCCTAAAGACGACGGTTTCTCCATTAAACGTCGTCTTTAGGCTACCAGAACACCGTTCAAATTTCTGGGTCTGGGTATCTTAATGACGACGGTGACTATAGATGCCGTCGTCGGAATGTATATTAAACGACGATTATTTTTATAAACCGTCGTCTTTTCCATGTTTTATATTTAATTTTCATTTTGTTCTCTACTATTTGAATGAGGTAGTGTTTCATTGCTGGTCTTTCCACTTTAATATATATATATTTATATGAATTTGATAGAGTGTGAGATGGATAAGTCATGGATGCATGCGGATAGAAGATCGAAGGCATATGAGTTAGGGGTGGAAGGATTTTTGAATTTTGCGTTAGAAAATCTTGGAAATACAACTGAGATTCGTTGTCCATGTGTTAAATGTGGGAATATTCGATTGTTTGGGGTTGGAATTATAAGGGAACACTTATACTTTAATGGAATTGACCAAAGCTATAAAATTTGGAGATGGCACGGAGAACCTTGGGAATGGACTACCAATGCTAGTAGAAATGTGGAAGAAGATGAGCAAAGTAGGTTTAGTTATGTTTCTGAAGAATTAGGGATGGATGATAATGATTTTGCCAATATTGGATCTGATCCTTATGAGTTTGCCAATGTGATTGGGGATGGCGATGAACCCTTGTACCCTGGTTGCAGTAAGTACACGAAGTTGTCGGCTTTGGTGAAGTTATATAATTTGAAAGCAAAACATGGGATGAGTGATGTTTGCTTTACAGAATTATTGATACTTCAAGGAGAATTTCTTCCAGAAGGAAATACACTACCTTCCTCTATGTACGAGGCAAAAAAGACTTTGTCTGCTTTAGGGATGAGTTATGAGAAAATCCACGCATGTTCCAATGACTGCATTTTGTATCGGAAGGAGTATGAGAATGCAACTAATTGTCCTACTTGTGGTATCTCAAGGTGGAAGGAAACCAAGGATGGGTTCTTGAAAGAGGGTGTGGCAGCGAAGGTGGTGTGGTATTTTCCTCCAATTCCAAGGTTTAAAAGGATGTTTCAATCACATAAGACAGCTAAGAGTTTGACTTGGCATGCTGCAAGAAAATCAGTTGACGGTTATATGTCTCATCCAGCGGATTCCCCGTCTTGGAAACTTGTTGATGAAAAATGGCCCGACTTTGGTAATGAGCCAAGAAACTTGAGATTGGCTCTCTCATCTGATGGATTCAATCCCCACAGTTCTTTAAGTAGCAGATACAGTTGTTGCCCAGTTATGTTAGTTACATATAATCTCCCACCATGGCTATGCATGAAGCGGAAGTTCATGATGTTGACTATACTGATTTCCGGTCCTAAACAGCCCGGAAATGATATAGACGTCTACTTAGAGCCTTTGATTGATGATTTGAAATCTCTGTGGGATGGGATTAGAGGAGTGTATGATGCCCACATAGGAGAATACTTTACACTCAGAGCTGCATTACTGTGGACAATTAATGATTTTCCCGCTTATGGAAACTTATCTGGTTGTGTTGTTAAAGGATATAAAGCTTGTCCAATATGCGGCGATGATACACCTAGTCACAGGTTGAAAAATGGCCACAAAATTTGTTACATTGGGCATAGAAAGTGATTACCAATCAATCATCCATATAGGAGGCAATGTGCAGCTTTTAATGGGAAACCTGAATATGGCATGCCCCCCGAGCCATTAACAGGAGAAGAAGTGCTGCATATGGTTGAAGATATTAATTACATATGGGGCTCGAAAAATGGGGTAAGTGTTGGTGAAAATGATGGTGACAGAGTTTGTTGGTAGAAGAAATCAAAATTCTTTGATCTCGAGTATTGGAAATACCTCCCTGTGAGGCATGCCTTAGATGTTATGCACATTGAGAAGAATGTTTGCGATAGTATCATTGGTACATTGCTAGAGATCCCTGGAAAAAATAAAGATGGGATTGCTGCTCGGTTAGACTTATTGAACATGGGGGTAAAAATTGATTTGCAACCCGAGTATGGAGAAAGACATACTCGCTTGCCTCCAGGGCCTTGGAATTTGTCAAGAGCAGAGAAGAAAGCGGTTTGCAATTCTTTTTATGGTATGAAGGTTCCTGAAGGTTATTCTTCAAATATAAAAAATCTTGTATCTTTAAAAGATTCAAGACTTCTTGGCCTTAAATCTCATGATTGTCATACCTTGATGCAACAATTGCTCCCTGTGGCAATTCGTTCTGTTTTGGAAAAGCCTGCAAGGTATGCAATAACTCGATTGTGCTTCTTCTTCAATGCTATATGTGCAAAGACGGTAGATGTTTCCAAGCTAGATAAGTTGGAAGAAGATGTAGTAGTTACTTTGTGTTTGCTTGAGAAGTACTTTCCCCCTTCATTCTTTGATATCATGGTTCATCTAGTAGTACATCTTGTCAGAGAAGTTCGTCTATGTGGGCCAGTATATTTTCGATGGATGTATCCGTTTGAAAGATATATGAAAGTGCTAAAGGGGTATGTTCAGAATCGTACTCGTCCCGAAGGTTGCATTGCTGAGCGGTATATAGCTGAAGAAGCTGTAGAGCTTTGTACCGAGCATTTATCTGATGTTAGTACAGTTGGAGTGCCTTCAAGCCAGAATATGGGAGTTTCAAAGCCATTATCAGGTTGCACAGTGAGCTTAGTTGATATGGACTTGTTGAACCAGGCACATCTATATGTCTTGGAGAATATGGAGGAAGTCCTACCTTATATCGAGTACGTATGAGTTTAATTTTTCATATATATGTAGCCATTTTAAATATTATTACTCCTTATATTTATCTTATATATAAGGGACCGTAATGCGTGTTTTTTTCGTGTCAATTGTAGGGAACATATGATCCACATCAAGACCACTTATCCGAAATTTAGAAAGAGAACAAAGTGGCTACAAGATAAGCACAATAGCACTTTCATTCAATGGCTACGTGTTAAGGTATATATGTTATTGAATGACATATTCAACTTATTTTAATTTTCTTTCTTTTTATATATATGTTAGATTGAATTAATATATATGTTTAATTTGTAGGTTCAAAGTGAATTTAATGGGGAAGATTATAATGGCATATCAGAAAATTTGAGGTGGTTAGCAGCTGGTCCAAGCATGGTAGTGCCATCATATAGGAGCTATCTTATTAATGGTGTCAAATTTAGCACCAAGGCACAAGATGATGTGCGAACTGTCCAAAATAGTGGAGTTTATTTACTTGCACATACTATGCAAGTTGCTAGTGCCAAAGATAAAAACCCTATTGTCTCCAATATGGGTTTTTATGGGGTTATTCAAGAAATTTGGGATCTTGACTACCAAAAGTTTAGAATCCCAGTCTTGAGGTGTGATTGGATAGATAACACTTCGGGCCTTGTAGTCGACGAACTTGGATTTACCCTTGTAGATCTGGGTAAAATTGGACATAGGAATGACCAATTTGTTATGGCTTCTCAAGTCAAACAAGTATTTTATGTTGACGACCCAATGCATCGTGGTTGGTCGGTAGTGTTATCAATGCCTAATAGAGAATATAATGATGTTATTGGTGATGATGTGCTAGGTGATATTAGAATTGAGTGTGAGCCATTTTCTAGAGGGATACCAAATGTTGACACATTTGATGACCTAGTGGGTGAGTTTGGGAGTGAGAATATTAGAGATGGGTGTGAAGATATATGGATTGATTGATTGTTGTAATGTATGACATTAGTTATGCAGTTAATTGTATGACATTAATTCATAGCTCTGTATATCATTTTAATTCCGATCACATTTTCATTCTGCAAGCTTTGGGCACAACAAATCAAAAATTAAAAAATAATCGGTTAAAGCTGAAAATACGACGGTCAAGTTACAAAAATCGCAAAACGAGACGTCTTAAAAACAACCAACGTCGGGTTTTCACAACCGACGTGGAATGACAACGCAAAAATGAAATAAAAACCGCCATTTGAAAAAGAAAACACGTCGGTTAATTATAATTCATTTCAAAACGGTTAATATTGTTGTTTTTACGTCAGTTCAAGTAAATATATGCCATGTTATATGTTTTAGACGTCCGTTTTTTTATTTAGTGAACGTAGTATTTATTAACCACGGCGGTTTCTAAGTTTGACACGTCGGTTTTGTTTGATTTAGAGACGTTGATAAAACTATTTAGGTCGGTTTTATAGTTGTTTTTGACATTTAAAATTATTTAAACGTCTGTTTTTTACTAAACCCGTCGCCTATTATAGTCGAAAGGTCTCTTTATATGCTTTTATTTATCAAATCAACGTCGGTTTTAGTTTTTTTATGACGTGTAATATATTAACCACGTCGTTTTTTTTGTGTTCAAGCCGTCAAAATCATTTTCAACGTCTGTGGTGATATAAAGGGCCGTGGTTATTATTGTTTTTACGTCAGTTGAAGTAAATATATGCCATGTTATATGTTTTAGACGTCCGTTTTTTTGTTTAGTGAACGTAGTATTTATTAACCACGGCGGTTTCTAAGTTTGACACGTCGGTTTTGTTTGATTTAGAAACGTTGATAAATCTATTTACGTCGGTTTTATAGTTGTTTTTGACATTTAAAATTATTTAAACGTCTGTGTTTTACTACAACCGTCGTCTATTATAGTCGAAAGGTCTCTTTTTATGCTTTATGTACCAAATCGACGTCGGTTTTGTTTTTTTTATGACGTGTAATATATTAACCACGTCGTTTGTTTTGTGTTCAAGCCATCAAAATCATTTTCAACGTCTGTGGTGATATAAAGGGTCGTGGTTATTGTTGTTTTTACGTCAGTTCAAGTAAATATATGCCATGTTATATGTTTTAGACGTCAGTTTTTTCATTTAGTGAACGTAGTATTTATTAACCAAGACGGTTTCTAAGTTTTACACGTCGGTTTTGGTTTATTTAGAGACGTTGATAAGCATATTTACGTCGGTTTTGTAGTTGTTTTTGACATTTAACATTATTTAAACGTCTGTGTTTTACTAAAACCGTCGTCTATTATAGTCGAAAGATCTCTTTTAATGCTTTATGTATGAAATCTACGTCGGTTTTAGTGTTTTACTGACGTGTACTATATTAACCACGTCGTTTGTTTTGTGTTCAAGCCGTCAAAATCATTTTCAACGTCTGTGGTGATAAAAAGCGTCGTGGTTATTGTTGTTTTTACGTCAGTTCAAGTAAATATATGCCATGTTATATGTTTAAGACGTCAGTTTTTTCATTTAGTGAACGTAGTATTTATTCACCACGACGGTTTCTAAGTTTTACACGTCGGTTTTGTTTTAGTTAGAGACGTTGATAAGCATATTTACGTCGGTTTTGTAGTTGTTTTTGACATTTAACATTATTTAAACGTCTGTGTTTTACTAAAACCGTCGTCTATTATAGTCGAAAGGTCTCTTTTTAAGCTTTTATGTATGAAATCTACGTCGGTTTTAGTATTTTACTGACGTGTACTATATTAACCACGTCGGTTATTTGCCGTCGTTATTTCATGTATGAAAAGACGGCGGTCGATTTCTCGTCGGTTGTAAACCATGATACACAACGGTGGATTACCGTCGTCTATTTCGTTTTTTGTAGTAGTGTCAAAGGCAAAGCAAGGGCAAATAAAGGCAAGGTCAACGACGATAGCGACAACAATGGAAAGCGAAGCAAACAAAGACAAGGGCAAATGCAACATCAAGGGCAGCAACAACGAAAACGGCAACAAATTATTTCATATCAACTTTAGCTAATTCACACAGACACAACTTCTCTTCACACCCCTTCTTCCCCTGAAGAGAAGGGGTCGTCGGAGTCAAGAAATAGGTAATATCTTCATGTTAAGAGAAACATATATATTTTTTGGTTTCATACATTATATAGAAATAATGCACTTATTTTTTGGGTACCTATTATGTAAGAAAATAAGTACATTTATATAACAAAAATAGGTATAAGGATAAATGAATTTGTTTTTGTACCTATTAAATTATGAGCGACAAAAATAGGTACATTATTTCTATATAACAAAAATACGTAAAAAAGGATACATAGCTCGGATAAATGAAATTTTTTTATACCTATTTTTGTTAAAGAAAATAGGTACATTATTTTCATACAAAAATGGGTATGTCACTTTGAAATAGAAAATTTTATACACTTTTTATAAATTAAAAACATATTTACAAAATAACGCACCTAGCTCAGATAACAACCTCAGTTTTGCCATAACAACTGATGTTAAAAATTAAAAACATCAGCACTCCATGAGAACCGAAGCCTATAATTAGAAGGGTCAATAATATTTGTAAAAAGTCAAACCATTTGCAGGCTTTCCACTTCAGCATAAACACAAAAATTGAAGGCGTAGACCATAATTTGCTACAACAGTAGCATCTTTTTTGATGTGGTAAGTCATAGCACGCATCAGTATAATCAAAACCCTTGATGCTATAATGAGTATTTAGCATCAGTGCTAATGTATTTCCTGATGTTGTTAAAGGTTTAGGCATCGAAGGTCAACGGTCTTTTAGCATATGGAAACAACTTACGCATCGGAGATTATGTAAATAGCGATGCCGTAAGTAATATTTAGCAACGGATAATATCCGAAGTGTATGACTATATCATACGCATCGGTTCCCAATACTTCGGTTCTTAAGTACCTTTAGCAACTGATATTATCCGTTGCTAAAAGTCAATTTTCACATAGTGGAGGTATATGTTACTTTGTAATAGAAAATTTTGTAAACTTTTTATAAATTAAAAACATATTTAGAAAAATAGGTAAACACAAAATTTTGTACACTATTTATAAATTAAAAAAATAGTTACAAAAAATGAATTTTTTTGTACCTATTATGTAAGAAAATAGGTACGTTACTTTGTAATAGAAAATTTTGTACACTTTCTATAAATTAAAAACAGATTTCAAAAATAACATACCTATTTTTCATTATTGCTATATTAAAAAATAGGTACATTGAATAAAAGAACATATGAATATGATCCGAACGTTTCTTCTTTTTGCCAGCATGACCCAAACGATTAAATTCACAATCAAAACCTATAATAAAATAATTAAATATGCAAATTAACCCTATTATAAACGGACAGTTAATAATGATTGATTTATAAACAAAATTTTTGGAGGGAATCACCACAATAAATTGGGGAACCAAAATTAAAACACTACCACATAGCTAGCACATTGATATTTAAATAGGGGTATTTCGGGAATCTAAAAATTATAATAAATCATATCTTGAGCTTGATAAGTAACTTGATGAGTTGGATCCTAATCATGGATATTACTTATAAAAATTGGATATTATTTATAGGAACAAAAAATGAAAGGTTGCAGGCAAGGAAAATTGAAGCAATAGTGTATGCATCTTTTTGGGGAAAAAAAAAGTAAAAAATTAAGGAAAGCTTTGACGAAAAAGAAAAAAACCAATCCCAAATAGGACCATAGTATCACACTAACCTCAAAATTGATGATATTTCATAAGAAAATGGCCTTTGTGGAGTGGGATTTAAGTTGGTGATTAGGTTAGATAAGATTTGGTTTGGAATGGCCAAATGTCGTTGTTTGCCATTCTTCGTTTACCAACAAATTGCCCTTGTTGACCAAAATGAGGCACCTTGCCATGCATCGTCACTATTCTATACCTACTACATACCATTATTGTTGTAGGTTTGAATAGTGCTGTGAGTTCTGCTATCAATTGTGCATTTCACCAAATGTGAAAATGAATACTTTGGGAATGCAAAATGTGTTTCAAATTTGGGAATGCAATGATCTTCTCTTTTTCAACAATAATCAATAATACTTTAATTATGTTTCAATAGCTGCTGGTCCACCAACTTTAGATAACTTTTCTATAGTTTTGTTAGAAAAGAAACTGGTATATAATTTTTACTATAATTTTTCAGTCCTTTTAGGTGTTTTAGTTTAATCGATAATTAATCTAAAACTTGATGAACTACAAATCTGATCGGCTCCGAATCTTGTCATATTGACTAAAAGGAATTTTAATCGCAATGGCCCCTGTCCTTGAACTTATACATTTTAGTCCACCAATTCATTTCCGTGCCATTTTGGTCCTCTAACTCCTCATTGATGTCAATTCATTCATTTTTGTCCCATTTTCTGTTAATTTTAAGTGTCATACTAAAAGAAGTCTTTACAATTCAAAAACTCTAGAAATTAACCCACCAATAATACAATGTTTAAGTAAAACCCAATTTTAAATTATGATAAAATGTGTCCATGTAGGTTGAATTATTTACAAGATGCTATTTCAATCACCTAATTAAGGCAAATGAATAATACCTATTAGACAACCTAAACTGTTGGAAAACCCTAAACTCTCTCTAAATGTGAAACTGTGAGCTTGCACTGCAGCCGTCACCCCCTTATGGGGGTGGGTGGCTTCCCCATCTTCCATCTTTCTCTCCTCATCTCCTCATCTATCTGGATCTTGTCTTTTGTTTGTTTGTTTGTGTGTTTTCTATTGTAGGTCCTTGGTGACTTTTGTTGTTCTTGGATGTGTCTTGCTGTCGCTAGGATGGCTGCGGTGTGGTGTTGTCGACCCAGCTTTTTTCTTTGGTTTTCGTTGTGTTTTTGAAGCAAGTATTGCAACCCACCGTACATGCGATGATTTTTTTGCAGCTTTTGGTACACTCACATGGATTTTGCTCTAGTTTAGTGTTTGGAGTTGGAAAAGTGATTGTTGCCGGTTTGTGTGGGATCGGATTTTGCCTGTGCAAAATAAGAGGTTTAGCCATGTTGGTGCTACGAGTCTCTTTGGTTTGCTGGAGAGGATGTGGTGCAGTGTCATTGTTTTTGTGTTTATTTTAGTCTAATAATTCTCAGAAACTCAATAGGAGTTTGTTGATGTTTGTATTTAGTGTTTGACTTTTTGATGCAGATTTGCCGTTACTACCGTTGCGCAGTGGATCTCTATTGTAGGTCTGAGTATAGGTGCTTTTGTCTACCGAATTGGAGGTTTTATGTTTTTCTGGCATGCGTAATTCTCTCCAGATCAAACCAATTTATTTTTGTGTTTGGTCACTAGGGATGTTGTACTCATATTTGGCATTGCGGCTATTCTGTACTTTTTTGTGTTATCAATAAAATTACTATTGATTTAAATAATAAAAAAATATTTAAACATTACCTAATATCCTCCAGTATTATAGATGTATATGTATAATATATATTCCAATAGGTACAATACTCATAGAAAAATAGATGACACTATGTAAAAGAAAAAAGGTAAAAAATATATATATAGCTCGAACAGATTAATATTTTTTGGGTGCACATGAATTATTTTTTTTTGGGGTTTCGTACGTTATATAGAAATAATGTACCTATTTTTTTGGTACCTATTATGTAAGAAAATAAGTACATTAATATAACAAAAATATGTATAAAAAAAATACATTGCTCGGATAAATGAATTTTTTCTTTTTTGTGCCTATTAAATGATGATTGATTTACAGACAATTTTGGGAGGGAATCATCACAATAAATTGCGGAACCAAAATTAAAACACTACCACATAACACATTGAATTTTAAATAGGGGTATTTTGGGAATCTAAAAATTATAATAAATCATATCTTGAACTTGATAAATAACTTGATGAGTTTGATCCGAGTCATGGGTTTTTACTTATAAAAATTGGGTATTATTTATAGGAACAAAAAGTAAAGAGTTGTAGGCAAGGAAAATTGAAGCAATAGAGCATGCATTTTTTTGGGAAAAAAAAAAGGTAAAAAATTAAGGAAAGCTTTGGCGAAAAAAATAAAAAGCAATCCTAAATAGGGCCATAGTATCACACTTACCTCAAAATTGGTGATATTTCATAAGGAAATGGCCTTTGTGGAGTGGGATTTAAGTTGGTCATTAGGTTAGACAAGCTTTGGTTTGGGATGGCCAAATGTCGTCGTTTGCCATTCTTCGTTTACCAACAAATTGCCCTTGTTGACCAAAATGGGGCACCTTGAGATGCATCGTCACTATTCTATACAAGGGTGGAACCAGAAATTTTTTAATGGGGGGTTAGCTAAAGTTCTTAGCTTAAAATCTAATGATAAATTTTTTTTGTACTTACATTTTCTATAATTTTTCTAGAAATAAAAGTATGCATTAAATCATATAAAATCACATAATTGTAAACACAAGGAAAAAAATTGAAATTAGAGCCATATTATTCGCGAAAGGGTGAATTTCATTTAGAAAAATGCTTCTCTTCTGGAGACAAATTAATAGAATTTTTTTTAAATTGATGTTGGGATAAACTTTGACACCAAATACAAATGTGGAAGATCTCTTACTATGCATATTGGTGCTGAAATTGTATATTTATTTATTTATTTTCAGTTAAAATATAGACTATATGTATTATTTTTTTTCCCAAACTGTCCCTGGGCTACGGCCAAGGGTAGCCCCTGCCTTAGTTCCGCCAGTGATTCTATACCTACTACATACCATTGTTGTAGGTTTGAATAGCTCTGTGTTGACCTACGTCGCAAAATGTTTTTCAAATTTGGGAATGCAATGATCTTCTCTTTTACAATAATAATCAATAATACTTTAATTATGTTTCAATAGCTGCTGGTCCACCTTTAGATAACTTTTCTATAAGAGTGCTACTATTTCCACCCACTTGTCCTATTTTCCCACCCACTTTATCTTTAAAAATTTAAAGACAAATTGACTCCTTTGTAAAATAACTTCTAAGGACTCAGGAAAAAATCTCAATACACCTATAACCTCTGCAACCTTCAACGTCTTATAACTCTTATCAACGTTCTCATGTGCTTTCCGGAAAAAATGTGTACCATCCAATATTCAAACAAACCCAATAAGAAAACATGAACAAGTGCTCAAAATTGTGAAAGAAATTCAAAATCCCAACATTTCCTGAGAGATCCGCTATTTGGTCACTAAGAAATTAAAAGAAAAAAAAACAAAAAGCTCTAAAACCCATATTTGGTTTTATTAAGAAAAGTAAAGGCCAAGTCAAACTCAAAGTGATCCATAACTATTGGTTCCATATTCTTGTTGAATAAGATTTTATGGCGACCCAAACAGAAAGTTAGGAGAAGACCCACATGGGTAGGACGCATGGAGGTTTCAAGTGCGGAGAGGCAGTGGTCAAAGGAGCCGAGAATGGAGACGACGGTGTTAGTGATGGTTTGGCTCTTTCGCAGTGACTCGCTCATCATGGCTGCTCGGACGCTCAGTGAATCGCTGCCCATTGTTGTAGGTTTGAATAGCTCTGTGTTGACCTACGTCGCAAAATGTTTTTCAAATTTGGGAGTGCAATGATCTTCTCTTTTTCAAGAATAATCATTAATACTTTAATTAAGTTTCAATAGCTGCTGGTCCACCAACTTTAGATAACTTTTCTATAATTTTGTTAGAAAAGAAACTGGTATGTAATTTTTACTATAATTTTTCAGTCCTTTTAGGTTGTTTAGTTTAATCGATAATTAATCTAAAACTTGATAAACAACAAATCTGATCGGCTCCTAATCTTGTCATATTGACTAAAAGGAATTTTAATCGCAATGGCCCTTGTCCCTGAACTTATACATTGTAGTCCACCAACTCATTTCCGTGCCATTTTGGTCCTCTAACTCCTCCTTGATGCCAATTCATTCATTTTGTCCCATGTTCTGTTAATTTTAATCCAGTGAATAGCATGCGACATTATTTTTAGGGCTAAATTCGACTTTTGAGTCCATTCTAAGTCACCATAGGCAAAATTATGGCTAAATTGGGGTTCTAAGAATTTTGGTGAATTAGGATATCAAATTCATGGGAAATGAGATAGTTATGTGAATTAAAGTTTCAATTTGGGGGAAATGGGTGGTCAAGAGTTGTGTTAGTGGTTTTAGAAGAATACTTGTGTTTGAATCGATTGTTTTACCCTTCAAATAGACAGTCAAATTGACGTGAATGAGAGAGTTGGAGGGCTAAAATGACATGACAATTAGTTGGACGACCAAAAATCACTACTACAAAAAACGAAATAGACGACGGGGATCCACCGTCGTTGTCATGCTTTGAAAACCGTCGTTAAATCGACCGCCGTCTTTTTGGGTGTCAAATTACGACGGCTTTTCACCGTCGTTGTTTATCTGTAAAGACGACGGTTTTTAAAGAAAATCGTCGTTGTTTGGAGGTAAAGATCGTTAATTATAGGAGGAAAGACGACGGTTTTTAATAAAACCGTCGTGTATTGTAGGTTAAGATGACGGTTTTTTATGAAAACCGTCGTGTATTGTAGGTTAAGATGACGGTTTTTTATGAAAACCGTCATCTTTACATATAATAGACGACCCTTTTTTTTAAAAACCGTCATATTTACTTTACAATAGACGACCATTTTTAAAAAAAAAACCGTCATCTTTACATATAATAGACGACCTTTTTTTAAAAAACCGTCATCTTTACATATAATAGACGACCCTTTTTATAAAAACCGTCGTTAATTATCTGTAAAGACCATGATTTATTATGAAAACCGTCGTCTAATAAGTTCCCAAACTGCTACATTTTAGTTCTTTTTGATTTCATATGATGCTATACAACAATTTTAACTGGAAAACCAACCATAATGCTTTATTAATGAATATATACACTCAAAAATAGTTTCTTTCATAAAACTTGAAGATTCAAACATAAGTCCTACCAATTAAGTAGTACAATCTTTTCCTAACAAGACCTACGTACTCCTAATCCAAGCCTTCGTCATCCAAACAGACAAATGATGCACAACTGAAGTCTCCTCCATCATCCCTGTAAATAAATCAAAATGACAAAGAGAGAAAAAAAGCTAAGATTATAAACATATAAAATTAGGTGGAAGAGAAATTTTACCATTGGACCATATTTCCATAGAAAACTTGTAAAATGAGCATAAAAAAGACCATCGAGAACCTGCAAAAGGAAAAATATATAAAGAAAATGATGGTGAAAAGAGAAGGTAACAAGTTTTGAACAACAAAAAAACATATGACTCACATAGAAAACCTGCAAAAGAAAAAGTTATAAATCTGCAAGCTTCCTCCTCATCTCCTGAGAACCAAATCAGAAAATCTAAAAAGAAACCATAAATAAATAAAAAATATGTAAACAAACTAGACAAATCAAGAGAGACAGAAAATCTGAAATCAGGGAGACGAAGAACATACCAGAAACGCAAAGAGACTAATCCAGAATTCACTAGCAAAATATAGAAGGATATTGAGAGATTAGGTCACTTTCAAATCAAACCTTTCATGAGAGTGTTTTAGAGAGCTCAAGAGGGTTTCAAGGAGGAAGAGGTTTTCAGAGACGGGGGAAGATCTGAAAATTTGTCGAGCGCGAATTCACTTAAGCGGCCTTTTTTTAGCGTGTTTTAAAAGACGACGCTTGTTAATGAGAGATAAGGTTTTCAAAGACGGGGGAAAATTTGAAAATTTGTCGAGCGCGAATTCACTTAAGCGGCCTTTTTTTAGCGTGTTTTAAAAGACGACGCTTTTTAAAAAAAACCGTCATCTTTACATATAATAGACGACCTTTTTTTTAAAAAAACCGTCATCTTTACATATAATAGACGACGGTTTTTTTATAAAAAGCGTCATCTTTACATATAATAGACGACCCTTTTTAAAAAAAACCGTCATCTTTACTTCACAATAGACGACCATTTTTTACAAAAAAGGGTCATCTTTACATATAATAGACGACCCTTTTTAAAAAAAAACCGTCGTCTTTACATATAATAGACGACCATTTTTTTATAAAAAGCGTCATCTTTACATATAATAGACGACCCTTTTTTTAAAAAAACCGTCATCTTTACTTCACAATAGACGATCATTTTTTACAAAAAAGCGTCATCTTTACATATAATAGACGGCCCTTTTTTAAAAAAAACCGTCATCTTTACATATAATAGATGACCATTTTTAAAGAAAAACCGTCATCTTTACATATAATAGACGACAGTTTTTTCAAAACAACCATGTCTTTACTAAAAAAAGGACACTTGATTTTTAAAAGACGACGCTTGTCATATCTGCTGTCGTCGTTTTTTGGTCAGATTTTAACTCTGAAGAAAACCTTTTTAATAAGACGACGCTTTTTTATTTGTGTGCGTCGTTATAAAAAAATATTCAATAGTACCTCCGTTTTTTAGTTGTTTAAGTCACTTATCCACGACGATTTTTTTGTTACCGTCGTCTTTTTAAACACAACGACGGTTTTTTCTTCTACCGTCGTCTTTTTCTGGTCGTCTTTTTCACTTTTTGTAGTAGTGAATGAACTCGGATATAAATTTCAGAGACTATATTATAGTTAAAAACCCCAACTAAAATTTTATTTGGGCAAAGAAAGAAGTGGAGTGCATTGCAGCAAGGGATGGTGCAAAGTTGTTCTTTTGGCCGATGACCTAGATCATACGTATTTGAAGATCAATTATGTTCAACCAGCTGGAGCAGATGGAAACAATTGCATTTGCGTATATAGCTAGTTTCTTCATGGATATCTTTAACCAAGTAATTAATTTGATGGGTTGCATGGTGTTAAGTTGAAACTTGAATCATCTTTCAACTTCGGAAAAAGAAGCTTTTACTTCTAATAGTTAGTTGGTAGCTTTTACTTCTACTCGATCATGCCGCGTCAGGAAATTTAGGCAATATATGATTACATGAGGCTGACACAATTGGTGAAAATATTTAACCTCAACGCTTCAGTTAGTAGGTAGGACGACCAAACGAATATTTGATTACATGAAATAAGACACTTCTCTCAGCCAGCATGGAATTAGTTCAACAGCCTGCGAAAACACCGACTAAGTCGGAGAAAAAGAAAAAAGAGATGAAATATTATGCAATATATCAATTGTTAGCTGGGACGTGATCTGCAATTTGTCATCTAAATAAATAATGGAGGGCATGGAATTGGAGGGTTCATAACTTGATGACCTAACACATCAACAACTTGTGTTATGCGTCTAGTGCACCTTCGACAGTTTTTTGTCAATGTTTTTTTGTTGTTGTGTCTATAGCTAGCTAGCCCACCAACTAATAGATGAAGAGTAACTTGTAATGTACTACAAAACGTAAAAGCCCTAGCTAGCTTGCATATGAAATATTGTGACGGAAAAGGAAAATATCGTGAGAAATGTCTATATAAATAGGTTTCTTCTGTTCTCAATATTTGCAAGAAAAGCAAAGACATTATTAGATCGAAATGGGAAAGAGCAAAGTGCTTGTGGTAGGTGGAACCGGGTACATGGGAAGAAGGATTGTAAATGCAAGCCTAGCCCAAGGCCACCCAACCTATGTCCTTCAAAGGCCAGAGATTGGCCTTGACATTGATAAGTTGCAAATGCTCTTGGCATTCAAGAAGCAAGGGGCTCATCTTGTGGAGGGCTCATTTTCTGATTTTCAAAGCCTTGTTGATGCTGTCAAGCTTGTGGATGTTGTCATTTGCACAATGTCTGGGGTTCATTTTCGTAGTCACAACATTTTGTTGCAGCTGAAGCTTGTTGAAGCTATCAAACAAGCCGGAAATATTAAGGTACGAAGAAGCTTAACTCTCCAGACATCCTATTTGTATTAGGCACATATATACAAATTAAGCAAGGATGGATTAAGATATTGCTTACAACAAACTCCTGGCTTTTTTGTGTAGCGTTTCTTCCCATCAGAGTTTGGTCTAGATCCAGCACTTATGGGACATGCACTTGAACCTGGGAGAATTACGTTTGATGAGAAAATGGTGGTGAGAAGGGCAATACAAGATGCTAAAATCCCCTTCACTTATGTCTGTGGTGCAGGCTTTGCCGGTTATTTCGCCGGCAACCTTTCGCAGATGGGAACACTCGTTCCTCCAAGGGAAAAAGTCCTTATTTATGGAGATGGTAACTCTAAAGGTACAAGTTAATAAATTAAATCAAAAGCCACATCACCATATGCATTTATATTATAATATGTGTCCTTTATGATGTGTATGCATGCAAATGCAACTCAAGTGTGGTTGAAGTATAAATGACGTAGAATTAATCGTCTTTTATGATGTTCTTCATGTACTGTGCAGTGACTATTGTGGATGAAGATGACCTTGCAACATATACGATCAAAACAATAGATGATCCACGAACATTGAACAAAACATTGTACTTTCGTCCACCCGAAAACGTACTCACTCAAAAACAACTGGTCGATATGTGGGAAAACCTTACAGGCAAGAAACTAGAACATATCACCGTTTCGCAACAAGATTTCCTTGCCTCTATGAAAGGTATGTATCATACGGAATTTATTGAACGCAAGAAAATTACCAAGTTAATTAATTTATCACAAAGTTACATTTAATCTATAATTTTATATTTCAGGTATGGACTATGCTGGCCAGGTAGGAGTGGGGCATTTCTACCATATTTTCTATGAAGGCGCTCTGACAAACTTTGAAATAGGAAAAGAAGGAGAAGAAGCTTCAAAGCTTTACCCAGAAGTGAAATACACCCGCATGAATGAATACTTAAAAATTTATGCATGAGAACAAAACAAAGTGTTTAATGATAGATCCTGAAAGAATTAATACATTTATATGTTCTTATCATTTTTATGGACGTTTCGAGCTCTATTAATCACCTATTATATATGTATTGTCATTCCTTGACTCCACCATCAACTGTTATAAACAAAAATAATAACATTTGTGGACATGAGATGTTTTATGTCTGCAACAATTCATAGTGCACATTCTGACCAATATACTTGGAATTATACAGGGTTCCTTAATAAATCAAGCTGTTGTAGTTTGCTCAATTGATACAAAAACTCAAGAAAATTGGTCTAATACTTTCAAGCATGAGAAACAAAAATTGCATATCATGACCTGCTTAGCAAATTACGTACATATGAGCGTAAAGAAAATAAGCAAACAACATATACGAAATTTTTTCCTTTTTGAGAAATGGAATCCATTCATAGAATCAAAATAACGGACATAGAGCGACACGATACAGTGGCCTCCTTAAAACCTTCTTAGGGAATAAGCCCCAGGGTAGGAAAGAGTACCACTCATGTCATGGACTAACAAGAGAGTCCGATGCATCACGTAGAAATAGTACAAAAGCAAAGCAAAAATAACATTGACACATAGACCTCTGACGAGAATACATCAAAACAACCCAAATGTACAAAGAGTTCTGCTATGAAATCATAGTCTTTTGCACAACCACAAGATAGTGAGCATCTGACAAAGAACACACCAAAGCTCCAAAAAAGACAGATAGAACCCACAAAGCACACCAGCTCTATCCACCTCGAATAACGAATGGCCTTGAGAATAGAGAAGTCTGCAGGGAGCAACACAAGATTAGAGACAAAAGACAACGAGCAAGCCAGGAAAAAAAGAAAACAAAAGTCCTCAAAGACACACTGTATCATCCCAACTCTGACAAGGAAACCTCCTATGAATCCATAGTCCTTAAGACATGTGAAGAATCAAAAGGTTTGCTGAGAGAAGAACTGAGAAAATACAACGCAACAATAACAAAACTGGCCTCAGCCACTTGACTTGAACCAAAGATCAGGCACAAAAGCATTCGATGGATGCCAAGCCCACGAATGCTCTAATAACGCATTAAGGATGGCTCTCTGGAGGCCCCATTGGACCTGTCTCCATAGGTTTGTCAGAATAGGCAACAGTGCAAAGGCGCTTAGGAGCCATGAAGTCTACCCTAGAAACCAAGGTATCAACATCAGAAACAGGTGCAACCGGATCAAGAGACCAAGAACTGACGTAGACATGGTAGCCGCTAGAGGAGACGAGGCCCAAAACACAAGGAATACGAGCCACCGAACAACAAGGGAGGGAAATCCGAGAATGATCGAACCAGACCCCAAAACTTGGGAATAAGCACATCGATGGCGGACTGGAGAGAGAGTGACGTTGTACGAAAGGAGAGAACGTGAATGAGTGTGGACTGAGAAGAGAAAGGCAATGAGGCACGGTCTAAGAGGGCGATGATGGTGACTGAACGATCAACTGGGCAGGAGAGAGACAGCGACAACGACTGAACATGAGAAGACGACTGTTGGACGCAAGAAGAAACCCTGGATGTGATGCACGACTCTCCTCGCATAATGAGAGAGTGACTTCGGCCACCACACACGGTTCTCCCCACGAGAGCTCCGTACCCTTTTTAACTATTGTTTCTCTATGAATCAATCGAACTAACTTAGGCCTCAGAGGGCCTTTGGCCAACACCCCCCGGGTGTGGTCCTCTTATTCCAATCTATTTTGCAGGGAGAAAGAGACGACGAGGAAAAAAGGGGAATCAATCAATCGAATATTCTTGTGGGACGAAAATCGCTCCCACAAATTGGTGCTTTCATTGAGAGCACGAAATAATACTCAAAGCGTGCTCCAAATCCATTTTTCACTCTTTGTTTCAAACAACCATGGTCGACACAAGACATACGAAGAGTAACACCACCAAGGCAAGCTCGTCTCTTGGTTTCGTGGTGGAAACCTCACTACTACCGCACAAAATCGTGGTTGCCAACACCTTGCAGCCGCCTCCAAGCGCTTTGTAGCCATCTCCAGCTATTGGAATTGCAGAACAACCGCCGCATGCTCCCATGACCTCCACAGCCTTGTAGCCACAAGTGCCGGCTATCAGAGATGCTCTGCCACTCCATCCTGCGGAGCTACTCTACCATGTCATCCTGCAGTTGGAACACAACAGCAATCGCACCACTCAGCTGCCAGATTTGCTGCACAGCCCCACGTCTACTTCGACGCCTTCCCATTCTCTCCCTCCTCTGCAACCACACTTGATGTATGCACCTTTGTAAGCGTCTAATGGAGCCCTAGCCCATATGCTATTGGGCCCGATGCACACCTCTCTACCCGACCCCTGCAGTCAGGTGGACCTTAACTCACGGGTTGATCAACTCACACAGAGGGTCAACGATCAAAACAACATGATTGGCCAGCTACTTAGGCAGATGAACTTGAATCAAGGCCCTGGCCTTGGATCCCATGACGAGGAGAGGAGGACGCGCTAGCATGCCAGAGAGCAGTTCGAGAGGTCCCAGGTTGGTCAGACAGGGACAAATGGACAGGGGAGAGAACGAGATCGTGTTGACGAGACACACACATCTAAAAGCCGTACTCTGAGCCGGTTGACGATCCGTTCGAGGTTATGTCCAAGGACCAATGTGCACAAGAGGCTGGGCCCACAGTCTAATGTCCACGCTTGCTTGGGCCCACAAGGAAGTATCCAATCTAGGCTGGGCCCACAAGGAGCTCGAGTTCGTGAATAACCGCATGACGAACGCAACAACCGACGCTCACCAGCCCGCTCGAGAACCAATACACGGCGACAAGCAGTAGAGGAATCCTCACAAGCGCAATCTCCTAATCTGCCCCACATGCAAAGTAAATAAAGGGATCGACCCATGGGGGCTAAGGAGGAAGTTAATCAGTGGCGCTCAAGGCATCGAAGACATCGACTCCAAGGTCTCCAACTTAAAGGAAGCACGGAGGAGGCCCTGCGTAGGGAAATTGATCGAGTCGATGCTCACCCTTTACAGATGAGGTGGAACGAGGTGGACTGCCGAAGCGGTTCACAACACCGTCCATCACTCCGTTCAAGGGGGACTCTGACCCCTAGAGCCATTTGAGGCACTTCAAGAGTGCCATGATCCTGTACAAGGCATACTACGCCTTGATGTGCAAAGTGTTTGCGATGACTCTGCAAGGAGCAGCTCAAGATTAGTTTCACACTCTACTCTCCGCCTCGATTGGCAGCTTCAAGGAGTTCGCCCTCATTTTCATAAAGGAGTACACCTCCTACCGGACGGTCATAATGCATGCAGACCACCTGTTCAACCTGCGCAAGAAGCCAGACTAGTCTCTTCGAGACTACCTCAGAAGATTTAATGCTGAGAAGGCAATCATCATAGGATGCAATGACCTAGTTGCATCCTCAGCTTTCAAGAAAGGCTTGCACTCTGGGACGCAGACCTAGTTGGCAAAAGTCTTCACGACGCAGAGCGCTACACACTCTGGGACGATGACCATATTGCCACGAAGAAATCCATCAAGCAAACTGACCACCTGACAAGGCAGGCAAGTCAAAAGAGCAACAAGTTCGAGCACAAAACCCGGGATAAGTGTAGATCGCAGCTCGAAAAGGGAGGGTCGGAAACAGGAACCTTCACTGAGTTTACCATCCCGATCCACCAGATCCTAGCACAAGTGAAGGACAAGTTGTGGGTGAGGAGACCTGTCTAGGAGTACTGTGCATTCCACGGGGAGCATTGTCATTACAACAACAACTGCAATGCTTGGTCAGAGACGGCCATTGCACCAAATTCATCGCAAAGTAGGCCATCCAGCAGATCGAGGACCATGATGCAGCTGCCAAGGAACCTTCCCAAAAGGTCATACGGATCAACACCATTCTAGCTGACTCTCAGGAGTCCGGGCTGACCACTAAAGAGCGCAAGAGAAAGATCGCACATGCGACTTAGATTTCCCAAGTCATAACTAGTGATCCAGTCATTGAAGATACACCTGTCATTAGCGTTCAGAAAAAAGACTTGATCGGGCTTGATCTGCCATATAATGATGCCCTAGTCATCTGCATCCAAATTGAACAAGCTGTGATCGAGTGAGTTCATGTGGATGAGGGCAGCACAACCAACATCCTGCAACTATCTGTTATCTAACAGATGGGATTGGAGCCCAAGATCAACAAACTTGCCAGGTTGCTCACCGGCTTCAATGGGGCCACGCCGATCACTGTGGGAACGATTGACCTTGACATCCACTCACCCCCGGTCATTTGCTCGCAAACCTTCATGGTCATCGACGAGATCTCCCCCTACAACGGGATCTTAGGCTGACCATGGATCAGTAATATCTAAGCCATCACATCTACTCTATACCAAAAGATCCGCTACCCCATCCCTGGGGGCGGGATTGGGTAGATCAACAGTGACCAAGCCATGGCAAGGAGATGCACAACCCAAGGGCTCAAGAAGAGCAAGCAGTTGCAGTTTACACCAGTAATGCAAGTTGCCGACGTGGCAGGATGTGCTCCCAGCAGACAAGCAAGCTCGAACGAGAAGGGAGTTGCTACCTCACAATAGCAATTAAGGAGCCAGGATCAAGGCGAGGGAATCCTCCTAGAAGACTCCCTTGAAAAGGGTTGGAAGCCTGAGGATTATGTTGAGTTAGTACCCCCTTATCCTGGCCCGCCAGACAAAGAGGTGCAGATCGGCTCGTGCTAGAACCCAAACAAGAAGGATCGAGACGAGGGAATCCACCCGGAAGGCTCCCTTGAAGAAGGTTGGAAACCTGAGGAAGACGTTGAGTTAGTACGTCTCAATCCTGACCAACCAGACAAAAAAGCGCGGATCGGCTTGCGCCTAATCCCAGACGAGAAGGTGGAGCTTACCACCTTCCTTCAGAACAACAAAGATATGTTCGCGTGGTCACCATCTGACATGCCCGACATCGACCCGAACATTATATGCCACTGGCTCCATGTTAACCACGCCAACTAGCCAGTGGCGCAGAAGAGACGCAACTTCGCTCCCGAGCGGGTCACAATAATTGAAGCCGAGATCGAAAAGCTCCTAGCTGCCGTCTTCATTGAAGAGGTCTCCTACTCAGAGTGGCTAGCCAATGTTGTTCTGGTGCGAAACAAGAAAAGGAAAAATGGAGAGTTTGCATCCATTACACCGACCTCAACAAAGCATGCCCTAAAGACAACTTCCCATTGTCGAGAATCAACCAGCTCGTGGATTCAACTTTTGGCAATCAACTGCTCAGCTTCATAGACGCCTACTCCAGCTATAATCAAATCCTGATGCATGAGGATGACAAGGTGAAGAATTCTTTCATCATCGAGAGAGGGACCTACTGCTTCAAGGTCCCTTTGGGTTGAAGAACGCCGGAGCAACCTACTAAAGGCTCGTGAATAAAATTTTCAAGGAGCAGATCTACAAAACTATGGAAGTCTATGTGGACGACATGCTGGTCAAAGCCCTTGAGTGCGCAGACCACATCAAAAACCTCACTGAGGCACTGAGCCTGCTCCGCCAGTATCGCATGAAACTGAATCCAACTAAATACACGTTTGGTGTATCGTTCGGCCGATTCCTGGGATACCTAGTCACTCAACGAGGTATCGAGGTGCATCCACGCCAAATCGAGGTGCATCCACGCCATATCAAGCCAATTCTCGAGATGAAGTCACCTTCAACAGTAAAGGAAATACAAAGTCTGACGGCCAGAGCAGCGGCCCTCAACCGATTCCTCTCGTGATCTACTGACAAGTGCAAACCATTCTTCAAAGCTTTGAAGAAGGGACAAAAAGACAAATGGGACAAGAAGTACGAAGAAGCATTCCATAATCTAAAGACTTACCTCACTTCACCTCCACTACTCTCAAAGCTAGTTCCTGGTGAAGACTTGTTCGTGTACCTAGTAGTGTTCAACTCAGTCGTCAGCTCAGCTCTCATCCGAGAAGAACTAAGGGCCCAACATCCGGTATTCTACACGTCAAAAGCTCTCCTCAATGCAGAGACTCGCTACTCGAAATTGGAGAAGCTCATTTTGGCACTAGTAGTTTCCACGAGAAAGCTGAGACCCTACTACCAAGCTCACCGAGTCATCGTCATGACAGACTTTCCTTTGAGGTCAATCCTCCACAGTCCTGACTTATCTCAACGACTCATGAAGTGGGCTATAGAGCTAAGCCAATACGACCTCCTCTACCGGCCGAAGACTGCAATAAAGGCCCAGGCTTTAGCAAACTTTGTCGCAGAATTCACCCCATCGGCCGAAGAAAAGAAGCTGGTCAGCAAAAAGAAGGAAAGTTCGAGAGCAGACAAGACCTCCGCTGAACCTGACCAACCCAGAGACATGTGGCAATTGTGTGTAGATGAAGTGTCGAACCAAAAAGGAGCTAGAGCAGGCGTTGTCATCATCACCCCGGATGGAACCCTGTTGGAGCAAGCTATCACGTTTGGCTTCCCTGCCTCAAATGACGATGCAAAATAGAGGCATTGCTCGCTGGCTTGCTCTTGGCAAAGGAGCTATCAATCAAAAAGCTAGCCATCTACTCAGATTCTCGGCTGATCACAAATCAAGCCTCAGGAGAATACATGGCAAAGCACCCAAGGATGATCTTGTACCTTAACAAAGTCTAAGAGCTGTTGAAGGCGTTTCCTACCTTCACCATTCAACAAGTGCCCCGAGCAGAGAACGCGCACGCAGATGTACTGGCAAGCTTAGGATCAGCATTGGATACCCAGTTCAAACACTCCATCCGGGTCGAGCACTTTGACCAACCAAGCATAGAAGAGGCAGAGCAACCAGACTTGATGCAGATCGACAAGGATCTTATCTGGCAAGACCCCATCATTGACTACCTAGTTAATGAAAACTTGCCAAAGGACAAGTCCGAGGCCAGGAAAATCAAACAGAAAGCTGTGAGATACTACATGAAAGGCAACGTACTTGTTCGCATATCATACTCCGGCCCTCACCTAACTTGCATCAAGTACACGCAAACGCTCGAGGTTCTCTACAAAATACATGACGGTGATTGTGGAAATCACGTTGGGGGCAGATCGCTTGCCTAGAAGGCTCTCAGCATAGGTTATTTCTGGCCTACCATAGGCCAAGACTTCACGAAGTATGCTCGAAGATGTGATCGATGCCAATGCTATAAGCCAATCCCTGGCTTGCCAGCTGAGGAATACCATACGTAGAAAAGTCCATGGCCATTCATGCAATAGCACCTGCCAAGAAGGAGATGATGATTGTCGCCACTAATTACTTAACCAAATGGATCGAGGTCGATGCTTTATACTCTACCAAGGAAGTTGATGTTGAACGGTTTATCTGGAAGAACATCATCTGCCGGTTCAGTTGCTCGTAATCGATAGTCACTGAGAATGGTACACAATTTGCGGGCAGGCAAATCATCGCATTCCTTGTGAAGTATGGCATCAAATAGCACCTATCAACTCCTAGATACCCGCAACGCAATGACCAAGTAGAGGCATCTAACAAGATCGTGCTGGACTGCCTGAAGAAAAGACTGGAAGGCGCATAAGGAAAATGGGTCGACGAGCTACCAGGAGTCCTATGGGCTTGTCGCACAACCAAAAGGAGATCAACAGGCGAGACATCATTTTCTCTGGCCTACGGGACCTATGCAATCATTCCCCCACACATCATAGTCCCTTCCATGAGCATTGAGGTGGGCACTCTTGATTAAAACTGCAAGCAAATGAAAGTCAACCTTGATCTGCGCGAAGAAGAATGAGAAAGGGCCATTGTTTGAGTTGCAGCCTACCAACAGCAGCTGACGTCTTATTTCAATAAGAAGGCCAAGATCAGACAGTTTCGACCTGGGGACCTTGTGCTCAGAAAAACTTTCATCACAGCACCAAGTCAAGGGTCAAAGAAGATGAAGCCCAACTGGGAAGGCCCCTATGTGATCAGCCGACCTGGGGGCAGAGGAAGTTACACCCTCGACACTTTAGAAGGGAAAAAAATTCCGAGACAATGTAATGCCCACCACCTTCGGAGATACTATCCATAAAGCTCTTCGCTTACCAGCTGGGCTCCTAACAGGCGACGAGCCTCCCTTACTCCCATTGAAGACAAATTGCTTTCAATGTTATCTATGTTGTTCATTTCTTTTATTCAATAAAGCGATGTAGTCACACGAACATCAATACAAGAGCAAGTTTTTCAATGAAGTATTTTTTTCGAGCATTATGTCCCACAAACATACACATGCTGGCAACCAGCCTTATCTCAATTGAAGGCAAGCTACTTCTTGATTACAAACTTCATGGAGTCTTTTTCGAGCGCTATGTCCTCGATACACGCACACAAGCGACAAGCCTCACCTCCATTGCAGGCAAGCTACTTCTCGAGTACAAACTAAATGGAGCCTTTTTCGAGCGTTATGTCCCTAACATACGCTCGCAGGTGACAAGCCTTACCTCCACTAAAGGCAAGCTACTTCTCGAGTACAAACTTCAAGAAGTCTTTTTCGAGTGCTATGTCCCTGACTTACCCTTGCAAGCGACAAGCCTTACCTCCATTGCAGGCAATCTACTTCTCGAGTACAAACTCAATGGAGCCTTTTTTGAGCGCTTTATCCCCGACATACGCAAGCAGGAGACAAGCCTTACCTCCATTGTAGGCAAGCTACTTCCCGAGTACAAACTCAATGGAGTCTCTTTCAAGTGCAATTTCTCCAGACATATACTTACAAGATACAACAAGAATTGAAGTTTGTAAGACAACTGAAATAAGGGGGTCAGCTAAAGACCACTTGCTGAAAAAAAAAATAAAAAATTACAAGGTTCAAAAATAGCAAAAAGAGACTACATCTACTTGGGGACTTTGATAGATGACCCATAGCTAATCACATCCTCAGCTACCTTCTGATCAACGTCACTGACAATAGCCTCATTCTACTCAACCGGCACCATCTGCTTGGCAACCCCAGCTGTCTACTCCTCCGCATCTGCGCTAACCTTATCAGTTGCGCCATCTTTGGCATCGTCTTCCACCACTGCAGCTTCATCTGCTACCTGCTCTTCAACTGCTTCTACATCCACAACATTGATCTCCTCACTTTGAGCAGGGGGCTAGTCAAGATAGAGCTGCTCACCATCTTCATGTTTGAGAGGGCAACAAGAAGGAGCACCGTTCCTACAGTCTAAGTATCACAGCTTGATATACGTGGTCAACCAGCTTAGCACAAGTAGATGGACTTGACAAAAAGCCCGTTTTGAGCAAGGACTCTTTAGCTCTCTTGGCCACAACTTCCAACATTGATTCAGCCCCATGCTTGACTGCTTGTGGCCTCGCAGACGAGTCATGGTTGCTAGACATAGGTACAGTCCTCTCAGTTTGATCCCCGGATCGGCGCAGACGACCCAAACCTTGCTTCTCAGCGGCCTCCTTACAAGGCAGATCACAGATTTTGGGCAGTTCGAGCGGAGACTTGAGCAAAATATCCCGGACCTCCTGCATGCCATTGACCTTTTTGCTGATCACGCTGACGAGGTGCTTAATCCTGGCAGACGAAGAAGGAGCAACTCCCATGGGGATCTTTTAAGCACAGGAGACCACGAAACGCCCAATTCCAAGTTGTAACGAAGGAGGAAAGGTCTAGAAACGAAAGGGACATAGTGAGAATTTTACAAATTGTTGTTGTAGCTACAGAACCGCTACAGTGCTACAGTGCCAGGTCTTGTTCTTCCTTGCGATATAACCAGATTTTCTGGTTATTTTTTTCATTCCTTCCACTTCCATCATATTTTTTAGGCGCCGTCTCATCCCGGTTGCCATCGCAACGTTCACGAAATATCTTCCCCTTGTCATCCTCTACAAAACCCACCCAAGACCCGATCCGATTTGCTGATGATGAGCTCGATTCGAAGCTTAGAAAAGGGTTATGTTTTCCGGCGGTGTTTTAGTGTTTTCCGGCTATTCCGATGGCCAAATCTATCAAGTGAGGTATGGAAATTCATCCCCTCATTATGCTCTATCTGCTTATGTAATTAGTTTGGGTTAATTTTGGAGTTTTGAAGATTGATTTAAACACCCATTTTGGGCCTACGGTTTTGGTCGTTTTTAACCCATTTTCAGCCACTTTTTGGCTAGGGTCTAAGAACACCCACGCGCCGGAATCGCTTTAGTGATCGGCGGTTTAGTGATTTTCATAACCGTCCGATCGTGCGATCGTAAGCGATCCAACCTTTCGATTCGGACGAAACTTGCAGGACAGATATAGTAAACCTTGTTGAACCTGTAGGGACTTTCATATCGAAAATGGGGGGGTCATGGGCCTCGTGGCCCCGGTTGACCCAATTTAGAAAGTTTGACCCTCGGTTGACCGTGAGTCTTCCGGGGTAGTTTCACCCTTCGAGAAGTGCTAGAACAACCGTGTAAACGAGGCTTGACTATTTGTGAACTATTTTGATTATGTTTGGATTATGAGTTTATGTTATAGTGTTTTATGATATTCTTGGGTGTTATTCTGATATTCGAAGTTTATCATGTTTATTTATTTATTTATTTATTATTATTATTATTATTATTATTATTATTATGAGTATTATCAAAGTATATGACTGGGTGATATTGGATTATTATACTATGTTTGGTTGTGTAAAGTTGAGAACGGCTTATTAACTGGATTTTGGTGTGGAATTAATTATATGTCTTGTTATATGTTTAAATTTAATATATACACTCAACGGCATGAAAATGATGAATCATGGACACTAGTCCTTAACATAATGTGGCATATATTTTCAATGTAGTTCAGAACTGATATAAGAGTTGGAAAATGGATTTGTGGAATAAGGGAAAGTTTATGATAAGTTTCGGAATATGGTTTTCAAACCCACCACGTGAGTATCCCCACCCCAGTTATCTTTGAAACAATTTATCCTTTATGAAAATGCGCCACGGGTTTTGGGGACGCCTAAACCATGTGCGTTCTCGGGCTGACTACATGTCCCCCGAGTTTTGTGAGGAATATGGCTCGGGTTGACTTTGTGTTGCTGAGGCCTGCAAGGATGTGTCACATTATGTGACACAAGGAATTGACGGTATAATGTGGGAAATAAATAGAAAATCATGGAATTGACAGTACATTATTAGAATTAACGAAAAATTGGTGGAATTGACGGATCATAAATGGGGGTACGCCTAGCTGGATAGTATTTTCGTTTTAAGAGGTTTAAACTAAAATCGAGGATTTTATCTTAGTATTTATGGGCGAAGGTTTTAATATATGTTTTCCTACTTAAGAGACAAGGATTAAGAGTTTTCTAAGTTTTAAGAATTTTGTATAATTCACGATTATTTTCTTAAGTGAAGTTTTATTTTACCAAGTCGTTACTTGATTTTATATACCCGTTCTTTTTCTCCTTGTGTTTATTTTCCAAATAAAAAGTTATTCTCCTCTCGTTATTTTCTTTTCACATTTGATTTTGCGAAACAAGAGGTAAACATAAAAGTTGAATATGTAACTTGTCAACAAAACAAAGAGGAAGAACTACGTATGGCTTGATCCCTTTGTAAGGGTACGTAGGCAACCTAGAGTTACTAGGTGCAACCACAAGATCAAGTGTTGACAATTTGTTCAGTTGGGTTTTATTGGAAATTGACTAAGCATTCACATTATGCTAAGGGTTGAGTTCAGATTCAGAGGGAGGAATGTTTTATTTGATTTATGGAGGCCTGAGCCCATTTAAAGTTATTCATCTGATGCATGCTGAATGATTGAGAATTGTTTTTCAATGTTAATGATATATTTACAGGTGGAAAGTTATTGGGAAACGAACAATTTACAGGGGAGACTCTGTCAAATTTCTGGCAGAAGTCAAACTTGAAAGTGTTTGGGTCTAAATTGGACACACTCAGCCCACCAACAAATAATCAGGCCAAGGCTATACACTCGACCCAAACATCGGAGGCCCAGAAACTATCAAAACCGCAAAATGACTTGGGCCTCGAAGGAACCCAAATTGGGCTTGAACCAAAATTGGGCTTGGCAGGTTTTTTTTTAATTAAGAAAAGAAGTCGAAAAGGAGAAACAGACCCACGTGACCCTTTGATTTGGAAAAGTCAACAATTGCAACTGAAATAGATAGGGAATTAATAGGGGCAGGTGTAAAAGAAGAACATCTCTGAAAAACTCTGCTGCCAGGAGATCAAATTCCGTTTTGTTTATTCAGAGATATTTTTCTGCTCCAAAGAAGGCACCATTTTCAAGGGATACGCAGACTATGATTTATGAAAAGGCGATAAGCAGGAAACAGGGAGTTGTTCAAAACTGAAAACTGACCATCACAATTTGGGACTCTTACAGGAGCAGTTAAACTGGAAGAAGGGTATGGTGCCCCATCAAAATACAGGGAAATGATTAGTTCAGGAACTGACTATTGAGTGTTTATTTGCCAGGATTGATAAAACCCCCTTTTCTTTGCATTTAAAAATAAAAGATCTTTTGAGAATTTTTGTCACCCATTATTAAAAGAATTAGAACCCATATTCCAAAAGCATCCCTTATAAATATAGGAGAGGGTGAACAGAGCAAAGGACAATCATTCAAACAACCAAAAATTGCCAAGGACAAAAACTCAAAATGATCACTTGATCTCAAAAGCATTCGAACAGCTATCAATCAAGACACCCAACTTCAGTTCAGACTTAGAGAAATAAATCATTCAAAACGAGATTTCTCTCGTTACAAATTTGGTTCAGCATAAGCTAAAGCAAGCAGAGTTCAGGTTTCCACAAATATGAAAACCTCAACAAATTTATGAAGAGCCCTGATCAAGAAGGACAGATACCACATTGCAGTTCCAGCCCAGTAGTCAGGTCCAGCCACTTCTGCCTCTTCCAGACTGAAGAAGTCCCAATTCTACCCAATCAAAGCCTTCCAGGGTTTTTGAGATAAATTAAAGCTCTGCCAAACTCGAACGTTGGTATCGATTTGCAGCTGAAACAGACCAGTTGAAGCCGTTGACAGTCCAGTCCAGCCCGGATCAAAAGCATTTGCCCAGGTAGAAATGGAAATCCAGTCTTCTTTTTGTCTTTTTAGAGTTAGTTTTTCCCTTTTGAGTCTTGTAAAAGAGAATTCTGTCTGAAAATAGTTCACTTTCTCATCATCTATTCTGGCCAAAACTATCAGTTTTATGCTGTGAAAAATTATGAAGTCCTCACTAGTCTGAGGCAAGAAAAGAACTTACTTGGGAAATATTCCTCACCCAAATTCACAATCACTTGTTTAGAAGTCAGTAACTTGGGGCGCAAGTTATCTATTTTTAGGAAGTCTGTTAGGGATTTTATTGCTAGCAGTGGCACGCTCGCACATTAAAGAAAGTTGACCTATTGACCAATCAATGGTTTTCAAGCCAATGGGGAACTTTACCCTACCATCACAGGAACAAAAGTAAAACGGGTGAGCAATTTGGCATGCCCAGTGGGACTTCTCAGTATATATACTCCTAGAAAAGTTTTCTAAAGTATATGAATATTGGAAGTTCTAGCCAGAACCCACGTTACGCAATGGAAAGAGACCAAGCAGCTCTCCGGGAAGGACTGGAATCAGAAGAAAGTGATGACAGGCAGTCATCCCATGGCAGTACCGGGAGTAGACGTTCCAGGACCAGCTCCAGGAGATTGAATCAAATACAGGAAGCTGTGTTCGGACAGGAGGCTACAGCGCAAAGGAGCTAGGACACTCTAAATAACATGACGGCCATGATGTAATGGCAAGTTAACGGGCAGTTCAGGAAGGACCGAGAGGCTGCTATGCCAAGATTTCCAAACCTCGATGTCGTGGTCCAGCAGCTAGACCTCCCTTATGAACCTCCACCAGGACTAGCATGGCCATATCAGGAGAACCCTCTCATCGCACAAATAGCTAGAATACCAGGACCTGGTGAGATCCAGGCTGGACAGAGGGGAGGAGTCCTTCCCATCCAGGAGCATGAGGTTCCAGTCAGGCCAAAAGGCCCTGCACCTGTTCAGGTTCCCTAGAATCAGCCAGAACCTCCACCTATTCCACAACCCGTGGCCCCACGTGATCAACCCTTGCCACTTCTGCCTGAGGCACCAGCTGTGTTGCCCTACAGACCTAGAAGGTTGGACCCCAATCCATTCCCTCCACTAGGAAGGGGTAGAAGAGGCAGAGGGGGAATCAACCCCTTTGCCAACAATGACAGGAATAGACCAGGGGCGAATTGGAGGAATCACCAAGATTATGAGGAGGAGGAAGAACACAGGGAAGAAGCTCTACCCAGGACATACAGAATGGAGCACAAGTTTGACCACGTCCAGCCAGAACAGGGGCGAAATCCACATCCTGTCAATGCCTTGAATGACATGGGGGCACTACAAAGAATGATTAGGGAAATGATGGAGCCTGAAGCTAGAAGAGGAGAAAGGCCCACCTACAGAAAGCCATATCTGGTTACATAGATCAGATACCTCTATCCCCAGGTTTCAAAGTACCAAATTTCACTTTGTTTAACGGAGAAGATCCTCATGCCTCATCAGTGGAGCACATAGGCAGGTTCTCTGTCCAGTGCATAGCCATAGAAAATAACCCTCTGTTAAAACTAAGACTTTTTGGAAATTCTCTCTCAGGGCAAGCTTTTACTTGGTACACCAGCCTACCAGCTAACTCTGTTCAGACCTGGGAACAAATGGAAAATGTCTTCCATGACTACTATTTCAGAATCCAGCCAGAAGTCACCATCAGTGATCTTGTTGCCCTCAAGCAGAGTGAAGATGAACCGGCTCAAGACTTCATAACCAGATTCAGAAAACTCAAAATGAAATGCCGAATCCGTATGGAAGAAAGACACTTCATCCAGATGGCTCAAGCCGCCCTTAAAATCTCTATGAGGAAAAGATTCGATGGGATGCTATTTGGGGATCTGGCAGAACTGGCAGATAAAGCATCTAAATATGAGGAGTTGCTCAGGGAAGAACAGCAGAAGAGAAACTCTTCCAAAGGCACATACTACAAGACCCCTTCCTCTTCAGTCCATCTGGTTGAGATGGAATCAGAAGAAGACACAGAAGGTTCTGAGGAAAGAGAAATTGCAGTGGTAGAAATGGCAAAATTAAAACATCCCATCAACTGCAAAGCTCTTACAAAGCCACCAAAGGACCAGAAGCCGCCATCATTCACAGGAGGGTTTGTTCCAAACAAACCAACACAGAACAAGATCTATTCCTTCGACCTGACCAAGGTTGACATCAGTATGATTTCTCTTGTTACAAATTTGGTTCAGCATAAGCCAAAGCAAGCAAAGTTCATGTTTCCACAAATATGAAAACCTCAACAAATTTATGAAGAGCCCTGATCAAGAAGGACAGATACCATAGTGCAGTTCCTATCCAGTAGTCAGGTCCAGCCACTTCTGCCTCTTCCAGACTGAAGAAGTCCCAATTCTGCCCAATCAAAGCCTTCTAGGGTTTTTGAGATAAATTAAAGATCTACCAAACTCGAATGTTAGCATCGATTTGCAGCTGAAACAGACCAGTCGAAGCCGTTGACAGTCCAGTCCAGCACAGGCATACCCAATCCACCCCGGATCAGAAGCATCTGCCCAGGCAAAAATGGAAATCCAGTCTTCTTTTTGTCTTTTTAGAGTCAGTTTTTCCCTTTTGAGTCTTGTCAAAGAGAATTCTGTCTGAAAATAGTTCACTTTCTCATCATCTATTCTGGCCAGAACTATTATTTTTATACTGTGAAAAATTACGAAGTCCTCACCAGTCTGAGGCAAGAAAATAACTTACTTGGGAAATATTCCTCACCCAAATTCACAATCGCTTGTTTAGAAGTAATTAACTTGGGGCGCAAGTTATCTATTTTTAGGAAGTCTGTTAGAATTTTTATTGCTAGCAGTGGCACGCTCGCACATTAAAGAAAGTTGACCTGTTGACCAATCAATGGTTTTCAAGCCAATAGGGAACTTTACCCTACCATCACAGGAACAAAAGTAAAACGGATGAACATAAAGGAATCTTGAGACTTAGTTAGAAGGGCAATTTGGTCAAGTGTGCCCGACACCCGCCAGGTGTTGGACAAACACATGGTTCGGCTCAGATTCCAAAGTGGAATTTGGGTCGGTTCCTGTCATCTTGCAGATGTCATTCTCTGCAAGCAGAAGACGGAAGTCAATCAAACACACAGTAAAGTTTCAGAAAGACTATGGCAGATCAAAGGGGTACAACTTACCATCACAGTAGGTGAGAGGAATGCGCGGACCGTCGCCGACCTCCCTTTCCCATCTGCCGATGACTTCCAGCACGGTCATGTGCCACACTGTTGGCTGCGCAAATCTCACGGCTTGGTGCTCCGGGCCGAGGGGATATGCGTTAACACGTGACGTCCTTCTTTTGGATGCGGTGCGGTTGTGAGCGGGCGTGCCAGCACGGTCTACCGTGCATCGAGATGTGATGTGGTTTGGAGAAAATGTTTAAGTGATGCGCCTGTTTGAGTTCGACTCCTAATCAAACGATTGTGGCCGAGAGAGGAACTTATCTCGGCCGTCAGGTTCACGGCCTAAGCTACAAGGTCGTTTAGTGGTGGTGTCGATGGTGGGTTTTGGGCGGTGCTCCGGCGCGCTGCTCAAGGAGCGACGGTCGTATGATATATGGGGTGAGTGAGATGGTAACAGAGATGGTGCTCCGGCGCCTTGAAAATCAAGGGTCGTATGATATATTGATGAATGAATTTTCCTTACAATCTATCACTACTCCTAGGAAAGCAAGTAAAGGTATTGAAAGTGCATTACAGGAAAATATAATTTGCTCCGTGGGAGGCTTTTGGTTTGGTGTTTGAACCCTTTGAATGTAGCTTGAGCTTGGTATTTATAGGAAAAGCTCCGGAGGAGTAATCAAGGCTGAAAATCTGCATGGTGGAGCTTGATCAGAACAAGTGGGTGGTCCAATCGACATTTGGGATCGTGAAGCATGGTGGTGTGACCCCATAAATCCCGGTAAATCTCGGCCGCCGCCTTGATCGTGGGTTCTGCGCTACTGGCCGTGGGAACGCATTTAATGCCCTGGTTTTGTGGTTGGTGATCTGACCTCAAGTTGTAAGAATATTTGTAAGTATGTTTGCGCCTAACCACTCTGATCTCTGTCACCAAATCCTGACTTTAGTCACTTCCCTTCTTCCCTCGTGCATTAAATGTCTTTTTGCGGCTAGTGGGTTTGCCAGTCAGAGGCGTTACTTCATTAAATGAAGCGTGGGACCCTGCTGCCATGTGGCGATTTAATTCTAATATCTTCGGCCGTGTCCCCTTCGTCCTTCGACCTCGGCTTGATGATACCGCGGTTGCAAGGCCGAGATGACTATGCCTTCGCAACTTTTCCTTTGTCTTTAGGAAGGCAAAACACCTGACGAAACGCCACGTTTTGGTTCATGAATAGGTGCTAAGGCCGAGGGAGGTCCCTTCGGCCAGTCTATGGCCGTGATTTATTAGGCACAAACACACACATGATCGCCTTGACTCATACTGTCAAAAGATTAGCAAGTCAAAGACCTCCTCCACTTAGGAGTTCAAGTCACAGAAGGAAGCCCAATTACAGTTGGGCAGCCCAACAGTCAATTCACACACGCGCCATGCAGAAGCTCAAGGGCATTTGTGGAAGCAAAATATCTCAGATCCTAGGTCAAATAATTAAGCCAATCAATTTGGGAATTATTTGACCTAATTGGGAATTATTCAATTTAATTGGGAGTTACATGACTTCATTGGGATTTATTTGATTCTTGCCTTAATTAGGGATTTGATTTAATCAAATCCCTAATTACACCAACGTCGCCAAATCAAGGAAGAATAATTCCTTTCCATCTTTGGAATTATTCTTCTAAAACCCTAGCCTCCGAGGCTCCTGTTGTGAATTTATCGCAAGCGCACAATCCGCACAAGTAATACAGTGATAAGTGAAGTGTCGTTCCCACGAAGAGTGATTTAATTTACTAAGTACCGATTATGATTAACCCAAGACTTTATTTGAACAATTGAATGATGAGAATTGATTGATTAATTAACTAAAACAATCAATAAAATCAAGCTTAGAAAAATAAAGTAGTGATATTCAAATTATGAGAGCACTAGAGCTTCCGATTTCACCATAGCCAATTCTACCCAATTCCCTTAGCATGTTAATCCTAATTATTCTACATGTTGACAGTCGATTTTTCCTACTTTATTCGATACTCCATCCCTGGTTATACCAAAAGTATTCTTATTACCAACCCACTCTATCCCTAGTGATGGAATTAAGATAATAAGAACCCATTAAACTCTTTGGAAAACCTCCAAAACAACCACATAAGTCATGACAAACATCCCTGTCTAATCATGTAACTCATGGCATCTATTACAAGAAGCAACTCCAAATTGGATATCCCTATCGTCAATTTAGCATCAAAACAATTAAATGTTGGCCAAACATTCAAAGCATTAAGCATTGTAATAGATACTCAACATGGAAAAAATACTTGGAATTAACTTGGATTAAAGTAATTGAGTATTCATGGCTAGGCTGCATCGTAGCTCTAGTAAAAAGGAATTAGTTCATGACAACTTTAATAAAAATCATGATAAACAGTGTCATATGAAAGAAAAAACCAATTGAAGATTTAATCTCTGCACAACAGCAACTCTAGCTCCAGGTCTTGTTCTTTGTCTCTCTAAAACTCTCTCTTGTGTCTTTGTGGTCTATGGTCTCCCAATAATCATCCGAACCTCCAGCCTTAGGTTAAGGCTAAGTATTTATAGGTCAAAGGAATTCTTCAAAAAGAAAGAAAAATAATAATTAATTAGGAAGTAGATGAATAATAGGAAAGCCCAAAAATAAAACCCAAACTGAGAAGGAAAAATAGAGATAGCTAGCGGCTGAGGAAGACTTGGGACTTAACCAAGTCAAATAAGGAATCTGACTTTGTGGAGTGAAAAGATGCGGCTTCAAGTCAAAGATGCAATTGGTTGGTTTTGTGAGAAGAAAGCAGCTGAGACATGAAATTAACATCTCCAATTCAAAGGAAAGTGCGGCTTAGATAACATTTGCAATTCAAAGGAGACCAGCCCATTAACACACTTTTCTCCAAAAGCAAGTGACGGTGGCAGCTTAGGTGATCAACAATTGTCTCAAGAATTGCGAAGTCAATTAGCTTTCAATGTTGACAATATTTCAATCTCAAGCATAATGCTTTCTTTCCTTTCAGACCATCTCTTTATTTTGTAATGTCTCAGCAAATGCTCAACTGACGCAAACCACGTTGTCTTCCATATCAGCAATTGGCGTCGGGTTATTCTTCAAGCGGCAGGCAACACAGCAACGTGATGGTAAATCTTCTAACTCAATCTCTCTGGCACTGGCCACTGAGACCAGTTGTGGATATAAATTGACACTTGCACAGATGCACTCCAAGTGTTTGATAAAATGACAGAATGAGTTGCTGAGATTTTGTTGAGTTGATAATTCTATCCATTTCGGTCCCTTAAGCTTCCAAAATCATAGTTGTAGCTCCAAAGCCTTGCTAGGAACGAATGCCTACAAAATCTTCACTAAACACATTAAACTAACCAATTTCACATGAAAACAATGCAAAATAGAGATAGATTATATATTCAAAATATTAATCTATCTGCTCCTATAAATAAATGGCCTACACACAAGGGTTCAGGTACGTCTAAAATCCTATCTGAAACTCTGCAGAAATTCCCTCTCACAAACCCTAGCCTCCAAAACTCTTTCTCTCTCAAACAAGGCTCCGGCCACCACACACGGCTTCGGCCACCCGGTTCTCTCCACGAGAGCTCCGTACCCTTTTTAGCTATTGTTTCTCTACGAATCAATCGAACTAACTTAGGCATCGGAGGCCCTTTGGCCAACACCCCCCGGGTGTGGTCCTCTTATTCCAATCTATTTTGCAGGGAGAAAGAGACGACGAGGAAGAAAGGGGAATCAATCGATCGAATATTCTTGCGGGACGAAAATCGCTCCTACAATGTGATCGAATGAGAATGAGCACTTGTATTTATAGGCATCAGCCAAGGGTCTTGCCCATCAAGAAATTTTTAAGCCTTTCATTATCGCTCTAGGTTTAGAACTTCTAATCCACAATGAAGTAGGAATCCTTATGTCTCTGTGTGTGAACCTTAAACACTAACTTTAAAAGAGATGTTGGATTAGTTTTAGTTGAATTCCTAATGAATACCAAGTCTTAGATCCCTATGATGATTAGAAGACAACAATTAAGTGGTTCAAGGATGGGTCACTAGTGGCTATGTCAACTGAGACACAGGTGGTGGCGATTCATAAACCTCTATGAAATATGCGTGGTAATCTTTAAATCTTTCACAAATTAGTTTAAAATTAAGACACAAAAATTACAAAATAAAGAAAAATACGAGGACAGAGAGTGGGGAAGGATATTATCAAGGGAACATACTTAAATTGTAATAATTTCTCTTATTTTTTTAGGTATTTGTTTCAAAAACTCTAATATATATGTAGATTGAAAAAACTTCAAAAGAAAAATAGGAGAATATATAAGAACACTACATTTGAAAAAGTGATATCGATAACTAAGGTGGTTGGTGTGAGTGGTTCGACACTTCTCATTCCTTAAGAGAGGTCAGGAGTTCGATCCCTGCTCTCGTATGGAGTCACCACTTTGGCCAGCACTTTACCCCTTACGGGCCGACCCGGTGTGAGCGGGGATTAGTCTGGGTTGTGGTTAAGGCTTAAAGGTACCACCTATAGTTGGGGCCCATCCAGGACCACCTCGTGGTTCAGACCAAAAAAAAAAAGTGATATCGATAACTTGGTGACAATGCAACACAAATGACAGAACAACAGGTCATACGTACAATACAATTGGCCAGCACTTTACCCCTTACGGGCCGACCCGGTGTGAGCGGGGATTAGTCTGGGTTGTGGTTAAGGCTTAAAGGTACCACCTATAGTTGGGGCCCATCCAGGACCACCTCGTGGTTCAGACCAAAAAAAAAAAGTGATATCGATAACATGGTGACAATGCAACACAAATGACAGAACAACAGGTCATACGTACAATACAAGAAACACGTGCACTCCTCAACGAATGAGTTTCAAATTTCCATATAAATATGAACATTGTGGCATTCAGAATTCTTAATATTGTACGGTTATGGAAATATCATCAATCTTATCTAAACCTTTATTTCAACAAAATTAATTATTTGCCATTTCTTACTCTGCATTCTTCTCTTATGCTTTGACAAGAAGGAAACAAAAAAAGCATTTGGTTTCATTTCCTTAAATGAGTGAGCTTACTATGAATTGAAAGTCTGGGTGTTTGTATTTGCAAGATATTGGAGAAATGAATAATATCCATGCATATATACCCAAAAACATTAACCATAGGTAGGCTACTCTGATCCACACCCTAAAAAATGCAGGCAAGGGACAACTCATGCCAAGAGACAAATAGAAATATGGACTATGGTTTATATTAGGGGTGGGCACGATTCGGGTTGGATCGGTTTTTGCCTTAAATTAGAACCGATCCGATACTACTTATCCGGTTTGGATCGGTTTGGTTTTAATTAAAAAAAATTCAAAAACTGTCCAATTCGGGTTGAACCGATTCCGATTATAAAAATTATTATTTTTAAATTATTTTTTAATACAATTTTCAACTGAAAATTTATTTATTTTTACTTGAAAATTAACAAAGTATTCAATTTCATATAAAAATAAATATTAAAGTTAGAAAAGAGAGATATTTTGAAATTGAACTTGAATAAATATTAATTATTAGATTAAAAATATAGCATTAAATATAAATAAATATTGAAATTATATATTTTTTAATTTGACGGTTCGGTTCGGGCCGATCCGATTTTTGAAGACATGAAACTAGATCCAAAAGTGGTCCAAACCGGTCCGGTTCGATTTTTGACCGGTTGTTGACTTTTTGGTCAACTCGGTTTTTTTCCGGTTTGGTTCGGTGTGGTTCGGCTCGGATTTCCGATTCGCCGGTTTGAGTGCCCACCCCTAATTTATATGCATAGGATGTGCAATAATTGGCTTCAGTAAGGGGTAGGGGAAGTCAACTTAACTTTTTTTTTAATCTGTTTTTAATTATTTTAAGTTATAATTAATTCACGAAAATGCCCGAAAAATTTAATGAAGTTAGATGCAGATGGTGGATTGCAATATTTTACATAGCTTAGTTTATGACACATGGAGGCGTGACACATCACTAGTCTTTTATAAGGATTTTGTTGATCTATGTCCATTGCCTAAGTTACCTCGCCATGTAGCTACTTGTTGTTGGAAACCTCCTGAGGGGGACTTGCTGAAATTAAATATGTTGATGGGGCTAGGAGCAGTAGTCCGAAATGCCAATGGAGAATTAATGGGTGCCATGGGTAAACCGGTAATTGGTTGTCTTAGGCTTTTGAAGCCTTGGCTATGATTGCAGGTTGTCAAATGGCAATAGGTGTAGGATTCACAAGGATGATTATTGAAAGTGATTGCTTGGAGGTGATTAACATCGTAAACCAAACTGAATTTGAAATGAGCATGGAAGGAGAGTTGATAGAGGAACCGAAAGAGTTACTTCATCGTTTCGTATTCGTATACTTGCAACACCAACCTCATACATGTAATTTTGTGGCTCAACAATTAGCCAAATTTGCTTTATCTTGTAATGAGATATGTTACTGGATGGAAGGGGCCTAGCTGGCTTCACTATCTTCAGAATGATCTGTGTTCTTTACATTCTATTGATGAATAAAGTCATTGGCCTTTGGCCTTTAATAAAATAAATAAATAAAAGTGATTAAAAATAAAAGCTATTAAAAGATAAGTGGTAATAACACACATGTATAAAATTCAGATGGTACTGGCCAAATTTTTCTATTTGGACCTATTCATTTATTTGTTGGGAAAATATCTATCGAGAGTACTTCTTCCAAAACATGTCTTAATCATTCTTTCTTTCTTTCTTTCTTTTCCTTTTTGCTTTTTTATCCACTTACATAAAAATTGGTCATATATGTTTTTCATAAGAAAATTGTCGCCTTCCTTGGGGTGCAAGGTCTTCGTTTGACACTTTTAGTTTACCTACAAATTGCCCTATTGTTAATCAAAATGGCGCACATTACCATGCATCATCACTATTCTAAAATTCTTAATACGTGGAATATTGTAGTCCATTAAGACCTGGACATGTAGCTTTCACGACCTAACACATCAACCACTTCTCTGATATTTATATCTTTTATTGTTCAAAACCCTAGCTATATATATATATATATATACACACATTCAGAGGGAAAAGTGGTACAATTAGATCGATATGGAAAAGAGCAAGGTGCTTGTGGTTGGTGGTACTGGGTACCTGGGGCGTAGGATTGTTTCTGCAAGCCTATCCCAAGGCCACCCAACGTATGTTCTTCAAAGGCCAGAGATTGGCCTTGACATTGATAAGTTCCAAATGCTCTTGGCATTCAAGAAGCAAGGGGCTCACCTTGTGGAGGGCTCATTTTCTGATCTAGAAAGCCTTGTCCGTGCTGTCAAGCTTGTTGATGTTGTCATCTGCCCCATGTCTGGGGCACATATTCGGAGTCACAACATATTGCTGCAGCTCCAGCTTGTTGAAGCTATCAAAAGAGCCGGAAATATTAAGGTACAAACACTACTACTAGAAAAGCTTCATATAAGTCAAGGATACACTCCTGACCAGTGCTAGTGTCGGTCACAGATAACCTGTGGCCAAGGATCCTATTTGTATTAGGCATATATGATATATATATACATGAATTAAGCAAGGGTGGATGCTCATTTGCTCTATGTGCTTTGTGTTTCTCAAAAGGTTTTAACTCTCATGATTTATCTCTTTTCGTTTTATATAAATGCAACCAAACTACAAGGGGAGAGGGTTTCTCACACACAAACTACTAAGATACTATGATGGTTTGAACTTGAGATCACTAGTCTTCAAGTCAAGGCCCTTTACCATGGGGCTAGACCGCGTTGACGATTTACCTTAATTATATATTTTTTTGTCACAACGATTTATTTTAATTATTAGTGGGTTAGCTTTTTCATTAATTAGGGTCTACTTCAATATTAGAAACCACAATTGATATTAGGGTCTACTTCAATTTTAAAATATTTTTTACTATAACAAAAAAGGGAATGTAAGTGAACAAAAGAGGAGTGAGAACATACAATTTCCAAGCAAAGGGAGTGTAAAATAAAAGAGGGGTGAGAGAATCAGCTCCCTTGATATTATTGTATAATAGAAGATTGTAGTAAGAGCGCACGACTTTAAATGCATAAGCCAATTTATGTTGAGGAAGAGAAAGTGTTTATATAGGAGTTAGACTCGTCTTTTTAGTCTGAATGAGAACTGTGAATGATATTTTTGATATTTTTGGTCGTGACTCATGATCAAATTAACATACTGATTACAAACTCATATTTTTGGCCCTGGCTTTTCTGTGTAGCGTTTTTTGCCTTCAGAGTTTGGTCTAGATCCACCACGTATGGGACATGCACTTGAACCTGGAAGAGTTACATTTGATGATAAAATGGTAGTGAGAAAGGCAATACAAGATGCTAAAATTTCCTTCACTTATGTATGCGGTGCTGGCTTCGCTGGTTATTTAGCCGGTAACCTTTCACAGATGGGGACACTCGTTCCTCCAAAGGAGAAAGTTCTTATTTATGGAGATGGTAACGCTAAAGGTACAACAAAATGAATACATTAAATTAAACACCACTTTTCACCTCATAGGCATTTACTATTTTGCAGGCTAATAGTATATAGATACTTTGGTTTATGTATATATGACATAGAATTAATCATCTTTGTTGATCATCTTCATGTACTGTGCAGTACCTATAGTGGATGAAGATGACATCGCAGCATATACGATCAAAACAATAGATGATCCGCGAACATTGAACAAAACATTATACCTTCGTCCACCCGAAAACGAACTCAGTCAAAAACAATTGGTCGAGATGTGGGAAAACCTCATAGGCAGGAAACTAGAACAGATCTCCATTTCAGAACAAGACTTCCTTGCCTCTATGTAAGGTACGCATGATATCATATGAAATCTATTGAATGCGCGAAAATTACCAAGTTGCATCCATATGTGGTTAACCTCGCCAATCAATCAGCTCCTTGAATGGATTTCACTGGTAAAATTCCTAGGTTATTTTTGCGCAGATCGATCAGACTCTGACTCATTACTCAGATTTTAAATTTGAACTCTTGAGTTGTGGTGCCTAAAATCCAAGAACCTGAATCTTATACAAGCTCTAAGCAGAAATTTCACACCTTAAAGTAATCCTTAAATGAAATTACAAAGTCGTAAAATGTTGAGCTTATGTAGTTAGCCATTATTTGAAAGTTACATTTTATCTTTAATTATATGCAATTTTCTTTTGATTTGAAATACTATATTTCAGGTATGGACTTTGCAGGCCAGGTAGGAGTGGGGCATTTCTACCACATGTTCTATGAAGGCGCTCTGACAAACTTTGAAATCGGGGAAGAAGGAGAAGAAGCTTCAAAGCTTTACCCAGAAGTGAAATACACCCGCATGAATGAATACATAAAAATTTATGCATGAGAAACAAAACAAGGTGTTTAATAATAGTTTCTCAAAGAATACATTTATCTTGTGATCACTTTCATGGAGGATATTACGGCTTTCCTGCAGCTATTTTGTGTATGTAATACAGCATATTAAACACTAATTATCTATTGTTATAAATGGGGGCGGATTAGTGACATTATATTTTATACAGAAGTTTTGACACAATTTTTAGGCCAATAGATTACTCCATTTTTAATGGATCATTTAAATTTAAGATGGGATCTATCGTGCCATATTAAGCTCCACCATCCAGCTTAAGGCTAATACTCCACTATTTCAATGTACGAGGAGGACATCAAACTCGAGCGGACACAGGCGCTGGAGCAGGAGGCGTGAATCCAGAGTGGATTAGAATAGATTTCTTCCTAGTTTTGGGGTCTTTTAAGTGTCATATTTCTTTGTATGATTGTACTAAAGTACTATAACATATAAATAGACAATTTATTGCTAGGGTTTATTCTAACGAGTGCAAGAGAAAAAAACTAAAGCATCAAATTGGGTTTGAGCCAAGGGTGAGAGAAAAGAGAGCTAGAGTTTGTGAGAAAGCAAAGGGGGTTCTTCATTGTAACCAAAGAGGTTCTTTCTTACTAGGGAATTTCTCAGGGATCACCAAAGAGGACGTAGACACAACGCCGAACCTCTTGTGTTCTTTGTGTGTGTGTTTACTTTTCGGTTGGTGTGTGTGCTTTATCTTTGTGTGGCTTGTGTGTGGTAGTTGCATAGTCCATTAATGACAAAGTCTTGGAGTGTTTTCGCACAACACACACTTCTTCCCTTCTGTACGTAGAAAAAAACAAGCATTAACATTTGTGGTCCTAGACTAAGTCAAAGGGATGGAAACCTTGTTGGAAAATTGGCTCGCAAAATGAATACAAGGTCACTTTAAGGGTGGCAAGCAGTGGCGGACCTGCTCAGGCGCAAGGAGGTGCGCTTGCACCTCCGGTCGCTGGAAATCGCCATTATAGGTGCCGGAGTTGCACCTCTGCTTCAGACCAGCGATGCACATAATGTGTTCGACGAAATGCGCAAACCACTGGGCGCTACGTAGCTACTGGTGCGCACGCTCTTTTTTTTTTTTTTTTAACGACGTCGTTTTGGACCAGGCTGTTTTAAAACACGCTGCTTGTTTTTTTTAAAAAAAAAAACCTGGCCAAAAAGACGTTGTTTTGGACCAGGGTTTTTAAATTTTATAAAAAAAGGGGAAACTGCTGTTGTTAAACGTGGGCTTTTTGTGGGCTTTTCAAAAGGGCTTCTATTTCCTTACTTCAATGGGTTTTAATTGGGAGTTCTCTTTATTCAATTCGGTTTTGGGAATTCCTTAATTAAGTAGAATTGGGAATTCTCTTTATAAAAGACCAATTTAACATCACCCAATTTCATCAACCCTCCTTCATCAACCCTCTTTCATCAACCCTCCTTTTTTAATAATTTTTTTTTCTTATTTAGCTCTCTCTGTACAGTTATGGAACGGTTCTTTCAGAAAAAGAGTTCAAATCCTCCTTCAAATAATCTGTCTAGTTCCAACCCTCCTTCAAATAATCCGGCTAGTTCCAACCCTCCTTCAAATAATCCAGCTAGTTCAAATCAACCTTCAAATAATCCGCCTACTTCACATCCTCCCTTGAATAATGCGGGTAGTCCAAAACGATTAAAGGTCACTGAGTTGGATGAAATATTGGCTAATCTTCCTGCAGACCCTGGACTTAGACCTCCAATGACTTATTATAATCCCAATTTTCGAGAACAAATCCGAAGAGCCTATTTGCAAAGGGGTCCTTGTCAGCCTAAAAGCCAAAATGACATGCCTCAAACACTTATGGGTCCTTGTAATCGACGTTTTCTTGTGAAATGGTTTGATTCATTTGTTTGGTTGGAGTATAGTAAAGAGAAAGATGCTGCATTTTGTCTTCATTGTTATCGTTTTAAATGCGACTTTGATAAACAAGGAAAGGCTAGAAGCGATGTCTTCACTGAGAAAGGGTTTAAAAATTGTAGGAAGGGACCTGAGAATTTTAGGGACCATGTTGGACAAGTTGGAAGTCTTCACAATAAAGTTACACAACATTGTACAGATTTAATGAATCAAAAGCAACACGTTGAAACCATTGTGATCAAGCAGACAGACCAAGCTCGTATTAATTATCGCATTCTATTAACTGCCGCACTTGATTGCACTAGATATTTATTGCGACAAGGTCTTCCTTTTCGTGGCCATGATGAAAGCGAAACATCTAGCAATAAGGGTAATTATGTGGAGCTTTTGCAATTTCTTGCCGATCATGATGAGAAAGTTCGTGTCGTTGTGTTTGAGAATGCTCCAAGGAATCTCAAGTATATTGCTCCTAAAATTCAAAAAGAGCTTGTCAATTCTTGTGCCGCTGAAACCATTGATGCAATTATTAGTGATATGGACGATGCATTCTTTTCTATATTGGTAGATGAATCATGTGATGTTTCAATAAGAGAGCAAATGGCAGTGGTATTGCGTTATGTGAACAAAAAAGGGCAAGTAATTGAATGGTTTGTGGGTGTCCAATATGTCTCTGATACGACTAGTAGCAAATTGAAAGAGGCAATTGAGCAGTTGATTTCTTCAACAAATTTGAGTATGTCCATGCTACGAGGACAGGAGTATGATGGTGCTAATAATATGAGAGGTGAGCTCAATGGTCTTAAAGCATAAATTTTGAGAGAATATCCTCAAGCATATTATGTCCATTGTTTTGCACATCAACTACAACTAGCTCTTGTAGCCGTGGCAAAGGGAAATGAAAACATTGATACTTTCTTCACAACGGCTAGTAGTGTCGTTAATATTATTGGAGCATCGTGTAAGCGTCGTGATGCACTTAGAGAGCAACAACAAAAAGATATTATGAAAGCTCTTGAAATTGATGATCTTGAAACGGGGCAAGGGTTAAATCAAGAGACTACTCTCAAACGTCCTTGTGATACACGTTGGAACTCACATTATGATACTTTACTTAGTATTAATACTATGTTTCATCCCGTGGTGAAGGTGCTTGAATGGATTGTTGATGATGTCAACCAAGATAATTTAGGTGAAGCAAATAGGTTGTTAAAAGAAATAAAAACTTTTGACTTTGTGTTTCACCTATATTTGATGAGATTTATATTGGGAGTCACAAATGATTTGTCTAAGGCATTACAAAAGAAAGATCAAGATATTGTGAATGCGATGATGTTGGTCCAAAGATGTAAGCAAAAGCTACAATCCGTGAGGGATGATGACTTTGATGATTTGCTTGGCGAAGTATCAAGATTTTGTGGCAACAATGATATTGGTGTTCCTAACATGGATGATTTATTTGTACCACAAGGGAGATCACGACGTAAAGCCAAAAAATCACAAACCGCCATTATTATCGTGTGGACCTATTTCTTACTATCATTGATAAGCAACTAGTGGAATTGAAAAATCGCTTTACAGAGGTAAATACTGAATTGCTCCTTTGTATGGCATGTTTGAGTCCGGCTTATAATTTTGCAGCTTTTGACAAACAAAAAATACTTCGTTTTGCTAAATTTTACCCTCAAGAATTTAATGACCGAGACCTCATGAAGCTTGAAGATCTACTTGGGCTTTATATTGTTGATATGCAGAGCAGCATAGAGTTTTCATCATTGAACAGAATTACTGATCTAGCCGTGTTTGGGCCTAAATTTGACACACTCAGTCCATATCAGTTTTTGGACAGCCACCAACAAATAATCGGACCGAGACTATACATTCGGCCCAACATTGGAGGCCCGAAAACTATCACACCACGAAAACAACTTGGGCCTCGAAGAAACCCAAATTGGGCTTGGCATGTTTTTAAAATAAAGAGAGAGAAGCCCAAGGAAGAAACAGACCCACGTGACCTCTGACTTGGAAAAGTCAACAAATTCGACTGGGATTGATAAAGAATTAATAGGGGCAGGTACAAAAGAAGAACATCTCTGAAAAACTCTACTGCCAGGAGATCAAATTCGTTTTTGTTTATTCAGAGATATTTTTTCTACTCCAAAGAAGGCACCATTTTCAAGGGATACGCAGACTATGTGTTATGAAAAGGGGATAAGCAGGAAACAAGGAGTTGTTCGAAAACTGAAAACTTACCATCACAGTTTGAGACTCTTACAGGAGCAGTTAAAATGGAAGAAGGGTATGGTGCCCCATCAAAATACAGAGAAATTATCGCTTCAGGAACTGACTATTGAGTGTTTATTTGCCAGGATTGATAAAACCCTCTTTTCCTTTGCATTTAAAAATGAAAGATCTTTTGAGAATTTTTGCCGCCCATTATTAAAAGAATTAGAACCCACACTCCAAAAGCATTTCTTATAAATATAAAAGAGGGTGAACAGAGCAAAGACAATCAATCAGACCACCAAAAAATCAACCGAAGACAAAAACTCAAAATGATCACTTGATCTCAAAAGCCTTCAAGTAGCTACCAATCAAGACACCCAACTTCAGTTCAGACTAGAGACATAAATCATTCAAAACGAGATTTCTCTCATTACAAATTTCGTTCAACATAAACCAAAGAAAGCAGAGTTCAGGTTTCTACAAATATGAAAACCTCAACAAATTTATGAAGAACCCTGATCAAGCAGGACAGATACCACAGTGCAGCTCCAACCCAGTAGCCATATGTCCAGCCACTTCTGCCTCTTCCAGACTAAAGAAGCCCCAATTCTGCCCAATCAAAAAGCCTTCCAGGGTTTGAAATAAATTAAAGCTCTGCCAAATTCGAACGTTGGCATCGATTTGCAGCTGAAACAGACCAATTGAAGTTGTTGATGGTCCAGTCCAGCACAGGAATATCCAATCCAGCCCGGATCAGAAGCATCTGTCCAAACAGAAATGGAAGTCCAGTCTCCTTTTTGTCGTTTTTAGAGCTAGTTTTTTTCCTTTTCAGTTTTGAAAAAGAGAATTATGTCTTAAAACAGTTCACTTTCTTATCATCTATTCTGGCCAGAACTACCAGTTTTTGTACTGTGAAAATTATGAAGTCCTCACCAGTCTGAGGCGAGAAAAGAACTTACTTGGGAGATATTCCTCACCTAAATTCACAATCGCTTGTTTAGAAGTCGGTAACTTGGGGTGCAAGTTATCTATTTTTAGGAAGTCTGCCAGGATTTTTATTGCTAGCAGTGGCACGCTCACACATTAAAGAAAGTTGACTTGTTGACCAGTCAATGGTTCTCAAGGCAATGGGGAACTTTACCCTACCATCATAGGAACAAAAGTAAACTGGTGAACAGGCCGAAAAATTGGTGAATACAGGAAGGAGTAGAATATACAACTATGTGTATTTACTTGTTACATTGGCTTTAGTTTTACCTGTTGCAACTGCTTCGGTTGAGAGAGCTTTTTCAGCTATGAATATTGTGAAAACACCATTGCGTAACAAAATGAGGAATCAATGGTTGAGTGATAGTTTGGTTGTTTACATTGAGAAAGATGTTTTTTCTTGTATTAGTAATGCAAATATAATGCGACGTTTTCATGATATGAAACCTCATCGGCAACAATTGTAGGTTAATTGTAATGTTATTTTTAAAATTAATTATGAATAACATTAGAATTGTCTAAATGATAAGGATTTTTTTTTTTTTTTGAGCTCTTAGCTTTTAAAAATTGCACCTCCGCTAAAAAATTCCTAGGTCCGCCGCTAGTGGCAAGTTGCTGGAAAGCTGAGAGAGCATTTATGGACAATTGTTGACTTGTTTCTAAGAGTACCTACTCTATGGTTCTAGATAGGGTGGCTGAACATGTGGCCATTAATATCTAGCCTTTGGTCTACCTAACCTATGGTCCATGTTAGGTAATTAAGGAGAGAATGTGGGAGAAAAGATGAAGTCTTATCCTAGGTCCAAAGGCTTGTGTATTAAAGGGAAGAGGAAGCAAGACAGTAGATTGTGAGGTAAAGTAGCTGGAAACTAGTGAGTCCAATAAATACCAAGGGAAAGAGAGAGTTCTCTAGTGTATCAAGGTGTTGAGCAAAGGGTGTGAGAGAAACAGTTTGTGAGGGTAGTGTTCTAAGGGGGTTTCCTTTTGTAAACCAAAGTTGTAACCTATCTTCATTAGTGAAATTTCTCAAGGGGATCACCAAAGAGGATGTAGTCAAATTGATGAACCTCTATAAACACTTGTGTCATTTGTGCTTGGTTATTTTTCTGTGTGTGTGTGTGTGAGATTCATCCATCACTGAGTTTGTCTAAAAGTCCATCAACAACAAGGTCTAAAGGGGAGTGAGTTAGTCTTAATTCTCAACAAACCTATGTTAGATAGTCTTAGATTAATTATGGGATCTATCATGCCACATTAAGCTCCACCAACCAGCTCAAAGTTGATACTTCACTCATGGGCTTAGCACTTATATATGTTTTGGAACAGTGCCACCAACACTTTCGCCTCATGGGAGGATGGCCGGTTGTTTAAGAGATTTCCAAAGGACCACCTAATGATTGAAAAAATGTTCCTAATTCGGCCCGAATGGATTGACGAAGTCAAGATCAATGCGCTCACCACAATACACAACTACATTTGAGTATTTGCGTGACGAAGAAATTTTGGTCGCGCAAAGTACATTTGAGTCGCACAAATAGTAGTGTGACAGAAGTTTCGTCGCGCAAAATTTGTCGCGCAAAGATCGTCAAGAATGACTTTGCGCGACAAACTTATTGAATTAGTCGCGCAAAATGGTGCAACGGTTAACCTTCGTTGCACCAAAAGTCTCAGGATGGTGAGATTTTTTGTCGCTCAAATATTTGCGTGACGAAATTACAGTCATTGCAATAACACAGAGTGGGGATTGATCTTCGTCGCGCAGACATAGCGGGACGAGAGAATATTCGTGACTCAAATATTTGCGCGACGAAAGTACAGTCGTTGCAAGAAAACAGCGCGAGGCTTGATCTTCGTCGCGCAGGCATAGGGGGACGAGAGAATATTCGTGACTCAAATATTTGTGCGACAAAATCTATTTGTCGCAGTTACTTAGTGAGACAAAAAATTTCGTCGCGCAAAAATAGAATAAATTGTTTAAAATTTATTTTTACGGTTTTGTATTTTCTAAAAAGGAAATTTGCACGACGAAAAAATATCGTCGCGCAAAAATAAATATATTATAATTTAATTTAATTTTTTTGGTAACAAAAATAATTTGGTTTTTTTTTTAATAATAAAATGAAATTGCAATAAAAAAATGTAATGAAGAGAAATATTTTTGTTATAATAGAATATATTTAGTACAATACAAATATTTAAAATGTAATTAAGAAAGTTAAAATCTAATCAAACAACCCTCCAAGATCAACATTGTCATCTGGCAAATGCGGCTTGGAGGTCTGGACATTGTCGACAGGGGAGAGGTGTGGTGGCCATGCTCGGGTTGGCGGGGCTCGGAGGTCGATGAGGGAGGAAAAGGCGGGATTGGAATGCCGGAATGAGCGAGGGACTGTAGTACATGTGACAAATGACCCTTGAGCTCGGCCACCTCTGCTGTCAAAGCAAACACCTGACTGTTTGACTGCGATGATTCACGGGGTCTAGGTGGCCACCGCTTGGCATTCCCCATCCCTCGACAATATGTCCCTGGGCGCCTCTCGAGAGTCTAATCCAAGGTTTCAGTCAGGATTTGAAACCCTGCATCCTGTGGAGGAGCCACGGACTCGAGTGGCGTATTGGGAGGAAGCTGGGAGGCGGACTCCTGAAGAACCAACTGCGTCTTCTCAATCACCGTCGTCTGTTGAACATAACATAAAATGTTAATTAAAACATTCATATAATAACCATAAAACTTGAACGCGTAAGATAATAATTTAAATTAAAGGCTACTTACATGAAGGGACTCCACCAACTCATTCCCAGGTCGAACATAAATGTCGCCAAAGACGTCAATCTCTGGGAATTTGGACCCCCCTTAAATTGAACAAGAGAAGAAAAATGCTAGTACGAAAAAAACAAATTAATATTAATGACTTATTTAAAAATAAATAAAAACGACTTTATTATTACCTGGCGCCGCGCCTCCATCCTATAGGAGAAGGGCCTGGAACCTGAATGGTGGAGAAGAGCCTTCCTTTGCTTGCTGCCCTTATTTGCTTTGGCCTTCTTCTGTTATACAAAAAATAAAACGTATTAGTTGAAATTCAAATGAAATATAAAAAATTAAATACACATTAGTAAGAAACGTGTAATAAGTTTCAACTTAATATAAAAAAATACCACATAATCGGCCTCTTGAAAATGACCGCAGAGCCACTGCCAACTATCCTCCCGGCCCTCAAGCTCCTTCGGGCAACCCTCTTGAAGAGCGACCTGCAGATCATCATATGCCTGAAAATGGTGGTGCAGGTCGCTCTTCCACTGCTTGTACCTCTCAGCAAAGAGTCTGTTGACGTACGCCAACAACTCGTTGCTGACGTTCTCTAAATTGTAGTTTGTCTACAATAAATTCATTACATACATTAAGTATTAGAAATAAAATTTCAAGGGAAAACAATTAAAAGGTATAGAATACATACCGACAGCTGTCCGAACACCTCCATCCGCACCTCGTCAGGCATGACCTTCCAAGACTTCCATTTCATCGGGCAATAAGTCCGAACGACGGATCCAATGTCGTGGGCCAAGGAGCTATGCTGGTTCGCCGTTGGTGCAGCCCGATGCAGCTCATCGTATCCAATGTTGATACGATTGTTGGTCACCTGGGTGACTTACGCCGTCCTCAACTGGCGACAAGGTCCTCGGGTGTTCTTCTTGCCTGCAAAGAAATATAAAATTAACGTTAAATAACAAATCCTACTAAAATTATTGGTCCGAAACAACTGTAGTTGAAGGAAATCTTTACCTGGTTGTGACCCCAATGCACCAGCAGCAGATGTCGAAGTGGTGTCGGTCGTGCTGGGGGGGGGGGGGTGAAGCCACCTGGCACTAACAGGTTGCGCCACTAATGACTCTGATGACACCGGCGCATGGGAGACCCCAGGACAAACCTGCATGGCATCGACCTGTGGAGGAGCAGTGGCAGCTGAGGTCGTAGTCGGGGGAGCTGAACTATGTGGAGTCGTCACCATCTTACGACGTCTGATAAGGTCTGACATCTGCACAACTGATAAGGTCTTAAAATTAAAACATCCTTGGCTAAATTTTTTTTTTTTAAAAAAAAAAAAACCTCAAAACCTATTCAACAACAAATTCAATATTTAAAAAAACAGAAACATGTATTCTTATATAAAAAAAAAACAGAAGCAAATTCGCAAACAAAACATAAACAAGTATTCTTTAGTAAAAAAACAGAAGCACATAATAAAGAAAAATCAAATTGCTGCCCAATTTTTAAAGAGTCGGTATGTGATTAAAAAAATAGTTGAATAGATAAACCTCCTAATGAAAATCATAAAAAACAAGTAAACTATAGCATGTTTTATTAAACAAGCTACCAAAGTTGTTGGCATATACACAGTGTAGAGATACGACGAGCTGAACATGGACCACAAAAATCACATATTCATCTCAACAAAGCAAAATAAAAAAATTGGTTAGTAGCACATAGTTTAAAGCCCCCGAAAAGTAATCAAAATACAAAAAACTGAATATTGTGCAATCAAATCTGAAATCTAACAGCAATACACCTAAAAATTCACAAATCCAACACCACAATGCAATTTCAAAAACAAAATTGAAACATTGGCTTCCTAACCAACCATCAGACTAAGCAATTGAAACACTTACAAAATAAATATAGAAATTGAAACAGCAAAACAAATATACAAATATACAATTCCAAACTAAATCCACAAATTTTAGAAATAAAAATTCACAATTGAAATTATTAATCGAGGCTAGAGTTGGGAATTTTACGTAGTGGGTTTCGAGGGAGACCAGAGAGCACGCAAGTCCGGCGGTGGCGAGCAAGAGAGAGAGAGAGGGGGGCCGTCATCTGACAGGGATGAGCGGAGACAGAGGAGCGCAGGGACTAAGAGGGATGAGAGGGGACGGAGGAGAGAGGGACTGAGAGGGATGAGTGGGGACGGAGGAGAGGGGGACAGAGAGGGATAAAGGAGAGAGAGCGGCAAGGAGGAGCGAGGGACTGAGAGGGATGAGTGGGGACGGAGGAGAGAGGGACTGAGAGGGATGAGTGGGGACAGAGGAGAGAGGGACAAAGAGGGATGACAGGGGATGAAGGAGAGAGAGCGGCTGCGAGTTTTCTGGTTCTGGTCCGAAGGAGGGGCTGAGAGGTTTAGGGTTCGAGAGTGAGAGAGGTTGAAGACAGAACAAAACGTTTGCGGACTTGCGCGACGCACACAAAATAAGTCGCGCAAAGTTAAAATATCTCACTTTGCGCGACGGAGGAAATAAACGGCGTCGCTCAAAGACTTTTTAATAGGCGGGATATGAACCGCCAAAAATTTGAGGACTTGCGCGACGAAACAACTTCAATCGTCGCGCACCTCTAAACCCTAAACCCTGGAGAATTACATTGTGCGACGGAAATATTTGTTTGCATCGCTCTATGGTTGATTGCACGACGGAATAGTGATATGTTCATCGCGCAAGTCGTGTTTAAAGTTATAAAAAGTTAACAATATAAAAGCATGGAAATGTTAGTGAATATAATGTTTTAATGGGGCTACGCATTGTACGATACCGATCCAACCGTCAAACTTGTTTGTTTATACTTAGAGATCGTAGATGCCAAAAATTGAAAAAAATATACATTCATAGATGATGTTACGAGACCAAAAGTTTCGACAGTTATAAACTAAAAATCACGATTCAACTGTTTTTTTAACTCCGATTTTGATGATTTTTTACGGGGGCACTCCTTTACTGTATATGAATACAATGACGAGATTTGATCGTCATTTAAAAATATTTACACTAGTGAATACCACAAAATCGTATGTTATATTTAACAAATGTATACAAAAACTCTTCATTTTTTTGAATATATTGTTTTGATGACACACGCATTCTACGAAAGTAGTTTCAACGATCTAACCGGCAGACTTGTTCGTTTATACTTAGAGATCTTACACGCCAAAAATTGGAAAAAATATACATTCATAGATGATGTAACGGGACCAGAATTTTCAACGGTTATAAACGAAAAATCACAATTTAACGGTTAATTTAACTCCAAATTTGATGATTTTTTACGTCTACACACCTTGACCCCATATGAATACAATGACTGAATTTCTGTTCATTTTAAAATATTTACAGTAATGGATACCCCCGTTTAATTTCTTAAATTTATTTTGTGAAGACTTTGCACAACCAACAATGTCAAATAGTTTTATAACTTCGTCGCGCAAAGTCAAACAGAAAATAACAAATTTTTTTAATTTTTTAATTTTTTAACGACTTTTTGCGACGAGGGAGTTTTATTCGTCGCGCAAACATTATACGTGAGACGACACTATATCACTTTGTCGCGCAAAGATGATTTATATTATTTCGCAATAATTGCAAATTTTTTGGGGAAAAAATCCTTGTGAGACGAATAACGAGACAACTAACGTCGTCGCGCAAACAGTGCATTTGTGACAACACTATATCTCTTCGTCGCGCAAAGATGATTTATATTATTTCGCAATAATTGCAAATTTTTTAGGGAACAAATCCTTGTGAGACGAATAACGAGACAACTAACATCGCTGCGCAAACAGTACATTTGCGACGACACTATATCTCTTCGTCGCGCAAAGATGATTTATATTATTTCGCAATAATTGCAAATTTTTTGGGGGAAAAATCCTAGAGCGACGAATAACTTCGTCGTGCAAACAGTACATGTGACAGGACCCGACCCAAATTCCACTTTGGAATCCGAGCCGAACCCTGTGCGTGTCCGACACCTGGCAAGTGCCGAGCACAAATGACCAAAATGCCCTTCTAGTCCAAAAAAAATTTCTAAAATAGCTGGGGTTTGACTTCTGCCGAAAACTCAGCAGAGTCTCCCTTGAAACGGACCAAACCCAAGATTACACCTGTCAAACATGCATATAAAATATACACCAACTGCCAGCATACAAAAATTTACATACTAACAGTTAGACAAGTGTTCTAGGGCAATATCAGAGCTCTACACGGATTAGGTTACAAGTATAAAATAATTATACAAGATCCTACGCTGTCAAGGGATGTGGCGGAAGATGGACTCGGCCCAGTGGTGGCTCACTATGCACGCTTACTGCCTGGGGGGCGCAAAACACGAAAAGAGTGAGTGGACCAAAAACAAAGCTTTAGAAACATAGTATAAAAAAAAACATACTAACCCCCACTGTAAAATAAGTTATAAAACCAAACCATTTCTTATCATACTTGTATTGAAATCAAAGCATACATATTTATATCTATAAATGTAATCACACACTTAATCAATCATTAACTTCTTAAAAGCATTGAAATCACTTTAATCTACCACCTAGGTGTACCCCTTTATTATTCCGTCAATTCCATTTAGTTTCCGTCAATTCCATTAGTTCCATCAATTCCATTAGTTCCGTCAATTCCATTTAGTTTCCGTCACTTTAAAGGTCATTCCTATGCCCACATTAGTTCCATCAATTCCATTCGCACTCAATCCGTCGAATCCTACACGATCCTTAAAATACCTAGATCGACATACTCAAGTTTGGCTATGATCCAACGGTCCAAACATATTGAACCCGGAAATCGCACACTATGCGAGATCCGTTCGGGGTTCAAACGTTATCCGAATTGAGATCCGCGAAATCCTACGCGCTCGTGAGGACATGAAGATTATTCTAGGATCAAGAGTGGCTCCTGTTACCTGGCCCACGCGCCGCCCACGCGTGGGTGTGCATAGTAAATTCTGGTGGCCGGAAAATCTCCAAACCGCCGGTCCAAACCCCTAGCCTAGGTAATACACCCTGTTTGGAACCACTTTTGTTCTTGGACTATGGCCAAAACGTGGCCGGAAGTAGCTGAAAACGGCGACGCAATTCGGCAGAAATTCAACTCAACAATTAACCTATCTAACTTCAAAATCTCTGAAAACCTACCCAACCAGCAGCTAGAGCATGAAAATCAGTCGAAGATTCATACCTAAAACGTCCGATTTGGTGGTCGGAGGAGGGAGAACGAGGCCTTTGAAATTCGGAGAAAAACCAGCCAACTCCGGGCTGTTTCCGGTGGCTGTGGCGTCGGCGGAGGCAGGAGGAAGGTCGGAGCGGCTGTGGGTGCGACACCGGTCAGGTCTTGGCCGGTCCGATGTGGTTTGGTGGAGGCGGGTGGTGGCTGGACTGGTTCGAATGAACAGTAACGGGTAGGGGGGGTTTGCACGAGGAAGAAGAGAATGAGGAGAGAGAAGGGAAAATCAGTTTTAAAAATCTGATTTCTCAATTTTACCATTTTGCCCTTCTCAGTATTTTGATCGTAATTCCTTCGTTACAAGTCCGATTCGAGTCCACTACGTGTCTACGGACTCGTTTCGTCGTGCTCTACGCAACGGTACAAGTAGTTTTCCCAAATTCTTCCCCGGTCCACAAGTCAACTTAAAACCTAATAAAATATTCCGAGGATAGTTTAGTCTTTTTCCTTATTAAAATATTAGTTAAATATTAATTAAGGATTGGGTTGTTACAACATGTGTGATGACAGTATATTTCGTCGTCGCGCAAGGATGATTTCTATTATTTCGCAATAATTGCAGATTTTTTGGGACAAAATCTTTGCGAGACAAATAACGTCGTCGCGCATACAGTCTATGTGCGACCCCAAAACTGTAGTTGTCGCGCGACAACGTTATCGCATTCGTCGTGCAAGGTTTACATTTTCCCACATAATCTCCAAATTTGGTAAAATAATGGAAATAATTGTAACAAAAGGCATTTTCAAATGTATAATTGACTGAAATCTACACTCTTGCAAGCGACGTGATGTCTTTCACAGGTTTAAGTTGTGTTTTAAAGTTGCAAATGAAGTAAACTACAAATTTCCCTCAACTTTGAAACACATCACAATGCTTTTGATCTTCAAGTCTTCAACCATGACTTCTCTTCGTAGGGAAGTTGATAACCCTACAAAAAGATTCTCCTCTACCACTCCCATAATTAAAAAGGTATGAATGATGAGCTTAACTAAAATCATTGAAAAGCTTATGATTTACATGGCAAAATTCAAATTAAGGCATAGGAATAAATGGAAATTATAATTGCAGATTTTATAGGGAAAATTTCTTGCGAGACAAATATCGTCGTCGCGCAAAATATATATACGCGACAAATAAGTTTATTCGTCGCTCAAGGGTTACTTCTATTACTTCAAAATTTTTTGCATATTTGTTACCCTGCGCGACGAAGATTTCCGTCCTGCAAATTGCCCTTGAGCGACACCATAACATTATTCGTCGCGCAAAGGTGATTTTCTATTATTTCAACATTTTTTTTGTTAATGGAGATTTAATATGATTTTTCTCTATCAGGGTGTGTTAATTATAATATTTCTAAATTATCCAATAAATGTTTTTAGGATAGATAACTAAAACTAGATAAATGGAAGCTCAAATTTGAACATAGGTACAATTGATTATAAAAAAAGGTGTACATTTGTGGATTTTAGTTACGAAGCACCACAAAATATGCATGAAGCATCAAGCTTGTTTTAAAAACTACCAAATTTTCAACATCAAATCCAAGGAAAGTTTTGATACCTAATCCATGGAAATCAGAATGGAACACAAATTTAGATCTCCATAAGAATGTTTTTCAGAAACCCCAAGCTCATTTTAAACAAATCAAACAAATCTGAAAGTTTGGTTTTTCAAATGAGAAGATGTGCAAAAATTGATGGAAAAATCAACTTAGTTGACGAATTGTACTATTGCAAGGATGTTTGAATTCTTTTTTCATTTGGATTGCAACTTTTCAGACACGAGTCAAAGTTTACCAACAAGATTGTTCAAGAGATAGGAAAAAAACTAAGGCGTAGACCTTCTAAGTGTTCCCCACATCATGGTCGGAATGCATTCTCGCAATATTGACAACAAAAAATGCAACTACTACACACGTTTTTGCCTTCATCTGAATACTGACGAAAAAAATATATCCCAAAGAATACACAATTTAATAGGCAAGTCTCAGTCAATATAGCTCAATTTATTTAACAATGTTTCATTTCTCCACATATATAAGGTTTGGATATAACAAGTACATATATTCAAACAATATGTCCGTCGCCAAAATCTTTATACTAACATTATTAAATTACAAATAATTTCATTTACTTTGTTTTACATGGCAAGTCACAAATAAATTACATTATTCATCATTTGAACTATAATAATCTTCGTTATCGTCGCTATGATCACTTTCGGTCTCCCAATCATCCTCCTCCTCCATAAGTACATCATCATCGTTGTTCGGGCCCACGGTTGGATCGTATCGCAGAAGATAACCAAGATCAATTGTAATTGACTGAATCGATATTTCTCTTGAAGACACTCCTTCAAGCTGAAAAGGGTCGTGCACTTTGGGCAAAAACAGAAAGTTGCTCATTTCTCACACTTCCGTCATTATTGCGCTGAAGTCGATTGAGAGCCGTGCCCACATATTTTAAATACATTCCACAGAAAGTAAGCGCCTCATATTGCACCCAAGCCTCTACAATTGATCCTTCGGGCTTCGCTCTATTGCGTACGCTTTTTTTCAGCTCTCCGAGAAGCCTGCCAAATTAAAACGAAAAGATGCAAATTAGCCAGTAGCAAGCATGGGATAAAGATGCATGCAAAAAAGATGAGGATTATATACCTTTCTTTTGGATACATCCAGCGATAGTTGACTGGACCAGCAAGCAATGCCTCTTCTGGCAATTGAACCATCACGTGAATCATACTTGTGAAGAAAGCTGGAGGGAATATCATCTCAAACTTGCATAGGACTTGGACAATGTCATGGCGCAACTGATCAATGTCTGTCTTTCGCAACGTTTTTGCCGTCAATTGGGAAAAAAATCTGGACAACAATATGATTGGCTTGACTACATCTTCTGGCAATAGGTGTCGAATCCCCACAGGAAGTAGGCATTGCATAAACACATGGCAGTCATGGCTCGTGAGTCCAGTAAATTTACCCTCGTCAACATTCACGCAACGTGCGATATTAGAAGCATACCCGTCAGGAAACTTTACAGATGATACAAACTGTAGAAACTCTTTTTTGTATTTCGGTTTCATGGAAAAAAAAATGTAAGATCCCTTATAGCTTTTTCACTGCCCCTTTTCAGCCATAAACCCCTTCGTATGCCCATTCTTTCCAAATCAAGATGAGCTTTTATCGTGTCCTTTGTCTTTTCCTTGATATCTAGAATCGTTCCCATCAATGTGTCAAACACATTTTTCTCAACATGCATAACGTCGAGATTGTGCCTCAATTTTAGTTTCGACCAATATAGGAGCTCAAAAAATATAGACTTGTGCATCCAGTTCATATGTGTAGCAGGTCTGGTCCGACTAATTGTTTTCCCAAACTAAGCAAAATCCAAACAGTTAAGCTTTTCCAAGATCTGATCACCGGACGATTCCTTAGGTCTTGCGCGACACTCTTTGTTCCCGTCAAACTCTTTATCCTTTTCCCGCCACTCGTGGTCCCATGGCAACCATCTTCGATGCCCAAGATAACACACTTTTTCCAGCGTGCCAACCAGAAGTTACATCTTCCTTGCATACAGGGCATGCCATAAAACCCTTTGTGCTCCACCTCGACACCATTGCATATGCGGGAAAATCATTCACAGTCCACATAACTGCCGCCCGCAAAGTGAACATCTTCCTAGTGGATTTATCGTACGTGCGCACACCGTTTGTCCATAAATCCTTGAGCTCATCAACCAACGGCCTTAAGTACACATCGATTGACTTGCCAGGATCCTCAGTTATCAAAACAGTCATCATCATGTACTCTTTTTTCATGCATTTCCAAGGCGGCAAATTATATGGGAATACAAAAATCGGCCAAGTGCTGTGGTGTTGGTTTAGAACCCCATACGGATTGAATTCGTCAGTGGCAAGTCCCAACCTAACATTTCGGGGATCAGCAGAAAACTTGGGGAACTTTCAATCGAACTCTTTCCATGCCTCCCCATTTGCAGGATGCCGCATCACATCGTCGTCTACCCATTTTTCATTATGTCATCTCATGTCTATGGCAGTATGCGTCAACATATACAATCGCTGCAATCTTGGTTTCAGGAGCAGATAACGCATGACTTTTTGTGGAACCTTAGTCTGTTTGAACCTCGACTCATTGCATATAGGGCATGTATCCAATGTTTCATACTCTTTGCAGAATAACATGCAATTGTTTTTGCAAGCGTGGATTTTTTCATAACCCAATCCAAGACTGCAATTGTTTCGCACTCAACATCTTCTGCGCTTGTCTGTGGTCTTTCGGCAAACAATTGTCCGTCAGAAGCATTTTCTTGAAAATCCCCAAAAAGTAATCGAAACATAGGTTCGACATACGGTACTTTATTTTTCCGTGCATTAGCTCCACAATCGCCGTCAAAATGGAAAACCTCTCGCACCCCGGATATAACTCTTGGTTGGCATTTCTTAACAGTTCTACATACTATTCGAACTCTGCACTATCCATTGGTGTAGGCACGTCATCTTCCCCTTCCTGATTGCTGCTGGTCGATGCAAATGGAAAAACATCATTTATAATATCCATGACTTGTTCATTAGGATTCACAATAAGTTCAACATTGTCCACTCTTGTGGCCCTTGAAGACGAAGCAATGTCTAATTGTTCCCCGTGATGGTTCCAAGTGATGTATGTCTCAATCATTCCATTACTTACTAAATGAAATCGAACATGTTCAATTGTATCCCACAACATGTTGTTACACCTCCTGCAAGGACACCGGATTCTAGTTGCACCCGGGCTGTGTGTCCGTGCAAAGTCAATAAAATCCTCGATTCCATCCAAGTATTCGTCTGCGCACCTATTCGGGTTCTGTATCCACCTCCTGCTCATCATTCCTGGAACTACAATCACAATACGACAATCATGTTGTATTCGTACAAAATCTTTTCTTATGCCTCCGGTAAGGGCCCTATCCCATTCGGAAATGCATAGTCATGTCACGTAATTCCCGACTACATTTCATCGACTTTGCATATGGCACATCACATCAAAGTTCCCTGTTAAGTTACCACATTCTGCTTATAAGGAGTATTGGCGTGAATTTCAGAAAGCCATATGGGATACTGACAATAAGGATGAGTTTGATGCAAAGTGGAATATTGTGGTTACAAAGGCTGGTTTGACTGACCATCAATGGCTAAGTTCAATGTTTGATTTAAGGGAATCTTGGGTTCCAGCCTACGCACGACACTTTTTTGCCGCTGGAATGTCAAGCAGCCAAAGAGCGGAAGGTTCTCATGCTTTCTTCAAGCAATACATATCAAGGAGAAATTCGTTGATGGATTTCATAATACGATTTGAGAGGGCACTTTCTCATCAACGTCAAAAAGAGTTAGCTGCTGATCACGTAGATGCATTTGAAGTGGCTCAATGTATTCTACCAATGCCAATGAACAAACAAATGGCACCTTGTACACAAGGACAATGTTTCAAAAGTTTGAGAAAGAACTAATACAAAGTACAGCATGTTTCTTAGAGCTCAAAACAGAGGATGCTTCTAAAGTTGTCTTTAATGTGAGCGAAAGGAAAAATTGGCAAACAAGAGTGGCAGAAGTCGTATAATCAAAGATTCTGACCACGCATCGTGTAGCTGCAAAATATTTGAATTTGTTGGGATTATTTGCAAGCACATCCTAGCATTGTTCAGAAGGGACCAGATTGAATATATGCCCGTTACATATATGTTGAAAAGGTGGAAGAAAACTGCAAAAGCTGGATTGGTGTCAGATGCAAATGGCAACGAAATTAAAGACTCTGCAGATCCTGGTATTTTAATAAAGCGGAGTACAATGTCCCAACTTGCTTCAAATGTGGTTGAGGATGCATTAATGTGTGAAGAAGGATGTGAGCTAGTGTCAGAGACTCTAAAAATTTTGCGGGTGAAGTTGAAGTTGTTGAAGGATGGACCAAGTAATAACGAAGTTGGAGGGTCCAGCTCTTAAACACAATATATGAAAGACCCTAAGAGAGTAAGGTGCAAAGGAAGGGGGAAACGAGTAATGGGAGCAAAGGAAAAGGCAATGAAGCGAGGGATTCGACACTGTCGGGAGTGTGGAGACATTGGCCATGATATAAGACAATGCCCAAGAAATTTGAACAAACCGTAAGATGTTAAAACTATTTATAATAACACCTAAAATTTGAATAGTTAAATTTTTTATGTGCTTGTGTTTGGTGTTTATGTAGGACATCACCGTCGAACAATGAGGAATCAACTCCAATAGATCTCAGTGACCCATTATTCAACGAATTTTACAGGATGCACGGACCTACCGAATGATTTATGTTTGTATTATACAAAGCCCGGTTGTTATGAAGGCTAATGATCAGGTGAAGTTTTCTATATGCAGTTTTATTTTATTTGTTTGTTCATGTCCACTGATAAGCTCTTACTATGTCCACGTCTAATTGATGGAAATTTGGTTGGTTTACTCCTTGCATGAAATTTGGACACATGTTAATTTTACATGTCTTCTCCCTATTTGGAAATTTTCATAGACATTTGATAAAGTATCAAATTTTGAGTTTTGTGAAGAAGCAATGACTTTTACCAAGTACAATGGGTAGTTTATGCTAAATTATGAACTAGTGACACAGATTCATTGATTATATCACAGGCTAATGTAGCATTTCCAGCAGGCAGCTGTTGTTTCCAGCAGCAGTAATGATTTCCAGCACGAATTATTTACAGCAGCAACCAATTTTTCCTAATGTTATGTTCCAGTGCTTGACTAGTTATTAAGATCTGACCTTGACTATGAAGCAATATTGGTGCACGATTTTGTAAACATTCGTACCTGAAGGATACTTGAAATTTGCACTATGTTGGAACACAATGATTAGAAATCAGCGTGTAAAATTCAAACTACAATACAACATCTTCTATGCATGAAAAGTACATTGCAGCTAATCACATTTCGAACGCTTGGAGAATATTAAAGTGTACACCAACAATTGAACTACTCGTAATTTCGCACACACAAGAAAATTACATTGCAAAGCATTTTATGTGCTCCCTCTTAGCAATATCACGATCACCCCAACCAACTGAACAATGGTAGCCATATTCACTCGGTCGTATGGGTCAGCTTTTTCTGAGCAGCTTGCACGTGCTTATGGTCACTCGTGTCCCCACTCATATAGACGAAATAAATATTCAGCAATATTTTGTTATATAAATAACCCATAAACCATTCACCAAAGAATGTATAGCACATGGCATGTAAAGTGAATAAGGAGAGTTACTTATGACTGACGTGTCAATTTTTTGAGAAAAAGTACGCCATCTGTTTACAGTGAAGGGACATGATAATGGGACATTACTGATTCCCAACACGTGGTAATATGGAGGACTTATTGAATAATATTTCAGTTTTTGCAAAATATAATGTTAGACACAAGGAATTGCAATACATAGTCCCAACAATTATATATGAAGCAAATGAAACTAATACTTGTGTTATTATAAATTAGATAATGAACATTAAGGAAATATACTTCTAATTTGTGCAAAATATAATGTTACGGTTCAAATGAAACTGAGTTATCACCGTATTCCGAAGATGAATTGTACACTATGTATTGTCACATATGATGAAATTTAGTAGGAAAGTCAGTTTTGAAAAGCACGTTGGATGATTTATAGCTTCCCTCAGTTTTGTAACAGCACAAGGATCTCGGAGCAATTTTCGAGCCATTTTTTCGATTTTTTTCCGATTTATTACCATTTTTTAAAAATAATTTTGCATTACAAAATTAAAAAATAACGACATAAGACAGGTGTACGTCAGTGACCATTGTCATTTTCTTCCTTTTCAACCTAAATTATTATCATTTTGCCATTTTTTTAGAAAATTCATAACTAAATATACAAAAATAGGGAAAATATTTCGAAAATTGCTACTAACTCATTGAAACTTGATCTTCCCTATTCAACTGTATGCTAACATTTGAACTAATCATAATTCCTCATACACACGAAAATTACATTGCAAAGCATATTAAATGTTAGGCCAAGGTTTATGGAAATGCATTTGTGGGTGTGTTTGTGACAAGATTATGGAATGATTTTGTCCCAGTTATATGTTGTTGTTTGTACTGTTTTATGTCCTACTTTTTCTATCTTTCTTTATATTATATGTTTGTGGAATCCCTCAAAGCAACATATACTGTGAAAAATAAAATGTTGAGTGAAGTTATAATCACTCATATAGACTAGGACAAATATTTAGTACTATTTCAAAATTGCTTGACTGGTGTCAGGTATTTCAGAAAAAATAGGCCATGATTTATGTGATTTGACATGATAGATATATTTACTACGAACCCAATGCGGAGCCATATTGACAACTTATTGAATACAGTTGACGTGTTCAAAGATCTAGATGCATGCACCGATGATGGCTTCAAAGCATTGTCCAATTAATATATGTGGATTATTAGAACAAAACAGATACTTTTACAGCCTTTTATATGAAAGGAAACTAATTCTTGTATTATTAAAACCTAGATAATGAATATTAGGGAAATATACTTATGATGTTGGTTTTTGCAAAATATATAGCTAGGGTTAAGAGGAAAGTGAGTTATCTAAAGCCATTCAAACTTTTTCATTATGAAATTGATGATTGGTAGCTTCCCCCAGTTGTATAATGTCACAAGGAGGACGGAGTAATTTTCGGGGCATTTTTTCAATTTTCCTACTATTTATTGAAATTTTTTCAAGATTTTTGGACTACAAAAACGCCAAAATAATCCCAAGATGACACCTGGTGCAATCTCAACACATCACCTTTCACCACTTGCACAAGTGCACGTCAATAAACATGGCCACATCCTTGCTTTTACCCTAAATTCTTATTTTATTGTTTTTTCGTATGAAATTCATAACTAAATACACAAAAATGATAAAAATGTTCCGAAAATTGCTATGAACTCATTGACACTTCATCTTCCTTACTGAATTCCCCGTTTCAGGGTTCTTCATTTTAAAAAACAATTTCGAGCATTCACGGGAGATCCTTGTTGATGTAGGTTATCTAGGTTGAAGTTAACAATATATATAGCTAGGGTTAAGAGGAAAGTGAGTTATCTAAAGCCATTCAAAATTTTAATTATGAAACTGATGATTTGTAGCTTCCCCTAGTTTTATAACGTCACAAGGAGGCCGGAGTAATTTTTGGGGCATTTTTTCAATTTTCCTACTATTTATTGAACTTTTTTCAAGATTTTTGCACTAAAAAAAGCCAAAATAATCGCAAGATGACACCTGGCGCGATCTGAGCGCATCACCTTTCACCACTTGCACAAGTGTACGTCAATAAACATGGCCACATCCTTGCTTTTTACCCTAAATTCTTATTTTATTATTTTGTCTTATGAAATTCATAACTAAATACACAAAAATGATAAAAATGTTCCGAAAATTGCTATGAACTCATTGACACTTCATCTTCCTTACTGAATTCCCCGTTTCAGGGTTCTTCATTTTAAAAAACAATTTCGAGCATTCACGGGAGATCCTTGTTGATGTAGGTTATCTAGGTTGAAGTTAACAATATATATAGCTAGGGTTAAGAGGAAAGTGAGTTATCTAAAGCCATTCAAAATTTTCATTATGAAACTGATGATTTGTAGCTTCCCCTAGTTTTGTAACGTCACAAGGAGGCCGGAGTAATTTTTGGGGAATTTTTTCAATTTTCCTACTATTTATTGAACTTTTTTCAAGATTTTTGCACTAAAAAAAGTCAAAATAATCGCAAGATGACACCTGGCGCGATCTGAGCGCATCACCTTTCACCACTTGCACAAGTGTACGTCAATAAACATGGCCACATCCTTGCTTTTTACCCTAAATTCTTATTTTATTATTTTGTCTTATGAAATTCATAACTAAATACACAAAAATGATAAAAATGTTCCGAAAATTGCTACGAAGTCATTGACACTTCATCTTCCTTACTGAATTCCCCATTTCATGGTTATTCATTTTAAAAAACAATTTCGAGCATTCACGGGAGATGCTTGTTGATGTAGGTTATTTAAGTTGAAGTTAACAACATATATAGCTAGGGTTAAGAAGAAAGTGAGTTATCTAAAGCCATTCAAAATTTTCATTATGAAACTGATGATTGGTACCTTCCCCTAGTTTTTATAACGTCGCAAGGAGGCCGGAGTAATTTTCGGGGCATTTTTTCAAATTTCCTACTATTTATTGAAATGTTTTCAAGATTTTTGCACTAAAAAAAGCCAAAATAATCGCAAGATGACACCTAGCGCGATCTGGGTGCATCACCTTTCACCACTTGCACAAGTGTACATCAACAAACATGGCCACATCCTTGCTTTTTACCCTAAATTCTTATTTTATTGTTTTTTCTTATGAAATTCATAACTAAATGCACACAAATGATAAAAATGTTCCGAAAATTGCTACGAACTCATTGACACTTCATCTTCCTATTGAATTCCCTGTTTCATGGTTACGCTACATTAGTATTTTATTATTATTTACCCTACATTATTATTATATTACTTTTTAGCCTCTACATTTGTTAATTATATTTACTCGAAATTATTATTTTTATTGTTATTTTGAGTGCGAATAGACCATTTCTGGTGTTAATCAGTTTCTCTCTTCTTCAATTTGTTAATTTTTTTTTCTTTATTAGGGTAAAGGGATGTTTTGAAAAATAAAAACAAAAAACTACATTCCAAGCATTGTATAACATCAGAAAAAAGTCAATGAATAACCCATTATTTGTATAGCTTAATTTGGATCCCAAACATCTCATTCATTCATACAAAATTGACGAATTACTGATTACTGACAGAATGGTCCCATCAGATAGTTTTACATTGCAAAGCATATTATTTGCTCCCTGTTAGCAATACCACGATCACCCCAACCAACTGAACAGCGGTAGCCGCAATTAGTCAGTCGTATTGGTCGGCTTTTTCCAAGCAGCTTTGACGTGCTTATGCTCACTCATGTCACCACCATCGTCTAGTATCTCTCTCACAGCATCAGGGGATACATAGTCCCAATTATAACTTGTATGAGTAGTCGCCGCAAATGCTCGGAAATTTTCGAATCCTTCGTTGAATGCCATCTCCAGTTCACTGTGGTGCTCTTCGCATCGCATATGGTTCATCAAACAACCTTAATTTCATCATTCATTACTGTATCCAACTCCTCTGCTTTCAGCTTCCTTTTATGACTCAACTTCAAGTACTAGTTCTTTTGGGAGAACGCTTTGTTAACTCTAATGTTAAGATCAACCAAAATGGCCTCGTCTTCAACACATTTCTCGTGCCATGAATTGATCAGTCTGGAATTATAATCTAGCTTGCTACTGACTGCATGTATTGACTCTAAATGGATCATCGGAGTCCCCCTCACTCCCAAATGATGTTGAAAATGGAAGGGGTCGGCGAGTACAACGTGGAAATGGAACCTGCGACTCTAATTTTTCATATTCGACTGTGTTGTTGGCGCCTGAAGAGGATGACATGCTTGAATAATCCTATTTGTTTTTAGAGGATGAGGATTGCATATGCGATTTCGTTTGAGGAAGGGGACATAGCTTTATAGACCAACATACCAAAGCTTGCGTGTTGTCAACATATGTACTTTATTCAATTTTTAAAAAGAGGTGTCATGTTTTGCTTTTCAAGCATGTCAACCTCATTACACCACTGTCAGTGGTTGAAAGAAACTCAATGGAAGTGACATCTAGTTAGTGAACCCAACCACACTCGTTAGGATTAAACTTAGATTGTATCAGACAAAAAATTAATTTATACATTGTCAACCAAATATTTTTTGGCGGGAACCTTTTTATTGGTATTACTATCACCCCCTTCATAGAAACTCTCCCTCCACGAAAAACTGACTCCTCCACCGAATCTCTCTCCATCGACTGAAACTCTCTCCTCCACAGAAATTCTCTCCCTCCATAGAATGGATTTACTAACCAAGTTTGATGTCAGCATAATAAACACCCCTCCAAACAAAGACCGCCTTTGAAACGCAAGTGAGTCACCAGACAAGCACTGTCACATTCCTAGACAGAATGACCATTTTGTTGGAAGTTTTGAGTCTGAAAGGGTTCTTGGATTCTGGAAGGAGAGGCATCTTCAACTTGGTGATGAAATCCAAAGGGCAAGGGAACGTTTGGAATTTGTTGAAAGCCAAATTGAAGATGACAAAAGGCAGGCCAATCTGGATAGGGCGAAGTTGCAGCGCATGAAGCGTAGACACAAACGACTTCGGAGTGTAGCTGTTCAAAAATACAAGAACTCATCTAATGCAGTGGAGTCAAAGAAGCGTGTGATGCAAGCTGGATTCGACTACTTCCGGTCCTATGCAAAACTCGTCGTACCCGGGTTTGATTGGTCATCTATTACCGTTTCCGACGTTAACAAATATACTCACCAAGGGAAGTAACCATTTTGGTTATCGTGTTTGAGCAGAGGCAAATCAGTGGAATTGGAATTTTCGTTAAACTCTACTTCAAACCGATTTTGATGCTTACTACTATGGAAGATTTCAACTTTAATATTTTGATGTCTTTAATTACGAGAACACGAGATGCAAAGTGGCCATCTACTTTAGTCATATGTTGTTTCCATGTCCATTTTTGTGTGATCACGTATCAGATTTGGACATGGTTGCATCATATGCAATGTTGCCTTTATTTATTATATGTTAGGGCAAGGTTTGTGGAAAAGCATTTCTGAGTGCATTTGTGACAAGGTTATGGCATGATTTTGTACCAGTTATATATAGTTTTTTTGTACTGGTTCATCTCCTACTATTGTTTTCTTTCTTTATATTATATGTTTGTGGAATCCCTCAAAGTTAACATATACTGTGAAAAAAATGCAAAGTGAATATATAATCACTCATATAGACTAGGACAAATATTCACTAATATTTTAAAATTGCTTGACTGATGTGAGGTTTTAAAAAAAAAGTATGGCATTATTTTATGTGATTGGACATGATAAAGATTTTGTACTGGTTCCCGATGGACTACTTATTGAATACCTGTGACGTGTTCATAACTCTACGCGCAGTTGCATATGGACGACTTATTGAATACCTCTGACGTGTTCAAAGCTCTAGGCGCAGTTGCATATGGACAACTTATTGAATACCTCTGACATGTTCAAAGCTCTAGGCGCAGTTGCAATGATGGCTTCAAAGCAGTGTGCAATTATTATATATGTACATTATTATAACAAAACAAAAACAGCTAATTTTACATCCTTATATATGAAAGGAAACTAATTATTGTCTGATTACAAATTATATAACGAATATTAAGGAAATATACTTGTTAAAGTGAACAAACATATATACTTGGATTAAGAGGAAAGTGAGTTATCTAAAACATTTTGGATGTTTTCATTGCGAAACGGATGATTTATAGGTTCCCCTAGTTTTATAACGTCACAAGGAGGCCGGAGTAATCTTTCTTACTGAATTCCCCGTTTCGTGGTTACGCTAAATTATTATTATATTGTTATTTTCCCTAAATTAGTATTATATTACTTTTTACCTTTTTTATTTATTAATTTTGTTTACCCTAAAATTTTTTTTGGTAATTTTGCCTTGCGAAAAGACCATTTCAGGTGCCAATTAGTTTCTCTGTTCTTCAATTTGTTAATTTCTAATTTTTATTACGGTTAAGGGATGTTTTGAAAAAGTAAATGAAAAAAATACATGCCAACCATTGTATAACATCAGAAAAAAAAATTATTCAACAACACTTAATGTCCAAGTTTTGCTTAAAAAACGTGTAACCAAATCGTTTAGGATATGATAAGTGGGAAAATGTCTTTCCCATGCACCGGTGAAAAGACAATGAACCCAACCATGCACGCCTTTTCGTTCACCAAATATTAAGATTGCAGTTGGGCAAAATATATGTGTCAGTAAAATGTCATATTACTCGTCTATGATGTCAGTAAGCATTCGAGTATACAAATATATATACATAGATTTTTATATAAAACGGTTTATGACAGCACAAACACCAGACAAAATACATTCAAACCCAACATTTGGCCAACGTAGGCAGCCAACCTAGAACTCAAGAGAAGCAAGTCCACAATGCATAAAAACCATAAAAACATACTACAACTAATTATAAGGGTATGGATTCCCTGGCACAACATACACACGCATCACCTTGAACCAAAAAACACTCTCACGGTGCCATTTGCATCGATTGCAACAAGTCCAGAAGGAAGGATTTATCTTTCTTTCAGTAGGCCAGCCATGAATAACAAAACCCCATTCGTTGTTGTTACAAGCGCTGCAGTGATTGAACTTAATCTTCCCATAGTAAAACATATCCACGATATGTCTTGCAACAGAGAAAACTCGGCTTAATCTTCGTCTCAAAGCATCCCTGGTTCCTTTCATATCAATGTTGTTACGTTGATTCAAAGAACACAAAAATTCTAATGCATCTTCTTTTGACTGACCAATTCCAAACATGCCAAGTAGTCCAACTAGATATGCCGCTTCCATATGGCCTGCCGTGGCTGCAATGCGCATCCCATACAACGCTTCCACATTACCCTGCATGAAAAACACTTCGAACGCTTCTCTAAATATCGACTCAGGGTTCTCGTAAGCCCTGCATTGTTGCAAGAAAAGTTGGACCGTAGGATTAGCATGGTACCAGCTAGGATGGTCTGGGTACTTTGCCATTGAAATGGTGTTCCACACTTGTGGAGTGTTTGCCAACTTGTGGAATAATGGGCAGACAGATGCCATACGGAAGAGATCTTCCGATGATTGGCTTGCCACGTATAACATTACTTTATACCAAGTTAACTCCGGGATGAAGGCTTGGGGCATATCCAAATGGAGATGCTTCCTTCTTTTTCCTCCGACTGTAGTGAAATGTTTGGAATTCATTGAAATGTTTTGGGAATGGAATGATTTAAGGAGTGGAAGAGGGGAGAAATGAGAAGATACGAGGTTTTGGTTTTCTTTTAGCCTCTGTTTGTTGTATTGATTTTGTTTCCACTTGAGGTTTTTGTTTTTCCAAGTTGACCCTTTTTAAAGAAACTGAACCAATACCCTAAAACTAAACAGAAGAGAAGGAAAACGTCATCGAAATGGTGCTTCGGGTGTCAGACAGTCAAAAGTAAATTAATAACCTATTTGCGATTTGCATTGCCATTTTTAGGATTTTCCCGCCATTTTTATGTCATTGAAACAAATGTGACGGATTACTGACTAGCCACAGAAGGTCCCATCAGATACTTTTTCATTTTCCCACACCAAACTAACCCTAGTAATGTTATTATAATCTGATGGATTCTTATCCAACTAGTTGCCTTAATGAAATTTAATTAAAATAAGATATTTAAAGCAGTGTCCCCTCAATTTTCAGATTAATATTTGGTAGTGAAATATTATAGTGCTTTTTGGGGTAAACGGTGCCACAATTCTGACGGTACAGGTGTCCAAATCATGACCAACCGAGCCACACACAGAAAAGAAGGATATAATTCGATTTGGGCAGAGATGAGAGAGAGCTGAGTGAGAAGTTTAGGGTTATGAGTGAGAAGGTATGAGTCCGAAGAGGTTTCAGTGAGAAGATCTGAGTGAGAAGAGGTACAAGTGAGAAGATTTAACATGTCTTCGTCTTCATCTCTCGCTCAAAGAAAGAGGTGTCAGTACTGTGGAGCTGCAATGGTGCTTCGGGTTTCAAAATCAGATAAAAATCAAGGGAAGCCATTTTGGAAGTGCCTAACCTCCTATGTAAGTTTTCATTTCCAGAATATGTATATGGGTGAAAAAAACCTTGGTCTAACTCTGACACAATTATTTTGCATATATGATGCCTGCAATTAGGGAGCCACGAGTTGCAATGGATTTGAATGGGTTGATGTAACCTCCGCTCAAGCAGAACAGCCAGATGACACGTATGATGCTACGGTGCTGAATATGCTGAAGTTCATTAAGGACTTGGTATTAGTTTTATTACTTTTATCAATTTTCATATTATTTGTTCTTTTAATGACCAATTAAGTGCACAGTTTCAAGGATTGTAAAAGTTCTCCCCAAAAAGACATGTTGCACGCACCACCAATGAGTTTTCAAACCCATTTTGTAATTTTTGTTCTTGAAGTAGGTGGACTGGCATTGGGTTTAAATTATTGTTTGAAACAAAAGCATTTATTTGTCTGAAACCCAGCAACAACTTTCCAAGACCGACTTTAAAAAAATAAAGTCATACGAAGACGATAAAATCACAATACAGGGCCAATACGATGCAATAATAAGACAATACATTTTTTTACAATTGCATAATTATTCGTTGTATATAGATTGTTTATTTGCGTATACTGAAGGTTTATTGATTGTTTACTGCATGTATATCGTATGTTATTGCTCGAATATTGGATGTTTATTGAAGGTTTATTGATTGTTTACTGTATGTATATCGCATGTTATTGCTTGGATATTGGATGTTTATTGATTGTTTACTGCATGTGTATCGCATGTTATTGATCGGATATTGAATGTTTATTGAAGGTTTATTGTTTGTTTACTGCATGCATTTCGCATGTTATTGTCCGATATTGAATGTTTATTGAAGGTTAATTGAAGATTTATTAATTGTTTATTAGTAGGAAGAACAACTGTTAAGTAGAATTTCCTATTTGATACGACTCCCTTATGGATGGTGAAATTAGGGACTGATGTATATTGCATGTCTATTGCGTGTATATTGCTTGTCTGTTGCATGTGTATTGTTGTTTATTTCCTTCGTAAACAATCAATACACACGAAATAAATGTACGCTATGCACGCAATAGACAACCAATATAGACGCAATACACAAGCAATATATACGCAATAGACAAGCAATATAGACGCAATAGACATGGCATATAGATGCACCAATATACATTACTTTTATGCTACTGAGCTGCCCAAGACCAATAAAATAAAGAAAATCAACGAATTTATTAACCGATTATAAAGGAGAGAGGGATTCAAACCCGATGGGCGGTACGGAACCAATAGGGAGTTTTTATAGCATTGCAGATGGGAAAGGTTTATTGAAGTTTTATTGAAGGTTTATTGAAGGTTTACTGAAGTTTTATTGAAGGTTTATTGAAGGTTTACCGAAGCTTTACTGAAGGTTTACTAAAGGTTTATTGATTGTTTACTGCATGTATATCGCATGTGTTTCTATAAAGAGGGCATGGTTGAATACAACATTGTAGGCCAGGGCATAGCCGCCTATTTCCCTTATAGAATTACCTTATTAAGATGCAACCCATTGCGATTAAGTTAAGACATGGTGAACGGCTTAAAGATTGGGATCTGATATTTCGAATGGTGGCTTGGATAAATCATGACATGAATACACTTTAAAAAGCCATCAGTCATTGTTCACATATGCAGTCTTCAAATCCCAATTCAATGCAGTTTGGTTAAGGTTATGTAAATGTCATGAAGGAGTTAGGGCAATATTACACAGATGTTTGTTTCATTAAATCCAAAAAAACTTTACACTCCAGATGCACATTCTATGTATGGGAATGGCATGTGCCTAACTTCAAAAACGCATATGCCTATCCGTTTAGATTTGCCCACGTGCACTAGATTTACAGATCCATTTACTTTTCTCCTCACTAAGCCTCTGCATCTCCATTTCAGATTCTTCATTTTTCTGTCTATGCTTTGCATCCAGCTACCATATACATTTAGCCCAATATGAGAATAAACGTAGCGTAGTATCACACTAATCGAAATGAAGCATGCATCCGCTATAATAATATTTTGGTTCTAATTGTTATTGTCCAATAACTTAAACCTAAAATTATGTACAAAATACACTAAGATTGAGAAAGACGAAGAAGAATTGAGGAGCAGAGGTAGAATTCGAAAAGGACCCGTGGATCTGTATTGTGTATTTACATGACTTTCAAATTGGAGATTTCCAAAACCCATTTAATCATGTACCTGAACCAATTTCAACCACTATCATAGCATGTAAGCATCTCCCCGTAATATCTCTGCAGCCAACTTCAACCGGAAAAAGGGCATGTTCTGCGAGGTGCAAGTAGCTAACGGAATCTCAGCGCTCAAAAGCTCAATGTACTTCAACACGAACATGCCACAATCGCCTCTGAAGCAAAACAAGAACTCGATCAATTCAAGTAATGACATTGTAACGTAATTGACAATTTCAAGTAATAAATTAAATAAAAAGTGGTGCTCACTGATTAGATTGTTGTGGAACATCCACACGTTCTATTGGCCACGGACACCACCAATCTCTGCTGCAGTCATTTGCGTAAACACCTTCTTCATAAAAGTCGATAGAGTTGAGAAGATTTGGAATTGTAATTGAAAGTGGGGCGAGTTCTTCCTTTAACATCTCATCTGGAATAAGTGAAACCAATGAATCGTACACTTTGATTTCACACTTAACCAGATCAATCATTAGAGCCACCCAATGCTTATACTTCGTCAACATACAAGGGGCATACACCTTATACGCGTTCTGCCAATCCAGCCCACACGCCGGAACCTTGCCATTTACAACGTTCACTAAACTGTTTCTAATTTTCCACCCAACCTGCTCTTTTTTTTTTTAATTATCCGCAAAGCAAGTATGGATGTGATTCTGTGAAATAGAAAACGATCAAGGGTTAAACACCTCCACAAAGCAAGTATGAATAATTTGTAATTATTAACTGCACTTGGTCAAGGCCTATGACATACCATGAAAAATACATCGGTTGTTGTCTAGTTCGATATTTCTACAACCTCCAAATCTTGTTGTCGCTTCCGGATGAGATACAACCCCAAATCAATGTGCTACACATGTTTTTCTGGTCAATCTCATAATCTATGTACATTAAAACAAATGCATAATCAATTAAACTTACATCTCCTGTCAACCAACCGTCAGCTTTTACGAGGGAAGCGAAGAATTCAATCTCAGCTTCCACGTGGCCAAATTGCATCACTAAACTGTGAATATAACAAAGTTTTAGATCACAACAATTAAAAAATATATACACGAATGCCTTCTATCTCAAAAAACAAGGGACTTACTTTGGGTTATGGCGCCATTCCCAACAAAGTTTCAGCAATTTCACCATATCATCATGCGGAATCGCCTTCATTGGGTCTAACATCCGAAGTCGGGTTGTCTCTGGCACAGTTTTTTTCACCAATTCACTAGCTTCAATGATCTTCCACATAGGAATAATCCTCTTCCTCTTTCGTAATTGGACCCCTTGTTCCACAACTTTACCTTTATCATTCAACCAAACGTTCAACTGAGATAGCATAGCTGTAGGTTGATCCAAATCAATATCCCCGAGAGTAAACTCAACAGTTGTCCCCGCCGTGCTCTCGCTAATGTCATCACAAACCAAAACAACTTCATCATCCTCTTCCTCACGTTCCTTTATTTGCACTTCCTTTTCCTCACTTCTTTTTCTTTTCACTTCCTTGTCCTCCCTTCTTTTCTTTGCCGATCCTCTCCATCACTGCTTTTTTCTTTGCAGTTCCCCTCCGTCACTGCTTTTTCTTTGCAGTTCCTCTCCCTCACTGTTTTTTCTTTTCACTTCCTCTCCCTCACTGCTCTTTCTTTGCAGTTTCTCTCCCTCATTGCCTTTTCTTTTCACTTCCTCTCCCTCACTGCTCTTTCTTTGCAGTTCCTCTCCCTCATTGCTTTTTCTTTTCACTTCCTCTCCCTCACTGCTCTTTCTTTGCGCTTCCTCTCCCTTGCTGCTTTTTATTTTCACTTGCTCTCCCTCACTTCTTTTCCTTTCCGCTTCCTCTACCTCACTTGGTGTTCTTTGCACTTCACCCCCTTCAATCCCCTCCTCGTCCTTTTCCTCTCCCTCATATCTGTTACTTGGCCCTTCATCCCATTCACTTTCATCCACTTCGTCAGATCCCTTAAATAGATGTGAGATGGCACAACGATTCGTCCTCTCTTTCAGTAAAGCTAGGTCCCTCCTTACTTCCTGCTCAAATTGAGGACCTAAACAGTGGTCCAAAAGTTTTTCCATCCGTATGACCTTTAACTCAAGGACGTCATTTTCCCGCTTTACTTGAAACAACTCGGACCTCAACAAGCTTACCAGCTTGTTCAACTCATCAAGATCAGCACATGAAGAAGGAATTGACTCTGCCGAGACAACAGCAGGGTGATTCTGTGGCCAACTCCAATATGATTGTCTCATTTCCTCTTCACTCGGAAGTAGCGCCCGCAACTGAACTGACTGTTTCAGAATACAGACAATATTCATATTCAATCATTCTACTTAATAATTTCATTGAATCTTATAAACAGTTTCAAGGGCTGCAAACCAAACCTCTTTGCTCTGGAAAAAATAATTGTTCAACTTCCTCATCTCGGGCATAGACGTAGTCGTTCTCCATCGCAAAATACGCGGGACAGCTGTTGGATCAACAACCTTGCAGTAATTCAGGTCCACCATTCTAGGAATTAATTCATATACCCAAATCTACACAATTCACAGGACAAAAGTCGTTATTTAAGTTTTAAAGTTCACAAAGCTTAACTGACATGAACATTATTACCATGTACCTGGAAAGCATACGTGAAACCTTTAAAACTCCACCCACCCCTTTGCACTTCACCATGCTTATGCTTCTTGCCCTTCTCATTTTTCCGGCTTGTTCCCGTTACCTTACTTTTCCCCTTCTCTCTTCCCTCTTAATTTTCAAAGCTTTTCGTATACTTTGTTGGTGCAGAAAATAGACTGTCTTGGGTTTTGTCAAAGGACACCGAACCCCACGGATACCTGTTGAACGCATCCAAGTCCTCTACAAGGGTCAGGTAATTTACATTGATGTTCAAATGCTTGTCCCTTCCCAAAACCACTAACTCAGCAAAGTAAACAAGAGCTAGCTTGTAGATGTCATCTTCCTCTTTGCATCTCATAAATGCTTCTTCTAAAGCATTACATGTAATTCCTTCGTCTATAAAATATCTTTTCTGAAGTCTAATTTCAGCACTTTCTCCACTGGAAACTTCAGGTACTTCCCCAAAACAAAGCCCTGTAATCAAACAGAAATCCTGACGAGTAAACTGAGCAACGTCGCACCCTATTAAGAAACTCAGTCCATCCAAGTCTTTCACACCCTGCCCCGCGACTCGACGCAACACAACTCCATGCACAATCTGCCCGCTAAACTGAATCTTGTCTATAATCAGAAGATGGCCAAAGCATGATGTCTTGAATTGTTCTAATTGTTCCGCACTCAACTTCGCTCGAATTGCAGCTAGGGTTGAATTTGCATGTGAGCAGTTGTTCACCCGTGACGCATATGCCTCTGACTCTGGCCATACCAGCTGCACGTTGGATCCCATTTCCTAAAATACAAGATGAAATAACGTCAACACATATACTACCACCACGTATTTGCACAATCATATTGGTATTTACACAACTAGTCAACCAGGCACATTACAAATTTTATGAAGTACATGCACATATGGATTATTGATCACAGGCTTTAACATCATCAAAGCAATATGACAAATTTTGTGCAAATACTTGTTAATGCAATGATTCTGTGAATTACAACCAATAGCATGTGTTTTATTTATGGATTCAAACTTCAATCAATGGTTGATGCATGAGTGAGTGTGAGTGCAATCTAGGCAAGTTCTGCACTTCACACACATGACAATTATTGTCATCTCATACACAACACAAAATAAATAAATAAATAAGAAAGATAGTGGAAGGAAGCAAAGCAAAACATCTGCTCTGCTATCTGCTTGCTAAGCCATTGCCACATCCTTCTTTCTTTCTAGCTTTTTCTTCAGTCAGCCACTATGGTCATGGATCAACCTTTATTTCAAATGCTTTGCACTTTTATTCATGACTTTATTATTATATGTTCTCATTTTTCACAGGCAAATTTAGCAACAAGGGAAATAATATTTATTTCAAAAAATATATATATTCTAGCGCCAAAGAGATAATCTGCACTCTGCACTGCTTCAAATGTGGATGGTTTTGAGGGTCTCCTCCAATTCAACACCATTATCTTATTCATATCATTATTGATATGTTATTGACATGTTATTAACATGTTATTGACTTGATTTCATTCATTTTTTAACATATACACAAGCAAAAATTAACATGCAAGTGAAGCACAAGGAAGAGATGCCAAATCCAACAACATTGATGGTACAAATTGGGGAAAACCTTTACTCTAACTCTAAACTCAAATTCCATAAATTACTCACCAAATGCTGGTTATTGAACAATCGCAAGGTGTCTGTGCGGGGGTCTTTGTGCGGCTTTGCTCCACAAATGGAACCTTTCACTTCCAACGAATACGGCTTCTCTCATTCCCCTTCCACTGCTTCGCCACTTCACTGTTTCGGAATCCACGCCTTTGCCCCTTCCACTCAAAATAAATACTTTTTCAGGGTTTAGAGAACGGAGTTGCGTTGCGTTCAACCGTTGCCTTCAACCGTCGTTAACCGTTGCCTTCAACCTTTTCTCAGAGCTTAGCAGTTTCTCAGAGGTATGGGTTTTAGAGTGATGGGCTTTTTTCTGTTCAAACTTCGAACTTGCCTCTTTTTCTTTTTTTTTGGGACCAACTTCAATGCTAGATATTAAATTCGGGTTTGGGTTCCTCACCTACCCGATTGCAAAACTTTATCTCAATTCTCCATAGCCTTTGGATTGATCTGATGGCTATAAAGTGAACCCCTTATAACTTACCCCTTATAACTTTCCACTCATTATAGTCAGAGCGCTTGGCAGTGGTCTTTAAATTTAGGCCTCATGGGAGGATGGCCGATTGTTTAAGAGAATTCCAAAGGACCACCCAACGGCCAAGAAAATGTTCCTAACTCGGCCCAGATCGATTGAGGAAGGCAAGATCAAGGCACTCACCACCACCATACCACTCTTTTCCTTTGACGACCATCATCGACCACGAAAGCTGGCATGCCACGCACCAAAAAGGACGACTTTGTTGCCAAATCAGCTCGACTCGTGGATTATTTAACTCCGAAGAATCCACCCGGTTGGCCAAAAAGATTTAGCGGCCAACAACTAGTAGTAGTAGGTAGTGGAGAGAGACTACCCAACAGTGGGCATGTAGGAAGGAGATGTAGAATTTGGGGTAGCGTGCTATTCATAATTATTATATTTAAATAATAATATGATTTGAGTAAAATAATTATGAGAAAAATAATAATAATAATAGTACACTCCATTAATTGAAACCTGCAATGCACTGTAGGGTTCATAACTTGAATTAACACATCAACCACTTCTGTGATATTTAGCACATCAACTACTTCTGGAACACTAATATATTATATTTAGCACCTTGCGCATGGTAGAATTTTCCTTGTATTATATGTCTCGTGCACCGTCAACCACTTCTTTTCCCATTGTTTTTGTTGTTGAGTCTATATATAACTAGCTAGCCCACCAACTGTATAACAAAAGTACAAACCCAAGGTTGCAAAGGAAACATAGGTCACCACCAAGTGAGAAGTGTCTATATAAATATAGGTCTCTTCAGTCCTTCATATTCGCAAGAAAAAACACATTAAGGTCGAAATGGGAAAGAGCAAGGTGCTTGTGGTAGGTGGAACTGGGTACGTGGGGAGAAGGATTGTAAAGGCAAGCCTAGCCCAAGGGCACCCAACCTATGTCCTTAAAAGGCCAGAGATTGGTCTCGACGTTGATAAGTTAGAAATGCTCTTGGGATTTAAGAAGCAAGGAGCTCACCTTGTTGAGGGTTCATTTTCTGATTTCCAAAGCCTTGTTGATGCTGTCAAGCTTGTTGATGTTGTCATCTGCCCCATGTCTGGGGCTCATCATCGGAGTCACAACATTTTGATGCAGCTCAAGCTGTTCAAGCTATCAAAGAAGCCGGAAATATTAAGGTATTAGTGATCGATATCTACAAATGAATGTATTGATGTTCATTTGCTCCGTGTGCGTTTTCACTCTCATGTTATTACACATCATGTTTTATTTTTTTGAACTTATTAATATCCTATACCTAAAATATAAACACATTGTCCATTCATATTATATCATATGGTATACACACGTTATAAAATAAGCGGATTGATAGTGACGCTCACACCAAAAATTTCTTCACCAACCGGGTGGTTAATAGTGATATTCCAAGTCTTCAATATGAAAAGAAACAAAGTGAGTCCTAATATTATTTGATACTAAACTTATGAATTTAGTTTACCACGTTCAAAACTTGGGTACAAAGGCTCATTGTCCTCGTTAATTGGCCTAACTCAGTGATCTACCCTAAAACAGGAAAATAATGAATTACATATAAATATTTCCAAATTAAATACCTAAGTACGATACAAATTACACACAAACTGTATTTCTTACTCCTTTTGTTTCACTGGCTTTTTTTGTGCAGCGTTTCTTGCCATCAGAATTCGGTTTCGATCCAGCACGTATGGGACATGCACTTGAACCTGGAAGAGTTTCATTTGATGAGAAAATGATAGTGAGAAAGGCAATACAAGATGCTAAAATCCCTTTCACTTATGTATGTGGTGCCGCCTTCGCTAGCTATTTTGCCGGCAACCTTTCTCAGATGGGAACACTCTTCCCTCCAAAGGAAAAGCGCTTATTTATGGAGATGGTAACATTAAAGGTAAAAGTTAATAAATTAAGTAAACTTCACTTTTTACCACTATAGGCATTCATATATAGAAAATGTTTAGCAATAGATTTCTAACTCAAGTAGTTAAGAGCATTCAACCTTGCATCCGAGGTCTTAGGTTCGATTTCCCTCTCGCTTAATATCACCTGTTTAAAAGAAATATTACTTCTATATTTGTAAGCATGCAAGAGCAATGTTTTAAGTATATATGACATAGAATTAATCGTCTTAGTTTATGCTTTTCATGTACCGTGCAGTAACTTTTGGAGGAAGATGACATCGCAGCATATACAATCAAAACAATAGATGATCCGCGAACATTGAACAAAACGTTGTACCTTCGTCCACCCGAAAACGAACTCAGTCAAAGCAATTGGTCGAGATGTGGGAGAACCTAATAGGCAAGAAACTAGAACATATTTCCATTTCTGAACAAGACTTCCTTGCCTCTATGAAAGGTACGCAAATAAAATCTATTGTATCAAGAAAGTTACCAAATTGAATCTATGGTTAACCTTGTCGATTAATCATCAGCTCTACTCATGGATTTTATCCGCCGACACAATAAAATTCTATGATTTTTTGTACGCGCAGATAGATCGACATTCACTCATTACTCGGATTTTAGGTTTGAACTCTTGAGTTGTAGTTGCCTAAAATCAAAGATCTGAACCAAATATAAACTAAAAAACTGAAATTTCAAACCTTGAAGTAATCCGTAAATCTAATCTAAACTGCTTGTGTGGTTAGCCAGTATTAGAAAGTTCAATTTAATCTCTATATGCGTAGTTTTCTTTTGATCTCATATATGTAATTTTCTTTTCATATGAAATACTATATTTCAGGTATGGACTTTGCAGGCCAGGTAGCAGTGGGGCATTTATACCACATGTTCTATGAAGGCGCTCTGACAAACTTTGAAATTGGGGAAGAAGGAGAAGAAGCTTCAAAGCTTTACCCAGAAGTGAAATACACCCGCATGGATGAATACTTAAAACTTTATACATGAGAACAAAACAAGGTGTTTAGTAATAGTTTCTCAAAAAATACATTTATGTTGTTATCACTTTCATGGAGGATTACAGCGTGCCTGATGCTCTATTGTGTATGTAATACAGCATATTATTAATCTATTGTTAGTGAGGCTATAGTTTCCTAGGTGATCTCAGTGTGAGGTCTCAAACTGGGACAAATATATATGCCTCTATGCATTTGTATGGGATAAGAATTTCTTATAAGAAAACGAAAACTGTAATTACTACCACACGTGGAACCAAAAAAGGTGTCCTACATCTTTTTTCTTTTCTAACAAGAAATAAAATTAGGGGAGTTTCACATTATGCACAATATATATAGGGGTTCAAATTATAAAAATAAAATAAAATAAAAAAACCCTACATGAAATGCACTTTAGAAACATATTCAAAGTCCATTTACAACATAACAAAGAGGCTTCGAACTTCCTAGAGATGGTGCATTGATGTTGTACAGGCTTGGCATGAGAGTTTGCTTTGGTGAATCAAGATACTACTAGGCTTGGTATGAGAGGCTTGTGGCGTGGGAGCTAAAGAGAAAATGAGCATAAAGAAAGGATTAAGGCTTGAGATTTTGGGTGTTTTCGGCAGCTAGATGAAGAGCTTGCGATGTTTGCATTTTCTTACCAAAAAGGTAATGACTATGGTTTGAACTTAGCTTGAGAGGATGAGTGTTTCAAATTTGGAATGGAGATTTTGAGAGAGAGAGAGAGAGAGAGAGAGAGAGAGAGAGAGAGAGGATAAAGGATGGGTGTCTTGAGTAGATTTCCAACAGCTTGACGAATGCTTGGTCGTGCTTTTGTATGGTTGAAGATGACTTGATAATGTAATGGCTAAAATGGGGCATTGGGACATTCTTATTTTCAGCACGTAAAGCTAGGCATTGGAAAATGACTATTTCCTATTGGTAAAAGGAAGTGCTCGAAGAATATCTCATTTGCTCACCCACATTGGAGAACTCCAAGTAACAGGCTTGGACTTTGGTACTCCTAAGTAGCTAACCCAAAGTCTCTATTATCCAAGAGCTTCCGTAGGCCTTGTGGACCTCCGTAACTTTTCACACCACAATCCCTCGTGCAAGCCATTGAAACCACATGACTTGGGTTCATGTGAGCTTGGTAGGTGATTGACATATGAAAAATTTATTATTGGCTTGGCATGGCATGCACACTATTTCTATATTTATTTAATGAATTAATTCCCAAATACAACTTGAATTAACACATTACCAACATTATATGTTATATTGGGCTTTAAATGTCTTTGGGCTTCTAGTGACTTTTTGGGCCTCAACAATTTTCACAGCATAACAATGCTAAATTGGCCCTAACCCATGTGGGAAAATGGAAGAAGATCACTATGGCTTGGATCCACGCATGTGTGGCCATGTTTTGGCTTTCTTAGTTGGGTATTTACTCGTGGGCTAACTCTTTGCTTTTGATAAACAAAGTTATGGCCAAACTTTAATGTTTCTTTCAAAGTGTCTTGGTGTCAAATCCAAATCCTTTCTTTCAAATCCGTTCATCTAAATGGACCCTTAGGGCTTTTAGCCAAAAACAAAAACAAAAACAAAAAACAAGAACCCTTAGGACTCGTTGCCTATGATTGGATTGGATAGGATAACTCCAAATATTATGCTAAAGGAAGGAATGAAATTTTTTTGACTAAGTTGAAGGTGGAAGATGGATTACTCATCAAGAAAATTTATCCCATCTAATCCCCCACAAAATGGTAGGATACCAACACCTTATAACTTATCCCTCCTAATCCAACCAAAATGAAGAATCATTCACCTCTTCCTTCATTTCCTCCTTCAGCATACCTTAGATTTGGTGACTTATCCAATTTAACACTACTAAAAAACAATTTGCGCGACGAATGATTTTTGGTCGCGCAAAGGAAAATTTCGTCGCGCAAAGTTTGCGCGACGAAATTTTGGTCGCGCAAGTTCTGTCGCGCAAAACTCGTATGGAAAGGGTTTGCGCGATGGCGAAAGTTCTTCGTCGCACAAAGCCACTTTGAGCGACGAAGGATAACAACTTGCGCGACGAATAATGACGACTTTGCGCGACGAATATAACAACTTTGCGCGACGAATATTAATTATTTCGCGCGACGGACAATAACAACTTTGCGCGACGAATAATATCTCCTTTGAGCGACGAAAGTTAATGTCGCGCAAGTATACTTTGCGCGACGAATGTTAACGTCACGCGAAGGTTTGCGCGACGAAATATTCATTTTTTTTATTTTTTATTTTTGAAAATTTAAACTAAAATAAACTATTTAATAGTTTGCGCGACGAAATATTTGTCGCGCAAGGTTTTTGACATTTTTTATTATTATTCTCTTATATCAATTTCATTATATTAATTTTTTTAAATTAATTTTATTTTATGATTTTATTTTTCGTAATTACTTTAATTTAAATTGACATATTCAAAATAAAATTACATAAGAAAAATAGTGGTCAAATTATCCAATATACATAATATTCAAAATGTACACTTAAATTAACAAAGTACAATAATAAATCTACAAGCATCTTATATCAAATCCTCAACTTTAGCCATCAAAGCCTCAACAATTCCCTACAAAAAAAAAAAACAAATATTGTCAAATAACAAAACAAAACATAAATAATGACAAATAATTGGCATAACTCAAAACTAACTCCAAAAAACACATATTAATGAAAAAAAATTTAAATTTTACAGAGAAGTGAGTGTGAGAGAATTAGAGAAGATAGTGAGAGAGAGATGAGAGAGTGAGTGAGAGTGAGAGATGATGAAAAGAGAGATGAGAGAGTGAGTGAGAGAGAGAGAGAGATAGTGAAGAGAGAGATGAGAGATTAAGTGAGAGGAGTGAGTGTGAGAGAAATGGTTAGGATTTGGAGAGTGGGAAAAGAGAGAGAAATGGTAGGATTTAGAGACATTGAGAAAATGGTGGAGGAGTTATTTTGCTTTTAAAGAACGTATCACTTTGCGCGACGAAACAATATTGGTCGCGCAAAGTGTTTAAAAAAATTTAAAAAAATTCTCATTTCGTGCCCGCCAAATTTTTTCAGTTTTGCGCGACGAATTTCTGGTCGCCCCAACTTTGCACGACCAAAATATTCCCGCGTCCCATTTTTGGTGCCCGCCAATTTTTAGAGAATACTTTGCACGCCGAATATTATATATTGGTCGCGCAAAGTCGAAATATTTTTAAAAAATCCCATTTTGGTGCCCTCCAAATTTTTAGAATATAACTTGCGCGACGAATAATTCTATATTGGTCGCGCAAAGTCAAATTTTTTTTTATAACAAAAATCCCATTTTGGTGTCCGCCAAATTTTAGAGTATACTTTGCGCGACGAATATTTATATATTGGTCGCGCAAAGTCGAAATTTTTTTTTATTTTAAAAATCCCATTTTTGGTGCCCGCCAAATTTTTAGAGTATACTTTGCGCGACGAATAATTATATATTGGTTGCGCAAAGTCGAAATTTTTTTTTATTTTAAAAATCCCATTTTTTTGGTGGCCGCCAAATTTTTAGGAGTACACTTTGCGCGACGAATATTTATATATTGGTCGCGCAAAGTCGAATTTTTTTTTAGTAAAAAAATTCCCATTTTTGGTATTTTGAGAGTATACTTTGCGCGACGAAATACCAATGGTCGCGCAAAGTCTTAAAAAATATTTAAAGCTAGTAATAAATACATATACTATTCAATTTTTTAAGTGTTATACGTACAAAATAAATAAATTTAAAGCTACTCAACGATCCCAACCGTCAAACTTGTTTGTTATACTTCGAGATCATATACACCAAAATTCAGAAAAAATAAACATTAAGAGATCAATTAATGGGACCAAACATTTCGACGATTATAAACGAAAAATCATGATTTAACGGTTATTTCAACCCTGATTTGATGATTTTTTACAGCTACACTCCTTGATGCTATATGATACAATGATTGCATTCGATCGTCAATTTAAAAAATATTACCACTAGTAGATACCACAAAATCGTATGTTATATTTAATAAAGTATAAATAAACTCTTATTTGTTAGTGAATATATTGTTTCATGGCATACGCATTTCTACGAAACTAGTTTCAACGATCAACCGTCAAATTTGTTTGTTTACACTTCGAGATCATATGCGCCAAAAATCGGAAAAAATAAACCATTCAGAGATTAAGTAATAGGACAAAAACTTTTCGATGGTTTCTTAAACGAAAAATCACGATTTAACGGTTATTTCAACTCTGATTTTGATGATTTTTTTACGCTACACTCCTTGACCCTATATAATACAATGATGCATTCGATCGTCAATTTAAATATTACACTAGTAGATACCACAAAATCTTATGTTATATTAATAAAAGTATAACTAAACTCTTATTTGTTAGTGAATATATTGTTTTCATGGCATACACATTCTACGAAACTAGTTTCACGATCCAACCGTCAAATTTGTTTGTTTACACTTCGAGATCATATACGCCCAAAATCGGAAAAAATAAACATTCAGAGATTAAGTAATAGGACAAAACTTTTCGATGGTTATAAACGAAAAATCACGATTTAACGGTTATTTCAACTCTGATTTTGATGATTTTTTACAGCTACACTCCTTGACCCTATATGAATACAATGATTGCATTCGATCATCAATTAAAATATTTACACTAGTGGATACACAAAATCTTATGTTATATTTAACAAAAGTATAAATAACTCTTAATTGTTAGTGAATATATTGTTTTAATAGCATATGTATTCTATGGAACCAGTTTATCAACGATCCAACCGTCAAACTTGTTTGTTTATACTTCGAGATCGTATACCCCAAAAATCGGAAAAAATAAACATTCAGAGATCACGTAATGGGACAAAACTTTTCGATGGTTATAAACAAAAATCACGATTAAACGGTTATTTAACTCCGATTTTGATGATTTTTTACAGCTACATTCCTTGACCCTATATGAATACAATGAACCAATTTGATCGTCAATTTAAAATATATATTTTCTAACAAAACCCAATCCGAACTACAATAATATATTTTTCTAACAAAATAATTTTTTTATTTTATTTATTTTAGTAAAGACTTTGCGAGACGAGATATTATTTCGTCGCGCAAAGGCATCCAAAAATTTTTAAACTTTTTATTTATTTATTTATTTTTGTAAATAACTTTGCGAGACGCATCAATATTCGTCGCGCAAAACTCTGTGCACCGAATTTTATTATTCGTCGCGCAAAGTTAGTTTTGCGACGATTCTTTGTCGTCGCGCAAAGTTTTGTCGCGCAAAGTCACTTTGTGCGACGATGTGTTTTCGTTGCGCAAAATTGAGTCGCGTAAGACTTTGCGCGACGATGATTTGTCTTTGTCGCACAAAGTCACTTTGCGCGACGAATTTTGTTTCGTCGCGCAAAGTTTGGTCGCGCAAGGGGTTTTTTTAGTCGTGTAATCTATCCTATACACCAAAGGAGCCGTAGGGTTTCAAGTTGCCTTGTTCCTTATCGCACCATTGCCCTGCCTTCCTTTGATATTGCCAGTTTCATTGATTTGGAGCATTTGGTTTGCTCTCTTTCAGAAGATTTTTTTTACAGCCTCACCTTTCACCCCTCACGGTTGTGCCCTATTTTTTTCTCTTCATCACTGCCATGCACTCTCTTTTCTTCTCAGCACTATCGTGCATTCTCCATGTCCCCCAAGCCTTGCAGCTTTATTTTTTGGTATCTCCCTGCAGCCTATCGGCTGCCCCTCTCCTTTTTTTCTCTGCAACCTCACGGCTGCCTTCCCCCCTCCTCTCTTTCTCCCAGTCATCTGCCCCATGTCTGGGGTACATTTTCGGAGTCACAAACATATTGCTGCAGCTCCAGCTTGTTGAAGCTATCAAAAGAGCCGGAAATATTAAGGTACAAACACTACTAGAAAAGCTTCATATAGTCACTGATACACTCGTGGCCAGTGCTAGTGTGTCAGTCATAGACAACCTGTGGCCAAAGGTCCTATTTGTATTAGGCATATATACATGAATTAAGCAAGGGTGGATGCTCATTTGCTCTATTTGTTTTGTGTTTCTCAAAAGGTTTTACTCTCATGATTATCTTTTTTGGTTTTATATAAATGCAACTGAACTACAAGGGGAGGGGGTTTCTCACACACAAACTACTAAGGTACTATGATGGTTCGAACTTGAGATCACTGATCTTCAAGTCAAGGCCCTTTATCATTGGGTTAGACCGCGTCGACAATTTAGCTTAATTATATATTTTTTTTTTCTCACAACGATTTCGTTTAATTATTAGTGGGTTAACTTTTTCATTAATTATGGTCTATTCGAAACCACAATTCATATTAGGGTGCTGATTTTCCACTCCTTTTTTGTCCACTTATACTCCTTTTTTTTTTAAATACTTTTTACTATAATAAAAAAACGAATGTAAGTGAACAAAAGAGGAGTGGGAACATACAATTTTTAAACAAAAAGAGTGTATGTGAATAAAAGAGGGGTGAGAAATCAACTCCCTTGATATTATTGTATAATAGAAGATTGTAGTAAGAGCGCACTCAGCCAATTATAGGAGTTAGACTTGTCTTTTTAGTCTGAATGAGAACTGTGAATGATCTTTTTGATCTTTTTCGTCGTGACTCGTGATCAATTAAATACTGATTACAAACTCATTTGTCACTTTTTTCCTGCCCTGGCTTTTTTGTGCAGCGTTTCTTGCCATCAGATTCGGTTTTGATGCAGCACGTATGGGACATGGACTTGAACCTGGAAGAGTTACATTTGATGATAAAATGGTAGTGAGAAAGGCAATACAAGATGCTAAATCCCCATCACTTATGTTTGTGGTACCGGCCTCACTGGTTATTTAGCCAGCAGCCTTTCGCAGAAGATGGGGACACTCGTTCCTCCAAGGAGGAAAGTTCTTATTTATGGAGATGGCAACGCTAAAGGTACACCAAAACTAATAAATTAAATTAAACACCACTTTCACCTCCATAGGCATTTACTATTAGCGGGCTAATAGCATATATATACTTTGGTTTATGCATATATGACATAGAATTAATCATCTTTGTTGATCATCTTCATGTACCGTGCAGTATCTGTAGTGGATGAAGATGACATTGCAGCATATACAATCAAAACAATAGATGATCTGCGAACATTGAACAAAACATTATACCTTCGTCCACCCGAACGAACTCAGTCAAAAACAATTGGTCGAGATGTGGGAAAACCCTCATAGGCAAGAAACTAGAACATATCCCCATTTCAGAAGAAGACTTCCTTGCCTCTATGAAAGGTGCGCATGATATTATGAAATCTATTGATGCACGAAAGCCACCAAGTAGCATCCATATATGGCTAACCTTGCTAATCAATCAGCTCCTTGAATGGATTTCATTGATCGACACATTAAAATTCCTAGGTTATTTTTGCGCAGATCGATCAGACTATGACTCATTACTCAGATTTTAAATTTTAACTCTTGAGTTGTGGTGCCTAAAATCCAAGAACCTGAACCTAATACAAGCTTTGTTTTGTAATCCATAAATGAAATTACAAAATCGTAAAATGTTGAGCTGTGTGGGTGCTTATGTGGTTAGCCATTATTTGAAAGTTACATTTTATCTTTAATTATATATGTAATTTCTTTTGATATGAAATACTATATTTCAGGTATGGACTTTGCAGGCCAGGTAGTAGTGGGGCATTTATACCACATGTTCTATAAAGGCGCTCTGACAAACTTTGAAATCGGGGAAGAAGGAGAAGAAGCTTCAAAGCTTTACCCAGAAGTGAAATAAACCCGCATGGATGAATACTTTAAACTTTATACATCAGAACAAAACAAGTGTTTTAGTAATAGTTTCTCAAAAAATACATATATGTTGTTATCACTTTCATGGAGCATATATACAGCTTTCCTGCAGCTATTTTGTGTATGTAATACAGCATATTAAACACTTACTATCTATTGTTATAAATGGGGGCGGATTAGTGAAATTATATTTTATACACAAGTTTTGACACAATTTTTGGGCCAATAGATTACTCCATTTTTATTGGATGATTTTAAATCTAAGATGAGATCTGTCATGCCATATTAAGCTCCACCATCCATCTTAAGGCTGATGCTTCAATATTTAATGTATGGGGAGGAGATCAAACTCAAGTGGATGCAGGCGCTCGAGCGGGAGGTGTGAACATTTGTGGCTTAGACTGAGTGAAGGATGGAAACCCATGTTAGACAGTCCTAGATTAATGATCTATCATGCCCAAGGTCTTAAATATCGGTTGTATCGGAAATATCGGTAGGCCAAAACACGGAAATTTCGATGGAAATATCGAGATATTATCGATATCGATAAAAATTGAATAAAAACCACGGAAATTGTAAGAAAAACTTGGAAATTTTTATTGAAACTTTATAGGATGTTTATTTAGCAATTATCTATTAGTTTATCATAAAAAGTTGGAAGGAAATGCATTACATGATGGATTTAACTGATTTAAGTTGATTATATAGCGAGCTGGCAAAACACTATGAGTGTAGAAAATATAATAGTAATTAATGAAAAAAGATTAAACACACCATAATCATTTATATATAATGAATTACTACAATATTTTACAATTTATCCTATATAATAAATATGGTGGTTAAGGTGTTGAATGAGTTAAAATGGAGGGGTTCGAATCCCCTTGGTGTTTTTTTATTTAGAAATTTATCCTATATAATATATATTAGCTTACAGACATTTGAAAGATGTTCTAAATATTACACGCCGAAAATATAATCACAAACATGTACGCAGTTGAGTTGGATAAGGTGCTGGGCTGTTTCTCACAGAGGCAAGGTTCGAATCCCTCCATACGCAACAAGATAATTTTTAGCATTTTTCAAGTTTTTTTGGGTCAACATATCGCGAGAAAATACTAGCACAAATAAAAGAAAATAAAAACTAAGAGAAATAAGATAGAAATAGAAGATAAAAAACAATAAAGGAAGCCCACTTGGTGTTGTCGCCAGGAAAAGCCAAAGATGACTATTGAAGCTTGTGCAATTGTTGGGTGCAGTGTGAAGTGACGCCATACTTGAGCAATTGGTGACTTGTTGGAAATTCACGCCTTCCTCCTGTCAATTTCTCTCAAATTTCAAGCCTTCTCTCTATTCTTGTTTTCAACCCGGTGCCTCTCTCTCTTTTGTCAAAACACAAAACGCTCCATTCTCTTCGCGAAACTCAACACACCAGCAGATCGTTGCTCAAACCATAAGCAGCCTTTCTTTGAAACTTCAATCCGTGAGTCTCCAAATCTGATCTGGTCATTTTTGTTTTCTTTTGTTCCGGATTCCTATCTCGCACACTGGGAGAGGTCTCTTTCCTTTTCCTCACGGATCTGCTCCTTGAGCAACTTTTCTCCTCAGATCTATCAGATGCCCTTCAAAATTCTCGATAATATCGAGATATTCAAACGGTTTTGTATTAAAGTTGCTCGATAATATCGAGCTCGATAAATCGTCGACAATTTCGGCGATAAAATCGATATTCGGACGAAATCTTTTGGTTTGTTCCCAGATTATCGGCAGGTGAAAAAAACGAAATCATCGCCGATATTTCGATATTTAAGACACTGATTCATGCCACATTAAGCTGCACCATCCAGCTTAAAGCTAATGCTCCACTTTGGGCTCAGCACTTATGTTTTGGAATAGTGCCACCTACACTTTCGACTTTGGAGTTGGTCCAATGTCCATATCAATCCTAGGCAGTGGTCTTTAGATTGAGGCCTCATGGGAGGATGGCCGATTGTTTAAGAGAATTCCAAAAGACCACCCAACGGCCAAGAAAATGTTCCTAACTCGGCCCAGATCGATTGACGAAGGCAAGATCAAGGCACTCACCACCACCATACCACTCTTTTTCCTTTGACGACCATCATCGACCACGAAAGCTGGCATGCCACGCACCAAAAAGGACGACTTTGTTGCCAAATCAGCTCGACTTGTGGATTATTTAACTCCGAAGAATCCACCCGGTTGGCCAAAAAGATTTAGCGGCCAACAACAAGTCCATTAATTATTTAATGCCGTGCAGTATCTGTAGTAGTAGGTAGTGGAGAGTGACATAGAGATTTTTAGCACATGGAGTATGGTGACTACCCAACAGTGGGCATCTTGGAAGGAGATGTAGAATTTGGGGTAGCGTGCAATTCATAATTATTATATTTAAATAATAATAATGATTTTGAGTAAAAGAATTATAAGAAAAATAATAAAAATAATAGTACAGTCCATTAATTGAAACCTGCAATGCACCTGTGGGGTTCATAACTTGAATTAACACATCAACCACTTCTGTGATATTTAGCACATCAATCACTTCTCGAACACTAATGGTAGAATTTTCCTTGTATTATGTCTCGTGAACCGTGAAAGACTTCTTTTGCCTTTGTTTTTGTTGTTGAGTCAATAACTAGCTACCCCACCAACTATATATATATATATATATATATATATATTTTGGTGAAGAGTAACTTGTACTGTATTACAAAAGTACAAACCCAAGGTCGCAAAGGAAACATAGGTCACCACCAAGTGAGAAGTTTCTATATAAATATAGGTCTCTTCAGTCCTTCATATTCGCAAGAAAAAACACATTAAGGTCGAAATGGGAAAGAGCAAGGTGCTTGTGGTAGGTGGAACTGGGTACGTGGGGAGAAGGATTGTAAAGGCAAGCCTAGCCCAAGGCCACCCAACCTATGTCCTTAAAAGGCCAGAGATTGGTCTCGACGTTGATAAATTAGAAATGCTCTTGGGATTTAAGAAGCAAGGAGCTCACCTTGTGGAGGGTTCATTTTCTGATTTCCAAAGCCTTGTTGATGCTGTCAAGCTTGTTGATGTTGTCATCTGCACCATGTCTGGGGCTCATCATCGGAGTCACAACATTTTGATGCAGCTCAAGCTTGTTCAAGCTATCAAAGAAGCCGGAAATATTAAGGTATTAGTGATCGATATCTACAAATGAATGGATGGATTTTCATTTGCTCCGTGTGCGTTTTCACTCTCATGTTATTAGTTACACATCATGTTTTTTTTTTTGAACTTATTAATATCCTATACCTAAAATATAAACACATTGTCCATTCATATTATATCATATGATATATACACGTTATAAAATAAGCGGATTGATTGTGACGCTCACACCAAAAATTTCTTCACCAACCGGTATTCCTGTCACACCAAAAAGTTTTTTCAAACTCTCAGTTGCGACAATTTTATCTATCTTTATAGGTACCCTTCATTTTTTGGAGTACACCTTCTAATTATTTTTCATTATTGCTCGTGTCAGGTGGCACTTGTAAGTATCTAGTTACCATTAATAGAAATGATATGATTTTGCTTAAGAAGTGGTTTAAGTTTTTCCTGATAAGGAAGAGAATCAAAGAAAAAGTGGCTTATGGTATCGAAGGTCAGGGTGGTGGGTGGTTGATAGTGATATTCCAAGTCTTCAATATGAAAAGAAACAAAGTGAGTCCTAAATATTATTTGATACTAAACTTATGAATTTAGTTTACCACGGTTCAAAACTTGGGTACAAAGGCTCGTTGTCCTCGTTAATTCGCCTAACTCAGTAATCTTCCCTAAAAGAGGAAAATAATGAATTACATATAAATGTTTCCAAATTAAATACTTAAACGAACACTAAGTACGATACAAATTACACACAAACTGTATTTCTTACTCCTTTTGTTTCACTGGCTTTTTTTGTGCAGCGTTTCTTGCCATCAGAATTCGGTTTCGATCCAGCACGTATGGGACATGCACTTGAACCTGGAAGAGTTACATTTGATGAGAAAATGATAGTGAGAAAGGCAATACAAGATGCTAAAATCCCTTTCACTTATGTATGTGGTGCCGCCTTCGCCAGCTATTTTGCCGGCAACCTTTCTCAGATGGGAACACTCTTCCCTCCAAAGGAAAAGGTGCTTATTTATGGAGATGGTAATGCTAAAGGTAAAAGTTAATACAATATGTTAAACATCACTTTTTACCACTATAGACATTCATATATAGAAAATGTTTAGCAACAGATTTCTAGCTCAAGTAGTTACGAGCATTCAACCCTGCATCCGAGGTCCTAGGTTCGATTTCCCTCTCGCTCAATATCACCAGTTTAAAAAAATATATAGAAAATATAGCATGATTTAAGTATATATGACATAGAATTAATCGTCTTAGTTTATGCTTTTCATGTACTGTGCAGTAACTATTTTGGAGGAAGATGACATCGCAGCATATACAATCAAAACAATAGATGATCCGCGAACATTGAACAAAACATTGTACCTTCGTCCACCCGAAAACGAACTCAGTCAAAAGCAATTGGTTGAGATGTGGGAGAACCTAATAGGCAAGAAACTAGAACATATTTCAATTTCTGAACAAGACTTCCTTGCCTCTATGAAAGGTACGCAATAAAATCTATTGTATCAAGAAAGTTACCAAATTGCATCTATGGTTAACCTTGTCGATTAATCATCAGCTCTACTCATGGATTTTATCCGCCGACACAATAAAATTCCATGATTTTTTGTATGAGCAGATTGATCGACATTCACTCTCGGATTTTAGTTTTGAACTCTTGAGTTGTAGTTGCCTAAAATCAAAGATCTGAACCAAATATAAACTCTAAACTGAAATTTCAAACCTTGAAGTAATCCATAAATTTAATCTAAACTGCTTGTGTGGTTAGCCAGTATTAGAAAGTTAAATTTAATCTCTATATTCGTAGTTTTCTTTTGATCTCATATATGTAATTTTCTTTCATATGAAATACTATATTTCAGGTATGGACTTTGCAGGCCAGGTAGTAGTGGGGCATTTATACCACATGTTCTATGAAGGCGCTCTGACAAACTTTGAAATCGGGGAAGAAGAAGAAGAAGCTTCAAAGCTTTACCCAGAAGTGAAATACACCCGCATGGATGAATACTTAAAACTTTATACATGAGAACAAAACAAGGTGTTTAGTAATAGTTTCTCAAAAAATACATTTATGTTGTTATCACTTTCATGAGGATTACAGCGTGCCTGATGCTCTATTCTGTATGTAATACAGCATATTAATCACTTATTATTATCTATTGTTAGTGTCAGTTAGTACGAAAATTTGTATTGGCATTTCCTAGTCCCTAGCATAGGATGAAAATTAGTGTGTGAGGAATTGTTACTGGACGTTTTGGCTCAACTCATTCAACCACATACTTCCGAGGCATGACTTGACCATATGAGAAACTTGACAACAGGTAAATCATGACATAATCATACATTCATTCTAGGAATCCTAGTTGGAATTATCTTCACACAAGTATTTTTATGTTAATCCTATTTTTAATGGGATTAGGTTTTATCTCGTGATATTATTTCCTACTTGATTCGTCTACTTAATTTGTTTAAGCAGATATTGATTTAGGAGATTGGCTGTAATGGAAAGTCATTAGGTTCCTCACATCGTGCTTAGTTAGCATCATCGCATAGCATGTAAATTGATTCCAAACTGATATGCATGCTTATTATTGGTCTCCTATTTGACGTGTTTAACTAGTGTCCATATTGCATCAGGTTTGGTTGTAATAGTTGAATAGGTTTGAGAGTTAGTGTGGAATTGAAGTTGTGGTCACGTAGGTTTCTCTCAAGTAAGAGAAAACCTGCCTTGCATGAAATATGGTGTTTTCCGTTTCAACTGTAGCTTTTCACGTATTATCTTTTAGAGAGCATATTGAATCTGATGGTGAAAAAGCTGCTGTGTTTATTTTCCTTTGTAAATCATCAAGTGCTCCTTGGTGCTTGGTGACTTATTGAATCCTTTCATCATTCATAATTGCATACATATGCATGTTGGTGACTTATATGGTTGAGTGCACGAAAATTGTTGTGACGTTTATCCTCCGGTGAGCTTGAAGCAATCGTGACCAGTATTGCATTCAACATAAGGAGTGTTGAAGATTATCTCGTGACGGAAGTTGAGTTACACAGAAGTCGGTAAACTTTATCTAAATTGAGTCTAGGATAAGTGTGTGAGTACCTCTTGTAATCTCAATTCTATAGTGGATTTGTTCTGGCTTTCACCGGCAGAAAATAGGCGGACTTGGTGAGTCGATCCACTATTACCCAAACTCCATCATGATTGTACCGTGTCCGAGGAAGCTTGAACACAAAGTCCATAGTAATGTGCTCCCACTTCCACTCAGGAATCGGAAGTGGTTGCAGCAACCTAGATGGTTTTTTCTATTCTGCCTTGACTTGGGACTGACATATTCTGTTATTTCCTTCTTCATGAAAGGCCACCAATAATGTTCTCTTAGAGTGCGGTACATTTTTGTACTACCAGGATGCATGGCGAAAGCCGAACGGTGGACATCTTCAAGAATGTCCCTCTTTAGTGCTTTATCCCCAGGCACATACAATCTTGTTCCTACCATCAAGGCTCCATCATTCCTCACTGAATAATATGTTCTCGTACAATTCTTGACTTCCAACCTTAATGTGCAAATTAACGGATCCAGCATTTGGGCTTCGATAATTCGTTCAACCAACACCGGTCTTACTTGGAGAGTAGCAAGAAAAGCTCCCTGATTATCTAAACTTAACCCAACTCTCGACTTCCTCAACTCAACTAACAATGGAAGATACTTCCTTCGGAGATGAGCCAAGGATCCAGACGACTTCTTGCTAAGAGCATAAGCTACAACATTAGCTCTCCCAGGATGATGTTCAATGATTCAATCATAGTCCTTTATCAATTCTAACCACTTCCTCTGTCTCAAGTTTAGTTCCTTCTGGGAGAACAAATACTTTAAACTTTTATGATCCGTAAAAATTTGACATGTTTCCCCATATAGATAATGTCGCCAAATCTTTAGGGCAAACACCACTACAGCAAGCTCCAAATCATGAGTGGGGTAATTCAACTCATGCTTCTTGAGTTGCCTAGAAGCATAAGCGATTACCTTACCATGTTGCATCAACACACAACCTAACCCCTGTCGTGATGCATCACTGTAGATAACAAAGTTTCCACTATCATCAGGAAGTGTCAATACCGGAGCAGTTGTCAACCTGGTTTTGAGTTCATTGAAGCTTTCTTCACATTCATCCGTCCATTCAAACTTAACTCCTTTTCTTGTCAAGCGAGTGAGAGGTGTCGTTATGGTGGAGAAACCCTCCACAAAGCGACGATAATACCCGGCTAACCCATGAAAACTTCGTACATCAGTGACATTAGTTGGTCGCGGCCAGTTTACCATTGCTTCCACCTTTTGGGGGTCCACATAGATACCTTCTGCAGAAATCACGTGCCCCAAGAAACTCACTTTATCTAGCCAGAACATGCACTTTCTAAACTTTGCATACAATTGTATTCTTCTTAAAGTTCTCAGCACAATTTCCAGATGCTTCATATGCGCCCTTTCACTTTTAGAGTACACAAGGATATCGTCTATGAACACAATCACAAAGCAGTCTAGGTAACGTCGGAACACTCTGTTCATGAGATCCATAAACGTTGCTGGCACATTAGTCAGCCCAAAAGGCATCCCCAAAAATTCGTAATGGCCATACCTCGTCCGGAAAGTAGTCTTAGGTACGTCCTCTTCCCTGATCTACAACTGATGATAGCCTGACCTCAAATCAATCTTAGAAAATACTTTAGCACCCTTCAACTGATCTAACAAATCGTCAATGCATGGCAACGAATATCGGTTATGCGTGGCAACGAACAACCTCAGAGTGCCATCCTTCTTCTTCACAAATAGAACTGGTGCACCCCAAGGAGAAAAACTGGGTTGGATGAAACCCTTATCCATCAACTCCTGCAACTGAGTTTTCAACTCTCTTAATTCAGCTGGTGCCATTCTCTACGGCGCCTGAGAGATTGGATTTGTTCCTAGGACGAGTTCAATAGTGAATTCAATCTCCTATTCAGGAGGTAATCTAGGAAGATATTCTAGGAACACATCCGGAAACTCCCGTACCACCGGAATATATTCCAAGCGCAATCCATCATCTCGTTTGTCAATCACATGAGCCAAGTATCCTGAGCATCCCTTTCTAAGTAACTGTCACTTAGTCATGGCTGAAATGAGGTAAGATGGAAGAACTCTACGCTCACCATAGAAAGTCACCTCAGGTCGTCCTAGACTACGGAATACGACCTCCTTTCGGTAACAATCAACCGAAGCACGATGCTTGACTAACCAATCCATACCCAGAATGACATTTAGATCCACAATATCCAAAGGGATTAAGTCCACCTCCAAGAATACATCTCCTACTAAAACCAAACTATCCATGTACATCGCACCAACCATAAAAACATCCCTCGTGGGTACATAAATAGAAAGTTCCTCACATAGGGCCGTGAGTCTCACATCCACATTATGGGCAAAACTATGTGCAACAAAAGAATGTGTAGCCCCAGGGTCGATCAAAACACGTGCAGGAATTCCAAAGACTGGTAACACACCTACGATAACATCTGGCGACGCATGCGCCTCCTGCTGAGTCATGTTAAAAACCCTGCTGATTGCTCTAGAACATCCACCACGTCCCCTCTGCTAGCTGTACTAGTCTGGGCCCCATTGCTAGATGAGGCTCCCACAATCTGAGGTGTGCCCTGCACTAGACTCTGTGCACCACTCCCCTGAGTTGGCCCAACAGTAATTTCTCTCCTTTGCAGTAACACCGGGCACTCCCTCCGAAAATGGCCCGACTGTCCACAATGATAACACCCTGATGCATCTTGTTGACAATGCCTAGTATGATATTTGTTGCACAAGGCACACTGGGGGCGACTCCTTCCACTATATACCGTTTGCAACTGTCTCCCCGAGCCTCTAGCTGTACCATCACCCAAACGGGGCCCAAAACTACCACTCTGATTAGATCCACCACTAGAACTGACTCCAAATCGAAAACCTCCATAAGTTTGAGCGCTAGACGATTCGGGGCTGAAGCTACCCCTCTTGGATGACCCCTGAGTAGGACCACCCAAATCAAACTGATGCCGGTGAGAATCACCTCGTCCTCGTACCATCATCTGGCTACTCTCAATCAACTAAGCAGACCTCACAAGATCATCGAAATTTTCTAGACGTTGACCCTTCACGATATCACGAATGTATGCCTTTAAACCCCTAGTAAACAGCTGGCATTTCTTTCTTGCATCTGCCACTAGTGGTGCGCAATACTTGGACAACTCAATAAATTTCTTTTCATATTCTACATGCTACCCTGCTCAAGCTATAGGAACACCTTCATCTTCATGTTCTGATAGGCTAGAGGATAAAACTTTTCATGAAATGCAATCCGAAATACTTGCCATGTGATGGCCAACGGGTCCTTATACCGTCTTCTTATTGATTCCCACCAATACCTTACATTTCTGGAAAGGAAGAAGGTAGCCAAAACTACTCTGCACTCTTGTGGAACGTCCATCACATCCATTAAACTCCACTACCCCTATCCTTCTAGCCTGATCTGCATATGTCAAAGATGCATCTCTGGTATGCCCGTTTTGAGACAAGGCCTAAGTCAACAACTCTAATGTATACTGAAAATTTGGGTCAACTGGGGGGTGGGCGTTACCGGTATTGCCCCTGTCGGTTTTTTTAAATTATCGACGTTTATATGAAAACATAAACGTCATTTAAAACTGAAATAAGGTCGTATAAATTATTTAACAACGACGCTATATAAAAACGACGTTGTAATTTTTTGGAAAACTAATTTATTGTGTAATTAAAAAAGTTACACGTCGGTATGAGTAATTAAAACGACGTAGTATGAATTTTTAACGTCGTTATTATTGAGTATAAGGTCATTGGGTAAATTGGAAATGACGTGATTCATCTTTTTGAAGAAACATGAGTCGTGTAATTCGATATAAAAACGGCGGTTCATTAAAATCTTGCATCGTGTAAGGTAATTTTATAGGGCGGTGTGAACCTATAGCGCCGTATAATGTTTCATACTAGGGCGCTTCCTATTAATAGCGTCGTTTTATGAAACGGTCTGTTATTATTTTAAACTTCTCGCCTACCTGACCCATACTTGCACTGTTTCCAAACCCGAGAAAAACTTTCAAGCTTCTCTCATTATTCATTCTCAAAGCGCCGTTTCAAACTTTCAAGCTTATCTCCGAGAGAAAACTTTTCGTCTTCCTCTCCTCTTCGTCTTCGTCTCTGAACTGAAACACCAAACTCCAGGAGAAAGCTTTCATTGCACGCAAAGGGTAAGCATGTCTGGAAGGATTTTTGTTCCTGTTTTGCATGCGCATATCATTTTCGTTGTTTTAAATCTTTTTACATTTTTTCTTTCCAAGTTTGATAAAATTTGCAGACAAAGACGGAAAGTTTCCAAGTTTGAACACTACTCTGATTCTTTTACTTCAACTAAATAAGACGACGGTGGCTTGTTATTTATGTAGTTAGATTTATAGACCACGACGGTTCGTCAGTCACCCTAGCGTCGTGTGAAAGTGTTCTTCTTTGTTTTTTAAAATGATATTCTTTTTTTGTATTTGATTTTTAAGGATATATTCATCGCAGGTTTGATTTCTCTGAACTATGGTTTTTGTTTCGAAAATCTTTTTAATTATTTTTCTGTAGAAAATATTTTACGTTTTTCCTAATTTGTTTTTGTGGTATAGACGACGGTATATTAATATTTACGTCGTTTTATTTTCAATACCACAGCGAATGTTTATTATTAACATCGTTGTAATATTTAATACTCTTTTTTTGTGATTATATCATAAGACGTTGGTTGTTTATTATTGACGTCGTTGTAATATTTTATCACGTCGGTGGTTAATTACCGTCGTGAACATTTATTATTACGTCGATTGTTTTGTTCTTACGTCGTTTGAAATATTATAATACGTCGTAGTTTATAAATAATCGTAGTGTTTTTTCTTAATTTCACTGATATATTTTCACTTGCAGGTTTGATTTGTCTGTAACCATGGTTTCTCAATCCCAAAGTAAGGAAGGCTTGAAAAAAAATGAATGTAAGGAGCTTAGAGTTGTAAATCCTCAAGCCAAGTCCTCGAAGAAGATGAAGTTTGTTTCATCTTCTGGGACAGAACCAGCCAGCACGGCAACATTTTCTGAGGAGCCAAAGTCAGGTCGGGGTATAAGCACAATGCCCCATGTTGTGAAGAGAAAATTTCAGAAAATCAAGCCTGTTGTTGAGTACAATGACATGGGTAAACCATTTGGCCTTGCACATAGTGAGATGCAGTCCTACATTGGTGTGTTGGCACGCTCCAGAGTCCCACTTGTGGACAAGAAATGGGTTCAAATATCTAAGGATATAAAAGAGCATATTTGGGAAGCCGTTGACATGGCTTTTGTGGTTGGTCAAGGGGGCAAGAAAATGGTGATATCTTCAGCCGCCAAGAAATGGAAGGATTTCAAGTCTACACTAACCAGGGTTCATATCCTTCCATTCATTAAGGAGAAGGAGAAATTAAGGCAACCCCCTGAAACATACAAATTCATAGAGAAAGCTCAATGGGATGCCTTTGTAGCTTCAAGGTTATCTGAAAAATTTGAGGCTGTGCATGAAGAACAATCACAGAGGAGGGAGAAACTTGAGTACAATCATCGATTGTCTCGAAAAGGATATGTTGGTTTGAAGGAGCAGTTGGTGGAAATCATGCTAGAGAAGACAAACATGGTAACATCCCGGATCCAAAGGCTGCAGAGAAAGCAAAATTAATTGTAAGCATACTCACTCTGTTTTAAAAATTTTATAACGTCTGCTGTTATATTTTTGCGTCGTGTGAAAAATATTACTACGTCGAAATATTTTAAAACACGTCGTTAAAGGTCTGAATCTGTAATCACTACTCTTTTTTTTGTAATTATGTCATAAGACGTCGGTGGTTTATTATTGACGTCGTGTTAATAATTAATAATGTCGGTATTTAGGTAGCGTCGTCTGAAATATTATATTACGTCGATTGTTATGTTATTAAGTCGTGTGAAATATTATATTACGTCTATTTTTTATAAATAACCGTCGTTTTTTTTCCTTATTCTGACTTTTTATTATGTCTTTTTGTTAGGATGATTTGCAAAAGCAAGTCTCTGAAGGCAATCTTTCTCTGTCAGGAACCAATGATGTGTTGACAATGGCTTTGGGTCCCGAGCATCCAGGAAGAGTTAGAGGGGTAGGGGCTGGGATTTCCCCCAAGCAATACTTCAATTTACCTAGACAACAGAAGGTAAGGTTTGCCGATCAATTGAAGGAAAGTGTAAGACTTGTCCTTCAAGAAGAGACTTTGAAAATGGAGGCTAGATCAAGGGAAGAGAGTTTAAAGATGGAGGCTAGGACCAATCAATTGGTAGAAGCTGAGAGGGAAAATTTGCTGAGTCAGCTTTCCAAACTCATCCCCAATTTTGATCCAAGCGTGCTGAAACTGAATACAATGTCCCAAATCCAAGGGCAAAGTCCCAAAAATCCAATGTCGGACAAAGCAAGCTGCTCTGGGGCACTTGATGTTAGAGCCCTACAATTTGAGGAGGATACTGCCAAGAATGGGGAAAAGTAGGAAGAAATGGTAACGTCTTTGAACTTTGAATTCTCTGTTTCTCTGTTTATATTTACCGCCGTGTTAAAGTTATACCATGACGCTTTTTTCTTAAACCGTCGTTTGATGTTATTTAGACGTCTGTAATTATTACGTACCGTCTTCTGTTAAGATTTACCACGACGGTTTATTTACTTGTTTTTAATTTTTGTACAATGTCATTTATATATTTCTTTATTTCTTAAAATAGAAATCCGGGGAAGTAGAAAAGAGAGTAGAAGGAAAGATACTTGAGATAGTTGAACAGGTAAATTCTCATAACTTTGCCTTTTTCATTTGTTTTTCAATTTTCATTACCGTCGTAATAAATAAATTACCACGACGTTTATTATTTACCGTCGTTTAATGAATTTTACACGTCTGTAATTATTACATACCGTCGTCTGTTATTTAATACCACGACGGTTTAATTTAATTTTTTACTTTTTGTGCAATGTCTTATATATATTTCTTTATTTCTTATAACAGAAATCCGGGGATGTAGAAAAGATAGTAGAAAAGATAGTAGAAAAGATAGAAGAAAAGAAAGATGAAAAGGTAAATTCTCATAACTTTGCCTTTTTCATTTGTTTTTCAATTTTCAGACGTCTATATATTCTTTAAACCGTCGTTTGTTTTAAATTTCCACGGCAGTTTTTATTTAATTGAATGTTTAAATTGTTGTACAAGCTTTCTTATATATATATCTCTTTATTTATTAAAACAACAATCCAGTGTTGGAGAAAAGCAAATTGAAAAGGTAAATTCATTAATTATGAATTTTACATTTGAATTAGACGTCGGTTTTTTTTAAACGACGTAATAAAGTATTCATTACAACGGTATTTTTCACCCGTCGTGTAACTTATTTTAAGACGACGGTTTGTTATTTAAACCGTCGTGTTTATTTATTTACCACGTCACTTTATGTTGCTTTATTTCTTCAAACAGAATACTGAAGTACCAGATTATTCAAAGCTGGAGTTGCCATCTTCTTTACAATCCCTTTGTAGTTATGTGGAATCGACACTAAAGCCTCAGGAGAAGGCTATGACCTTTACAATTGAGAAGGAGGTGTTTGGCATAGATCGTAATACCTTCGTCTTGCATGAAGATATTACCCAATTTGCTGGCATGGAAGAAATTGGGGCTACTGTTGTTGCAGTATATATGAGGTTTGTCCTTATCAAATATTCATTTGACACTCTCCTTTATGTTGAAAAAAAAAAACACTCATGGTTTCAATTCATATATTTAGGTGCCTATTTGATCATTTGAAAGCTGCAAATATGGTGAATATGGTTGGCTTTATAGACCCTGCTGTAGTTAGTGTCGACGCTGGTTCATTAACTGAAAGATCACGTATCGTAGCCAGTCGACTTCAAAAAACAGATGGTGAACAGATTTTCCTGATGCCTTACAATCCAGGGTTAGTCTCCAAACAAAAAACAGGATTTTGTTTGTATGATGCTCTGCATATAAAACTATTTAACCTTTATATTTATTTTGTGCAGCCGTCATTGGGTCTTGATCATTGTGAGAGCAAAGAAGGAGACCGTCTATTTTCTGGATCCACTGCCTGGAAATCGTGTTGTGGATGAGGACGGGAAAAACATAGTGAACAGTGCTCTAAAAATGTATAATACACACATAGGCAGAGTAGGCCGTAAAACACCTCTTTGGAAAACTCTGCCCGGCACTCCAAAGCAACCAAGCAGTGTAGAATGCGGGTATTATGTCATGCGCTTTATGAGAGACATCATAAAGGATACTTCCCTGGAATTTGAGAAGATGGCAAGAAGAAAATTTTCAGATTTATTTTTATGTGGGTTTTTATATTATCAACGACGGTAAATTACAAATACCGTCGTTGAATATATATACTACGTCGGTAAATGAAAAATAGCGTCGTCTGTGAGATTAATCTTTGTTTATGGATTGCAGTTTGCGAAGGGAAAGGATCAAGCGCCATACCCCCAAGAAGCCATTGAAGAAGTTAGGAAAGAATGGGCAGAGTTTGTTTGTGTTCATATGGAGTAGAGGAATTTTAGAATACTTAAACATTTTTATAAAATATACAAATTTTGTTAGAATTAGACAAGTTTTTGTACAAAATTGGTTAGAATTAGACAAGTTTTTGTGCAAATTTTATGTATAATGTACATTCTTTTTTTCCCTATGAATTTCAAATAGGTTTTCATTATTTTTAAAAAACGGAAATTGTGTGACCGACGTGTAATAAAATTTGCAACGACATAATTATATAGAACACCGTCGTCTTTATATCTATCAAAATTAAAAATATTCATAATAAATTTAAAATATAACCAAAAAATGCACCGTCAACATCCCTGTAAATTTGTTGAGGTTTTCATGTTGTGAAAAACCGTCGTTTCTTCAAAAAGACGTTGTACACACATAACAACGTCACAGATTTTAAAAAACGACGTAAAAGGTTTCTCAAATGGCGCTCTTAGTTCTATAGACGACGTTGTTTTCTTGATATTAGACGGCGAGAAGTTAAGAGTTTAGGTCGTGGAAAATGGTTTGTACGTCGTTTTCTGTGTAAAAATGGCCATGGTTTTAACTTTAAACGACGTTTGTTTTAAAATTAGGTCATTTATTATAATTTAAAACGTCGTTAATTTATTAACGCCGACGTGGTTTGTGGGTTTTATTAATAATATTTTATTCTATTTAATTCGAAATATTCATAATAAATTTAAAATAAATCCAAAAAATGCAACGTCAACTCCTATGAAGTCATTGCGATATTTTCTTCCCCCTTAAGCTTTAAAAAATTAGGTTTGAGTTATACAAATTTAAAATTACCACCAAAAAGAAAAATGTTTTCATGAGTCACAACATCACTTATACTTTAATGGTTTAGGGTTTAAATAAATTTAGAAAAGGGATTAGGGTTTAGGGTTTTATGGACGAGATATTTTAGGCCATAAAACCCTAATCCCTTTTGAAAAATTATTTTTTTTTATAAAATATATAATTTAGGTTTTATTTATTAGGGTTTAGGGTTTAGGGTTTAGGGTATATTTGTCTATTTAATTTTCTAATACGTCTGTTTTTTTACGACGTATGGAGATACCACGACCCAATTATTTTAATAGGCGTCATATTTCTTTAGACATGTTAACGACGGTTTTTTTGTTTTCCGTCGTAAGGATATTTACAACGACGTAAGTTTTTAAATAAGTGTCATGTTTAGGTTGAAGTTTTAACGACGGTTGTTTTTTTGTTTCCGTCGCTGTTTTTTAAAAAGCGCGCTTTCTAAAAATTTCACCTCGACCTAAAATTTTCAGATTTCGCTCTAACTCTTATACTTGTAACCCTGAACCAAGTTGGCCATAGTCTGTGACCTAAAACATTTCGCTCCGCTCTCTCACTTCAACTCTAATTCAAAGTTGGGCTCTCCGTCGAATCCAAGTTGGCCAAGTTTACAACTCCGTCGAATCCAAGTTGGCCATAATCTGTGAGCTCTGCCTACCTGTAAGTACAAACCCTAATCTCATGCTTGTAAATTCATTGAATGATATTCAGTTATGTGGTAAAGGGTTTTGTGATTTTTTAATGTTGTCGACGGTATGGATTAATGGATTTAATGTTTAATGTTTTCATGAATCGGGAATGGATTTAATGTTGTCGGATCTTTTAATCACTCTCTGTTATTATGAATCGGGAATGGATTTAATGTTTTCATGCTTAGTATATGTTGGTTTCGTGCTTAGTATACGTGTTCTTAATACCCAACATAAAAATTAAGGTATATGTTGTGTTCTGAATATATTTTGGGTTCTTGAAAATAAACTGGGATTTCGATATCTTTTTTATGCATACGACGACGGTTTTTTAACAAATCGTCATCTGTAAATTTATACCACGACGCATTTTTTAACTACCGTCGTGGTTCAAGTTTGCTGGCCTCTGTTTCTTGCTAGCATTAGACGACGTTTTTTTTAAAACCCGTCGTCTATATATGTGTAGTACGTCTGTTGTTGTTTAAAAACCGTCGTCTGTAACTATATTATTTGCTATTAAAACCTTATATAATCTGCTATAATGATAGTCATTGCTTGTCTTTTCACCTTATTATAGATAATAGGATATAGTCTCGGAGATGGATAAGTCATGGATGCACTCGGATAGAAGATTGAAGGCATATGAGTTAGGGGTGGAAGCATTTTTGCAATTTTCTGTAGAAAATCTTCTAACTACAACGCATATCCGTTGTCCATGTGTTAAATGTGTGAATTTGAAATTTGAAATTGTTTGGGGTTGGAATTATAAGGGATCACTTATACTTTAATGGAGTTGACCAAAGCTATAAGAATTGGACATTTCATGGAGAACCTTGGGAACCAACTACTAATGCTAGTAGAAATGTTGAAGAAGATGATGACCATAGTAGGTACAGTTTTGTGTCTGAAGAAATAGAGATGGATGATAATGATTTTGGTGATTTTGGATCCGATCCTTATGAGTTTGCTAATGTGATTGGGGATGGAGATCAACCATTATACCCTGGTTGTAGAAAGTACACCAAGTTATCGGCATTAGTGAAGTTGTATAATTTGAAGGCAAAACATGGGATGAGTGATGTATGTTTTACAGAATTATTGATACTTCAGGGCGAGTTGCTTCCAGAAGGAAATACAATACCGGCCTCTATCTATCCACGCATGCCCCAATGATTGCATCTTGTATAGGAAGGAGTATGAAGATTCAACTAATTGTCCTACTTGTGGTATCTCAAGGTGGAAGGTAACCAAAGATGGGTTCTTGAAAGAGGGTGTGGCAGCGAAGGTGTTGTGGTATTTTCCTCCAATTCCAAGGTTTAAAAGAATGTTTCCATCACATGAGACAGCTAAGAATTTGACTTGGCATGCTTCTAGAAAATCAATTGACGGTCAGATGTCTCATCCGGCGGATTCCCCGTCTTGGAAACTTGTTGATGATAAATGGCCCGAGTTTGGTAATGAGCCAAGAAACTTGAGATTGGCTCTTTCATCTAATGGATTCAATCCCCACAGTTCTCTAAGTAGCAGATATAGTTGCTGGCCAGTTATCTTAGTTACATATAATCTCCCACCATGGCTGTGCATGAAACGAAAGTTCATGATGTTGACTTTATTGATTTCCGGTCCTAAACAACCCGGAAATGATATAGACGTCTACTTGGAGCCTTTGATTGACGATTTAAAATCTTTGTGGGATGGGATTAGAGGAGTGTATGATGCACACATAGGAGAAAACTTTACACTCAGAGCTGCATTACTGTGGACCATTAATGATTTTCCCGCCTATGGAAACTTATCTGGTTGTGTTGTTAAAGGATATAAAGCTTGTCCAATATGCGGCGATGATACACCTAGTCACAGGTTGAAAAATGGCCACAGAATTTGTTACATTGGGCATAGAAAATGGTTACCAATCAATCATCCATATAGGAGGCAACGTGCAGCTTTTAATGGGAAACCTGAATATGGCACGCCTCTGGAGCCATTAACGGGAGAAGAAATGCTGCATATGGTTGAAGATATTAATTACATATGTGGCTCGAAAAAAGGGGGAGGTGGAGGTGAAAATGATGGTGACAGAGTTTGTTGGAAGAAGAAGTCAAAATTCTTTGATCTTGAGTATTGAAAATACCTTCCAGTGAGGCATGTCCTAGATGTTATGCACATTGAGAAGAATGTTTGTGATAGTATCATTGGTACATTGCTGGAGATCCCTGGAAAAAATAAAGATGGGATTGCTGCTCGGTTAGATTTATTGAAAATGGGGGTCAAAACTGATTTGCAACCCGAGTATGGAGAAAGACGTACTCGTTTACCTCCAGGGCCTTGGAATCTATCAAGAGCAGAGAAGAGAGCGGTTTGCAATTCTTTCTATGGTATGAAGGTCCCTGAAGGTTATTCTTCAAATATAAAAAATCTTGTATCTTTACAAGATTCAAGACTTCTTGGCCTTAAATCACATGATTGTCATACCTTAATGCAACAATTGCTCCCTGTGGCAATTCGTTCTGTTTTGGAGAAGCCTGCAAGGTATGCAATAACTCGTTTGTGCTTCTTCTTCAATGCTATATGTGCACAGACGGTTGATGTTTCCAAGCTAGATAAGTTGGAAGAAGATGTAGTAGTTACTTTGTGTTTGCTTGAAAAATACTTTCCACCTTCATTTTTCGATATCATGGTTCATCTAGTAGTACATCTTGTCAGAGAAGTTCGTCTATGTGGGCCAGTATATTTTAGATGGATGTATCCATTCGAAAGATATATGAAAGTTCTAAAGGGGTATGTTCAGAACCGTACTCATCCCGAAGGTTGCATTGCGGAGCGTTATATAGCTGAAGAAGCTGTAGAATTTTGCACTGAACATTTATCTGATATTAGTACAATTGGAGTGCCATCAAGTCAGAAGATAGGACTTTCAAGGCCATTATCAGCTTGCACAGTGAGCTTAGTTGATCGGGACCTGTTGAACCAAGCACATCTATATGTCTTGGAGAATACGGAGGAAGTCCTACCTTATATCGAGTATGAGTTTTATTCTTTAAGTTTCCATTTTAAATTATTCCTTATGTTTATCTTATATGTTTGGGACCGTAATGCTTGAATTTTTCGTGTCATGTAGGGAACATATGATCCACATCAAGGCCGCTTATCCAAAATTTAGAAAGAGAACAAAGTGGCTGCAAGATAAGCACAATAGCACTTTCATTCAATGGCTACACTTCAAGGTATATGTTATTCAATAACATATTGGACTTTTAATTTTCTTCTTTCTATGTTAGATTGAATTAAGATATGATTAATTTGCAGGTTCAAAGTGAACTTGATGAGGGAGACAATCTTGGGGTATCAGAAAATTTAAGGTGGCTAGCAGCTGGTCCAAACATGGCAGTGCCATTATATAGGAGCTATCTTATTAAAGGTGTTAAATTTAACATCAAGGCACAAGGTGATGTGCGGACAGTTCAAAATAGTGGAGTTTATTTACTTGCACATACCATGCAAGTTGCTAGTGGCAAGGATAAAAACCCAATTCTCTCAAATATGGTTTTTATGGTGTCATTCAAGAAATTTGGGACCTTGACTACCAAAAGTTTACAATCCCAGTCTTTAGGTGTGATTGGATAGATAGTACTTCCGGCCTTGTAGTCGACGAACTTGGATTTATCCATGTAGATTTGAGTAAAATTGGACATAGGAATGACCAATTTGTTTTGGCTTCTCAAGTCAAACAAGTATTTTTTGTTGAAGACCCGATGCATCATGGTTGGTCGGTAGTGTTATCAATGCCTAATAGAGAATATAATGATGTTATTGGTGATGATGTCTTAGGTGATGTGAGAATTGAGTGTGAGCCATTTACTAGAGGGATGCCAAATGTTGACACATTTGATGAACTAGTGGGTGAGTTTGGGAGTCAAAATATTCGAGATGGGTGTGAAGATATATGGATTGAATGATGCTCTTGTAATTTATGAAATTACTTATGCCCTAAACAGCACTAGTATCAGACATTAATTTTGTAATAAATTGTAATGTGTTTTCTTCACTTTCATTATGCAGGTTTTGGCCACAAAACAATCAGTACATAAAATACTGGTTCAGTATTATAAAACGACGGTCCTCATAAAACTGTGAAAAACAGACGTCTGTTTTCATAAAATTGTCAATAAAAAATGACGTTTTGGAGCATTCAACGACGGCATTGAATTTACCGACGTCTAAAAGCGAAGTAAAATTGAAGAAAGACGACGGTATTGTGAAACAGTTATTAACGATATCACGTCGGATAAGCATAAAGAGCCGACATGTAATTACAAATAACACGACTCCAGTACCATAATACCGACGTCTAAAAGGACAAATATCGAACCTGAACGTTACAAAAGACGACGTCTTAGATCATGAACTCGTCCGTAACAAATCAAAAATCGTCGTCTTAAAATTTTACCACGTCGCTTGTTATATCAAAAACGAAGTAAAAAATAAACAATTCACGACGTAATTTGATATCCAGAGGTAAATTTGTCGACGTAAAAAAATATTTGGACGTCGTTCTTTTACAAAAACAACGTTATATGGGAATATCCACGTCTCTTTTTATTCTTATGTTGGTAAATATATTTTCCACGGCGATTGGATGAAAAACTTCGCCGTCTTAGATAGATTAAACGACTATTATTTTGGTAAAGACGACGTATAAATAGAGAAACACGACTGTCTTTTACATGATAACGACGTTGTATATGAAATACTACGTCGTTTATAGAAAAAAATATGTCGTAAGTCATGAGCCTAACATATTTTCCACGTCGTTTATTTTATATATAATGAAGTGAAAAATCATTTTCATGACGCTTATGTAAATATATGAGACGTAGTATATCTTAATAACGTCGTATTTTATTTATTTAAAGATGTAGTGTATTTCTTTATACGACTGTGTTTGTATAAAATAGGTCGTCTATTCTTATCCTTGACAATTTTTTGGCTCATTTTTCAGTATACAGACATCGATTTTTTTTTTTTGTTAATGACGTTGTTTGTTATAACAACGACGGTGATTTACCCTAACCGCTATTTCCACGTCAATATTAATGGAAAAAACGAAGTGGAAAAATCATTTCACGACGGTTATATAAATATATTGGACGTAGTATGTATTAATAACGTCGTATTTTATTTATTTAAAGACGTATTGTATTATTTATACGACGGAGTTTGTATAAAATGGGTCGTCTATTCCTTTCCTTGACTATTTTTTGGCTCATTTTTCAGTATACAGACGTTAGTTGTTTTTTGTTAATGACGTTGTTTGTTATAACAACGACGGTGAATTTACCCTAACCGCTATTTCCACGTCAATATTAATGGAAAAAACGAAGTGGAAAAACTATTTCACGACGGTTATATAAATATGTTGGACGTTGTATGTTTTAATAACGTCGTATTTTATTTATTTAAAGACGTATTGTGTTTATTTACACGACGGATTTTGTATAAAATAAGTCGTCTATTCTTCTCCACGACAATTTTTTGGTTCATTTTTCATTATACAGACGTCGGTTGTTTTTTGTTAATGACATTGTTTGTTATAACAACGACGGTGATTTCCTGTCGTGGTTTTACTTTGCAAAAGATGTCGGTTGATTTTACGACGGTTTGAAAACCCGATACACGACGGTGAATTCCGTCGTCTTTTGCCTTTTTTGTAGTAGTGTTAGCCAATTGCGGTACTCTTCCGGCGTCTCCAATTTCTCCTAGTATTTGTGTCCTCCTCAAAGGAGTTGTTTCTCATGCTTAAATAAAACACCCCACATCTATTCTTACCCTAGCTGGGCTACAGCAGCCCAAAAATATAGAAAACCCTAATTAAAACATAAATCCAAAATGGGTAAGTAATTGACTCATCTTCCTACTTGGACTGGGATAACACATCAGTTACTTTGCATGCATGTTTGGGATTGTTCCTCCTCCAAGAAAATTCGGGAAAAATATGTAAATTGTAGATTTTTGTCTTATCTTTCCATCCATATATCGCACGCCTTGAAGAAAAATCAGGAAAGTCTTCAAATAGTCATTCTTCCACAGCAGCACAGTTTTGACGGGATTGCATCTTATGCTGACTTAACTTCAAAGACTGCTCTCATTGGCTGCTCCGAGAATTCTAGAAAAATTCCACAATCATCTTCAAAATCTTATCTTTCATATCCAACTGGTCTCGTACTAAAACTCCACCAAAAAGTCGTATTTCCCTTGAAAACCAATTACTTGCTCTGGAAAACTGAAAATTGAGAAAATAAAGGAATAAGTCCATTTTAAATCAAATTCTCCTACAAAAACAAAGTATAAAGAGTACATAAATATGTAATTTTATGGACTTATCACTTTGGTGAATCAAGATATTACTAGGCTTGGCATGAGAGGCTTGTGGCGTGGAAGCTAAGAGAAAATGAGCATAAAGAAAGGATTAAGGCTTGAGATTTTGGGTGTTTACGGCAACTAAACGAAGAGAGAGAGAGAGAGAGAGAGAGATGGAGTTAAAGGATGGGTGGCTTGAGTAAATTTCCAGCAGCTTGACGAATGCTTGGTTGTGCTTTTGCATGGTTGAAGATGACTTGATGATGTTGAACCGAGATTGTGCGAGCTTGGCATGAGAGCTTCGAGTGTGGTAGCTAAAGACCCGCAAGTTTAGCAAGTGAGAATGCATGTGCTTGGCTTGGTGTGGATGGGCTTGAGTTTGGGTGCTGATAACTTGTTGTTTGTGGCTATGGCTATGGTGATTTAAGACTTTCAAGAAAAGGATGATGGAAGGAAAAGCTTGGGGCTTGAAGGATGTGGTGTTTATAGCTTGGAAGGGTATGAGGAGGAATGAAAAGCTTGGAGTTATGTTTGGTGAGGCTTTATATGGAAGATGGAGGATTTCAATGCTAAGAAAGTAGAATAAATGGTTGTGATAGATGAGGAATGGTTGGGATGGCTGCTCGAATGCTTGCAGCAGCCGAATGGAGGAAGGAAGGTGGTCTGATGGTCACTGGGGTGCTTGAGCAACCAAGAGATGTCGTTGATGGCTCAAGAATGACTGTGATGGCTGCTGGAATGCTTGCAGCTGCTGAAGAAAGGGAGCGTTCTCATGGTTGCTGAGAGGCTTGCAGCAACCAAGAAGAGTTGGTTTTGCCTGGGCAATGCCTCTCAATTTATAGAAGGTGAAGGCTCTCTTTGGTTTCCAATAGGTAAAAGGAAATGTTGGAGCTAGTCTATTTCCAACAGGTAAAAGGGAGCATTGGGACATTCTTATTTCCAGTAGGTAAATCTAGGCATTGGAAAATGACTATTTCTTATGGGTAAAAGGAAGTGCTTGAAGAATATCTCATTGGTCACTCACATTGTAGAACTCCAAGTAATGGGCTTGGACTTTGGTGCTCCCAAGTAGCTAGCTTACAATCTCCATTATCCAAGAGCTTCCATGGGCCTTGTGGACCTCCGTAACCTTCCACACCACAATCCCTCGTGCAAGCCCTGTAAACCATATGACTTGGGTTCATGTGAGCTTGGTAGGTGATTGACATATGAAAAATGTATTATTGGCTTAGCATGGCATGCACACTATTTCTATATTTATTTAATGAATTAATCTCGAGGCCAGTATGAAATCTGCACTATCTCACCCTCTGTTCTTGATGTCTTGGCTTTAAACATTTAGGGAACCTTGCTTGCTAGATCAGCATATTAATTCTTTTCCTTCATGTTTTCTAATCTGTTGCTTTTAAATGGCATCACCTTTTCCAATGTAGTTTGTTTGAGTGTGTTACTGAATTCTCTTTTTTCTTAATAGCTTGAAAGAAAAACTTCAACAAATGGACAAGCTGATGCTCTAGGGGACATAGTCATGTCGCATATCTCAGCTTTTGAGAAACTGGATCTAGAGCTTATAAAGAGAGAAAAAATGCAGAAAGAAGTTTCATTCGCAGACCAGATCAGAGCTGCCAAAAACAAAAGAATGGAACTAACTATGGTAGCCTCATCCTCTGTTCATGCAGCCAACAAGAAACCAGGGGAGTATGCTTAAATTTCCACATCCCTAGCAGCAGTTGAAATAGAGGTGTATGTAGGGCAACTTATTTTCTTATTTTCTTCTTTAAAGAGGATTTTTATGTAGCTTAATGTCCATTTGTTGATGGTGTGTAGGAAGAGAAAATATCGGACTCTTGGATGCATTTTTCCAACTAGTCACGAGAGTCCCCTCAATTGTTTTCAGGGCTTCTTTGAGGTCCATCCGGCCACAGTACAGCGTTTTTATGTGAAAAATTTGTTAGGTGCATCTGTCATGACCAGAAATCATATCATCCGCCTTCAAGCACAGGATTTATCTGATTTGCCTTGCCAATATCAATGCTGGTTGCTTTATCGACTTTAGACAGTCAAGTTACATTGCAAATGTATTACAACTTGTTTATTGCAGAGTTGTTATAAGCTGTATAGGATGTGTCATGGTTTTTTTTAACAGTAGTGAAAAACCTCACGGATGTAGTCAATGCGTTTTCAGATTTGGTTCTTCTCTTTTAGTTTGTACACAAATTTATTGTTCTGCAGGGGTTGTGTGATGGATGCAAACTCCACAATAGAGCCCCAAGGTTTTGTAAGTTAAACAGGGAAGAAAGTAAACCATAAGTTGTGAGATTTGTAGTTTATTTTCTCCGAAATAAATCGGACAGCAGCATCATATATTATCTTTGCTTTTCTTCAAATCTATCAGAGACAGCATAGTGAGGAGTTCATAACGATGTTGTAGATTTTTCCTGCAGCTTAAATTTGAGTCCAGTTACTTTGAAAAGAAAAAGAAAAAGGAAAAAAAGGGGAAAAGCAAACAGAAAATGCAAAATAAAAAGTACAATATTAATAATATATATCTAGCCTCTAAGCCTTCTTTTCATCCTGTTACCATCACATAGAGCATGTCTTGTAGATTGTCTATGAATTGAAAATACACATATCTCCATGTCTTGTTAATAATTAAAGAACCACAAACTCCCCAAAATCCCACTACGAACCCCAACACAGTGAAAATATAAAACCATGGAAGTTGATGAAGCCCATTGTCCACGCCTTTGTTGTTGTTGTTATCCGCATCAATGCCCTTATTTGGAAGTGGGGCACCATAAAGTTTTGGATTCCCTTCAAAGGCAGAACAGTTGAAGCTTTGGAGTTGGGTGCCTGTTGGTATTGGTCCTTCAAGATTATTGTATGAGACGTTAAATTCTTTTAAGAAATTAAGGCTTGCCAATAATGATGGGATTATTCCAGACAAGTGATTCATTGAGAAGTCCAAAATCTCTAAATTTTTGAGGTTACATATTTGGTTTGGAATGATGCCGGAGAAATTGTTGTAGGCAAGAGCCAACCCTTGGATAAGGTGCAATTGGCCGATCTTAGTAGGTATTTCACCAACAATGTTATTGTTAGATACGTCTATCCATGATCGATAAAAAGACAATTTTTGCGATGGAAAAGTTGGAATTCCGGTTTTGATCATTCTACCGAAGACTGGCAATTCAAATTCATATTTGTCTGCTTGAGATGCAATAGGTTCATAAAGAAACCTTGGTAGTCTGCAAAGTTGCTTTGGAAATTCCCCTGAAAGTCGGTTGCATGACAACCTTATATAAAACAGTCTAGGAAGAGTCCCCAACCAACTTGGAATTGGCCCTGTGATTTGATTAAAACCCATAAGCAACATCTCTAGATTCTTGAGCTTTGATAACCATACAGGTATTTGACCAGTGAGGTCAGAATCAGCCAAACTCAATAACCGAAGATTTTGGAATCCGTCAAAATCAACCATGTCATCATCAGATGGCATTCCCTCACCTTCAAAGGAACCAGAAAGTGAGAGTGCGTGAAGACTCTTGCAACTCATCAATATCTTCATTGCGCCTGTGAGGTTGGTGAATCGGTTGTGACCAAGCGAGAGAAAGGACAAGGATTTCAATGAAAGAATCTTAGCTTGTATTTGTCCCTCTAGATGATTTCTACCCAATGCAATGGCTTTTAAGGACCGACATGAGTAAAGGCTTATTGGAAACGTACCAGTGAAGCTATTGCTCCTTAGGTCCAGTTTAGTAAGTTGACTAAGTTTGGAGAAATCAAGCATGGAGATATCTCCTTCTAAGTTGTTGGATCCCAAACGCAGTTCTACAAGGTTTGTGCAATTCATCAAAGATGGGGGCAAATCACCTACTAAATTGTTGAAATCAAGGGTCACAAACTTCAACTTGGAGAGCTTCCCCAAATTGAGAGGAAGCTCGCCACCAAAATGATTATAGTAGAGATCAAGGGTTGCGAGGTTAGTGAGGTTGACAATTTTATCACTAATGGCTCCATGTAGTGAATTGAGAGGTAATACAATTTCTTCAAGCTTGATAGCATTATAGATATCTTCTGGAAGTAATCCTGAGAGGTTATTGTGACCGGCACGAAAAACCTGCAGTTCGGAACACTTCCCTAGGCCAGGAGCAAGGTTGCCATTGAATGCATTGGAAGAAAGATCCAATAACCTAAGGAAGGAAGAAGAATGGAGACAAATAGAGGATGGGACATACCCTGTGAAGGTATTGTTGCTGACATTGAAACTAGTTAGGTTGCTAGCTTGTTGGAAGAATGAAGATGGAATTGCACCAAAGAAGTGATTGCTAGACAAATCGATTGTTGGATATTGCTGGACAATAGAGAAAGTGGTAGCTCTCCAGAAAGACGGTTATAGCTCAAATCAAGGATCTCAAGTCGATTCAAAGACAAAAATAATTGAGTTTCAAGTGAACCATATAGTGAATTGTGGGAAAGGTTCAAGTGGGTGAGATGTGTGAGATTTCCAAGTGAAGAGGGAGAGATACCTCCTTTGAGCCCTTTGGAAGGCACGAGCAAACGGGTGACCCAACCATCTTGATCACAAGTGATGCCCTTCCAATGACAGCAATCAAGGGATGTCCAATTTAAAGGAGTAGAAGATAGAGTGGAGGCAAAGGACAGGAGGGAGCTGCGCTCAGTTTGTTTGCATGCATGAATATTTGTACAAATTTTGTAAGAGAACAAGAGGAAGAGAAGGAAGCCATGAGCCATTAGGTTATAAGGTTGCACTAGCATGTTGCTTTTGTATATATATAAGAGCAACCATGCTTGAAAACGTTGCAAATTTAAAGTCCACAAGTCCTTCAAAGTACTCAAAGTTGTTGCCGTGACTAATGATGATAGTTTTTCATGGTATTGGGAATATCTGAATATGTGGTCAGGATTTAAGTTTTGACATTTCAAACTATTTTAAAGAACGTTTCATGGCTTTTAGATCAGCACGGGGAACATCTCTTCATACCAGAGATTGGGGTCAACCCTCAACAAATTCTCTGGAAAACCTCTAACCATATATATGAACACAACAGCGGGTGAGCAAATAATGTCCTTGCCTTTGCCATGTGCAATAGATAAATCGAGGTCAGACGATTACCATGTTTGAAAAAATAAACAATTGACCAGGACATCAGAATGTTTTATAGTTTTGCCTGGTGACTTGCATCGATGAGACAAAACGCCGCAAAGGCAAGTGAACGAGTTCACATACATACAAATCTTCCCATGTTTTACACGCTTCCTGTCAAGCATTTTGAAGATGGATTGATTCTTTTGACGGAAGAATTTTCGTTTCTTTTAACATTACCCTATGAAATTATCTGTAGGATGACTAAAAATGCCTAGAGCGTGGTGAATAGGCCAATTTAAGATTATAATCAATAAACAAAAAAAATGAAATTCAATAGCAGGATTGATATAGCTTATCAATCCTGAAATGTGCTGGGCATAAAATAAAAGAACACGTAGAGAATTATTTTATGTGGTAAAACCCCACCTATGGGGAAAATTCACAGGACTCCTCAGTCCAACACGAATCCACTATAGAACGATGATTACAAGAAGTACTCACACACTTATCCTAGACATATTCTATATAATGTTTATTGACTTCTTCGTAACTCAACTTCTGTCACGAAATGATCTTCGACACTCTTTATGTTGAACGCAATACTGGTCGCGATTGCTTCAAGCTCACCGGAGGATAAACGCCACAACAGTCTTGGTACCCACAACGGTATGAGTCACTGACATGCATATGTATGCAATATGAATGATGAAAGGATTCAATAAATCACCAAGCAACTAAGGAGCACTTGATGACTTACCGGAAAAATAAGCACAACAGCTTTTTCAAAACAGATTCAATATACTCAAAAGTTTAATACATTGAAAGCCTGCTATTTGAAAAGAAAACCCTTCGTTTTATTCAAGATAGGTTTTCTCTCCAAAGAGAGAAACCCAAGAGACCATTACTTCTATTCAACTAAGACTACCAAACCTGATTAAAAAGGTCTCTTCATTGAGACGCCAAACAGAGGACAAACAAACTATCCAATTATCAATATAAATTCTGATTTAATAAAAATCTAAATTCTGATTCAATGTGGACTCTTAGTGATGACACCAAACAACCACTTTTATAAAGAAACAATTATCTCCTAAAACAAGTTAATTAGGAGATAAGCATGGTGCACGTCATTATAGGAAACACTAAGATTTTAACTTAAATCACAATGACATTGAAAATAACTCCAACTATAAATCCTATTGTAAATGCATGATTATGTCATGACCTACCTGAAGTCAAGTTTTTCATATCGGTCAAGTCATGCTTCGGAAGTATGGGATTGAATGAGTTGTGCCAAACGTCCAGTAACAATTCTTCACACACGAATTTTCAACCTATGCTAGAGTTCTAGGAAATGACAATACAATTTTCATGCTAACAATCTCCCCCCACTATGCCAAAAAGGGCTTTAGCAACGGATAAAATCCGTTGCCTATTACACATAAATACCATGGTATTCAAGCCTGTTGCCTATTCCTATGTAATAGGCAACGGATATTCTCCGTCGCTGTTTATCGCTTACTACATCGGATATCTGGTAAACTCTGATGCCTAAATGATTTCCGAGTGCCAAAGGTTGACTTCTGACGCCTAAACCCGAAACAACATCAGTAGTTTCAAAAGGTAGGAGGCTAAAGAGGTCTAACATCATCAGTAGTTTTAAAAGGGATGAGGCTAAAGAGGTCTAACAGCATCAGTGATATCTACTATGCTGATGCATATTGTCAATTACAACATCATAGAAACAAATAATGGTGTTGTGAATTATGTTATACATCATCGCTTTTTTTATTTTGCGGACGTGAGAAGCCTCCAATAGTGTTGGTGGTTACATAAATGTTGATGCTACTTCTCATTTTAGACATCAGTGATAATAGATGTCTGGTTGATGTTTTTATCTTTCAACTTCAGTTATTTCTGGAAAACTGAAGTTGTTATAAACAATAGGCATCATTTATGTAAGGAAAGGGTAGGTATTTTGCTTGTTTCACATCACACTTTACTTAGTTACTGTAATAGTATTTAAGAAAGGCATGTAATTTAAATATATCCATAATTGTCTATATATATATATAAGCAAAATACTTGAATGATCCATACTTGTCACATACAAATCACAAATTTACCAGCCCTACACCACAAATTATCCATACTTGTCTATGCATAAGCAAAATACTAGCTAGAAAGACATGTAAAATGAAGGAATGTTTAGCTTAATCAAAAAGCCATTCTAGGACATGACTTGCCAAATCTTCTCGCACCTCATCCAATTCCATTTGGGTGTACGTGTCCTTCTAGCTCTATACTGGAAAAAAAAAAACACATAGTATTTAAACACAAAATATGAACATAATCTTAAAAAGTGCAAGGTACTAAATTTGCATAAGATATGTTGTCACTTCAAATGAACCAATATGCAAATTTACGAAATCATATTGGTGAACAAGAAAATCTAATTTGTCAATCAATCTAATTAGATAACAAGAAGTCATTAATTGGATCCCACTTCATGTTTAAACTAGCAATTAAATGATCATGTGATGGGGTAGAGAGTTGAACAAGCACAGCTAGCATTTTTTCTCAATTGACACAGACCTAACTACCAAAAAAACAGAGGCACATTGCTGTGGAAAAAAATTACACAAGGTTCATATTAACACAGACCTAACTACCAAAAAAACAAAATTTGTCAACCAATCTAATTAGATAACAAGAAGTCATTAAATGGATCCCACATCATGTTTCAAATAGGAATTAAATGATTATGTGATGGAGTAGAGAGTAAGCCAAATTTTTCTATTAAGAGTAAGATAAGAGTCAATGGTGAACCATATGCAACCAGACCTAAGCATATCAAGTGAGAACAAAAAGAAGAAAAACATAATAAGAAGAATTAGGATATGCATTTAGATATAAAGAGACATAGCATATGCAAATTTGGCACAAAAACAAAAAGAACACACAAATCAATTCTAGACACATTTAACTCAAATGCCAACCATAATTAGTCCCCTTGGTGATCTCAAAAGGCACAAGTAAATGCCCCTTGGTGATCTCAAAATGCACACGTACATATCTAATTCAAAGCAGAGTCGAGATTCCGTCTTCTTTCTTCATCATGAGCAGTTTGTGTCATAACTTGCAAGCCCCAACAACTCTGGGCCTTCGAGTCGATGGTTGTTCTCAAAGCTACAATATTGGAACCGAAAAAGAAAAAAAAAACAAATAAAGATTATTTCATATAACCACAGGAAATAAACTAGCTGCTGGAAATAAAACTAGCTACTGGAAATAAACCTAAGTTTCCTTGGCATTGAAAACTGAACTTGCTCTTAACCATACCAAAGCATAAGTTCATAAATCTCTATTCTCAACGAATAGTGAGAAATAATGCACTCAATAGTTTTAAACTTCTACACTACACTACACGCAGACACAATTTCATGAAGTGTTGAAATGTGGTGGGGATTGTGGGAACTCTAGAACAGTGTTTAATGAACTTATTTATTTCTTAAGACAGTCCATAAAATTTAGCAGTGTGCAGTGTCTGAGAGACCAATTTGTGTTTGACAAAAATCATTCAAATATGTTCACTAAGCAAACCAAATAAGATAGCAGCAATCCCATTCGTCGACTTTATTCTCTATACAAACATCCTATAGCATTGAGGATGAAGTTTCACCCATTTCCAGATATGTAGTGCAAATCCAAGAAACTATACTTTCTGTTTTTTTAATAATCATTCCAAAAATTTACTCCAATAGACTGATAATGATGAGAAGCATAAAGTGCATAGCCCAACTCATTTGTCCATATACTCATGGTAATTTGCTTCTTATGTCATGCGAAATTCACATTTTCTTAAAATGAAGTGTCAAAAAGGAAGGGATGAGCTCAAATACAGATATTTAAAATATAAAAGAAGAGAACGTGTAGTAGCATTGGTTGTAGCCAGGGAAGAATTAATCTCGTTGAATTAACAAAGGAATACAAGATAAGGAAGCAAAATGATAAATGATAGAAGTGACCTACTTGTTTAAAGGGATGTGCTCAAATGGTCCACTGGTAGGAATCGTTCCACATAAATCATTGTTGGATACATCCCTGGAAAAGTGGCAATTTTAAATGATTAACAGGCATTTATAACAGAAAACATACAATGAGGAAACTGCCACACTTGCAGAAAAAGAAGGGATTGAAGAAATAGATTGAGACAAGAAGCACTCACACAACTTTGAGGCTTGAAATACCAACAAGATCCCGCGGGATTGGTCCAGTTAACTTGTTATCATTGAGACGCCTACCAATTCAAGCAACAATGAAAGGAAGGCATTTATTACTACGCTAAAAAACCTCATTGTATCAATCTCAGTATACATATATAGACATATATATATATATATATATATATATATATATATCTATGTATAAAGAAAGAGAGACACAGAGACACAGAGACACAAAGAGGACCAGTAGGTCATGTATTGATACAAGGCCAGTGATTAGTCCCCTAATCCAAGTAACACTCAAGAAATTGCAAAATGCGACAATTCAAAAGCTACTAGATTCATTTTCCGGTGTTGCACCTGTGATCTAGGATCCCAAATAAGTTATCCATCAATATTCAAGCAAAAGTGGAGTTGTCAGAAAACCAACCTCCCAATTTCTCGTCCAAGAAAATAGACTAAATTAAGCCAAAACAGCCCAATAACACAGGTAAAGTGCAGTGCTTAATTTAATCAACTCACAAAAACACAAGTGATTTCAATTTCCCCAATGAAGAAGGAATGGTCACTGATATGATGTTGTTATATAAGTCCAAGCTAATGAGGCTCTTCAAGTTACCAAGCTCAGCTGGAATAGTTCCTTGAATGTTAGTTTTGTACAGCTCCCTACATAATAAAGAGGTATAAGGGTTAGCCAGAAAGTACTTTAATCCAAGAACCTAAAATAAATGTAAGCTTTATGAACAACCCCAGCATATTGTCAGAGAAAATGAGAAAGGCTAAGAAACATACAGATATTGAACAACCCCATTCTAGCTAAACATACAGTTAAACAAAATCATCACAAAGGTAAAAATCAGTCAGTAATTTCCACAAATTACAGAAGAAAATAAATAAATAATCAGAGCAAATTAATAAGAAACGTAGAAATACCATCTATAACATCTCCAAAAGAAGAAAACAGTCTCTTGAGTTGTTCATTATTAGTGAAGGATGATAATCTTAAGCAACAAACCCAAGAATCAAAACAAGCATTTTAAACAAAAAACCCTAAAAATAGATTTGAGAGAAAGAAAGGGAAAGAGAGAATACTGCTGACGAAGAGCTGCGAAACTCAATCTTTTGGCCATCTCTGTGTCAACCCAAATCCCAGATATCTACTTTTTCTTTGAGCATGAAATCTGAAGAAGCAGATTTAACATTTATAGGAATGTATAGGAAGAAAAACGAGATCCAGACTCAGTTTGGCTTTTGGCATCGCACCAAAGGTGTCCAGTAGAGAAACTAGAAAGACTCTACTAAAATTTGAAGGTTTCTCATGCACCAAAGGTGACCTTTCGAAGCTCGCCGCGGCTGAGGGATGGGCAGGGGTGGCTGGGCTTTAGCCCTGAGGAAAGCACCGGCCATGGTCGGAACATCTGAGAGAGAAAGAAGCAGTGATGGAGGAGAGAGAAGAAAGAGAGAGTTTGAGAAGGAGAGGAAAAATTGAGAGGGATATGGAAGTTAGGGCGAGAGTTTGAGAGGGAGATGGAAGTTAGGGCGAGAGTTTGAGAGGGAGAGCGTGAAAAATTGAGAGGGATATGTAAGTTAGGGCGAGAGTTTGAGAGGGAGATGGAAGTTAGGGCGAGAGTTTGAGAGGGAGAGCGTGAAAAATTTTGGACTAGCGTTGACTACCCTTTAGGCATCGGTGGCTTTTTTTAAAAAATGTCCCTCTTAAAAAAAAAAAAAAGGCAAATCACTTTAGGCATCTATGATTATGAGAGATGATGCTAAAGGGAATCAAAGGCATCGTCATAAAAAACCAAAACTTCGTACTAATGTCTTTGTACCTGTTTAGTATCGTTATTTATTAAATCGATGCCTGATGTCCTAATAGCATCGATTTTCGTTTTACCGATGCCTATGTAGTGTTGCTGAAAGTGAAATTTGGCATAGTGCCCTTTAGCATTTCCTAGACAAAACACCTATTACAACTCAAAAGAAATTGCATGGTATTTTAACAAATGAAATCCTATTCTAAACTAGAAGCTCTGAATCCCTGCACATTATGAAACAACAAAACCAGTGAAGCATGTGGGAAAAGAAATGTAATTCAAAGCAAAATTACAACACAACTCCCCCTTAATTCTACAACACAATCTCTCCCCCTCTTTATTATAATTTCACACAGTCATCTCTCCCCCTTTTTGTTAGGAAATCCAAAGGGCAAGAAAAGAATATAAGGGAGCATATATAATAGCAAAAATAAGAGGAAAAAAAAAGTTTGCAATCCCAATATATTAAGGAATAGAGATTAACCAATGAAGCATTTAAGGGGCTTTATCTTGTCGTGACAGTAAGTTGCTCAACATGTGGGGCTACTTGAAAGCACTACTAAGGAAGGCACTTTTGAAGTCCATTTGGCAACGAGCAATACCCTCACCAACTCCAAATGTGCAACAGGTGCAAAAGTCTCATCTTTCATAGCCAAGATCCATTTATCACCTACAAGAACAACATAAACAATTTTAGGTTCAATTGTATAAACATTATACATGATACTTACCTCTTTGTTTACTTGTCTTCTGCTCTTCATTCTGTCATGCATATTTCCAAGGAAATGTTCTTGTGAACATATTGTGCTACAGGTCTACAACTGACAGGATTGACAGTGTCACTGCAATCCTCGGATTCAGTTTATCATGTGTCCTTCTCAGTAATTATGATATTCAAGCGAAGCTTGAGGTGCAACATGAAGCAAAGCCTAGCTGCACAATTAAACAAGAAGCATAAAACGACACTATGTTTGAAAATTTTAAAGTTTAAATAAAATATAAAGCCACACAAAAAAAAAAAAAACTGAATAATAAAGAAGAATATAAGCAGCACTTAGAAAAGAGAATGAAACCATAAAGACATCAATCAAAACACATAGAATCACCAATTACTATGCTTAATAAGAACCCAAGACTCCTCCTTCATTCATGCAAAAAAAATCATGAGTACATGCCAACACTATGCATATGGATAGACAAGCAAAGCCAATACCAATATATGTCTAGAAGCATTTGAAGCAAAGCATTTTAGGATCTAAGGCACATCAAATTACAAAGGTTTAATCAAATACGAGGATTATAAAATGGAGAATCAAAAGTATTTGTGAGAAATAAAGCTGATCAAATGAGCAAATATCAAATCCCAAACTCATGTTCCGTGACTAAACTTGCTGAATAACAAAGAAAAAATCCAACCAAGAACAAGCCAAGAATATAGAATAAACACATACAAAATGCATACAGAGGTCACCGCTTTCTACAAGACCCATGTAGCGGGTGTTAAATCAATGTGCTCAAGTCAGTTGAATTTAAGACAATGTGTGTTAAAGCACCCCTAGGATGTACTAACTCGAGTCATGTAGGCTACAAAGAAGAACAATGTGTACAAGATCAAAGCTTTTTGACACGAACCTCGATGTTGGTTAGACAAGAGGCCCAGTTACTATGCAACGATGAAGCACTTATTTTACTTTACTTTTAATTAAAGAGATGTTATAAATTTGTGAGCTCAGTAGCAAAAAGTACAATGCAAATCTAGTATCAAGACAAGGGCAAGGTGAGGATTCATTCAAAATTATTAAGGAAGATTAGAGTGTATGTGCTATATGTGAGACATGAGATTTAGTATAAAGAGCATTTAATTGACCTTATAAAAAACAAAAATAGTCGAGAACCATTCACATAAACCCAATATTAATCTGCCCAAGGTGATCCAATGCCAAAAATCCAATCTAAGATCAACAAAAACTTTCAAACGTCAGTAGGATTGATATCGCTTATCAATCCCTGCACGTGCTGAACAAAGTACTTAGAATTTAATCCAATTTATGTTACAAAAACAGAGAAGAGAATAGCTGGAGTCTTTTGGCATGCATCAAAACACAAACAATTATTCAAAAGAACAAATACCGAAAGACTTTCTAAGAGCGTCAAATCGAAGATTATCTAGAGGTTTTGCAACATGACATTTAAGATCCAAATTTTTTAAAGCAGTGGGTTCATGTAAAACATTAGTGGAGGCAAACATCCAATTATGATTTTCCTTTTCCCTCCAAACTAACTTTATCCTAGTTGACGGCAAACAATGAATTTTTAAGTTCAAGTTCAAGGGCTTTGTTGTCAGAAGTTAGGGATGCAATTAATTTATTCTGATCAGTCAATTATTTGTGTGCAAAAACATCAATTTTTCGTTCATACATGCACTTACCTTTTCGGAATCTGCATCAGGGTGGGTGGAGAAATATAACAGAGGGGTGGAAATAGCATCCATAAACATGATAATGTTTTTCTCTATGTCTCTTAGCCTATCAATGGCCAAGTCAAATGGGTATTTAAAATAACAAATGTGTAATGCTTCAATTGGTGAAAACAATCTCGTTAAGTCTTTGAAATTAAAGGTGGGTGCCTGATGGATTCGTGAGTTGGAATTAGGGTAGTGGTTGAGTGGAATTGGATGGAATTTGTTGGGGGGGGGGGGGGGGGGGGAGGGGGAGAGAGAGAGAAGGCTGTATTAGTGTTGGGTTGATTTTTATTAAAATTCATCTCTTTTTTCTAATTCATATTTCATGTTATTTTATTTTTCAGTAATTTGTTATTTTTAATGTACAAATTGACCAATTTTGCCGACATATTTAATGGCAAATTGGATGAAATGTTGAGTATTTAGACGGCAGGGAGGAAATTAGTGAAAAATAAAAGTTCATATCAATAATTTTCCAAAAGTGGATAGGGGAAAATCGAAAGATAGGTACAAGTTCTACAAGTTCAGGAGGGCAAATCAACAGTTAGGTACAAATTACCCCACAACATATATCCTTTAAATTTGAGTCTAATTACTTTCAAAAGAAGAAAAAAAAAACGAAATGCAAAATAAAAAGTACAACATTAATAATATATCTAGCCTCTAAGCCTTCTTTTCATCATGTTAATGTGGACTCCCCAAAATCCTACTATGAATATAAAATCACAGAAGTTGATGAAGTCCATTGTCCATGTCTTTATTGTTCTTGTTATCTGCATCAATGCCCTTACTTGGTCCACACTTATTTGGAAGTGGGGCACCACAAAGTTTCAGATTCCCCTCAAAGGCAGAAGCGTTGAAGCTTTGGAGCTGGGTGCCTGTTGGTATTGGTCCTTCAAGATTATTGTATGAGGCATTAAACTCTTTCAAGAAATTAAGGCTCGCCAATGAAGATGGGATTATTCCAAATAAGTGATTTGTGAAGAGGTCCAAAACCTCTAAACTTTTTAGGTTAGATATTTGGTCTGGAATGATGCCGGAGAAGTGGTTGGAGTGAAGAGTCAACTTGTGGAGAAGCTGCAATTGGCCGATCTCAGCAGGTATATAACCACTAATGTTATTGTTAGATACGTCTATCCATCCTGGTAAAAAATACATTTTTTGCTGTAGAAAAGTTTGATTTGCGTTTATGCCAATGCTTTTGCCAGAGACAAGCAATTCAAATTCATATTTGTCTACTGGAGATGCAATATTAGGTTCATAAAGCAAACTTGGTAGTCAACAAAGTTGCATCGGAAATTCACCTGAAATTCAGTTGTATGACAAGCTTATATAAAATAGTCTAGGAAGAGTCCCCAACCAACTTGGAATTGGCCATGTGATTTGATTAAAATCTAGAGACAAGAGCTCTAGATTCTTGAGCTTTGATAACCATAAAGGTAGTTTACCAGTGAGGTTAGAACAAACCAAAGCCAAGAACCGAAGATTTTGGAATCCATGAAAATCAACCATGTCATCATCAGATGGCATTCCCTCACCCACAAAGGAACCACTAAGCAAGAGTTTGTGAAGACTTCTGCAACTCTTCAATATCTTCATTGTCCCTGTGAGGTTGGTGAATCGGTTGTAACCAAGAGAGAGGAAGGACAAGGATTTCAATGAAAGAATCTCAGCTTCTATTTGTCCCTTTAGATGATTTCCAGCCAATCCAATGGCTTTTGCGGACCTACATGAGTAAAGGCTTATTGGAACTGTACCAGTTAAGTTATTCCTCCTTAGGTCAATTTTAGTAAGTTGACTAAGTTTGGAAAAATCAAGTATCGATATATCTCCTTCCAAGTTGTTGTATACCAAACGCAATTCTACAAGGTTTGTGCAATTAATCAAAGATGGGGGCAAAGCACCTTCTAAATTGTTGAAATCAAGGGTCACAAATTTCAACTTGGAGAGCTTCCCCAAATTGAGGGAAAGCTCGCCGCCAAAATGATTAAAGGAGAGGTCAAGGATGGCAAGGTTGGTAAGGTTGACAATTTTATCACTAATGGCTCCATGTAGTGAATTGAGAGGTAATGCAATTTCTTCAAGTTTGGTAGCATTATAGATATCTTCTGGAAGTAATCTTGAGATGTTATTGTGACTTGCACGAAAAACTTGCAGTTTGGAACACTTCCCTAGCTCAGGAGCAAGGTCTCCATTGAATACATTGGTAGAAAAATCCAATAGCCTAAGGAAGGGAGAAGAATGTTGGAGACAAATAGAGGATGGGACATACCCTGTGAAGGTATTGTTGTTGACATTGAAACTAGTCAAGTTGCTTGCTTGTTGGAAGAATGAAGATGGAATTGCACCAAAGAAGTGATTGCTGGACAAATCAACTGTCCGTATATTAATAGATGGTAGAGAAAGTGGTAGTTCTCCAAAAAGACGGTTATAGTTCAAATCAAGGATCTCAAGTTGATTCAAAGACAAGAAGAACTGAGTTTCAAGTGAACCATATAGTGAATTGTGGGAAAGGTCCAAGTGGGTGAGATGGGTGAGATTTGCAAGTGAAAAGGAAGAGATACCTCCTTTGAGCCCTTTGGAAGGTAAGAGCAAACGGGTGACCCAACCATCTTGATCACAAGTGATGCCCTTCCAACGACAGCAATCAAGGGATGTCCAATTTAAAGGAGGAGAAGATAGAGTGGAGGCAAAGGACAGGAGGGAGCTGCGTTCAGTTTGTTTGCAGGCATGAATATTTGTAGATATAATGCAAGAGAATAAGAGGAAGAGAAGGAAGGCATGAGCCATTAGGTTATAAGCTTGCACTAGCATGTTACTTTGTGTATGTGCCCTTTCTCACATGTATTTACATATATAAGAGCAATGATGCTTGAAAAGGATACAAACATAGTACAAATTGAGAAGTCGGCGAACAACCACAATGCAAATTGTGTGGTTGAAGAGATATTCCCGCTAATGAAACCAGAGAGAAGACCTCATTGGGTCTTAAGAGATATTCCCACTAATGCCAGCAGGAGTGGACTTAATTTAAAGTCCACAAGGCCTTCAAAGTACTCAAAGTAAGAAATTAGCAAACAACCATAACTATACGTTGAAGAGAGAAATATCCATGTTGGCAGATAACTGAAACACCGTTGTCGCATCCGCTTCTCCACCTTTACATCAATGCAGTCGTCGTACCATTATACTGGCGTCGTGGTCGTCTGATATTGGTAAATCTTATTTTGATTTTGTTATCAAATGGGTTATACTGTCTTGATTTGTTCTTCACTGCCCACAATGTTTTGTAACCTTCCTCTGGAAATTGGTTTAATTTGTTCTTCAAAGGGAGCAGTTTTTGGGTTTTATAATATTGATGATTTGAAGAGATCCATGACCATGTGGGTATGCTGCAGACTTGCTACAAACATCGGAAATGCCTTTATAGCTTTTCTGGTTTAGATCCAAATAATATGTTGAGGGCCCATGAAAATTCCTTCATATAACTTGTGAAATCAAATAATAAGTTCAATGTTTGTGTCTGTAAATTCAATACATTTATAAATATAAACATAGGGCACAAATTCCTGCAAAAAGAGAAATTTGGTTTAGGATTGGTATTAAGGTGTTGTGTGATAGAGTGTATAGGTGTATTGGGGGTATTTTTGGTAGTTAAATAGGGTGTATTTAGTTCATTTTATATTTTAATTAAAATATTAGGGTGTACTTAGATTATAGTACTCAGTTAATTTTAGGCTTCGTTTAACAGCACTCTTTCTTAAACATCTAGGGCTAGTGATTGACTAGCACAATACTGGAACTTGGTTTGTAAGATGTGGTGAGTTTTTCCTCTATGAGATATTGTTCTCCACTTCTTTATTGGTTAGTGCATGGTGAGACTGCAGTTATATGTTTGTTTCCCTCTTGATGAAATGTACTTTTAAAAATGACAAACGTGTTCATGTCTTGTTTCCCTTTAAATGGTAACGCCATAATTTTAGTCCAAACTAATGTTTCTTTATTGTATTTTTTTATGTACAGTCGAAATCATGAAAAAAAAGGGAAAAAAAAAGTATGAGAGCATATATGAGAATCAGACATATGAGTGTGATTTGTTATGTTATTTGGTATTTATATCACACACTCAAAAGTCGCACATAATACACCATTTAATGAAATACCTCAAAATGGTGAATTTAGCATTATATAAGCTAAAACCGCTGAAGAAATACCTTCCTTAAAATCTCAATTGAATACACCCAATTAATTTATAATTGATTTCTCATGTGTACACATATAGCAAAATCTGTATAGAGATGAAGATTTGGGCGAAGGCCCAAGCCCTTTTTTTGTCGATAAGGCGGGTACCGATTGAAAGCTCTAAAATCCGCGTTTTCTGGCAAAACGGGTTTGGTTTGCCTCCTGCACCCTCGTTCGTTCGTCACCCTTATCTTCCACCTTGAAATGCCGTTCTTTCACCTGTAAGTTGGATCTTCTCTCACTCTCTCTCTTTCTTTCTTGAAAACGGTTTCCTCCACATTATGTTTCTCTTCTTGCCCATTTTCTCAATCGCCTCCAAAATTGAGACTTTAAAAGAAATTAGAGGAAAAGCAAAGAATGTGAATGGTTTAGTCTAGTTTTATACTTTTCCTGTTTTGTATTCTTAATTGATATTTTCCCTTACCAAAATGAAAAAAATAATGAAAAAAAGGATTCCATCTTCAGTTAGTGGTCAGCCTAATCCTAAGTGGCATGAACCCAAATTTGTACCTTTTTCTGGCATCAGTGCAGATTTGTTGAGTGTTATATAATTGGGTTTATATTCAAATGTGAGAAATGTGCAACAGAAATGAGGTTTCCAAGTTGATATTAGTGGTGACATACGCAATACTGATAATTGAAAAGAGTTGTCAATGTTCAAAGGATTGTTCTACTGCTAGCATGAAGATTTGAGTTCAAATCCCTAGTGCGGCTGGTTCTATTTAGCAATGCTAAGCTCAATAGGGTGATTTCATCATGCAATTAACATGAAGTTTATCAATTTGCATACTTGCTGAGTAGCTGACAATGTTTAGGGAATTGTCACACAGTTGATGTTTTTATATTTCATCAAACTGAGTTGTTACCAGTACAGTTATTCTATGAGTAAAGTTGCTGCTCAGGTTTCTGTTCCTCATTTCGACAACACTTCTATGATGGCTATGTAATAAAATACCAACCATGTTGGCATTCTGGTGAAGTTTTTGGACAAATGGTCTCGCTTGTAGTTAGTATATGTCCCATGTATGCATGATAATTTGCTTGGTCGATTTAAAAGTCCATGCATATGGAGCGTTTGCATCTGATTAATATTGTGGTAGAGTTATTTCTCTCCTGCATGTATGGTGCATTTATTATTAAGTGATTTATATACGCATATGTATGTTTGCAATGATATATAGGTTGATAATTTTAATAAATGAAATCGGCTTCAGATTGATCTGTACTTTGTATAACCACCGTCCTGATATCACATTTTTGAGTTTCTGTCAGGAGATTGACTGCTCCACACTCAACTCTCAATCACGTTCCGTTGTTTGGTTATGTGGTGGAACCCACTCACTTCCCACAGAACACACAGCATTTGAATTATCATTTACCTGTTTTGAAGAATTGGCCTCCCTTGTATGCTTTTGTTCATTCATTCCCTAGATTTCATTCTTTGGGAGCCATGCACATCAGTGCTGACATGGCTGAGAAATTTGATATTCTCAACATCTGCCATTCTATACTTGGCATGAATTCATATGAGAAGCAAAGCTCGATCAAGGAGGTTCAGTCAATGCATCATACTGACTCTCCAGACAGTATTAGCAAGGAAGAGAAGGAAAGGCAGAGACGAAAAAAAATAGGACTAGCCAACAAAGGGAGAGTACCATGGAACAAAGGCAGGAAACATAGTTCGGGTAACTAGAGATAGAGTGTAATTTTTTTTTTATTGGATTTTAAATCTCATACATTTGGTTGAATCTAAAGTTGTGTTCTTCCACGTAATGCAGAGACTTGTGAGCGAATCAAACAGAGAACAATAGAAGCCTTAAAAGACCCCAAGGTGAAGTCATGTAAGATTCAATAAATTTTATGATATTTTCTTCACGATATGGGTGTTTTTGAATTAGAATGTAAGAGTTTATATCAAAAGGTGCAATAACAGAATTGTTTTGAAAATGGTTGGAAGTTTGTCAATCATATTTTTGGATTTCCCTTTTCAGTTAAAAGCACTACACAACTCACGTAAGGAGAAAAGAAAAAGGCTTTCATTTTTCAATCAACTGTCTTTTTAATTAAAAAATTGCTCTTTCGTTCACCCTCAATTGGTTTCAGGTTAGAAAGAAGATGTCTGAGCATCCCCGGCCTCATAGGTACACTCACAAGCTTTGTCAGATATAATTAATTAGCTGTGAAACATAAGAACTTTGTTTTTCTGTGACAGAAACAAAAGAACTTTATAAATTAATTAGCTGGGTTGTCGTTAAACTTTCAAATACCAAGAGTAGGTTTATGCTTTGACTGAGTGGAAAGTAAATTGTAGTTTACAACCCAATGTCAAGTTGGTTGTATGCACAGAGATGGAAAGAAAGACAAATGCTGTGATTGATGCCTATTTGATTACTCTCAAAATGATTACATGTAAGGAAGTCGGAACTTAATGCTGTAAACTTGTCTGGAGGCACCTTTAAGATTGAATGAGTTCTAACGGTCGCTTCTTGTTAAAATGGTTATTAGGCCTGTATGGGCCACTGGATTGTCATTTTGAATAATGTTTGCGTAATCATAAGAAGTACGGTGATGTAATGTAAAGGAAAGCAAGTGCCCAAAACTATATGTTTATTTCTTTCTTGAATTCTCCTGCGAGAATAGTTTGGCAAGTTAATCAATCATTCATCAAAGGAAGAGGGGAAGAAATAAACTTGTGAAACCCCTTAAATAGGCCTCAGATTGTATTATGAACTTTGGATATCTACTTGTAAGCTTTATCTTCCTTGCCTTTTTTGGGAGGGAGGGAGTGAGATAACTTAGTTTAAGGTTTTTTAGGCCTGCTGAACAAGTAAACATGATTTTTTTGGTTTCATGAACATAATGTGACCAATAGAAGCCAATAGTTGTAGGTTGCAGCGCATCTTTGATGAAAGATACATTTTCTATTTTAGTCTTTTTTTTTCTTTGTTTAAAGTTATTTCTTTCTCCGAGTGACTGAGTCCAAGGCAAAAAATTTGACAAAAAAATGGACTGTTATGTAGCGCCGAGTCCAAGGCAAAAATGCGTTCTTCACTTAGACGTGTTTGGCGACAGCGTTTAAAATGGAAACGGTTAAGGGAGAAATTATTTCTGTCATGGGTTGAAAGCATAGCGGAGGCGGCTAAGAAAGGTGGTAGCGGACAGCAAGAGCTCTGTTGGGATAGCTATGAGAAGATAAAGCAAATATTACATCTCCAAGAGCTTCAGCTGGCTGCCAAAAAGAAAAAGGAAAAGGCGAAGGAGAGGGCAAAGAAAAGAGCAATGACAGCAGAACAAGTTAAAGAAAAAAATATGGCAAGGATTGCTCGTGAGAGGAGAAAACATGGAGAAGTCTGTGAAGATACTGAAGAGTTGACAGTTCTTCAAGGGCGGAATTGTAAGCAGAGATTAATGAAGGTAATTGCTCAGTAGCCAAGACAATACTAAATTATAACTAGAAGCAATTCTGTAGTTCACCATATATAAATTAGAAATACATGACATATCACTCACAAACTTAGCATAAATAAAGAGTATCGCTAAGCATACAATGTTAAGTTCATGAGTAGGTCCAAGAGAAGTGAGGTTTAGAGGGGGAGGAGTATTCAAATTACAGATGAAATCTGTTTAACATTGCACCATAATGCTTTGATATATGTAAAGAAACTGACGGTGGATGGGAAAAAATGGGTAATTATTGCTTTTCAAATTTGAGACAGGGCTAAGGTTAAAATCTTGTATATTGCAAAATTTCTTCTTCTTGAGGCCAATTTGAAATCCGCACAATCTCACCCTCTGTTCTTGATCTCTTGGCTTTAAACATTTAGGGAACCTTGCTAGATCAGCATATTAATTATTTTCCTTCATGTTTTCTAATCTGTTGCTTTTAAATGGCATCACCTTTTCCAATGTTGTTTGTTTTGGTGTGTTATTGAATTCTCTTTCTTCTTAATAGTTTGAAAGAAAAACTTCAACAAATGGACAAGCTGCTGCTCGAGTGGACATAGTCATGTCGCATATCTCAGCTTTTGAGAAACTGGATCTAGAGCTTATAAAGAGAGAAAAAATGCAGAAAGAATTTTCATTCGCAGAACAGATCAGAGCTGCCAAAAACAAAAGAATGGAATTAACTATGGAAGCCTCATCCTCTGTTCATGCAGCCAACAAGAAACCAGGGGAGTATGCTTAAATTTCCACATCCCTAGCAGCAGTTGAAATAGAGGTAAGAGGTGTATGGAGGGCAACTTTTTTTATTCTTTAAAGAGGGACAATTTACTTGTTTTTATGTAGCTTAATGTTCATTTGTTGATGGTTTGTAGGAAGAGAAAATATCGGACTCTTGGATGCATTTTTCCAACTAGTCGCAAGAGTCCAGTCATTTGTTTTCAGGGCTTCATTCCAATGTTATATGGAAGAGGTCCATCTGGCGACAGTGCAGCGTTTTTATGTGAAAAATTTGTTAGGTGAATTTGTCATGACCAGAAATTATATCATCCGCTTTCAAGCACAGGAAATATCTGATTTGCCTTGCCAATATCCATGCTGGTTGTGATATTGACTTAGACAGTCGAGTTAAATTGCAAATGTCTTACAACTTGTTTATTGCAGAGTTGTTATAAGCTGTATAGGATGTGTCATGAATTTTTTTAACAGTTGTAAAAACCTCACGGATTTGGTTCTTCTCTTTTAGTTTGTAAACAATTTAATTGTTCTGCAGGGGTTGTGTGATGGATGCAAACTCCACAATAGAGCCCCAAGGTTTTGTAAGTTAAACGTGGAAGAAAGAAAACCATGAGTTCTAAGATTCGTAGTGTATTTTCTCCGAAATAAGTTGGACAGCAGCATCATATATTATCTTTTCTTTTCTTCAAATCTATCAGAAACAGCATACTGAGGAGTTCATAACGATGTTGTAGATTTTTTCCTGCAGCTGAACTGGGTTATGGTATTGTATTTTCACTTGTCTACGTGAGTTTAGGGTTTCTTTTCCCCCGTAACTTTATGAACCGAACAACATATATCTTTTAAACTTGAGTCAAGTTACTTTGAAATGAAGAAGAAGAAAAAAAAAAGGTAAAGCAAACTGAAAATGCAAAACAAAAAGTACAATATTAATAATATATATCTAGCCTCTAAGCTTTCTTTTCATCCTGTTGAGGGGGGACTGTTATCATCACATGGAGCCAATCTTGTAGATTGTCTATGAATCGAAAATACGCATATCTCCATGTCTTGTTAATAACTAAAGAACAAGAGACTCCCCCAAAATCCTACTATGAACCCCAACGCAGCGAAAATGTAAAACCATGGAAGTTGATGATGCCCATTGCCCTCGTCTTTGTTGTTCTTATTATCTGCATCTGTGTCCTTATTTTGTCTGCACTTATTTGGACGTGGGGCACCACAAAGTTTTGGATTCCCCTCAAAGGTATAAGCGTAGAAGCTTTGGAGCTGGGGGCCTGTTGGTATTGGTCCTTCGAGGTTATTGTAGGAGACATTAAAATCTCTTAAGAAATTAAGGCTTGCCAATGACGATGGGATTATTCCACACAAAAGATTTGTGGAGAGGTTCAAAACCTCTAAATTTTTTAGGTTAGGTATTTGGTCTGGAATGACGCCGGAGAAGTTGTTGGAGCCAAGATCCAACTCCTGGAGAAGCTGCAATTGGCCAATCTCAGTAGGTATATCACCAACAATGTTATTCTTAGATAAGACTATTGTTGCTGGAAACAAATACAATTTCTGTGTTGGAAAAGTTTGAATTCCGGTTACGCTGCTGATGCCGTACATAGGCAATTCAAATTTATATTGGTCTGCTTGGGATGCAATATTAGGTTCATAAAGCAACCTTGGTAGTCTACAAAGTTGCTTTGGAAATTCACCTGAAATTCGGTTGTTTGACAAGTTTATATAAAACAGTCTAGGAAGAGTCCCCAACCAACTTGGAATTGGCCCTGTGATTTGATTTGAACCCAGTAGCAACATCTCTAGATTCTTGAGTTTTGATAACCATAAAGGTATTTGCCCAGTGAGGTCAGAATCAGCTAAACTCAAAACCCGAAGATTTTGGAATCCGTCAAAGTCAACCATATCATCATCAGATGGTATTCCCTCACCTTCAAAGGAACCGGCAAGGGAGAGTGTGTGAAGACTTTTGCAATTCATCAATATCTTCATTGCCCCTGTGAGGTTGGTGAATCGGTTGTAACCAAGAGTGAGGAAGGACAAGGATTTCAATGAAAGAATTTCAACTTGTATTTGTCCCTCTAGATGATTTCCAGTCAATCCAATGGCTTTTAGGGACCTACATGAGTAAAGGCTTACTGGAACCGTACCAGTGAAGTTATTCATCCTTAGCTCAAGTTTAGTAAGTTGACTCAGTCTTGAGAAATCAAGCATGGAGATATCTCCTTCCAAGTTGTTGTTTCCCAAACGCAGTTCTACAAGGTTTGTGCAATTCATTAAAGATGGGGGCAAATCACCTTCTAAATTGTTGAAATCAAAGGTCACAAACTTCAACTTGGAGAGCTTCCCCAAATTGAGAGGAAGCTCGCCATTCAATTGATTAAAGTAGAGGTCAAGGATTGCAAGGTTAGTGAGGTTGGCAATTCTATCACTAATGGCTCCATGTAGTGAATTGAGAGGTAATGCAATTTCTTCAAGTTTTGTGGCATTATAGATATCTTCTGGAAATAATCCCGAGAGGTTATTATGACCGGCACGAAAAACCTGCAGTTTGGAACACTTTCCTAGCCCAGGAGCGAGGTTGCCACTGAATACATTGGAAGAAAAATCCAATAGCCTAAGGGAGGGAGAAGAATAGAGACAAATAGAGGACGGAACATACCCGGTAAAGGTATTGTTGCTGACATTGAAACTTGTCAAGTTGCTAGCTTGTTGGAAGAATGAAGATGGAATTGCACCAAAGATGTGATTGCTGGACAAATCAACTGTCCGAATATTGCTAGATGGTAGAGAAAGTGGTAGCTTTCCAGAAAGACGGTTATAGCTCAAATCAAGGATCTCAAGTCGATTCAAAGACAAGAAGAACTGAGTTTCAAGTGAACCATATAGTGAATTGTGGGAAAGGTTCAAGTGGGTGAGATGTGTGAGATTTGCAAGTGAAAAGGGAGAGATACCACCTTTGAGCCCTTTGGAAGGTAAGAGCAAACGGGTGATCCAACCATCTTGATCACAAGTGATGCCCTTCCAACGACAGCAATCAAGGGATGTCCAATTTGAAGGAGGAGAAGATAGAGTGGAGGCAAAGGACAGGAGGGTGCTGCGTTCAGTTTGTTTGCAGGCAAGGATATTTGTAGATATAATGCAAGAGAATAAGAGGAAGAGAAGGAAGGGATGAGCCATTAGGTTATAAGCTTGCACTAACATGTTGCTTTGTGTATGTGCCGTTGCTCACATGTATTTACATATATAAGAGCAATGATGCTTGAAAAGGATGCAAACATCAGTACAAATTGAGAAGTCGGCAAACCAAAAGAGAAGACCTCTTCTATAAGATTTCAAAACCTTTGGGCCACCAGGAGAGGACTTGACCATGATATATTTGATAAACAGAATCCTTGTTGAATTCCAACTGGAATATGTTTTGACTATTTCCTTTTATTTTTAAGGCAGCTGATAACTGAAACCAGCTCATCTTCCATGTTAATCACTCAAAGTCCAAGTTCAAAGTTGTTTTTCTTGTAGATGATTCTTCTAAGAAAATTCATTCTTTCCAAGTTTGCCGCTGCTTGATGGTGAAAGACGACCATGCCCCTACGCTCTCAAGTCTGCTATGATAGGCTGGCGACGTTGTTTCTTGGATAACTTTTTTTTCTTTGGTCAAAACTTTTTTTATTATTCACGGATCATACATTCTTTCTGTTTCTTTTTAACTTTTTTTAGTTAAAAATAATAATTCTCAGTAATCAAAGGTTGTAGGGGCAAGAAAATTTCTTAATAGCAAATAATAATAATAATTGAAATACGGAAAGTTTATTTATCTTGGTAATTCAATATTGGAAAGTTGGTAAAGTTGGACGAAATTTATCGCTGATGTTTTATGAGGTTCACATCTATTCACGATGTAGAATTGTTGATAACTTATGTAATCAATATATTCATCAATTGGGAAAAATAAACCATTCATTTGTCTACTATTTGAGGATTTAATTGTCTACAATTATTACTTTGAATTTTTCTATTACTATGAATTTTTCTATTTGTAGTGGGAATTTTTCTATTTGTAGTGGGACTAAACGTTTTGTTTATTTTGTCAATTTCTCCCACTTTCTATTTTGTTTGTGTTTTTCTTTTGTTGCCCACTGCTCACTTTTGATCCCTCTGTTCCATCTTCTCGTGCGTTTATCCCTCTCTTGGGCTGCGTTCTTGCACCGCTGCTCAAACTCTTTATAGTCTGTTTCAATTATAAACTCATGAATTTTAGTAAAAGTAAAATGAAATTCTTTCAGTCCTCGGGTTATAACAAATCCCTATTTTTATTCTTTTTGGTGCAAGAATGATAATTCTCTATTTTATAGTGTAGTATGGTAGTATGATCACATAGTACTTAAAATGAAAAAATATCAACTTAGTCCATCCATATTATAACACTTATATGAGCTATATTACGTGTAAGAGTGAAAGCAAACTAAAAATGCAAACTAAAAAGTACAATATTAATAATATATATCTAGCCTCTAAGCCTTCTTTTCATCCTGTTGAGGGAGACTATTATCATCACATAGAGCCTATCTTGTAGATTGTCGATGAATCGAAAATACGCATATCTCCATGTCTTGTTAATAACTAAAGAACCACAGACTCCCCAAAATCCTACTATGAACCCCAATGCAGCGAAAATATAAAACCATGGAAGTTGATGATGCCCATTGTCCTCGTCTTTGTTGTTCTCATTATCTGCATCCATGCATGCCCTTATTTGGTTTGCACTTATTTGGAAGTGGGGCACCACAAAGTTTTGGATTCCCCTCAAAGGCAAAAGCGTCGAAGCTTTGGAACTGGGAGCCTGTTGGTATTGGTCCTTCGAGATTATTGTATACGGCATTAAATATTTTCAAGAAACACTACTACAAAAAACGAAATAGACGACGGTAATCCACCGTCGTGTATCATGGTTTACAACCGACGAGAAATCGACCGCTGTCTTTTCATACATGAAATAACGACGGCAAATAACCGACGTAGTTAATATAGTACACGTCAGTAAAATACTAAAACCGACGTAGATTTCATACATAAAAGCTAAAAAAGAGACCTTTCGACTATAATAGACGACGGTTTTAGTAAAACACAGACGTTGAAATAATGTTAAATGTCAAAAACAACTACAAAACCGACGTAAATATGCTTATCAACGTCTCTAAATACACCAAAACCGACGTGTAAAACTTAGAAACCGTCTTGGTTAATAAATACTACGTTCACTAAATGAAAAAACTGACATCTTAAACATATAACATGGCATATATTTACATAAACAGACGTAAAAACAACAATAACCACGACCATTTATATCACCACAGACGTTAAAAATGATTTTGACGGCTTGAACACAAAAAAAACGACGTGGTTAATATAGTACACGTCACAAAAGAACTAAAACCGACGTCGATTTGGTACATAAACGCATAAAAAAGAGACCTTTCGACTATAATAGACGACGGTTGTATTAAAACACAGACGTTTAAATAATTTTAAATGTCAAAAACAACTATAAAACCGACGTAAATAGTTTTATCAACGTCTCTAAATTAAATAAAACCGACGTGTCAAACTTAGAAACCGCCGTGGTTAATAAATACTACGTTCACTAAATGAAAAAACTGACGTCTTAAACATATAACATGGCATATATTTACTTGAACAGACGTAAAAACAACAATAACCACGACCCTTTATATCACCACAGACGTTGAAAATGATTTTGACGGCTTGAACACAAAAAAAACGCCGTGGTTAATATAGTACACGTCACAAAAGAACTAAAACCGACGTCGATTTGGTACATAAACGCATAAAAAAGAGACCTTTCGACTATAATAGACGACGGTTGTATTAAAACACAGACGTTTAAATAATTTTAAATGTCAAAAACAACTATAAAACCGACGTAAATAGTTTTGTCAACGTCTCTAAATTAAACAAAACCGACGTGTCAAACTTAGAAACCGCCGTGGTTAATAAATACTACGTTCACTGAATGAAAAAACTGACGTCTTAAACATATAACATGGCATATATTTACTTGAACAGACGTAAAAACAACAATAACCACGACCATTTATATCACCACAGACGTTGAAAATTATTTTGACGGCTTGAATACAAAAAAAATGACGTGGTTAATATAGTACACGTCACAAAAGAACTAAAACCGACGTCGATTTGGTACATAAACGCATAAAAAAGAGACCTTTCGACTATAATAGACGACGGTTTTATTAAAACACAGACGTTTAAATAATTTTAAATGTCAAAAACAACTATAAAACCGACGTAAATAGTTTTATCTACGTCTCGAAATAAAACAAAACCGACGTATAAAACTTAGAAACCGCCGTGGTTAATAAATACTACGTTCACTAAATGAAAAAACTGACGTCTTAAACATATAACATGGCATATATTTACTTGAACAGACGTAAAAACAACAATAACCACGACTCTTTATATCACCACAGACGTTGAAAATGATTTTGACGGCTTGAACACAAAAAAACGACGTGGTTAATATAGTACACGTCAGAAAAAAACTAAAACCGACGTCGATTTGGTACATAAACGCATAAAAAAGAGACCTTTCGACTATAATAGACGACTGTAATAGACGACGGTTGAAATGAATTATAATGATATACAGAGCTATGAATTAATGTCATACAAAGCTTGCAGAATGAAAATGTGATCGGAATTAAAATGATATACAGAGCTATGAATTAATGTCATACAATTAACTGCATAACTAATGTCATACATTACAACAATCAATCAATCCATATATCTTCACACCCATCTCTAATGTTCTCACTCCCAAACTCACCCACTAGGTCATCAAATGTGTCAACATTTGGTATCCCTCTAGAAAATGGCTCACACTCAATTCTAATATCACCTAGCACATCATCACCAATAACATCATTATATTCTCTATTAGGCATTGATAACACTACCGACCAACCACGATGCATTGGGTCGTCAACATAAAATACTTGTTTGACTTGAGAAGCCATAACAAATTGGTCATTCCTATGTCCAATTTTACTCAGATCTACAAGGGTAAATCCAAGTTCGTCGACTACAAGGCCCGAAGTGTTATCTATCCAATCACACCTCAAGACTGGGATTCTAAACTTTTGGTAGTCAAGATCCCAAATTTCTTGAATAACCCCATAAAAACCCATATTGGAGACAATAGGGTTTTTATCCTTGGCACTAGCAACTTGCATAGTATGTGCAAGTAAATAAACTCCACTATTTTGGACAGTTCGCACATCATCCTGTGCCTTGGTGCTAAATTTGACACCATTAATAAGATAGCTCCTATATGATGGCACTACCATGCTTGGACCAGCTGCTAACCATCTCAAATTTTCTGATATGCCATTATAATCTTCCCCATTAAATTCACTTTGAACCTACAAATTAAACATATATATTAATTCAATCTAACATATATATAGAAAGAAAGAAAATTAAAATAATAAATTGAATATGTCATTCAATAACATATATACCTTAACACGTAGCCATTGAATGAAAGTGCTATTGTGCTTATCTTGTAGCCACTTTGTTCTCTTTCTAAGTTTCGGATAAGTGGTCTTGATGTGGATCATATGTTCCCTACAATTGACACGAAAAAAACACGCATTACGGTCCCTTATATATAAGATAAATATAAGGAGTAATAATATTTAACATGGCTACATATATATGAAAAATTAAACTCATACGTACTCAATATAAGGTTATACTAACCGACGTAGTATATGAATTCATATTCTTTTAGAGCACTTCCAGCAGCCCCCTAGGGCAAGGGCTGGGGGGGGGTAAAACTCCAAAACCCATTTCCAGCAACAAAGTCCAGCCCGGGCAACTTTGGGGTCCACCTGCCTGGGCAGGCCCGAAGGCAGAATCAGCCCGAGTGCTGGCCCGAAGGCGAGCTGACGTCATTGCTGACGCCAGCGTGACGTCAGCAGGTGCAATTCAAAATTTTTTTTTTTTTAAAAAAAAAAAAAAAAAATTTTGCTGCGCGCGCGTCAGCTTTTCCCCAACGGTCATACGCCACGTGGCAGCTTCTGGTCCTTCCGATTGCTTTTGTCATCCAATCCAACGCCCAGGAATTTTTCAAGGCAAACAATTATGAAAAAAATTCGGAAAAAATTTAAAAAAATTCCCAAAAATTACTGAATTTTTTTATATAAATACCAATCAATCCTCTTCATTTTTAACAACAAATCCTCATACATTTTCTCCTCCTCCAACTATTATTCACTTTCTACTCCATATTTTTTTCATTTTCTACTCCATATTTTTTCACCTTCAAGTGTAATGTTTTGTTTTAATTTTTGCTTGTAACTCATGTATTTTATTTTATTAGTAGTATTGGTTTTATATGAAATTTTATTTTATTTTATTTTATAGGTTGAAAATCTTATCCGAAATTTGAAATTTAGATGAAATTTAGATAAAATTTGAAATTGAAATGAAAAGTATCTGAAATTTATATGAAATTTAAATTTTGAAATTTATCCGAAATTTGAAACAAAAATTTATCTGAAATTTGAAACTGAAAATCTTATCTGAAATCTTCTCCGAATATTTTATCCGAAAATATTGTCCAAATTAATTGTTTAGGTAAACAAATTTGTGAAAAAAAACAAAAAATTGAATAGTACTTGCCCTTTGCCCGGGCAACTGCTGGAAGTGCAACTTACTATTTGCAAGGGCAGACACTATTCACATGAATAGTGTCAGCCTTAGCCCCCCCCTTGCCATGGCAAGGGTTTGACTGCTGGAAGTGCCCTTATGCAGGATGAATTAATTATATACCGTCGTTGTTATGTCTATTACACGTCATTTTGTTGTATATAACTGACGTTTTTTATTTATACAAAGGCGGATATTTAGAAATATCCGCCTTTGTATATTATTTAGACGTCGATAAGGTTATACTAACGGACGTAGTATATGAGTACAAATTCATTTATACAGGATGAATTAATTATAAACCGTCGTTGTTTTGACTTTTACACGTCGTTTTTAAGAATTACCGTCGATGTTATATTTCCATTTACTGCAAGACGACCATTGTGTACACGTATGAGACGTGTAAATTAGAATCAGACGTCTGTGTTTGGGAACTAAACAAATTTTAAAACAAAATTTAATTTTGTTGATTTTTGTTCTCTTGATTACAACAAAATATTTATGTACATTTTAAATAATCTAAATTAAACATTGTTCATAAATATTTATCTACATCAATTATCCTTCGGTAATTGCTTGTTCACGAATTCTGCCCATTCATGCCTAACTTCGTCAATATCCTTTTGTGTATACTGAAGTTTATCTTTTTTCTTGTCAAACTGCAAAATAAACCAAAAAACCGACGTGTTAAAAGAATACAAACGACGGTTAAACAAAAATATGACGTAGTAAAATAAAGAAAGTATATCTAAAATGTTGCGTTTTACCTTCTTCTCGAAATTTAGGTCTGGATCATGAATTATATCTCTCATGAATCGCATCACGTAATAGCCACACTCTACACTTGTTGGTTGTTCAGGAGTGCCGTGTAGATTTTTCCAAATGGCCTGCTGTTTACGTGAATTTTTGTTTATATGAATGTTAAACATTTTAATTGACCTGTTACAAGAAAACAAAGGGTGTTAAATACAAATAGTAACCGTCGTGGTAAATCAGTCAAAACGACGGAGTTTTTTAAACCAAGACGTTATATTTTGTTTAAAACGGCGGTAAAACCTAACCGTCGTTGTGTAACGTTATAACGTCGGTAAGAGTAAAAAACGTCGTATGACAAAAATTGAGCAGAAAAAATTAAAACGTTCTTAAATAAAACGCAAACGACGTGGTAGTTAAATTAAAACGACGTTTTTAAGAAAATACTGACGTGGTAGTTAAATTAAAACGTCGGTAATATCTTCCCGTCGTTATATTATATAATAACGTCGGTATTAGTAAAAACCGTCGTTTATTTAAATACTTTATAGGAAAAATCATAAATCAGAAGAAATCAACTTACGTATTCACTATATTTTTCATTTCGTCGTCAACCATGCGTTTTGGCAGTGAATTCGTGTAATAGGCAGTCTCTGTTAATGGTGTCAGAATTACCATCACCCAATGACCCCTGCACATAATGATTCATTTTAGAAAGAAAAATATTAGAAGCCTGGATTATAAGGCAGTGAATTCATGTAATAGGAAAATACTTTAAATGGTACTAACCCTGGATTATAAGGGACCAAGAAAAATTGATTCCCATCTGCTGTATTCAGGCGGTTTGACAGGTTTTTTATTTGGTCTGATATTGATCCAGCTCCAGAGCTCACTAGCCCAGGGTCCACGAGGCCAACAAGGTTTACAAGATTTGCCATTTTTAAATAGTCAAATAGGAACCTAAATATATGAAAGTCAATTAAATGAGATTTTAATTTAAAAGAAAGAAAAATGTAAAACAAAATGGGATTAGGGAGAATTACCTCATGTATACTGATATCACTGTGGTTCCTATCTCAACCATGGAACCAAACTGCAAAACATCTTCAGTGAAGAGGAAGGTATCATGCTCAATGCCAAACACTTCCTTGGGCATGTGAATTGTTAGAGCCTCGTTACCATTAGGCAACAACTTGGTCTGGAAATGTTGGCATAAGGCTAAAAGAGGACGTGGCATGTCTAGCTTTGAGAGATCCTGTTTAAAGAAATTAATAAAGAAATATAAGTTAGTTTGTGTGTGAACTAAAATAAACGACTCTAACTAAACACAAAAAACAGACGTGGTATATAATATAAACGACGGCTTCTAGTTAATACTGACGTTGTATTGAATTTATAACGTCGCTATTCTATAGAAAGGTCGTCTAATATAAATACAGTTAATGAAATCATGAAATGGACGACGGTTTATAAAAGCGTCGTGGTATATAATGAAACACGACGTGTCTTGTAAGAAACAGACGTATATACCGTCGTTATTTTAAATTTTAACGTCGGCTATTAAAAGGAGCGACGTCTTTTTAAAATTTAAAAAGCAGAAATAGAAAATAGCAGAGATTTTACCGTGTCCTCTTTCTCTTTTGCAGCAGTATCAGCTTCAGGCTTCGGATCTTCTAATTCCAAAGCTAGGGGTCTGATATTAGTGGCCCCAGAGCAGCTTGCCTTATCAGACATTGGATTTTTTGGGCTTTGATCTTGAGGGGGTAAAATAATTGGAGGAATTGGAGTCCTTGGAGAAATTGGGGTTTGGAGCATCTGGCTGGGATCAAAATTAGGAACTAGTTGATGGATATATGCCAACAAAGTCTCCCTCTCTGCTCTGACTGCTTCCATTATAGTTTCCCTTGACTTCGCCTCAATCCTCAAGGTCTCTTCTCTGACTGCCTCCCTCACACTTTCCTTCAATTTGTCACCAAATTTCACTCTCTGCTGCTTCGGCAAATTGAAGAACTGAGTTGGGGTAACGCCAGCACCAGCTCCTCTGACTCTCCCACCATGCTCTGGGGTTCCCAAAGCCAGAGTCAAGATATCATTGCTCCCGGAGATAGTCAGAGTGCCTTCGGAGACTTGCTTTTGCAAATCATCCTAAAAGAGAGAAAGAGAGATTGTTAGAACCTGAGCAGGGTGTATGACAGATACATATACCGACGTTGTAAATTATAAACAACGACGGTTTTTATTAAATGACAGACGTGGTATTAATTTAAAACGTCTGTATATAAATACCGTCGTTGTTTATACTTTACAACGTCGGTATATAAAAATACGTCGTATATTCAAAATAAAACAGATTAAGACATAAATTAAAAACCGTCGTATATTCAAAGTAAGACGACGGATTATTAAACAAACAGACGTAGATGTACAATTCCATACGGCTGCACAAAATTACCGTCGTTGTATAATCATTCTAACGTCTAGATAAGATAAAACCGTCGTAAGTTTTAATGAAGAAGTGAAAAAACTCGATTGAAATATGCATTCTTTTCCAGAAATTGTGCACCACAAAATTCAGTGAAATAGACAGAGGGAGGGAGAGTGTGTGCGTGAGTAAACTTAAAACAAAAATGCAGTTCATAGAATAATTTAATCCGTCGTATTAATTCTATCTAGACGTCTACTTTATTCAAAAACCGACGTCCTATTCACTTTTAAACGTCCGTAAATTAAGCCCGTCGTGGTGTTCACTTTATAACGTCGCTTATGTAAATATAAACGACGTCTATACCAAAATAAAACACTCTGTTTTTCAAATTTAGAACAGAGTTAGTGAGACTTACGATTAGTTTTGCCTTCTCTGCAGCCTTTGGATCAGGGATGTTTCCTGATTTATCTTCTCTTGCTTTCTTCCACAGAACAGCTCGATCGATTTCTTGACCTTCGGGCATGGTTTCTACCAATTGGTCCGTCAAACCAACATACCCTTTTCTAGACAACCTATGGTTGTACTCCAATTTCTCCCTCCTCTCCTTCTGCTCAGCATGCTTAGCTTCAAAATCTGGGGTTAACCTTGAAGCTACGAAGGCATCCCATTGCGATTTCTCTATGAACTTATAAAGCAATGGGATTTCTTTTAATTTCTCCTTGTCATGTGCGAATGGAAGGATATATTGCTTAGTTATGTTATACTTGAAATCCTTCCATTTTTTGGCGGCAGACTGCAAGACCAAGTTCTTGTAACTATCCCCAATAACATAGGACATTTGAACAGCTTCCCAAATCTGCTCCTTCACGTCCTTGGGTAATTGTTTCCATTTCTTGTCCACAAGAGGGACTCTGGTGCGTGCCAAAACACCAATGTAAGACTGCATCTCAACAGCAGCCTCGCCATGTGGTTTGCCATCTTTATTGAACTCAACCACAGGCTTAACCTTCTCAATTTTCCTCTTCACAACACGGCTCATTGTGCTGATACCGCGGCCAGATTTTGGCTCCTCAACAAATGTGGCTGTGCTCGAGTCTTTCTCTGAGGTTGAGGAATATCTCATCCTCTTCGAGGGTTTGCTTTGAGTTGATTTTTCAAGTTCCACTGAACCTGTTTTGGGTTCATCCCCTTGTGCCATTGAACCTGCTGTGGCCTTTGACGCTTCAGCTTCCTTCTTTTGAGATTTCGAAACCATTTTTGATTAATCTGCCAGAAAAACAACGTCGGTTATTAAAAATAAACGACGTAATAATACAAAACAACGACGGTAACACTAAAAAAGTGACGTCCTATTAAACGATCTCTTAGATCATGAATTAAAATAAGACGACGGTTTTATATATTTCATGACGTAAATGTGCATAAACTACGTCGGTTATTAACAATAACCGACGTGGTTTAAAATTACAAAACGAGTGTTCTTCTCACACTAGACGACGGTTTTGTCTTGTTTCCGACGTATTAATTGTCACACCATGACGGTTTTTAGCCACCGTCGTGCAGTTTGCATTACGGCCGTCGTGGTGTGTCCATTCCATCGTCGAAAACAAGACAGAACTGTCGTCTCTTGGCGTCGTGAGAGTATCTACTTATGTATTTAATCAAAACCAGTGAAAGATTTCTTCAATTTGACAGAATCTTGTTTCCAGACAACTACGGCATGCAAATGAAAAGTAAAAAAAGGGAAGAGAGTGAGAAAAAACCTTGAATAACACCGGCGTGCAAAGAAATGTTTCCTTCCGACGAAGACGAAGACCAAAATGGTGATTTGGACGATGAAGACGATGATTCAGACGATGATGCTAGGTCAGGTGACGAAAATGGTGATTTGGGAAATGAGAGGGAAACTACGATACTTTATCGGGAAGTGAAAACCGTAAAATATTAGGTCAGGTGACGAAAAGTTTATATATTTTCCCAGAGTTCAATACAACGACGTTGTTATTAAAAAACCGCCGTATTATGTAGTTATAACGATGGTAGATAATTCATAAATGACGTGGTTATCACACCTGCCGAAAGACTTTTGGAATTCCGATGTGGTTATGACGGCGCTTTTTTTCTCTAAACTGACGTTGTACTTGTAATTTCAACGACTGTTTATTTTAATAAACCGACGTGGTTACTTTGCGGTTCTGAAAACGACGTCGTTCTCTTTTTAATACGCGCCAAATGACTTTTGGATTTCCGACGTGGTTATGACGGCGCTTTGTTTCTCTAAACTGACGTTGTACTTATAAATTCAACGACTGTGTATTTTAATAAACCGACGTGGTTACTTTGGTTCTGTTCTCTTTTTAGTCAAATATGACGTCGCTATGTATATTAGAACCGACGTGGATATTTACTTCATTTTGTTTAAATAGGATTTTTTTACGCGTTTTTTAACTCTCAGTTTTCAATTAGGGTTGCAGAATGATTCCTCACAAGAAATTGTCTTTCTGAAAGAAAATGGGTTTGCAGAATGATTCCTCACAAGACCAAGCATGGGTTTGCTACATCCTCCTGTGTAGCAAGGGTGAAACCAGCTTGAGAACCCGCGTGGGTGTTCCTGATGCTCGCAGAGACGGACTCAGGTGGTGGCTGTAGCTGGGAGTGGGCTTGAGGTTCAGAATGAGTAGGTGGTGTCTATTCATTCTGAACCTCAAGCCCACTCCCAGCTTCACCCCAAAGGCACAACCCACAACAGGTTCTAAGGCTGGTTCCACCTTGCTACACAGGAGTTTTGAAGTTGATCACTGTGGAAAAGGGGACTACAATGTAACCAGGAATCGAGGAGTGAGGGTTCACACTTTGTTGATTTTGATTTTGATTTTCAGGAATCGAGGCTGTGCAGGAGCTTGAGAACAAGAGGAAGGAGAGGGCCCAGCTTGCATATGAGAGGAAGAAACAGTTGAACATATATTTGCCACGATGTATTTGCCAAATTTGTGTTCATATATTGTGTAAATATTTAACACGAAGAGATTTGCATTTTAAGATGAAAATGTTGTTGAGGATTGATAATTAAATTTTGTTTTGTGTTAAGAAAGATATTACCAAAATAAAAGAAAAATTAATTAATTTTAAAAAGCTATAAACATAAGACGGCGGTTTACAGAGAGGGCAGACGTATAAATTGAAAAAATACAACGGTAATTTGAACTTAAGACGTGGTAAATAAAAACGACAGTAGTGTTGTAGGTACCGTCGTAGTATACTCCAAAATAATAAGTCGGCGGTTTACAGAGAATGCACCGTCGTAGTATACAGACGTTGATTCCACTATATTATACGACGTGGATTAAGAACAGTTGGTCGTGTTTAGTTAGGAGTTAACACGGCAGGTTTTTTGGTGTACTGTCGTCTTTATTTTCTACGTCAGTGTATTCATACCTGCTGTCGTTGTTTTTTGGTTAGATTTTAACACTGAAGAAATCCTTTTTTAAAAACGACGGTTTTTTATTTGTACGCGTCGTCTTTTAAAAATATTGAACAGTAAATCACTTATCCACGACGGTTTTTTTTTTATACCGTCGTCGATTTAAATACAACGACGGTTTTATGTTATGCCGTCGTCTTTTTCTGGTCGTCTTTTTCCATTTTTGTAGTAGTGAAATTAAGGCTCGCCAATGACGATGGGATTATTCCAGACAAGTGATTCCTGGAGAGGTCCAAAACCTCTAAATTTTTAAAGTTAGATATTTGGTCTGGAATGACGCCGGAGAAGTTGTTAGAGTTAAGATCCAACTCCTAGAGAAGTTGTAATTCGCCGATCTCAGCAGGCATATAACCACTAATGTTATTGTTAGATAAGTCTATTAGTGGTGGAAAAGAAGACAATTTTTGAGGTAGAGGAAGTGGATCTCCAACATTTACGCTACTGAAGAGAGGCAATTCAAATTCATATTGGTCTTCTGCTTGAGATGCAATATTCAACCTTGGTAGTCTACAAAGTTGCTTTGGAAATTCACCTGAAATTTAGTTGTCTGACAAGTCTATATAAAACAGTCTAGGAAGAGTCCCCAACCAACTTGGAATTGGCCCTGTGATTTGATTACTACCCATAAGCAATATCTCTATATTCTTGAGCTTTGATAACCATACAGGAATTTGACCAGTGAGGCGACAATAACCCAAACCGAAGAACCGAAGGTTTTGGAATCCATCAAAATCAACCATGTCATCATCAAATAGCATTCCCCTACCTTCAAAGGCACCAGTAAGAATGAGTACGTGAAGAATTTTGCAACTCATCAATATCTTCATTGCCCCTGTGAGGTTGGTGAATCGGTTCAAACCAAGGGAGAGGAAGGACAAGGATTTCAATGAGAGAATCTCAGCTTCTATTTGTCCCTCTAGATGATTTCTACCCAATGCAATGGCTTTTAGGGACTTACATGAGTAAAGGCTTACTGGAACCGTACCAGTGAAGTTATTGTTCCTTAGATCCAGTTTAGTAAGTTGATTAAGTCTGGAGAAATCAAGAATGGAGATATCTCCTTCCAAGTAGTTGGATCCCAAACACAGTTCCACAAGGTTTGTGCAATTCATCAAAGATGGGGGCAAAGAACCTTCTAAATTGTTGAAATCAAGGGTCACCAATTTCAACTTGGAGAGCTTCCCCAAATTGGGGGAAAGCTCGCCGCCAAAATGATTAAAGTAGGGGTCAAGGATTGCAAGGTTGGTGAGGTTGGCAATTCTATCACTAATGGCTCCATGTAGTGAATTGCGAGGTAATGAAATTTCTTCAAGTTTGGTAGCATTATAGATATCTTCTGGAAGTAATCCAAAGAGGTTGTTGTGACTAGCACGAAAAACTTGCAATTTGGAACACTTCCCTAGCCCAGGGAGGGAGAAGAATAGAGACAAATAGCCTAAGGGAGGGAGAAGAATAGAGACAAATAGAGGACGGAACATACCCGGTAAAGGTATTGTTGCTGACATTGAAACTTGTCAAGTTGCTAGCTTGTTGGAAGAATGAAGATGGAATTGCACCAAAGAAGTGATTGCTGGACAAATCAATTGTCCGGATATTGCTAGATGGTAGAGAAAGTGGTAGCTTTCCAGAAAGACGGTTATAGCTCAAATCAAGGATCTCAAGTCGATTCAAAGACAAGAAGAACTGAGTTTCAAGTGAACCATATAGTGAATTGTGGGAAAGGTTCAAGTGGGTGAGATGTGTGAGATTTGCAAGTGAAAAGGGAGAGATACCTCCTTCTAGCCCTTTGGAAGGTAAGAGCAAACGGGTGACCCAACCATCTTGATCACAAGTGATGCCCTTCCAACGACAGCAATCAAGGGATGTCCAATTTAAAGGAGGAGAAGATAGAGTGGAGGCAAAGGAAAGGAGGGAGCTGCGTTCAGTTTGTTTGCAGGCATGAATATTTGTAGATATAATGCAAGAGAATAAGAGGAAAAGAAGGAAGGCATGAGCCATTAGGTTATAAGCTTGCACTAGCATGTTGCTTTGTGTATGTGCGGTTGCTCACAGGGCGGAGCCACACTGGGACCAGTGTGGTCACGGGCCCCCACTCAATTTTTTTTATATTTTAAAAGTAATATACTGTTATGTATTTCTATATGTATATTATTTCAAATACTTTACGTTTTGATATGTACTCACATGTGTTGTGGCAGACCTATTAAGGCACAAGGAGGTGCTTCAAATTACCCCTTTGCTCAGCTAGTAGTGGTGCACTCCAGGTGTACAGATTACCTTATTTCCATTTTCAATTACTTTCATTTATTTTTATATTACTCCATTTACTTAAGTTTACAATGTAAATAAGGAAGTACCCCCTATTTGGATTCAAATAAAAATACTAGAAAATCAAATTCCTACCAAATCAAAATATGAAAAATCGGTTTTAGTGCAAAATACAATTTAGGCTAAAAATGATGGCTCATTAAGTCAATATATACTTCATACTAAAATCCCATAAAATCAAGTTTTCTTATTTGATATGTAAGGAATAAAATCCGCCAAAAATTATCTTGAGAAAATGATTATTCTGAAAAATCATTTTTCATACTTAGTCAATATTTTTACATAAAACATTTTTTCATGTATGATATGAATGCATGAAGAGACCTAAGGTTTTTTTTTGTTTGTGAAATTTTGATTTTTTTTCTTTCTATTGGGTTTAATTTGGGGGGGGGGGGGGGGGGGGGGAATCTTTAAGGATATTTGCTAAATTGCTACCCTTTGTCTATCTCTTGCAATTTTTCTTGCTCAGAATGTATTTGGATATCCCTTTGTTGAGGACAATTATGATTGCAACCAATAAGCAATATAATTCTTGACATATATATACTATTTTTCGTATGTATTGTGAGTTCGAATTTTTGATTCTTTATAATTTGTAAAAGGCCCCCACACACATGAAATCCTGGCTTCGCCACTGGTATATATATATATATAAAAGAGCAACCATGCTTGAAAAAGATGCAAACATCCTTGGAAATTGAGAAGTCGGCAAACAACAACCACACAATGCAAATTATTGATATTGAAACCCCTCTATACGTCGAAGATATATTTTCCAGTAATGAAACCAAAGAGAGGACCCCTTTGGGTATTAAGTTGTTGCCGTGATATATAGTGATAATTTTTCATGGAAATTTGGAAGATATATGTTGTTATTTTTCACTAATTAACCTTGCTTGAGAGTGACATGGCCTGAGATATATGGGCATGTCTGCCACTAATCTTGCTTCTAAATAATCTCTTTTAATCTGTATCAATTGCCTTGTGGGTTTTGTTTGTATTGTTGATTGGGATGAATGAACTAATGATGAAGTGAATTGGGTTGTATATTCACCATTGTTCCTGTATTTAAGTTACTAAGCAAAGCACAAGCACAAGCACTGAGAGAAAATATTGATAGCAATAATGCACAACTTTAACAACTACTTGCTAAATATATTGATAGCAATAAAATGAGCCCCAACCAGGACCAAAGATGGAGAGGGTGGATGTGGACCCCACCACCTTGTTCTGTTTATTTTGTCAATTTCTCCCACTTTCTATTTTGTTTGTTTTTTCTTTTGTTGCACACTGTTCTATAATAATAACGTTTCTTGGTCCCCGACCACTTGCATCTAATTTTTTAATTTTCTTATAATTAGCTTGAAAGCGATGCGGTTATAAAGGATTCTGAAAGGAAGAGTGTGCGAAGACTCTTGTGCAACGCAAGGACCTACCAGTAAAGTTATTGACTAAGTCTGGACTAATGAAACCCCTCTACACGTCGAAGATCTATTTCCATTAATGAAACGAACGAGGGTCTTAGGCCTTCACACAATGTACTCAAAGTTGTTGCGAAAATGTTGTGATATGGAACTGAAAAAGATATTGAAAAATGCTAAAACCGCTGTCGCACACACACAGGGGGATCCGAACCCCTCTCCTTATCCAACACACTGCTCATGAATTTGTGATTAGAAGCTACAACGTTAATATTTATACTGCCTCTTCAACTTTCTACAGGCTTTTGACAAAAACTAGGGAAAAAAACTTTCTACAAGCTTATTTTAATGTTATTTATTATATTATTATGGAGGTGTATTATCTATTATCTAGCTTATTTCAACTTTCTATAGTAAATTATTATATATAAAAAAATTATGGTGTTTTTAATCTTCTTACATTAATTACTACAAATTTGCTAAAGTCATAGTATTTGTTAGTTTGCTATATAGTTAATTTAAATCACTCAAACCTACTATGCAATGCATTCCCTTCCAATTTTTTGTGATAAAATAGTAGATAATTGACTAAATAAACATCCTCTAAAGTTTCAATAAAAATTTCCAAGTTTTTCTCACAATTTCCATAGTTTTTATTCAATTTTTACATATATCGATATTTTCTCTATATTTCCATCGATATATCCGTGTTTTTGGACCACCGATATTTCTAAAACCCTCGATATTTTAGACCTTGATTTTGATCACTTGTTCTTGTCTTTAAGTTACTAAAGCAAGCACAAGCACCGAGACTGAGAGAGAATAATTTCTTTGTATAATTGCTTTGTGGGTTTTGTTTGTATTGTTTGAATGGTATCAACTAATGATGAAGTGAATTGGGTTGTATTCACCATTGTCCCTGTATTTAAGTTACTAAGCCAAGCACAAGCACAAGCACTGAGAGAGAACATGATACATATAATTGCTATTTGGGTTTTGTCTAGATTGTTTAATTGATTGAGGGAGGACCAATCGATGAAAAATATTGGGAGGAGGAGGGGGTTGACGGGGAGAGAGAGATAGAGACATATAATATTTGACTCCAATTACTTTGAAAAACCACCAGAATTGAACATATATAGGCTGCTTCATGACGGGCTTTGCCCTGCTTTTCAATGAAATGGGAGTAAAAAGAGCGGATACTTGATTTATTCAAATGCCCCTAGAGTTATTCAAATGCATCTATTTGGGCTAAGTGATTAGTTTTACAAGATACTTCATATTGGTAACATATGTTATCAATATGACTCATGCTCCCATACACAAATATGCCCCTAGCACAAGCTCCTCCACTCCAAAATGAAATTCTGAATGTCTTCATTGGCTTAGAAACCCTGAACGCACACCTACATATGTATGTGTTTCTTCCTCCTTAATGTCAACAAGTAATGAACCAAGTTAAAACACAGGAAAACAAATGGAGACTTCAATATTCAAAAACTTAACCCTTGAGCCCCACATGCTTGCACAGCAGCAAGGGAATTCCAATCCAAAACACATTAATTTGGATTTCTTCTCTAATATCAATTGCACTTTCACATTCAGCAGAATTTTTATTTTTTATTTTTCTATATTAGCAATAGACATTAATCTTCGTTACTGAGACATAGACATCAATCCTTCACAATTGACAACCGTATTACATGCATATGCATCAGTTTTCATATCTTTGGACTGAGTATGCAAAATAAAAAGTACAATATTAAAAATATATATCTAGCCTCTAAGCCTTCTTTTCATCCTGTTCAGAGGGACTGTTATCATCACATAGAGGAGCATATCTTGTAGATTGTCTATGAATCTAAAATATGTGTATCTCCATGTCTTGGGGTTAATCGTTTTATTAGTCCCGTAACTTAGACCCGATTTGCATTTGAGTCCCTCAATTTCCAAAATGGTTCCCGTGATCCTTTAACTTTACTTTCATTAGGACAAATGGTCCTGCCGTCAATTTTGTTAACTTTTTTTGTTAAATGCAAGGGCAAAATGGTATTTTATGTTAAAAAAAATATGAATAAAAAAATTATATCTTTAAAATAACAATAAAAGAAAATCAAATAAAAAACCAAACCAAAAAAAAAAGAAAAAAAAAGTTTGGGGGAGTAGAAATCGGGATAGAAGGGGAGAGAGAGAGTTTAATTTTAATTTTTTAGTTTTTTAATTTTTAATTTATATTTAAATCAATTTTGATACAAAAATACCATTTTGCCCCTGCATTTAATACAAAAGTTAACAAAATTGACGGCAGGACCATTTGTTTTAACGAAAGTGAAGTTGACGGACAACGGGAACCATTTTGAAAATTGAGGGACTCAAATGCAAATCGGGTCTAAATTCGAGGACTAATAAAACGATTAACCCCCATGTCTTGTTAATAATTACAGAACCACAGACTCCCCAAAATCCCACTACGAACCCCAACGTCGTGAAAATATGAAACCACGGAAGTTGATGAAGCCCATTGTCCACATCTTTATTGTTCTTGTTATCTGCATCAATGCCCTTACTTGGTCTGCACTTATTTGGGAGTGGGGCACCACAAAGTTTTGGATTCCCCTCAAAGGCAGAAGCGTTGAAGCTTTGGAGCTTGGTGCCTGTTGGTATTGGTCCTTCGAGGTTATTTTATGAGACATTAAATTCTTTTAAGAAATTAAGGCTCGCCAATGATGATGGCATTATTCTAGACAAGTGATTCATGGAGAGTTTCAAAACCTCTAAACTTTTTAAGTTAGATATTTGGACCGGAGAAGTTGTTGGAGTCAAGAACCAACTTGTAGAGAAGCTGCAATTGGCCGATCTTAGTCGGTGTATCACCAACAATGTTATTCTTAGATAAGTCTATCGTTGCTAGATAAAAATACAATTTTTGTGGTAGAAAACTTTGATTTGCAGTTGAACAGAAGCTGCCATTGCCAAAGACAGGCAATTCAAATTCATATTGGTCTCCTTGAGATGCAATAGGTTCATAAACCAACCTTGGTAGTCAACAAAGTTGCTGTGGAAATTCACCTGAAATTCGGTTGTTTGGCAAGCTTATATAAAACAGCCTAGGAAGATTCCCCAACCAACTTGGAATTGGCCCTGTGATTTGATTAAAACCCAGAAACAAGATCTCTAGATTCTTGAGCTTTGATAACCATACAGGTATTTGACCAGTGAGGTCAGAACAAGCCAAACTCAACAACCGAAGATTTTGGAATCCATCAAAATCAACCATGTCATCATCAGTTGGCATTCCCTCACCTACAAAGGAACCAGTAAGCAAGAGTGCGTGGAGACTTTTGCAACTCATTAATATCTTCATCACCCCTATTAGGTTGGTGAATCGGTTGTAAGCAAGCAAGAGGAAGGACAAGGATTTCAATGAAAGAATCTCGACTTCTATTTGTCCCTCTAGATGATTTCTAGACAATCTAATGGATTTTAAGGACTGACATGCATAAAGGCTTACTGGAATCGTACCAGTGAAGTTATTCATCCTTAGGTCAAGTTTAGTAAGTTGAGTAAGTCTAGAAAAATCAAGCATGGAGATATCTCCTTCCAAGTTGTTGCATCCCAAACTCAATTCTACAAGGTTTGTGCAATTCATCAAAGATTGGGGCAAAGAACCTTCTAAATTGTTGAAATCAAGGGTCACAAATTTCAACTTGGAGAGCTTCCCCAAATTGGTAGTAAGCTTGCCGCCAAAATGATTAAAAGAGAGGTCCAGGATGGCAAGGTTGGTGAGGTTGACAATTTTATCACTAATGGCTCCATGTAGTGAATTGAGAGGTAATACAATTTCTTCAAGTTTGGTAGCATTATAGATATCTTCTTGAAGTAATCCTGAGAGGTTATTGTGATTGGCATGAAAAACCTACAGTTCAGAACACTTCCCTAACCCAGGAGCAAGGTCGCCATTAAATAGATTGGAAGAAAAATCGAATAGCCTAAGGAAGGGAGAATAATGTTGGAGACAGATAGAGGATGGGACATACCCTCTGAAGCTATTGTTGTTGACATTGAAACTATTGTTGATTTTTCCAGACTTACTCACTTCTTTGGTGCAATTCCATCTTCATTCTTCCAACAAGCAAGCAACTTAACTAGTTTCAATGTCAGCAACAATAGCTTCACAGGGTATGTCCTATTTAAAGGAGGTGAAGATAGAGTAGAGACAAAGGACAAGAGGGAGCTGTGTTCAGTTTGTTTGTAGGAATGAATATTTGTAGATATAATGCAAGAGAATAAGAGGAAGAGAACGAAGCCAATTGAATAGTCAAATGATATCGGATTCAAGTAAGCTTATTTGATGGATCCCTAAATGGAAGCTCTTTATATATATATATATATATATATATATATATATAAGAGCAACGATGCTTGAAAAGGATGCATACAACACTGCAAATTGAGAAGTCGACAAACAACCACACAACGCAAATTATTGATATTGAAACCCCTCTATTCGTCCAAGAGATATTCCCACTAATGAAACCAGAGAGAAGACCTCATTGGGTATTAAGAGATATTCCCACTAATGCCACCAGGAGAGGACTTGACCTACTTTAAGTCCACAACGCCTTCAAAGTACTCAACGTAAGAAAATGGCAAGCAACCATAACCATACAATACAAATTCTTCAAACCCCTCTATACGTCGAACAGAGATTTCAACTAATGTAGCCAAAATTGAAAACCACATCAGGTCTAAAGAGGGCCACGATGAGAGGACCAGACCTTCTAGCTGTTACTATCAACTAATGTAAGCTACCACATAAAATTCGGAAATGAAAATCATCAAGGAAACTGTAAACCATATAAAAACATGTTCGTTACTTATACGAATTGCTGATTCACATTAACAGCTGGGTAAAGAACAGCTGGCTGAATTCCTCGTGCGATAAGATTCTTGAATGTCTTTGCAAACATAGATGCTGTGAATTTGCTGTTAACAAGAATCTTATCTGCCATTCCTGCAGCCATACTTAATTTAAAAAAAAAATCAGTGAGAAATAGTAATATAATCACAGCAAAAGAACAATAAAAAGGTGCACAAGACGCATTAGATAAATATGATAAAGCCAAGATATGGAATCAAACCAGTTGTCATTTCTTCTATGAAGTCTAAAGGTTTCCTATATATCCTCCTCAAAATAGTGTGTGTTTGTTGAGCTAGCAATAAATCTGGAAAGTGAAAATAAAACAAAACTATGCTACCAGATAACAGTTCATATAAAATAGGTGCAAATACCTTTGTTGTCTTCTTAAGCTTTAGCTGTGGGACGACAACAGAAACCTGATCTGCTAGTATTACATCAAAATGATGGCCACAGGACCAGCTCGCAGAGAACAACAAAAAAGCACCACAGAAATGCATACAAAGCATGAAGACGATAGAATATACAGTAACAGGAAAGATACCTGGGAAACCAAATGACATTAAAACATCAAACGACAGTTGATCACCGTGACACTGAGAAAAAAGGAAAAGGAAAGAAAAGAAAATTTGTTGTGTTTGTTCTAACTATGTATAAACCATCTTCCAATCCCACGGTGTAGCATCCATTATCTATGTAGTACCCTGTTTGATGAAATTCCTATTACAGGTCTGTGTTTCTAATCCGTTTCTCTCAGAGTACACACACCAAGACGACTTGAAACTGTCATTTTCAACATTTTAGTGTAAAATGGGTCATCTTGTAAATCTTTCATTCAACTTTCAAACTTTCATTCAACTTTCAAACAAACTTACGTATGAAAAAAGACAGCATGATAAGAAAAGGAAATTTTTTACAGGGCCATGAGTTTTTATGCCTGAAGAAAAAGAAAAAACAGAGTGCTGACATGGCTGAGAAATTTGATATTCTCAACATCTGCCATTCTATACTTGGCATGAATTCATACGAGAAGCAAGGAAGAGACGGAAAGACAGATCCATTGCTTGCTGTTGCCCCTGTTTATTTTAATATGCTTAAAAATAAATAAAAAATAAAAACTTAAATGAAACGGTGTCGTTTCTCCATGAATCAAAAGAATAAAACAAGGAAGCGCTATGCCTGCAATGCTTGCTGCGGTGAAGTTGAAGTTGCTGCAACCCTTTGAGGCATTTCCTCGAACAGATGGCGGGCATGCATTGCCCAGCCATCCAGCCATTGCAGGGGTCAATTTTTCTTCCTCTAGTGTTGGATTCCGGAGTCGCAGGGATCAATTGACCACCCCTGCTCCTCTGTGGATCCGTCCCTGGTTGATCAGCATATTAAATATTTTCCTTCATGTTTTCTAATCTGTTGCTTTTAAATGGCATAACCTTTTCCAATGTTATTGAATTCTCTTTCTTCTTAATAGTTTGAAAGAAAAACTTCAACAAATGGACAAGCTGCTGCTCGAGGGGACATAGTCATGTCGCATATCTCAGCTTTTGAGAAACTGGATCTAGAGCTTATAAAGAGAGAAAAAATGCAGAAAGAATTTTCATTCGCAGACCAGATCAGAGCTGCCAAAAACAAAAGAATGGAATTAACTATGGAAGCCTCATCCTCTGTTCATGCAGCCAACAAGAAACCAGGGGAGTATGCTTAAATTTCCACATCCCTAGCAGCAGTTGAAATAGAGGTAAGAGGTGTATGGAGGGCAACTTTTTTTCTTCTTTAAAGAAGGACAATTTGCTTGTTTTTATGTAGCTTAATGTTCATTTGTTGATGCATTTTTCCAACTAGTCGCAAGAGTCCGGTCATTTGTTTTCAGGGCTTCATTCCAATGTTATATGGAAGAGGTCCATCTGGCGACAGTGCAGCGTTTTTATGTGAAAAATTTGTTAGGTGAATTCGTCACGACCAGAAATTATATTATCCGCTTTCGAGCACAGGAAATATCTGATTTGCCTTGCCAATATCCATGCTGGTTGTGATATTGACTTAGACAGTCGAGTTAAATTGCAAATGTCTTACAACTTGTTTATTGCAGAGTTGTTATAAGCTGTATAGGATGTGTCATGATTTTTTTAACAGTAGTAAAAAACCTCACGGATTTGGTTCTTCTCTTTTAGTTTGTAAACAATTTTATTGTTCTGCAGGGGTTGTGTGATGGATGCAAACTCCACAATAGAGCCCCCAAGGTTTTGTAAGTTAAACATGGAAGGAAGAAAACCATGAGTTGTGAGATTTGTAGTTTATTTTCTCCGAAATAAATAGGACAGCAGCATCATATATTATCTTTTCTTTTCTTCAAATCTATCAGAAACAGCATACTGAGGAGTTCATAACGATGATGTAGATTTTTTCCTGCAGCTGAACTGGGTTATGGTATTGTATTTTCACTTGTCTGCATATGAGTTTAGGGTTTCTTTCCCCCCATAGCTATATGAACCGAACAACATATATCCTTTAAATTTAAGTCCAGTTACTTTGAAATGAAGAAGAAGAAAAAAAAAAGAAAAAAAAAGGGTAAAGCAAACTGAAAATGCAAAATAAAAAGTACAATATTAATAATATATATCTAGCCTCTAAGCCTTCTTTTCATCCTGTTGAGGGGGACTGTTATCATCACATGAAGCCGATCTTGTAGATTGTCTATGAATCGAAAATACGCATATCTCCATGTCTTCTTAATAACAAAAGAACCACAGACTCCCCAAAATCCTACTATGAACCCCAATGCAACGAAAATGTAAAACCATGGAAGTTGATGATGCCCATTGCCCTCGTCTTTGTTGTTCTGATTATCTGCATCCATGTCCTTATTTGGACTGACTTATTTGGAAGTGGGGCACCACAAAGTTTTGGATTCCCCTCAAAGGCAAAAGCGTCGAAGCTTTGGAGCTGGGGGCCTGTTGGTGTTGGTCCTTCGAGGTTATTGTAGGAGACATTAAATTCTTTCAAGAAACTAAGGCTCGCCAATGACGATGGGATTATTCCACACAAGAGATTCGTGGAGAGGTTCAAAACCTCTAAATTTTTTAGGTTAGATATTTGGTCTGGAATGATGCCAGAGAAGGTGTTGGAGTCAAGAAAAAGCAGGCGGAGAAGATGTAATTGGCCGATTTCAGCTGGTATATAACCACTAATGTTATTGTTAGATAAGTGTATCATTGCTGGAATAGAAGACATTTTTTGTTGTAGAATAGTTTGCTTTGATAATATGTCGAAGTTGCTGCTGCTAAAGATAGGCAATTCAAATTCATAACTAGTGTCGTCTAATTGAGATGCAACATTAGGTTCATATACCAACCTTGGTAGTCTACAAAGTTGTTTTGGAAATTCACCTGAAAATTGGTTCTCTGACAAGTTGATATGAAACAGTCTAGGCAGAGTCCCCAACCAACTTGGAATTGGCCCTGTGATTTGATTAAAATCCAGTCGCAAGATCTCAAGATTCTTGAGCTTTGATAACCATTCAGGAATTTGACCAGTGAGGTCAGAATCAAACAAACTCAATAATCGAAGATTTTGGAGTCCGTCAAAATCAACCATGTCATCATCAAATGGCATTCCCTCTCCTTTAAAGGCACCATCAAGCATGAGTAAGTGAAGACTTTTGCAACTCATTAATATCTTCATTGCCCCTGTGAGGTTGGTGAATCGGTTGTGACCAATGCAGAGGAAGGACAAGGATTTCAATGAAATAATTTCAGCTTGTATTTGTCCCTCTAGATGATTTCTACTCAATCCAATGGCTTTTAACGACCGACATGAGTAAAGGCTTACAGGAACCGTACCAGTGAAGTTATTCATCCTGAGGTCAAGTTTAGTAAGTTGACTCAGTCTGGAGAAATCAAGCATGGAGATATCTCCTTCCAAGTTGTTGTTTGCCAAATGCAGTTCTACAAGGTTTGTGCAATTTATCAAAGACTGGGGCAAAGAACCTTCTAAATTGTTGAAATCAAGGGTCACCAATTTCAACTTGGAGAGCTTTCCCAAATTGTGAGGAAGCTCGCCATTCAATTGATTAAAGAAGAGGTCAAGGATTGCAAGGTTGGTGAGGTTGGCAATTCTATCACTAATGGCTCCATGTAGTGAATTGAGAGGTAATGAAATTTCTTCAAGTTTGGTAGCATTATAGATATCTTCTAGAAATAATCCCAAGAGGTTATTGTGACTGGCACGAAAAACCTGTAGTTTGGAACACTTTCCTAGCCCAGGAGCAAGGTCTCCATTAAATAGATTGGAAGAAAAATCCAATAGCCTAAGGAAGGGAGAAGAATGTTGGAGACAAATAGAGGATGGGACATACCCTGTGAAGGTATTGTTGCTGACATTGAAACTAGTCAAGTTGCTTCCTTGTTGGAAGAATGAAGATGGAATTGCACCAAAGAAGTGATTGCTGGACAAATCAACTGTCCGTATATTAATAGATGGTAGAGAAAGTGGTAGTTCTTCAAAAAGACGGTTATAGCTCAAATCAAGTATCTCAAGTTGATTCAAAGACAAGAAGAACTGAGTTTCAAGTGAACCATATAGTGAATTGTGGGAAAGGTTCAAGTGGGTGATATGGGTGAGATTTGCAAGTGAAAAGGGAGAGATACCTCCTTTGAGCCCTTTGGAAGGTAACAGCAAATGGGTGACCCAACCATCTTGATCACAAGTGATGCCCTTCCAATGACAGCAATCAAGGGATGTCCAATTTAAAGGAGGAAAAGATAGAGTGGAGGCAAAGGACAGGAGGGAGCTGCGTTCAGTTTGTTTGCAGGCATGGATATTTGTAGATATAATGCAAGAGAATAAGAGGAAGAGAAGGAAGGGATGAGCCATTAGGTTATAAGCTTGCACTAACATGTTGCTTTGTGTATGTGCCGTTGCTCACATGTATTTACATATATATATATATATAAGAGCAATGATGCTTGAAAAGGATGCAAACATCAGTACAAATTGAGAAGTCGGCAAACCTGATAGAAGACCTCTTCTATAAGATTTCAAAACCTTTGGGCCACCAGGAGAGGACTTGACCGTGATATATGTGACAAACAGAATCCTTGTTGAATTCAAACTGGAATATGTTTTGATTATTTCCGTTTATTTTTAAGGCAGCTGATAACTGAAACCAGCTCATCTTCCGTGTTAATCACTCAAAGTCCAAGTTCAAAGTTGTTTTTCTTGTTGATGATTCTTTTAAGAAAATTCATTCTTTCCAAGTTTTCCGCTGCTTGATGGTGAAAGACGACCATTCCCCTACGCTCTCAAGTCTGCTACGATAGGTTGGCGACGTTGTTTCTTGGATAACTTTTTTTTCTTTGGTAAAAACTTTTTTTATTATTCACGGATCATGCATTCTTTCTGTTTCTTTTTAACTTTTTTTAGTTAAAAATAATAATTCTCCGTAATCAAAGGTTGTAGGGGCAAGAAAATTTCTTAATAGCAAATAATAATAATAATTGAAATACGGAAAGTTTATTTATCTTGGTAATTCAATATTGGAAAGTTGGTAAAGTTGGACAAAATTTATCGTTGATATTTTATGAGGTTCATATCTATTCACAATGTAGAATCGTTGATAACGTATCATACGTTATGTAATCAATATATTCATTACTTGGGAAAAATAAACCATTCATTTGTCTACTATTTAAGGATTTAATTGTCTACAATTATTACTTTGAATTTTTCTATTTGTAGTGGGACCAACCGTTATAGTAAATCAAAAGCTAGAGGTTAAGGATTTTAATTTTATTTATTATAAAAATATGGTAATTAAACAAAATTAACTCAAATGCTAGAACTAGTGAAGGCTTAACTTTTTAGTCTTTTTACTTTTGGATTGGTGAAATTTTTGGTGGGGTTGGGATTTGAGTTTGAATAGAATAGGAGAAAACGACAAAGACAGACAGAATCAGATTTGCGTGGGAGGGCTGAAACGGCAGAGAGGCCAATCTCTACATTTACCCTCCGTTTGGATGAGGGAAAATAACTCGGAATTTAGCTAAAAGTCAGGAATTTAAAAGGAGAAATTAACAATTCCCTTGTTTGGCAACTTAAGCGCGGAATTTATCAAATGACGCGCGGAAAAAATCATGGAAATTGAGGCATCAAATTCCCGAGTTTAATTTCCACCAAAATAGGCGTCATTTCACAATTTCCATAGTGCGGGAATTCTTATTTTCCAGTGTGCCAAAACTTACATAATAAAATATTTAAAAAAAGTACACGTCTCTCTGGATCAAATTTGAAGGTTAGTCTTCAGGCCTTTCTCTCCTTCAATTTATGTTTTTCTATTTTAGGGTTACCATGGTTTCTGAATGGCTATCAAAATTGGGTGTTTCTGACTAAATTTATGAATATGTGTTGAATGGGTTTTGTGATCTTTGCGACATTATGGCTGGATTTTGGAAAGTTTTAACAAAATACTCTATGCCCATGGATATTGGTGTGTGATTTGTGTTTATGGTACAACTCTGTAGTTGTTTGCTAGCTTTATTGCTTTGTGTTATCGCCTTGTTCAAGTTTTACCGTTCGTTTCCTTACTCTGAAGAAAAAGCATGTGCTGTTGAAAAGCTTTTCATATACTCTATAAGGAAACGAAAAGCTTTATTGATTGCTATATGCTTCTGAAAATTGATTTTGGTCTTCTCTCTTTCTTATTTGACTTTGATTATTTGTTTGGTAGTCTCATGACGATGCTAAAGGTTTTCGATTTAAAGTTATAGAAAATTGGGATGATATAGTAGATTTGTGTGGCAAAGGTATATGCTGAAGTACAAGTAGTACTAGGTCTTAGTGAAAATGAACAACTCAAAGCATGTGCTTGGCTGATAGAAAATGACAAACAATTTCAGATGATGAAGGCACTCCCAATTGAGAACAAAAGAGTATGTTGTTGATGTTTATTGCACGTGGGGAGTGATTTCGTTTGCTAATATGCTCTATTTGTTTAAGTTGAGTTATTTAGTTCATCAAACGATATGTTATTTTATACTTCGAGAAATACCTTCTATGTCGGTTATCAGTTTTTTTGTTCTTTTGAAATATTTAATTTCTGTCATTTACAATTTACATGAGCTATCCAAACATTGAAATTTTCAATTTCTGTCATTTACAAAATTCGACATACATAAATCCAAACACTGAAATCTTCAATTGCCAGAAATTGAAATGACGGAAATCTAAATTCCGTCATTTTATAATTCTATGTAATTTGCAATTCCTTCATCCAAACGGAGCATTAGATTTGTGCGCGGTGAGGGCCGTTTTAAACATTCTGACGCGTGTTGGACCTGTGTGGCTGTAACGTGTTCGACCTGTGTGGTGACTGCTATAATAAAATATTGATAGCAATAACGTTCAACCACTTGCATCTTCCATGTTAACAAAATTATCCCTCTCTTGGGCTGCGTTCTTGCACCACTGTTTCAATTATAAACCATGAATTTTAGTAAAAGTAAAATGAACTTCTTTTAAGTCCTCGGGTTATAACAAATCCTTATTTTATTCCTTTTGGTGCAAGAATGATAATTCTCTATCTTATACTGTAGTATGGTAGTATGAACACATAGTACTTAAAATGGAAAAATATCAACTTAGTCCATCCATATTATAACACTTATATGAGCTATATTACGTGTAAGAGTGGAACTAAAATTTTTCCAAAGGGTGGGCTAATATTTTGTTAAACGACAAAACAAAATTAAGTCAAACCAAGAACAACTAAATTTTAATTTTTTTTTGAACTTGAACGATTCAATTAACATGATATAAAACTAGAAATAAACTACGACTTTTCTTACCTAGTCAGTCATAAAATAAAAGTGAAGAATTTGCACATAAGGGAGTTGGTTGGGGTGGGCTAAATGTCAAAATCTTGAAATTACGTGCTATAAAAGTATTTTTGACTAAGGTTGCACTGGGCTACAGTCGAGGGTAGCCTATATGTAGTTTCACCATTACTACGTGACCGGACTCCAGCACTATTGTATAATTTCTCGTTAATTACAGAGAAGGTGCCTAATTTAAAGCACAAACTTCTGTTAAAATATATAGTTGCATAGGAAATGCTTGAAGCATTTGTTTACATTATCAAATTGTCCACCTCTAGTGAACAAAGGGCCATAATTAATTAAACGTAGAACTATTGGATTTGTTTAATTCATGAGAGTTCACCAAGAAATTTCATAATGTTTCTCGAAATATGATGAGGGGGGGAATTACTTTTCCCTCATTGAAGGACATTCCCAAAAGTCCAATATTCTTTTGCTCTTATGTTTTATGTCACTGATGATATCAAAAACAATTAATATAAATGAGGCAGTTGGTGGAGGACAAGCTTAAATCTTTTTCATATATAAATCCTATCCTAGGATTCTGATGTGATTACTTTTTTTAAGCCCAAAGGCATAAAATTTCATGATTCGTAGTGATGACCGTATGGTATACATAAGATGTTTTGTGCTTATCTTCTTGTACTGTCCAATCTGCCAAAAACCTGTTTTTAATTATATTGGAACTTTGAGAAGATTTTGGCCCCAAGTTTTTTGTAAGTTTGTAACACTTTCTTTTGTTTTATAGGGATTGGGAGCTGATATATTCATGAATTGTATCTTTCTTTTTGTTTTTTGGTATTTTGTTTTATATATACAAACGTTATTGGGGAGGGGGTTTTCTCACATACACATACTGTCTTTTTTTTCTTTGTGAACTGGGGTGGGGAGGGCCATGCACCCCAGAAGCAACTACACAGAATTAGAAATACAAATCAAACAGGCTTTAGAGACCTGACCCAACTAAGAGATTCTCAAATAAATATGGACAAGACACATCAGATAAATATGATAAAGCCCAAAAAAATGGTATATCAAGCAAAAGACGAAAGGCATAAAAGATGACACACTCGGAGTAAATTCATGGATATATTAAACCCAACAAAATTATATTTAAGTCTAGGCGACTCAATTGAACAACTTATACTACAAGGTCATGCAGTCTTCAGTCTTCTTTCGTCCCATCAACATCAACAAGGTATTGATTCAAATGCCGATCAAATATTTTTCTAGAGAATGAATCTGTCACATGCCGTTGCACTTCGATGCCCATTCTTTGAGCCATCTGCGGGTCTTCGATCAGTTTAGCAATAGCCAAGCAGAACTCTCTGTGCCATCTGCGGGTCTTCGATCAAATTATCTCATATAAATTTCATTTTCCAACCTATATCCCATCAAACGGAACAAACGCGTGTAATTTGGACCTTCAGAAGGACACATAGGAACTGGGTGAGAAGTGCATTTCTTTCAGCTGTTGAGCAAGATGTGATGAAGTTAACCTGATTGGACACTACTTCCTTTTCTGCTAAACTTTCAGAGCTCCTCCAAGTACTCATCACTTTTTGTGATCAAGCGCTTATCGAAGCCACCTAAAACATTGGACATGTATTATTATATAGTAAATTTGGCTTACCACCTCCAAATTGAATTTTCCTTAATTGCAATCCATCACTTTTTGTGCATGTTAATAAAATCCATTTTTTATAAGTAAAAACCCATGACTAGGATCTACCTCATCAAATTACCTTATCAAGCTCAAAATCTGATTTTATTATAATTTTTTGATTCCCAAAATACCCCTACGTATTTGCAATTGTTGTTTTCTCCATTGATTGTGCTAAATATACTTTAAACATATTTGTTGCAATTCAATGTCATTAATATTCAAATGGTGTATTTTTATATAGGAAAATGGTGTTTTAAATTGGCTTAAATTTAGGAATTTTTAGGGTAAGTTTTTTTCTCTTAAAAAAAAAAAATTTAGTATCTAATTTCTCCTACAGAAGTCACGTTTAGGGTCTATTGAATTTATGAAGAAACATTAATATACCTATCATGTTTTAAAATAAAATAATGTACCTATTTTTTGTACCTATTTTTTCTACCTTTTTTTAAATGAATAATATACCTAATTTTTTACATATCTTTTGTAAATATACCTATTTTGTGTACCTATAAATAACATACCTATTTTTTAAAATAAAAAATGTACCTATTTTTAATTTATGAAAAATGTGCAGAAATTTCAATTACACAACGTACCTAATTTCTAATGTTAATAATGTACCTATTTTAATTTATAGAAATTTCAATTACAAAGTAATGGATCCTTTTTTTTTTCTTTTTTTTATATATATATATTATTTTAAAAGTACCTATATTATATACATATTTATAATTTTTTTATAGGTATATTATTTATTGGATATGTAATTTAGGGATTTTTTGTTTCTTTATTTTAGGGATTGGCGATGTGTAGAGGGATGCCAATCAAAATAAATGGGGTAATTGATATGCTATTAATAGGGAGTATTAATTATAATTAAGGTAGTTAATAACATGCTTGAAATAAATTATAAATTAAATATGAAGGTAGGTGGCATATAATGTAATTTAATTAATAATATTAGGACAAATCTATCTCACATGGCAACCTTCTTTAAATTTGGGTTTTCAGTAAAGATTTAAAAGTAGGTGGGTATATGACTAGGATGTAGTAGTTGTAAGGGTCTATATGGGAAGAACTCTTGATATGCACACAGAGAGCAACAAAAAGGCACCGCAGAAATGCACACAAAGCATGAAGACGATAGAATATATGTCGGGGTAGGAAAGCACCATATACAGTAACAGGAAAGATACATGGGAAACTGAATGACATTAAAACATCAAACAATGCACTGATTTTAAATGACGGTTGATCACCGCGAAACTGAGAAATAAGGAAAATGAATTAAAAGAAAATTTGATATGTTTGTTCTAATTATGTATAAACCATCTCCCAATCCCACGGTGTAGCATCCATTATCTATGTAGTACCCTGTTTGATAAAGTTCCTATAGCAGGTCTGTGTTTCTAACCCTGTTTCTCTCAGAGTACACACACCAAGACGACTTGAAACTGTCATTTTCAACATTTTAGTGTAAAATGGGTCATCATGTAAATCTTTCATGCAACTTTCAAACAAACTTACGTATGAAAAAAAAAACAGCATGATAAGAAAAGGAAATTTTTTACAGGGCCATGAGTTTTTATGCCTGAAGAAAAAGAAAAAACAGAGTGCTGACATGGCTGAGAAATTTGATATTCTCAACGTCTGCCATTCTATACTTGGCATGAATTCATATGAGAAGCAAAGCTCGATGAGGGAAGTTCAATCAATGCATCATACTGACTCTCCAGACAGTATTAGCAAGGAAGAGAAGGAAAGACAGACGAAAAACATAGGACTAGCCAACAAAGGGAGAGTACCAGGGAACAAAGGCAGGAAACATAGTCCGGGTAACTAGAGATAGAGTGTAATTTTTTATTTGTTGGATTTTAAATCTCATACATTTGGTTGAATCTAAAGTTGTGATCTTCCATGTAAAGCAGAGACTTGTGAGCGAATCGAACAGAGAACAATAGAAGCCTTAAAAGACCCCAAGGTGAAGTCATGTAAGATTCAATAAGTTTTATGATATTTTCTTCACGATATGGGTGTTTTTGAATTAGAATGTAAGAGTTTATATCAAAAGCCACAATAACAGAATTGTTTTGAAAATGGTTTGAAGTTTGTCAATCATATTTTTGGATTTCCCTTTTCAGTTAAAAGCACTACACAACTCATGTAAGGAGAAAAGAAAAAGGCTTTCATTTTTCAATCAACTGTTTTTCTTTTAAATTAAAAACTTGCTTTTTCGTTCACCCTCAATTGGTTTCAGGTTAGAAAGAAGATGTCTGAGCATCCCCGGCCTCATAGGTACACTCACAATCTTTGTTAGATATAATTAATTAGCTGTCATGAAACATAAGAACTTTGTTTTTCTGTGACAGAAACAAAAGAACTTTATAAATTAATTAGCTGGGTTGTCGTTAAACTTTCAAATACCCAATGTCAAGTAGGTTATATGCACAGAGATGGAAAGAAAGACAAATGCTGTGATTGATGACTATTTGATTACTCTCAAAATGATTACATGTACGGAAGTCAGGGAACTTAATGCTGTAAACTTGTCTGGAGGCACCTCTAAGATTGAACGAGTTCTAACGGTCGCTTCTTGTTAAAATGGTTATTAGGCCTGTATGGGCCATTGGATTGTCATGTTGAATAATGTTTGCGTAATCATAAGAAGTACGGTGATATAATGTAAAGGAAAGCATGTGCCCTAAACTATATGTTTATTTCTTTCTCGAATTCTCCTGTGAGAATAGTTTGGCAAAGTTAATCAATCATTCATCAAAGGAAGAGGAGAAGAAATAAACCTGTGAAACCCCTTAAATGGGCCTCAGATTGTATTATGAACTTTGGATATCTACTTGTAAGCTTTATCTTCCTTGCCTTTTTTGGGAGGGAGGGAGGGGGAGAACTTAGTTTAAGGTTTTTTAGGCCTGCTGAACAAGTAAACATGATTTTTTTGGTTTCATGAACATAATGTGACCAATAGAAGCCAATAGTTGTAGGTTGCAGCGCATCTTTGTTGAAAGATACATTTTCTATTTTAGTCTTTTTTTTAGGGAACCTTGCTAGATCATTATATTAATTATTTTCCTTCATGTTTTCTAATCTGTTGCTTTTAAATGGCATCGCCTTTTCCAGTGTTGTTTGTTTGAGTGTGTTATTGAATTCTCTTTCTTCTTAATAGTTTGAAAGAAAAACTTCAACAAATGGACAAGCTGCGGCTCGAGGGGACATAGTCATGTCGCATATCTCAGCTTTTGAGAAACTGGATCTAGAGCTTATAAAGAGAGAAAAAATGCAGAAAGAATTTTCTTTCGCCCAGACCATATCAGAGCTGCCAAATACAAAAGAATGGAATTTACTATGGAAGCCTCATCCTCTGTTCATTCAGCCAACAAGAAACAGGGGAGTATGCTTAAATTTTCACATCCCTAACAGTAGTTGAAATAGAGGTAAGAGGTGTATGGAGGGTAACTTTTTCTCTTCTTTAAAGAGGGACAATTTGCTTGTTTTTATGTAGCTTAATGTTCATTTGTTGATGGTTTGTAGGAAGAGAAAATATCGGACTCTTGGACGCATTTTTCCAACTAGTCGCAAGAGTACGGTCATTTGTTTTCAAGGCTTAATTCCAATGTTATATGCAAGAGGTCCATCTAGCAACAGTGCAACATTTTTATGTGAAAACTTTGTTAGGTGAATTTTTCATGACCGGAAATTATATCATCTGCTTTCAAGCACATAAATTATATCTGTGGGAGCGATTTGCGTCCCACGGGAATATTCGTCTAAGATTCTCCTTTTTTCTTCGTCGTCTCTTTCTCCCTGCAAAATAAATCGGAATGAGAGGACCACACTCAGGAAGTGTTGGCCAAAGGCCCTCCGATGCCTAAGTTAGTTCAATTAATTCGTAGAGAAAACAATAGCTAATGAAAAGGGAACGGAGTTATGTGTATGGAGTGAATCGAGTGGCCGGAGCCGTGTGTGAGACAGAGAAAGACTATGGCGGCTAGGGTTTGCGAGAGAGAATTTCTGCAGAGTTTCAAAAAGAATTTTAGACGTACCTCAACTCTTGTGCGTAGCCATCTATTTATAGGGGTCTCGGAGACTAGGGTTTCAGAAGAATAATTCCACATATGGAAAACAATTATTCTTCCCTGATTTGGTGAGATTGGTGTAATTAGGGATTTGATTTAAATCAAATCCCTAATTAAGGCAAGAATCAAATAAACCCCAATTAAATCAGGTAACTCCCAATTAAATTGAGTAACTCCCAATTAGGTCAAATAATTCCCAAATTGATTGGCTTAATTATTCGACCTAGGATCTGAGATATTTTGCTTCCACAATATCCATGCTGGTTGCGATATTGACTTTAGACAGTCGAGTTAAATTGCAAATGTCTTATAACTTGTTTATTGCAGAGTTGTTATAAGCTGTATAGGATGTGTCATGATTTTTTTAACAGTAGTAAAAAACCTCACGGATTTGGTTCTTCTCTTTTAGTTTGTAAACAATTTTATTGTTCTGCAGGGGTTGTGTGATGGATTCAAACTCCACAATAGAGCCCCAAGGTTTTGTATGTTAAACATGGAAGAAAGAAAACTATAAGTTGTGAGATTCGTACGTAGTTTATTTTCTCCGAAATAAATTGGACAGCAGCATCATATATTATCTTTTCTTTTCTTCAAATCTATCAGAAACAGCATACTAAGGAGTTCATAACGATGTTGTAGATTTTTACCTGCAGCTGAACTGGGTTATTGTATTGTATTTTCACATGTTTGCATGAGTTTAGGGTTTATTTTACCCCATAACTTTATGAACAGAACAACATATATCCTTTAAATTTGAGTCCAGTTACTTATTGAAAGGAAGAAAGAAAAAAAGGAAAAGCAAACTGAAAATGCAAAATAAAAAGTACAATATTAATAATATATATCTAGTCTCTAAGCCTTCTTTTCATCGTGTTGATGCGGATTGTTATCATCACATAGAGCCTATCTTGTAGATTGTCTATGAATTGAAAATACGCATATCTCCATGTGTTGTTAATAACTAAAGAACCACAGACTCCCCAAAATCCTACTATGAACCCCAACACAGGGAAAATGTAAAACCATGGAAGTTGATGATGCCCATTGCCCTCATCTTTATTGTTCATGTTATCTGCATCAATTCCCTTACTTGGTCCGCACTTATTTGGAAGTGGGGCGCCACAAAGTTTTGGATTCCCCTCAAAGGCAGAAGCGTTGAAGCTTTGGAGCTGGGTGCCTGTTGGTATTGGTCCTTCAAGATTATTGTGGGAGACATTAAATTCTTTCAAGAAATTAAGGCTCGCCAATGACGATGGGATTATTCCAGACAAGTGATTCATGGAGAGGTCCAAAAACTCTAAAGTTTTTAGGTCAGATATTTGGTTTGGAATGATGCCGGAGAAGTTGTTGGAGTCAAGATCCAACGCGCGGAGAAGCTGCAATTGGCCGATCTCAGCAGGTATATAACCACTCATGTTATTGTTAGATACGTCTATCACAGCTGGAAATAAGTACAATTTTTGAGAGTGGAAATGTTCATGTGTAGGATTATTGGTGTACAGGAAGATAGGCAATTCAAATTCATATTGGTCTTCTTCTTGAGATGCAATATTATGTTCATAAATCAACCTTGGTAGTCCACAAAGTTGCTTTGGAAATTCACCTAAAAATCGATTCGTTGACAAGTTGATAAAAAACAGTCTAGGAAGAGTCCCCAACCAACTTGGAATTGGTCCTGTGATTTGATTATCACACAGAGACAAGAGCTCTAGATTCTTGAGCTTCGATAACCATACAGGTATTTGACCAGTGAGGTCAGAAGCAGCCAAACTCAAAAACCGAAGATTTTGGAATCCGTCAAAGTCAACCATGTCATCATCAGATGGCATTCCCTCACCCACAAAGGAACCATCAAGCAAGAGTGTGTGAAGACTTTTGCAACTCATCAATATCTTCATTGCCCCTGTGAGGTTGGTGAATTTGTTGGAACCAAGAGAAAGGAAGGACAAGGATTTCAATGAAAGAATCTTAGCTTGTATTTGTCCCTCTAGATGATTCCAACTCAACCGAATGGCTTTTAGAGACCTACATGAGTAAAGGCTTACTGGAAGTGTACCAGTGAAGTTATTGACCCTTAGGTCAAGTTTAGTAAGTTGACTCAGTCTTGAGAAATCAAGCATGGAGATATCTCCTTCCAAGTTGTTGTCTCCCAAATGAAGTTCTACAAGGTTTGTGCAATTCATCAAAGATGGGGGCAAAGCACCTTCTAAATTGTTGAAATCAAAGGTCACAAACTTCAACTTGGAGAGCTTCCCCAAATTGAGAGGAAGCTCGCCATTCAATTGATTAAAGTAGAGGTCAAGGATTGCAAGGTTAGTGAGGTTGGCAATTCTATCACTAATGGCTCCATGTAGTGAATTGAGAGGTAATGCAATTTCTTCAAGTTTGGTGGCATTATAGATATCTTCTGGAAATAATCCCGAGAGGTTATTGTGACCGGCACGAAAAACCTGCAATTCAGAACACTTCCCTAGCCCAGGAGCAAGGTTGCCGCTGAATACATTGGAAGAAAAATCCAATAGCCTAAGGAAGGGAGAAGAATGTTGGAGACAAATAGAGGATGGGACATACCCTGTGAAGGCATTGTTGCTGACATTGAAACTCGTCAAGTTGCTTGCTTGTTGGAAGAATGAAGATGGAATTGCACCAAAGAAGTGATTGCTGGACAAATCAACTGTCTGGATATTGCTGGATGGTAGAGAAATTGGTAGCTCTCCAGAAAGACGATTATAGCTCAAATCAAGGATCTCAAGTCGATTCAAAGACAAGAAAAATTGAGTTTCAAGTGAACCATATAGTGAATTGTGGGAAAGGTTCAAGTGGGTGAGATGTGTGAGATTTCCAAGTGAAGAGGGAGAGATATCTCCTTTGAGCCCTTTGGAAGGTAAGAGCAAACTAGTGACCCAACCATCTTGATCACAAGTGATGCCCTTCCAACGACAGCAATCAATGGATGTCCAATTTAAAGGAGGAGAAGATAGAGCAGAGGCAAAGGACAAGAGGGAGCTGCTTTCAGTTTGTTTGCAGGCATGAATATTTGTAGATATAATGTAAGAGAATAAGAGGAAGAGAAGGAAGGCATGCACCATTAGGTTATAAGCTTGTACTAGCATGTTGCTTTGTGTATGTGCCTTTGCTCAGAGGTATATTCATATATATAAGAGCAACGATGCTTGAAAAGGATGCTCGGCAAACAACCACACAATGCAAATTATTGATATTGAAACCCCTCCATACGTCGAATATATATTTTCCGCTAAACAAAGAGAGACGACTCCTTTTTTGGGCCCCCAGAAGAGGACTTGACCTACTTAATTTGAGGTCTTCATAAGGTATTCAAAGTTGTTGCCGTGATATATGGTGATAATTTTTTTAGAAAAGTTGATATAGATCCAATTTTTCATTTAGAAGTTGGGTTTAATCCTCGGATTTGGTGACTTTGATACAAGTCCTTTGACTTTTGTGCCACATAGGATTACATTCCTTTTTAAATATTGTCTGATGTAATCTTTTTATTTTATATATTTAAAATAATTTTTTGTTCCAATATTGCCCATTATCTTAGATTACTTACCTTAATGAGATAATTAGCCAATATTATATTTCTTTCCTTATCCAATTTACCCTTGAGCACATAAAACGTAAGGAATAATGAAGTTATTAATTGCAAGCAAATTTTATTGTGGTTTTATAATAAATTACTAAATTTATGGTAAGTAAAGCACCTAATTAGGAAGACTTTTTTTTTCTTTTTTAAATGTTGGACATTGACATATATATAAGAAAGAAATAATGGAGTGAGTTTAGCGCTCAAAGGAAGCCAAACACTCGTTAAAATAGATGAGAAAATAATGGAGATTCAGACTTGGGGTTCATCCCAAGGCACAAATGACTCGCTAAGGCATGGTCTAATATCTATTTGCTATGCAGTCATAGTATCGACTTCTTCTTCTTCTTCTTCTCTGCTTCTTCTTTTATTATTATTATTATTTTATGTTGAATATATGCTCAACTTTTAATCAGGTTCAGTTATTTTGTTCTTTATAGTTGTTCTTTTATGTATAGTATACCGGAGACATAGGTAATACATTTTTTGATATATTTTTCTTCATATATATATATATATATATCTAAATTATAGGTAACATATTCCTTTAACCAAAAAAAAGTTATTAATTGACTTGTGTTTTGACATACATGAGATATAGGTACCACACTTTTTTGTCTTTTTGTGTTATGAATCTAAGTTATAGGTAACATACGATTTACCACTTATCTTTTTTATGTACCGGAGATATAGGTAGCATATATTGTCCGACTTATGTTTTTATGCACCTAAGTTATAGGTAATTTAATATTCTCCTTGTTTATTTTTCCACCTTACATTTAGGTAAGATGTTTTGTGGTTTGTTCAGCCTATGACGTAGATATATTATCCTATGGTATAGATATATTGTCCTATTGTCCATTGCATAGGTATAATATGTCATATTATCTATTGCCTATTGCATAGGTATGTATATGTTTTTTCCTATTTTCGACAATGTGTAATAGTATTTTATCTACCTCTTTTTTAGGTAACATACAATTTTATTTTGTCTATTTTTTTATCTGACTTATAGGTAGTCTTCTAATTTATGTTCCTAATTTATAGGTAACATGATTTATCACTAAGTATTTTTCGTTACTAATAATAACACTATTTACCTGTATGTCAGGTATATAATCTAATGTGGGTGCTTGTCTGATCGATTGGTATAATTTGTGGGTCTTTACTTTGTATTGATTAAATTGTATTTTATCCATATATTAGGAATATTATCAAGGAAAGAATTCAAAATTTAAATTATGGAATTCAATTACAATTAAATAATGTATTAAATTTAGATTTTCAATGTGTTTTCCTTATTTACCTCAAAGGGTAAAATTGACACAACAAAAAAAGTAATAAATGTCAAAGGACCTACATCTAAAACTAAAACCGCGAGGACTAAACCCAATTATAACTAATCATTTTGGACCTAGATCTAAGAAGCCCTAATTTTTTATGGAAATTTGGAAGATACATGGTGTTATTTCTCACTAACCTTGCATGTCTGCCAAATAGTGGAGGACTGCACTATATCCATTCCCTCGAAAGAAAAGTAGTCGTCAAGTTACTTTGCTTTAAAAAAGGTGAAGCATTTGTCTTCCGTGTGCGTGGAATTTTCCACCAAATAATAGAGACGACCGGATGTTGACTCTAACAGTCAGTCTTTCCTTTCTTCCACATTTTCCAAGCTAGGCCATTATTATCAAGTTGTATGTCACTATGTTGGCCAGAACCCCAATATATTATGTTCTACACTTTTTTCATTTTAAAAGTTTATCCACCATTGTTCCTGTATTCACCGTTGTTAGATCTACACTCAATTTGAATCTCACTTTGCCACCTAAAATTCAATTTATCACATTTTACCCCTGAAATTCAGTTCTCCGTCTCACTCTCCTCATATTCATTAACTCCATAAAAAATAACAGAGCATTGTGTTCTGAAGAGTAAAATGTTGAAATTGATAACAGTGAAGCCAAATGTAAACATACGTTGATGCCCTATTCATGTTATAAAAACCTTTTCTATTAATTCATATTAGACTAGATATAATAACTTTCGTGTATTAAGGAATCAAGGGTCACTAATTTCAACTTCCCAAAAATAATCAGTGAGAAATCACAGCAAAAAACACTAAAAAGATGCACAAGACGCATCGGATGAATATGTTAAAGCCAAGATATGGAATCAAAGTCTCCTTCAATTCGTTGAAAATGCCGTAGCAGCAGCAGCAACAGCTCCCTGAAAATGCTGCAAATGCCCTTGAGTGATCTCCAAGTTTTTGATTTGAAAGTCTTGCTGGTGACAATAATGATAAATGTAATGATTTCAAGTTTCATTGATGTACCATGAAAATCTTCCTGTTGTTTTAAGGCAAATTTTCAATTTTTATCATGGAATTTGGCAAGTAAGCTTGATCTTTGGCTTCATTTTGAGTTTGTATGTTGCTCTAGCTGAACTCGAGTTAGACTAAGCTTTGGTAGTTTGGTTGTTAAATTATGTGGAAAATGGTGCAAGAATTCATGTCTTTCAATCTGTTTGAATATACGAAATACTTTGTGTGCAAATTGCTTTGGCTCCATTTTGAGTTTGATCAAATTGCTAATTTGAGTATTCAGTGTACAAATTTGAATGTGTTAGCTAGTTGGCTGTTAGTAGCATTAATGAGGTTGGCTGCTCTAGCTAGCTATTAGCTAGTTGGCTATTAGTAGCATTAATGAGGGATATACACAAATATATGGAATCTGAAGGAAGTTGAGGTTCCACCCCAAAAGCAATTGGCAATGAGGGGAGTAGCCCAACTCCTTATAAGCCCTTGCAAGGTTTTCTAACTTTCAAATGTGGAACTTTTTACCTTCACATTCTCACACGCCCCCGCACGTGTGGCGAATTTTCAAGCCTAGCACGTGGACAACACATATTGGGTGACATGGAGTACGTGTGGCCGTTGGGCTGTCACACGTGGGCTAACCTGCTATGATACCATGAAGGAAGTTGAGGTTCCACCCCAAAACCAATTGGCAATGAGGGGAGTAACCCAACTCCTTATAAGCCCTTGCAAGGTTTTCTAACTTTTCAATGTGGGACTTTTTACCTTCACATTCTCACAGAATCGACTACTGGGAGACATTTGCACTTGTTACCAAGATCAATATTGTACGTGGTTTCATATCCTTGGATGCAAATTTTGACTGGCCACTACTGCAGTATGATGTAAAGAATGCATTTCTTCATGAGGACTTACAAGAAGAAGTGTATATGGATCCACCACCTGGTAACTCTATGACATCCGATCCTAATACCATATGCAAGCTGAGAAAATCATTATATAGGTTAAAGCAGTCACCACGAGCCTGGTTTGGGAGATTTACTGATTTCATTCCATGAAGTTGTTCACCCGTTTTAGTTTACTTCCTGAGATGACAGGGCAAAGTTCCCCATTAATTCAAAGACCATGTTTTGGTCAGTAAATTAACTTTCTTTATGTGTTGAGCGTGCCACTGCTAGCAATTTTTCAACCCTAACAGACTTATGGTAAAAATAACTTGCGCCCCAAGTTACTGATTTTGACCAAACGATTGTGAATTTGGGTGAGGAATATCTCCCAAGTAAGTTCTTTTCTATGCCTTAGACTGGTAAGGACTTTTACAATTTATCTCAGTATAAAAACCGGCAGTTCTAGCCAGAACAACTAATAACAGATTGAACTGATTTTAGGCAGAACTCCCCTTTACAAGACTCAAAAAGGGAAAACTGACTACATGAAAACGAGAGGAGGACTGTGCTTCCATTTCTGCCTGGTTAGTTGCCTCTGTTCTGGGCTGGGTTGGGTGCGTCTGTGCTGGGCTGGACTCTGGACAGCTTCCACTGTTAGGCTTCGGCTGCAAATCGATGCCAAAGCTTGAGTTTGGCAGAGCTTTAATCTACTTCAAGCCCTGATGGCTTCTGGATGGGCAGAACTGGGACTTCTCCAGTCTGAAAGGGGCAGAAGTGGCTGGACTTGAGCTGGGGATGTACTACAGTACCTGTGCGGCTAAGTCAGGGCTCTTCATAAATTTGTTGAGGTTTTCATATTTGAGAGAACTCGAACTCTGCTAAACTTGGCTTTTGCTGAACCAAATTTGTAACGAGAGAAATCTCGTTATTGTTGAGTTATGAACTGGGATTCAATTCAGGAGCAAGGGTCTAACTACCTTTGCTGGGGGAAAATAGGATGATTCTGCAAGCTTGTCTGAGAAGCTCTTGCATTTGAAGTACTTCAGACTCTGAGTCTGTTGTAACTTGCTTGAGATTTTTATGATCAAATGATCCTTTGAGTGTTTTTGTCTTTTGACTGAGTTTTTGGTTGTTTGATTGATTGTCCCTTGCTCTGTTCATCCTCTCCTGTATATATAGGAAATGTTTTTCTGAGAGTGGGCGGCAAGTAATCAAAAGATCTTTTCTAGTTTTTAATTGAAACAAAACAGGGGTTCCATCCTTTTCCTGGTGAATAAGCACTCAACGATCAGTTCTTGAGGTGACTGCTTCTGCATTTTGATGGTACGCCATGCTTGTTCTTTCATTTCAATCTGCATGAGTCTGATCGTTTTGAGATAGCTAATTCTCAGCTTTTGAACAGCTCCCTGTTTCCCGCTTTATTTAGCAGAGTCTGTTTATCTTTGAAAATTGTGTTTCCCCAAAATATCAGATTATTTTTAGATAAACTAAGCGGTTTTTGATCCCCTGGCAGCGAAGTTAATTCAGAAATTTCTCTTTTTTATACCTGCTCCTGTTCAGATTCTATCTCGAGCCGAATTCATTGACTTTCCTAAGTCAGGGTCACGTGGGCATGTTTCTTTTTAATCGCAACCGTAAAAATCATTCCTTCTTTGGGCCTGAAACTGTTCCATTGCAGCCCAGGTTTCTTAAATGCTCTTTGGGCCACGTGGTATTGGCCTGTTTGTTTTGCTTAATGGGCTGGACCTGCTGGTGGACTGAAATTACTCAAGCGGCTTTGGAAGTGATGTGGGCTTTTCGCTTTTGTTTTTGGCGTGCCGAATTTGGGCCCAAACAATGCCCCCATTAAGTTTGAACCGTTAAAAACGACGGTTTCCAAACTTAATGTTTCTTTCCGGCTATTTAATTCGTGCGCGCCGAAAATAAAACACCCCTGTCTGCCACGTCCGCCTACCACGAATTAGACTTCGTGGGAAATTGGTCAGTTACTAGCTAGTTACTAGCTGGTCATTATCAGCTTTCAGATGGCGTCTTGTCTTCCCTTTTCCCACGATTTCGAGTCCTTTTAAAAGAATTTTGAAACCTCCAGTTCCTGTTCATCTCAAAACCTAACTTCTTCAGAGTTTAATTCCTGCTTACTTTGAATCCTAATTTCCTCAGAACTCGATTTCTGCCAGAATCCTTTCCTTTCATTTTCGAATACTCCTCATCTCTCCCTCTGCAATGTCTTCTCCCAGAACTCGTGCTCAGAACACCTCCTCTTCAGTTCCTCCAGATTATATCACTGGGTCTGGAATTGATGCCCACGCCATGGAGGTTCGGAGCAGGACTCATCACTTGATCGGCAAAAAACTGGACGAGAATGTCCTCCATCTTTTTGAGGATACTTTAATCCTGGGGCCTCGTTGGTTTGGTTCTGTTCCGACTGAGGTGGAGGAGCTGATGAAAAGGGATGCAGTAGCTCCCATTTGTTTTGAAAATAACTCTGCCCTTTCTTCCTATTCCTGGGTTAGTAAGAATCTGAGCCGCTCGTTCCCGTCTAGTGAAGTGAGGAATAGCTCTGTGAAATGGGCGGACTGGGTCGACAAGCTTCTTCCTAGACATGGAGCTTATTGGAAGAGAGCAGGGCTCTATGATGCAATTCTGTTGTCAAAACAGTCCATCACCCGGGATGAGAATCTGCTCGCTGCTGCTCTGTGCTTCTGGAATTCTGCCAGCAACACTTTTGATTTTCGCGTGGGTCCAATGGCGCCAACCCTGCTGGACATGGCTCAGATTTTTGGATTCAGACCTCATGGAAGACCTGTAGATGCCGTTGGTGATTACCATCGGAGGAAGAATCAAGAGAAGCTGGCCAAGCCCTTCATCATTTCTCCAACTGCCATCAATCAGAACGGTTCTTTCTCCAATTATCTGAGAAAGTTTAGTACGGAGAAAGACAAGGATCAACAGCATATGTTGTTCCTCCTGTATTGGCTTAATAGATTCGTTTTTCCCAATCGTTCCTCTGCAATTCTGCTTGAGTACAGGCATTTGGCGGAAGCTCTTCACAACCATACTGACGTTGGGCTTGGTCCTTCGGTTCTGGCTCATCTCTTCAAGAATCTACATACAGCCACCCTGGAGAATCCTTTGAATCTAGCTGCTCCTGGCTCGTTCTGGATGATCCAGATCTGGCTGCAGGTTTATTTCCCAGAACTTCGTTTTCCGGACATAGTTCTGCCTGAAGACCAAGTTCTGGCCCTTCCTCTGATATCGGCAGAAGTGCCCAAGCGTTCCATTGAGGAGTACCTGATGTGGTTCAGACATTGTACCAAGAGGTCTGAAGCTCAGTGGCAGTTGGTGATTAAGAGGACATATCCCTGGTTCCAGCCTGGACATCGTCTTTTTGAAAAAGAACCGGAAGAAGAGGCGGACAGAACAGACTTTAGGAAGAAATTCCTAAGTATTGCTCTGGCGAGGGACCTTTCCCATGGAGGAGGGAAGCCTCCAAACTATCATCTGGGGGCAGAAGTCTACCATCCCAATTTCTGTGCAAGACAGCTTGGTTGCCCTCAGGTTGTTCCGTTCAAATTCTACAAAAGCTGCAATCGGGGGACTTCCTGGAGGGATTTGGATGATTTGGAAGTTCACAAAGCTGCCCGGTGTGCAGTGAATAAGATCAACAATACTTCAGACGCCCTCTTTCCTTCCTGGAGGCTGAACACCTGCAGTTCTGCCGACTTTGACGACTGGTGGAAGGCTAGATGCCACGTTCTTCCTGCCTCGTATGACGCCTTTCCAGTTCTTTTTGAAGGCTGGGCCCCTGGGACCGTTTATGCAGAAGCAGAGGCTAAGAAGTTCGTGGTGCGGACCATAAAAGACGTCAATGCTCAAGTGATAGAAGGTACTTTTGAGATTCTGTCTATTTCCCTTTTTTGCTTTGTGAATTCAAACTAAAACCTGTTCTGTCTATACCAGGTCCTTCCCTGGTGAAGAAAATAGGTGGAGGGGCCAGGCAAGCTGGAGAGATACTTGGTAAGTTTCTTCAGTTTTTCTATTTCTCCCTTCTTTCTCACTGGTACTTCTCTGATTCTGCCTATTCCCTGCGTAGTTTCTTCTGTTATTGCTGCCGGGGATTTAGAGCCTCCTTCTGGTGAGGAGGAAGAAGACGTGGCAGAACAAACTGCTGTCATTGCTACCCCCTCCGTTGGGAGGAAAAGAAAGGAAAATGCCCTTGCTCAGAGCAGTACTGTCCGGCCTGAGACCTCTGGTAGTTACATCTTCCTTCTTCTGATTTGTTCTGTCCTGTTCTGCCCTTTTTTTTTTTTTTTTATTCGTTGTGTGCAGCTGAGAGCCCTCCTCTTCCTCCGACTAGGTCTAAAAGACTTAGGAAGAGGAGTGAAATTGAATCTGATGAGACGGAGGAGCTTGCTGCAGATCCAACTGAAACCTCCGGAACTGATGACGAGCTGCGAGAGGCTTTCGAGGCTGTCGAGCAGGAGAAGCAGCAAGGAGCAGCAACAGAACATCCTTCAGAGAAGAAAGGAAAAGATTTCGAAGAAGAGGTGAGGCTGGATTCTGGTTCTTCGAACATGTTCTTCTCTTTTCTTTCTTGGCTTCTGACTTCTGTCTGTTTGTCTGTTTAGGAGGAGATTCCACCAGAGGTGATCGCAGAGAGCATTGCCTTAGCTCAGCAGCAGCGTGCCATTCCCAGGGTAGAACTGACTAGCTCAGAACTGGCTGCCTTTGAAGACACGGAGGCTGAACATTCTACTGCAGCTCCAGCATTCGAGGAGCAGCCAGAGCATTATGTTTCAGAGCCAGTGGAACAGGCAGAAGTCCCTGTGGCAGCTCCAAGCAGTCCAACTGCATTCGGGCCCTGGGGAGCAGATAGAGGTTTTGGCAGAATCGGGACCTGTGGAGCAGGTAGAATTTCCGGTTGGGAGCCTGACAGAGCAATCTGCCTCGAGGCCAGTTGAGCAGGTGGAGCTTCCTGCTGCAATTCCAGAGCCAGAGGTAGAATTAACTGCCACTGTATCTGACCCCTTGGTAATTTCTTGTAACATTTTTTATTCTTCGCGCTTTATCCTGTCCTTGCTTCTTTTTAACTCGTATTTCGTTTTAGGTGGAAGTAGCCGGAACTATCGGAACCGTGGCAGTGGTGATTAGCCCTCTGAAGCCTGTTCTTGCGGCTGTAAGTATCCACCCTGTTATGAACTCCCTTTTCATTTCTGCCCCTTTTGTTAATTCACAATTTTTACTTTGCAGATGCCTATTCGATCTCGCGCTGTTTCATCCATCACGGCTTCCCTTGCTGACCCAGAACTGGCCGAATTTGAGGCTATGGACCTGGATGCTCAGCTGGACAGGCTGGAGAAACTCAGTTCTACCCCCAGCAAGGCCAAGTTCAAGGCTGTGGATGAGGCCATGGAGAGAGTGAAGATCTGGCAGTCCACTGAGCTGGAATTGGAGGGAAACAGGGAGGCTATAGAACAACTGATGAAAGATCTGGACCTGCTGCATAGGCAGAACATGGCTCCCAAGCCAATTCTCGAGATAGGTCTGAATCTGGCCAGAGATGTACTCAACCTTCACGATCGCTATGAGGATCTCAAACCCACCTTCGAGACCTCTGAACTCTGCAAGGCGACTCATGATGCCAATTTGGCTGATTATGCAAGGCAGAAGGCAGAACTGGATCAGATGGTCGCAGGGTACAAAGAGGCCAAGGCCACTGCAGACAGGCTGGAGAAACAGATTGAAGAGCTTCAGAAACAGCTAGCAGAACGCAGGGAGGAGCAACGCAGGCTGGGTGCTGGACTGAGCTCTAAGACCAAGGCTACCTTCCTTGTGCAAAGCATGGTTTCAGCTTCTAGGCCAGCTCTGGAAGTTGCAGAGGCTTCAATCCATCAAGGGGTGCTGCTTCAGAAGGAGCTTTCCATCAAGAAGACTAGTCTGCAGGAAACCCTTAAAAAACTAGGATTTTAGTTTTTTAATTTTTGGATTTGTAGTGAACTACCTGGTCATTGAAGTGACTATTTAAAATAAAAGCTTATTTATTTTTGGAATTTTGATTTCTCTTGGTAAATTAAAGCAAAAGATTACACTAATACAGAATTGAAACTAAAACAAAATCAAACAACAGTTTCAGCTTGTTGTCTTTCTATTCCAGGATCCGTCTGCACAGCTTGTGAATCCCACATGGTTGGATAAAATTTCTTTAACCATTTGCCATTGATTGGCGCAGCATGGACTTCTCCATCTCGATCCTGTAGCCTGTATGCCCCTAATCCTAAGACTTGATTAATTATGAAAGGTCCTTCCCAAGTCGGTGACCACTTTCCATAACCAGCTATATGTGTTCCGAGGGGCAGAACTGCTTTCCAGACTATCTCTCCTTCTTCAAAACTCTTGTTTTTGACTCTCTTGTTGTATGCTCTTGACACAGCTTGTTTTCCTGCTAAGAGTTTGTTCAGGGTATCAATCCTATTTGCGTCCAACCCTTCTAGTTCTAGCAACATGGCTTGGTTGTAGTCTTCTCCAACCAACTCGTGTTGATGGGCAGTTCTGAGGGATTGGACTGCTATTTCCATGGGCAGAATTGCATCGTGACCATAAGTCAAAGCATATGGAGTCATACCAGTTGCTTCCCTTTTTGAAGTTCTGTACGCCCACAATGTTTCTGATAGCTTCTCATGCCATTGTTTTGGATTTTTCTCAAGCATCTTCCTGATAATATTGATTATCACTTTATTACTTGATTCTGCCTGTCCATTGGCTTGAGCATAATAAGGAGAGGATTGGAGTAGCTTAAATTTGAACGCTTCTGCCATGTTCAACATATCTCCGGATATGAACGAAGATCCCCTGTCGGTAGTGATTGATTCTGGGATACCAAATCTCTGTATGATCTGTTCTTCTATGAAAGTGATGATTTCTTGAGATGTGGTAGACTTAACAGGCTTGGCTTCCACCCATTTGGTAAAATAATCCGTGGCTACAATAATGAAACAATGCTGTTGGGTACTGGCTGGATAAATTTTGCCAATGAGATCCATTGCCCATCCTCTGAATGGCCATGGCTTGACTACCGGATTCATGGGAACCGAAGGAACCTGCTGGATTGGTCCATGTCTTTGACAAGCTTCACATCCCTTAGCATAATCAATGCAATCTTTCATCATGGTTGGCCAGAAATAGCCATATCTTCTAATCAGCCAACACATTTTTCTTCCACCTTGATGTGCCCCACATATTCCTTCGTGGGTTTCCCCCATGACCTTCATGTATTCTTTCTTTCCCAAGCATCTTAGCAATACTTCATCCTTACTCTTTCGGACCAAATCTTCATTCCACATAAGATAATTTAAAGCCATGATTCTGACTTTCTTTTCGGAAGGCAAGGTTGGATATTGTAAATAGCTTATGATGGGAGTTCTCCAGTCATCTTCAGCGATTATGGCAGAATTGACATCTATTTCCATCCCTCTGGTCAGAACAGATGGCAGACTCTTCTTTCCTACCTTAATAATCCTCTGTACACAGTCTTCCGGGATTTGTATTCCTGTGGCTATTTGAGCCAATTCGTTGGCTGCAAAGTTCTCTTCTCTTGGGATGTGTTCCCAAGTGGCTTCCCTGAATTCTGTCAACAAATTCCTGGCTGCTACCAAATAGACGGCCAAATCAGGATTCAAACATTTGTATTCTCCAGCAATCTGTTTTAAAACAAGCATAGAGTCCCCCAAAATTTCCACAGACTGAACTCCGAGCTCTACCAACATTTCAAGGCCAATGACTAGAGCTTCGTATTCAGCTCTGTTGTTGGTGCATTGGAAATCTAGCTGAAAAGAGTAACAATGTCTGACTCCCAAAGGCTCCTCTAGAACAATTCCTGCTCCGGAAGTGGCGTCAGTTTTTGATCCATCAAAATACAGCTTCCATGGTGTGAGGTGAATCGAGTAGATGGGATTGTTAAGGCAAACATGAACTCTTGTCAGTAAATCTGCATTTGCTATGTCCAAAGAATCCATATTTTCAATTTCTTCTCCTGGATGATCGGCTAGGAAATCTGCTACCGCTTGTCCCTTGACAGCTTTCTGAGGGACATACCTGAAAGCAAATTCTGTTAGAGCCAGAGTCCATTTCCCAATTCTGCCTCTCAACATTGGTCTTGTTAGCATATATTTGATTAGGTCTGTCTTGGCAATGATATAAGTGGTAAACGGCAGCATGTAGTGTCTGAGTTTTATAGCAGTGAAGTACAAAGCCAGACAGAGCCTCTCGATTGCAGAGTAATTTCTTTCCACTTCTGTCAGAGTTCTGCTCAGATAGTAGACCGCCTGTTCCTTTCCTTCCTTGTTATCTTGAGCTAACAGGCTTCCAACAGACGTTTCTGATGCGGATACATAGAGCTTAAGTGGTCTGCCCTTCTTTGGTGGGGACAGAACTGGCGGGTTTGAGAGATAATGTTTGATTTCTTCGAAAGCTCGCTGGTGTTGTTCTTCCCACTTGAAAGTCTGTTCCTGTTTTAGCTTTAACAAAGAAGAAAAAGGCTGAATTTTTCCTGCGGAATTGGATATGAATCTCCTTAGGAAGTTAATTTTCCCTAGAAGACTTTGCAGCTCTTTCTTGTTTCTCGGGGGCTGAGCTTCTATGATGGATTTTGCCTTATTTTTATCAATTTCTATGCCCCTCTGATGCACCAAAAATCCCAAGAAGTTCCCTGCTTGTACTCCAAAAGCACATTTTTTAGGATTCATTTTTAATTTATGTTGTCTCATCCTCAAAAATGCCTTTCTTAGATTCGATACATGATTTCCTGCTTCCGGGGATTTGATCACCACATCATCTATATAGACTTCTAAAGAGTGTCCTATCATGTCATGGAAAACAGAATTCATTGCTCTTTGATAAGTGGCTCCTGCGTTTCTTAAGCCAAACGGCATTACAGTATATTCAAAAGAACCTAGATGCCCCGGACACATGAAGGCTGTCTTGTGAATATCTTCTTCTGCCACCATAATCTGGTTATATCCTGCATTGCCATCCATGAAGGATAACATTTGGTGATGAGCAACTCCATCTACTAGCATGTCCGCCATTGGCATAGGATATTCATCCTTGGGGGATGCTTCATTGAGATTCCTGTAATCCACACAGATCCTTACTGCCCCTGTTTTCCTTTTCAGAACCGGGACAATATTGGCCAGCCAGTCAGTGTAAATGGCCGGCCTGATGAACCCTGCCTTGAGCAGTCTTTCTATTTCTTCTTTGACTTTCAGTTCTGTCTCCATGGACATTCTTCTTCTGGCCTGTTTGACTGGAAGGTAGCCTTCTTTGATGGGCAGCTTGTGCTCTACTAGTTTCCTGTCCAATCCAGGCATTTCATGATAATGCCAAGCGAAACAATCTTTGAAATCATGCAGAAGTGCAACGATCTCGCTTTTGAGTGATTCCTCTAGTAGTGCGCTAATGAAGGTGGGTCTTGGATCTTCCTCTGTCCCTAGATTAATCTCCTGTAACGGATCTTCCACTTCTGGCAAGGAGTCATCTAGTGCTGCTGGCGCAAAGTCTAAGATTTCCTCTTGTGAACTCTCCTCTTGTTCTTCGATGCTTTCATGCGTGAATTCTGCCATATTAATGGCTGGATTCTGCGCAGTGAGCTTCCTTTCTTCCCAGTATATCAACAATCTTTTTGTAATGGATCGGATTGTTGCAGCTCGATCCTTTTCCTGTTGATTGGGACTAAACATCGGAGTTCTGGAGGTTCAGAACAAAAGGCCTATTCCAGTCTTCTGGAGAACTGGCCAGACCGTCTTCAATGAGCCTTTGGGCCGTGACACCGTGTGGGCGGCCGTTCTGGTTGACTCCAAAGAAAGTGAAAGGACCGAGGTCATCATGATAGTACCTTGCTTCGAAGCACATGGCAGAAGGCAGAAATGGCCGTGGGTCGGCCTCTACTATCTCCATGTAACCTTCTTCATGCCAAAGGGCTAGCTGCTGATGTAAAGTGGAAGGAACACAAAGGCTTTGATGAATCCAATCTCTTCCGAGCAATGCATTGTAGGTAGTAGAAGTAGTGTCTACCACGAAGAACGCAATTTTGAGTTTTTTGGTTCCAACAATAACATCTACGTCCAGGATTCCATGAGTCTTAGTGATACCCCCGGCAAAGTTGGTGACGGTCAGACGTGTTGGAATTAGATCCTTCTCTGTTCTGCCCATCTTGCTCAGCAGCCTGTGGGGGAGAAGATTGATGGCTGCGCCTCCATCTACCATCACCTTGGAGATGGGAATACCTCCGAAGTTTGCAGTTATGAATAGAGGTCTTAGGTGATTAGCCATTTCCTTGGTCGGTTTTGAGAAACCAAGTTGTTCTGCAAGTGGATTCATGGCGATTTCACCTGTTCTGAGTGCAGGCGGTTGGTGTTCTGGCGCTTCCTCTACTTCCGCCAGTCTGCATTCAAAGCTTTCTTGTGAGAATACGTCTCCCTCCAGAGTGCTTCCTTGTCCTTCTGCTGCCCTGAATTTCTCTGATAAGATGAACACCATATTAATGCCAAGATCCCCTTGTAACAGGTTCTCCAGTTCTGCACCGAAGGCTTCGGTTTCCTCATCTATTCCTTCGTCGTATTCCATCTCTTCTGTCCAGTCTCCTTGTTCTCCAGTCTCAAGGAAACCAGTTTGATCTTCTGCAGATAGCTCGTAGTCCAACTGTTCCTCCTCGTTTTCTTCAGTCCAGCCTGGTTGGTCTTCTTGAGGAACAGTCTCGGCTCCCGTTTGTACCTGTGGAAGTTCAGATTGGTCGACTGGGGGTGAGGTTGAACAGATGGAGGGTCCGCGTGGCAATTCTGTCTTTATCAGCTTTTGGGATTTATGTCCTGTCTGTTCTGCCTGAGGACTTGGTTCCGGATTTCCTCTTCTTCTGGCAGAACTTGGCTCTGCCGATACCTGTGCATCTTTCCTGTTTCTGAGGAAGGTGGAATATTGCCTCTGAACTCTTCTCTTCTGAGTTCTGGTTAATTCCATGGTTGGTCTGCCGCTTTTTCCGACGGAATACCATCTTCCTTCTATGATTGTTGCTAAGGGCTTATCATCCCCTGGCATCCTAATTGGTATCTCCTCCTTAGGCTGTTCTGGCATTCTTCTGTGGTGCTGAACTGGCCTAAGACAATCCTTTTGTCTGACTCTGTTTCTGGGAGGGATCGGCTCTGGGCCTTGGTGGCGTGACGTTCCAATCCGGTCAAACACGCTATGTGTGGACTGGTCCTGTCTGTCTAGAGTCACTTCTAACTCACTTTCACACTTGCATTTACTGCACAGTACTACCCCAGCCGAGATGGTCGCTTTTGGCCTTTGGAAGTCCTCCCTTGTAGTTCTCTTGCTCCTGCTAGAACTGGCATTTTCCCTTCGTTCTGGCCAATTTAGATTGACCATGTTAACTTGGGCCTAGGGGAATGGATCTGTCGTAACTGAAGGAGGTTTTTCTGCCAGCTTCAATCTCCCTGCAGTTATTCCTTCTTGTATGACGTCTCTGAAAACGACGCAACTGTTGGTGGAATGATTCCAAGAGTTGTGCCATCTGCAATACTGCCTGCCCTTAAGCTCTTCTGGTTTGGGCAGTTTATGAGGTGTTTCTATCGCCTTTTGTGCCAACATCTCGTCAAACAAAGCATCGACTTTGGTTAGATCGAAAGAGTACACCTTGTTCTGCGTTGGTTTGTTTGGAACAAATCCTCCAGTAAATGGTGGCGGCTTCTGGTCCTTTGGTGGCTTTGTAAGAGCTTTGCAGCTGATAGGATGCTTTAGTTTTGCCATTTCTGCCACTGCAACCTCTCTTTCTTCCGATCCCTCTGTGTCTTCTTCTGACCCTACTTCGATCAAATGGATTGAGGAAGAAGGGGACTTGTAGTATGTGCCTTTGGAAGAGTTCCTCTTCTGCTGTTCCTCCCTCAGCAGTTCCTCATATTTGGATGCTTTGTCTGCCAGTTCTGCCAGATCTCCGAACAGCATCCCATCGAATCTTTTCCTCAAAGAAATCTTAAGGGAGGTTTGAGCCATCTAGATGAAGTGTCTCTCTTCCATAGGGATTCGACACTTCATTTTGAGTTTCCTGAATCTGGTTATGAAATCCTGGGCAGGTTCGTCTTCGCTTTGCTTGAGAGCGGCAAGGTCACTGATGGTGACTTCTGGCTGGATCCTGAAATAATAGTCATGGAAAACGTTTTCCATCTGCTCCCAGGTCTGAACAGAATTGGCTGGCAGACTAGTATACCATGTGAAAGCTTGTCCGGAGAGGGAATTCCCAAAGAGCCTTAGCTTTAACAGAGGATTATTCTCTATAGCTATACACTGGACAGAAAATCTGCCTATGTGCTCAACAGACGAGGCCTGAGGATCCTCTCCATTAAATAAGGTGAAGTTTGGTACTTTGAAACCTGCTGGTAGGGGAATCTGGTCTATGTAAGCCGGGTACGGCTTTCTATAGGTCGGCCTTTCCCCCCTTCTGGCCTCCGGCTCCATCATCTCCCTGATCATTCTCTGTAATGCCCCCATGTCATTCAAAGCATTGACAGGATGCGGATTTCGTCCCTGTTCTGGCTGATCACGATCCAACCTGTGCTCTATTCTGTATGGTCGAGGCAGAACTTCTTGCCTGTGTTCTTCCTCTTCTTCAACCTCCAGATGGTTTCTCCAGTTTGCCCCCGGACTGTTTCTGTCGTTGTTGGCAAAAGGGTTGATTCCCCCTCTGCCTCTTCTGCCCCTTGCTAGTGGAGGAAATGGATTGGGGTCCATTCTTCTTGGCCTGTAGGGAGGCACAGCTGGCGCCTCGGGCAAAAGTGGCAGGGGTTGATCTTGCGGGGCCACAGGTTGTGCTATAGGTGGTTCTGGCTGGTTCTGGGGATTCTGAACTGGTGCAGGACCTCCTGGTCTGACTGGGGCCTCGTGCTCCAGGGCGAGAGGGGCTCCTCCCCTCTGTACAGCTTGGATTTCTTCAGGTCCCGGTACTCCAGCTATCTGGGCAATAAGAGGATTCTCTTGATACGGCCATGCCAATCCTGGTGGAGGACCGTAGGGAAGGTCCAGCTGTTGAACCACCGCATCAGGGTTTGGAATTCTGGCCATAGCGGCCTCGCGGTCTTTCCTGAACTGCCTGTTAACTTGCCACTGCATCATGGCTGTTATATTGTTCAAAGACTCCTGACTCCTCTGCGATGTAACCTCCTGTCGGAACACAGCTTCCTGTATTTGGTTCAGCCTCCTGGAACCAGTTCTGGAACGCCTGCTTCCTGTACTGCCATGGGCTGACTGCCTAGCATCGCTTTCTTCTGAGTCTGGTCCTTCTCGAAAAGCTGCTTGGTCTCGTTCCATCGTGCGACGTGGATTCTGGCTAGAACTTCCAAAATACATACACTTTCAACGTACTGCAGAATATATACTGAGAAGTCCCACTGGGCGTGCCAAATTGTTCACCCGTTTTAGTTTACTTCCTGAGATGACAGGGCAAAGTTCCCCATTAATTCAAAGACCATGTTTTGGTCAGTAAATTAACTTTCTTTATGTGTTGAGCGTGCCACTGCTAGCAATTTTTCAACCCTAACAGACTTATGGTAAAAATAACTTGCGCCCCAAGTTACTGATTTTGACCAAACGATTGTGAATTTGGGTGAGGAATATCTCCCAAGTAAGTTCTTTTCTATGCCTTAGACTGGTAAGGACTTTTACAATTTATCTCAGTATAAAAACCGGCAGTTCTGGCCAGAACAACTAATAACAGATTGAACTGATTTTAGGCAGAACTCCCCTTTACAAGACTCAAAAAGGGAAAACTGACTACATGAAAATGAGAGGAGGACTGTGCTTCCATTTCTGCCTGGTTAGTTGCCTCTGTTCTGGGCTGGGTTGGGTGCGTCTGTGCTGGGCTGGACTCTGGACAGCTTCCACTGTTAGGCTTCGGCTGCAAATCGATGCCAAAGCTTGAGTTTGGCAGAGCTTTAATCTACTTCAAGCTCTGATGGCTTCTGGATGGGCAGAACTGGGACTTCTCCAGTCTGAAAGGGGCAGAAGTGGCTGGACTTGAGCTGGGGATGTACTACAGTACCTGTGCGGCTAAGTCAGGGCTCTTCATAAATTTGTTGAGGTTTTCATATTTGAGAGAACTCGAACTCTGCTAAACTTGGCTTTTGCTGAACCAAATTTGTAACGAGAGAAATCTCATTATTGTTGAGTTATGAACTGGGATTCAATTCAGGAGCAAGGGTCTAACTACCTTTGCTGGGGGAAAATAGGATGATTCTGCAAGCTTGTCTGAGAAGCTCTTGCATTTGAAGTACTTCAGACTCTGAGTCTGTTGTAACTTGCTTGAGATTTTTATGATCAAATGATCCTTTGAGTGTTTTTGTCTTTTGACTGAGTTTTTGGTTGTTTGATTGATTGTCCCTTGCTCTGTTCACCCTCTCTTGTATATATAGGAAATGTTTTTCTGAGAGTGGGCGGCAAGTAATCAAAAGATCTTTTCTAGTTTTTAATTGAAACAAAACAGGGGTTCCATCCTTTTCCTGGTGAATAAGCACTCAACGATCAGTTCTTGAGGTGACTGCTTCTGCATTTTGATGGTGCGCCATGCTTGTTCTTTCATTTCAATCTGCATGAGTCTGATCGTTTTGAGATAGCTAATTCTCAGCTTTTGAACAGCTCCCTGTTTCCCGCTTTATTTAGCAGAGTCTGTTTATCTTTGAAAATTGTGTTTCCCCAAAATATCAGATTATTTTTAGATAAACTAAGCGGTTTTTGATCCCCTGGCAGCGAAGTTAATTCAGAAATTTCTCTTTTTTTATACCTGCTCCTGTTCAGATTCTATCTCGAGCCGAATTCATTGACTTTCCTAAGTCAGGGTCACGTGGGCATGTTTCTTTTTAATCGCAACCGTAAAAATCATTCCTTCTTTGGGCCTGAAACTGTTCCATTGCAGCCCAGGTTTCTTAAATGCTCTTTGGGCCACGTGGTATTGGCCTGTTTGTTTTGCTTAATGGGCTGGACCTGCTGGTGGACTGAAATTACTCAAGCGGCTTTGGAAGTGATGTGGGCTTTTCGCTTTTGTTTTTGGCGTGCCGAATTTGGGCCCAAACAGAAGTGTTTTGGCTACACTCAGAGCAACTCGGATCACACATTGTTCTTAAAGCGTTGCGGTGGTAAACTTATGGCCCTGATCATCTATGTAGATAATACGGTGGTTACCGATAATGACAGTTAAGAGATGCAGAATCTACATAAGTTTCTTGCAAGTGAATTTGAGATGAAGGAACTGGGTGAGTTACAATATTTTCTTGGCATAGAGGTTGCTAGATCAAAACATGGCATATTTCTATCTCAACGAAAATATGTGTTAGATTTGTTAACAGAGATTAGAATGCTAGATTGCAAGCCAGCTGACACACCTATTGAATAGAACCACAAATTGGGGATGTATCCAGATCAAGTACCTACTGATAAAGAAAGGTATCATAGATTAGTGTAGGACTGATTTATCAATCCCACACACGCCCCGACATAGCTTATGATGTGAGTGTGGTAAGTCAGTTCATGCATCAACCAAATGAAGCACACATGAATGGAGTAACGCGGATAATGCGATACGTGACGACTGCCCCTGGAAAAAGGGTTGATGTTCTCCAAACATACACACATGGATCTAGAAGGATACACATATACTGATTGGGCAGGGTCCATCACAGATAGATGGTCTACTTCTGGATATTTTACATTTGTGGGTGACAACTTAGTCACTTGGAGAAGTAAGAAGCAAAGTGTTATGACTAGATCCAGTGCTAAAGCTGAGTTTAGGGGAATTGCTCTGGCTGCGGAGATTACTAAAGGATCTTGGAATTAAACAATTGAAAGCCACGAACCTATATTGTGACAATAAAGCTGCTAAGAAATATTGCACAATCCAGTACAACACGACTGTACTAAACATGTGGAAGTCGACCGACACTTCATCAAAGAAAAACTAGAAAGTGGTATGATTGAGTTTCCGTTTGTAAACTCATAAAACCAACTTGCTGATATTCTGACAAAGGCCGTATCAAGTAAAGTTTTCTACAACTCTCTTGACAAGTTGGGAATGCGTGATATCTTTGCACCAACTTGAGGGGGAGTGTTAGCTAGTTGGTTGTTAGTAGCTGCTAGTTAGTTGGCTATTAGTAGCATTAATGAGGTTGGTTTCTCTAGGTGGCTGTATTAATGATGTTGGCTTGACCATAGGAGGCTGTGAGGCCGCTGCTGCAATCAACAGGATTAGGAGCTCAAGACCAGCTGCTATCTACCTACTTGTAATTAATATTGAGATTGGATAGCAAACCTTCTCTTTGTATAAATTTTGTCGTAAGTAATGCAAAGAGTTCAATCAATTTGAAACCAGAAACCTTTCTTCTGATACTATTCTGATACTCTGTTTGGCATAATGGTAATGGGGATTGTCAAGATTGCGATTTTGTATACATTTGTGCTTCTTTTGTGACATTTTCTCTCTAGTTTATAGTTTGATACGGGCAATATACACCATTCTTGAGGATGCCTCAAATAGCGAGATGATTGATATTGAGTAAGAAGGTGAGATTATTGGTATGTGTGCCTGCACGCGCAGTGGGGGGGGGGGGGGGTGCTATTGTGGGTACCGAAGACCTTTCTCATCTTAGAATATGTATGTCTTTTTGAAGCTGTGGATTCTAATCCAAATCGAGGCGAATTTGTCATATGTGAATAATGCTAGGTAAGAGTTCATGGGGTCTTTATCTAAGATGCTTTAGCATAAGGTGGCGAGGGGTTCCCCATAGAAATACAATAGCATTCATGCTTCTATTTATTCACTTTGGATAGTCATGCATTGCACTATTTTATTTGTTGGTTATCAGAACTAGGGGTGGCCATTTAAACCAAGAAACCAGAAAACTGAGCTGAATTGGACCGGGAAAAACAGCAAAAAACTGAGTTGACCAAAAATCGGGTTGAGTTGACCAAAAACCGAACCGGACCGATTCTGACTGGTTCCAATTCCGATTTAACATCTCTAAAAATCGGACCGAGCTGAACCAGACCGAAGTAAACTAAAAAATAAAAAAATAAATATATTTTAGTGGCCCAACTACTAATCCTAGGATTTTCCTCACTTCCCAAGCCCAAAGACCAACACCTAACCTTACCCAAGCCCAACAACAAAAGCCCATCAACCAACACCTAACCCTAAAGCCACTTTTTCTTTCCTTCCTCTCCCTTTATCTACTTTTCCTCTGTCAGCCGCCAGCTTCACTCTTGTATTTTGTCTTTCTCTTTCTTCTCTCTCTCTTTTTCTTTTACCTCTTCTCATTCCGATTTTCTTTCTCTCTCTGTGTATTTTTAGCTAATGTATGTTAGACACGCTGCCTCTTTTCAATAGATGGCGAGCCCCCATTTACTAGCATGTCTTTTCCCCTAATATCAATTTTGGAGTTATGTTTTTCGTAGTGTTTCTCAAATTTGTGTGGTGGACTCATTTTGTTGTGATATTGTGACAGTGTTTCTCCTATTTGCATCTCCTTCTTTGTTTTTCACATTTTTTCCCCCATTTTCTCCACTGTTTTTTTGGGTTTTTATTGGTTTATATTTTTTTTTCTCCATTATTCGTCTAACTTTTCATTCTTGTGGATTTTCTTTTCTTCCTTATGTCTCCACACTTTGTTTGGGTTTTTTTTATATTGCCTTTATGTGTATATGCCGAATTTCTTTTGTGGGTTTCATTAGATTCATGTTTGCTTATGATTT